>JAECWP010000004.1:0-600000 GCA_018150745.1 Drosophila sucinea
GCTATGAATCTTAAGATCCCGGCTCTAAGTCACTTCCGGCAGATAGTCTGGTCTATTGCATCCATCAAGGACCCTAAGGCTGCCATATGACTTAAGATGACTGCTAGAAATATTAAGATCCCGGCTCTAAACAACTTCCCGCAGCTAGTTTGGACTATTAGGCATACATCGAGGTCCCTTAGACTGCCATATGACTTAAAATGACTACTAAACATCTTAAGATCCCGGCTCTAAGTCACTTCCGGCAGATAGTTCTTGGCTTCCATCAAGGACCCTAAGGCTGCCATATGACTTAAGATGCTGCTAGAAATATTAAGATCTCCCCGCCACCCCCAGCTAGTCTGGTCTATTGCGCATCCATCAAGGACCCTAGGGCTGCCATATGACTTAAGATGTGCTAATAAGTCTCAAGAGCCCGTTCCTTTAAGTCACTTCGGGCAGCTAGGTTGGACTATTGGGCATCCATCAACGACCCTAAGGCTACCATATGACTTAAGATGACTAATACAAGTCTCATCTAGCCGGCACTAAGTCACTTTGGGCAGCTAGGTTGGACTATTGCTAGCTTGGAGTATTCAGCATCCATGAAATGTTCTAAGGCTGCCACATGACTTAAGATGACTGCTACAAGTCTCAAGAGCCGTGCTCTAAGCCACTTCCAGCAGCTAGTTTATCAAGGACCCTTTGACTGTCATCTGACTTAAAATGACTACTAAACATCTTAAGATCCCGGCTCTAAGTCACTTCCGGCTGTTAGTTTGGACTATTGGGCATCCACCAAGGACCCTTAGACTGTCATCTGACTTAAAATGACTACTAAACATCTTAAGATCCCAGCTCTAAGTCGCTTCCGGCAGATAGTCTGGTCTATTGCGCATCCATCAAGGACCCTTAGACTGCCATATGACTTAAGATGGCTGCTACAAGTCTCAAGAGCCCGTTCCTTTAAGTCACTTCGGGCAGCTAGGTTGGACTATTGGGCATCCATCAATGACCCTAAGGCTGCCATATGACTCAAGATGACTGCTACAAGTATCATTGAGCCGGCTCTAAGTCACTTTTAGCAGCTAGTCTGGACTATTGCGCATCCATCAAGGACCCTTAGACTGCCATATGACTTAAGATGTCTGCTACAAGTCTCATCGAGCCGGCTAAAAGTCACTTCGGGCAGGTAGGTTGGACTACTGGGCATCTATCAAGGACCCTTAGACAGCCATATGACTTAAGATGACTGCTACAAGTCTCATCGAGCCGGCTCTAAATCACTTCCGGCAGCTGGTCTGGACTATTGGGCATCCACCAAGGACCCTTAGACTGTCATCTGACTTAAAATGACTACTAAACATTTTAAGATCCCGGCTCTTAGTCACTTCCGGCTGCTAGTTTGGACTATTGGGCATCCATCTATTACTCTAAGCCTACCGCATGACTTAAGATGATTGCTACAAGTCTCAATGAGGCAGCTCTAAGTCACTTCGGGCAGCTCTCATCGAGCCGGCTAAAAGTCACTTCCGGCAGCTAGTTTGGACTATTGGGCATCCATCGGCTCTAAGTCTAACGTATGACTTGAGATGACTGCTACAAGTCTCATTGAGGCGGCTCTAAGTCACTTCGGGCAGCTAGGTTGGACTACTGGGCATCCATCAATGACCTTAAGGCTGCCATATGACTTAAGATGACTGCTACAAGTATCATCGAGCATGCTCTAAGTCACTTCCGGCGGCTAAGATGTCTGCTACAAGCTCAGCCGTGCTCTAAGTCACTTCCAGCAGCTAGTCTGGACTATTGCGCAGTCATCAAGGACCCTTAGACTGCCATATGACTTAAGATGTCTGCTACAAGTCTCATCGAGCCGGCTAAAGTCACTTCCGGCAGCTAGTTTGAACACAGCTGGTCTGGACTATTGGGCATCCACCAAGGACCCTTAGACTGTCATCTGACTTAAAATGACTACTAAACATCTTAAGATCCCGGCTCTAAGTCACTTTCGGCTGCTAGTTTGGACTATTGGGCATCCATCTAGGACTCTTAGTCTACCGTATGACTTAAGATGACTGCTACAAGTCTCAATGAGGCAGCTCTGAGTCACTTCGGGCAGCTAGGTTGGACTACTGGGCATCCATCAATGGCCCTAAGGCTCCATATGACTCAAGATGACTTCTACAAGTCTCATCGAGCCGGCTAAAAGTCTCTTCGGGCAGCTAGGTTGGACTATTGCTATCTTGGAGTTTCACATTCATGAAGGGTTCTAAGGCTGCCATATGACTTAAAATGACTGCTACAAATCTTAAGATCCCGGCTCTAAGTCACTTCCGGCAGATAGTCTTGTCTATTGCGCATCCATCAAGGACCCTAAGGCTGCCACATGACCTAAGATGACTGCTACAAGTCTCAAGAGCCCGGCTATAAGTCACTTCCTCTAGCTAGTCTGGACTATTGCATCCATCAATGACCATTAGACCGCCATATGACTTAAGATGACTTCTACAAGTTTAGAGCCGGGTCTAAGTCACTTTGGGCAGCTAGGTTGGACTATTGGGCATCCATCAATGGCCCTAAGGCTGCCATATGACTCAAGATGACTGCTACAAGTCTCAAGAGCCCGGCTCTAAGTCACTTTCAGCAGCTAGTCTGGACTATTGGCAGTCATCAAGGACCCTTAGACTGCCATATGACTTAAGATGTCTGCTACAAGTCTCATCGAGCCGGCTAAAGTCACTTCCGGCAGCTAGTTTGAACTACAGCTGGTCTGGACTATTGGGCATCCACCAAGGACCCTTAGACTGTCATCTGACTTAAAATGACTACTAAACATCTTAAGATCCCGGCTCTAAGTCACTTTCGGCTGCTAGTTTGGACTATTGGGCATCCATCTAGGACTCTTAGTCTACCGTATGACTTAAGATGACTGCTACAAGTCTCAATAAGGCAGCTCTGAGTCACTTCGGGCAGCTAGGTTGGACTACTGGGCATCCATCAATGACCCTAAGGGCTGCCATATGACTCAAGATGACTGATACAAGTCTCATCTAGCCGGCACTAAGTCACTTTGGGCAGCTAGGTTGGACTATTGCTAGTGGATTAGCATTCATGAAGGGTTCTAAGGCTGCCATATGACTTAAAATGACTGCTAGCAAATCTTAATCCGCTCTAAGTCACTTCCGGCAGATAGTCTTGTCTATTGCGCATCCATCAAGGACCCTAAGGCTGCCACATGACTTAAGATGACTGCTACAAGTCTCAAGAGCCCGGCTATAAGTCACTTCCTGTAGCTAGTCTGGACTATTGCGCATCCATCAATGACCATTAGACCGCCATATGACTTAAGATGACTTCTACAAGTATCATAGAGCCGGGTCTAAGTCACTTTGGGCAGCTAGGTTGGACTATTGGGCATCCATCAATGGCCCTAAGGCTGCCATATGACTCAAGATGACTGCTACAAGTCTCAAGAGCCCGGCTCTAAGTCACTTTCAGCAGCTAGTCTGGACTATTGCGCAGTCATCAAGGACCCTTAGACTGCCATATGACTTAAGATGTCTGCTACAAGTCTCATCGAGCCGGCTAAAAGTCACTTCCGGCAGCTAGTTTGAACTACAGCTGGTCTGGACTATTGGGCATCCACCAAGGACCCTTAGACTGTCATCTGACTTAAAATGACTACTAAACATCTTAAGATCCCGGCTCTAAGTCACTTTCGGCTGCTAGTTTGGACTATTGGGCATCCATCTAGGACTCTTAGTCTACCGTATGACTTAAGATGACTGCTACAAGTCTCAATGAGGCAGCTCTGAGTCATTTCGGGCAGCTAGGTTGGACTACTGGGCATCCATCAATGACCCTAAGGCTGCCATATGACTCAAGATGACTGATACAAGTCTCATCTAGCCGGCACTAAGTCACTTTGGGCAGCTAGGTTGGACTATTGCTAGCTTGGAGTATTCAGCATTCATGAAGGGTTCTAAGGCTGCCATATGACTTAAAATGACTGCTACAAATCTTAAGATCCCGGCTCTAAGTCACTTCCTGTAGCTAGTCTGGACTATTGCGCATCCATCAATGACCATTAGACCGCCATATGACTTAAGATGACTTCTACAAGTATCATAGAGCCGGGTCTAAGTCACTTTGGGCAGCTAGGTTGGACTATTGGGCATCCATCAATGGCCCTAAGGCTGCCATATGACTCAAGATGACTGCTACAAGTCTCAAGAGCCCGGCTCTAAGTCACTTTCAGCAGCTAGTCTGGACTATTGCGCATCCATCAATGACCATTAGACCGCCATATGACTTAAGATGACTTCTACAAGTATCATCGAGCCGGCTCAAAGTCTCTTCGGGCAGCTAGGTTGGACTATTGCTGCTTGGTATTCAGCATTCATGAAAGGTTCTAAGGCTGCCATATTACTTAAGATGACTGCTACAAATCATAAGATCCCGGCTCTAAGTCACTTTCAGCAGCTATTTTGGACTATTGGGCATACATCAAGGACCTTTAGACTGCCATATGACTTAAGGTGACTGCAACAAGTCTCAAGAGCCCGGATCTAAGTCACTTCATGCAGCTAGTCTGGACTATTGCGCATCCATCAATGACCATTAGACCGCCATATGACTTAAGATGACTTCTACAAGTATCATAGAGCCCGGGTCTAAGTCACTTTGGGCAGCTAGGTTGGACTATTGGGCTCCAATTGCCCTAAGGCTGCCATATGACTCAAGATGACTGATACAAGTCTCATCTAGCCGGCACTAAGTCACTTTGGGCAGCTAGTTGGGTATTCAGCATTCATGAAGGGTTCTAAGGCTGCCATATGACTTAAAATGACTGCTACAAATCTTAAGATCCCGGCTCTAAGTCACTTCCGGCAGATAGTCTTGTCTATTGCGCATCCATCGAGGACCCTAAGGCTGCCACATGACTTAAGATGACTGCTAAAAGTCTCAAGAGCCCGGCTATAAGTCACTTCCTGTAGCTAGTCTGGACTATTGCGCATCCATCAATGACCCTTAGACCGCCATATGACTTAAGATGACTTCTACAAGTATCATAGAGCCGGGTCTAAGTCACTTTGGGCAGCTAGGTTGGACTATTGGGCATCCATCAATTGCCCTAAGGCTGCCATATGGCTCAAGATGACTTCTACAAGTCTCATCGAGCCGGCTCTAAGTCACTTCGGGCAGCTAGGTTGGACTATTGCTAGCTTGGAGCATTCAGCATTCATGAAGGGTTCTAAGGCTGCCATATGACTTAAAATGACTGCTACAAATCTTAAGATCCCGGCTCTAAGTCACTTCCGGCAGCTAGTCTGGACTATTGCGCATCCATCAAGGACCTTTTTGGCTGCCATATGACTTAAGATGACTTCTACAAGTCTCAAGAGCCCGGCTATAAGTCACTTCCAGCAGCTAGTCTGGGCTATTGCGCATCCATCAATGACCATTAGACCGCCATATGACTTAAGATGACTTCTACAAGTATCATAGAGCCTGGTCTAAGTCACTTTGGGCAGCTAGGTTGGACTATTGGGCATCCATAAATGAGGACCCTTTGACTGCCATATGACTTAAGATGACTTCTACAAGTCTCATCGAGCCGGCTAAAAAGTCTCTTCGGGCAGCTAGTTTGGACTATTGCTAGCTTGGAGTATTCAGCATTCATGAAAGGTTTTAAGGCTGCCATATTACTTAAGATGACTGCTACAAAACATAAGATCCCGGCTCTAAGTCACTTCCGGCAGCTATTTTGGACTATTGGGCATACATCAAGGACCTTTAGACTGCCATATGACTTAAGGTGACTGCAACAAGTCTCAAGAGCCGTGCTCTAAGTCACTTCCAGCAGCTAGTCTGGACTATAGGGCATACATCAAGGACCCTTACACTGCCATATGACCTAAGATGACTGCTACAAACCTTAAGATCCCGGCTCAAAGTCACTTCCGGCTACTAGTTTGGACTATTGAGCATTCATGAAGGGTTCTTAGATGCATGCTACAAATCTTAAGATCCCGGCTCTAAGTCACTTCCGGCAGCTAGTCTGGACTATTGCGCATCCATTAATGACCATTAGACCGCCATATGACTTAAGATGACTTCTACAAGTCTCAAGAGCCCGGCTCTAAGTCACTTCCGGCTACTAGTTTGGACTATTGAGCATCATGAAGGGTTCTTAGATGCATGCTACAAATCATAAGATCCCGGCTCTAAGTCACTTCCGGCAGCTATTTTGGACTATTGGGCATCCATCAAGGACCTTTAGACTGCCATATGACTTAAGGTGACTGCAACAAGTCTCAAGAGCCGTGCTCTAAGTCACTTCCAGCAGCTAGTTTGGACTATTGCGCATCCATCAAGGACCCTAAGGCTGCCATATGACTTAAAATGACTACTAAGCATCTTAAGTTCCCGGCTCTAAGTCACTTCCGCCAGCTAGTTTGGACTATTGGGCATCCATCGAGGTCCCTTAGACTGCCATATGACTTAAGATGACTTCTACAAGTCTCATAAGAGCCGGCTCTAAATCACTTCGGGCAGCTAGTTTGGACTATTGGGCATCCATCAAGGACCCTAAGGCTGCCATATGACTTAGGATGACTGCTAGAATCTTAAGATCCCGGCTCTAAGTCACTTCCGCCAGCATCCATCAAGGACCCTAAGGCTGCCATATGATTTAAGATGACTGCTACAAATATTAAGATCCCGGCTCTAAGTAACTTCCCGCAGCTAGTTTGGACTATTGGGCATCCATCAATTGCCCTAAGGCTACCATATGACTCAAGATGACTTCTACAAGTCTCATCGAGCCGGCTTAAAGTCCTTCGGGCAGCTAGTTTGGAGTATTCAGCATTCATGAAAGGTTCTAAGGCTGCCATATGACTTAAAATGACTGCTACAAATCTTAAGATCCCGGCTCTAAGTCACTTCCGGCAGCTAGTTTGGACTATTGGGCATCCATCAAGGACCCTTAGACCGCCATATGACTTAAGATGACTGCTACAAGTCTCAAGAGCCCGGCTCTAAGTCACTTTCAGCAGCTAGCCTGGACTATTGCGCATCCATCAAGGACCATTAGACTACCATATGACTTAAGATGACTCTACAAGTCTCATAGAGCCCGGCTTTAAGTCACTTCCGGCAGCTAGGTTGGACTATTGCGCATCCATCAATGACCATTAGACCGCCATATGACTTAAGATGACTTCTACAAGTATCATAGAGCCGGGTCTAAGTCACTTTGGGCAGCTAGGTTGGACTATTGGGCATCCATCAATTGCCCTAAGGCTACCATATGACTCAAGATGACTTCTACAAGTCTCATCGAGCCGGCTTAAAGTCTCTTCGGGCAGCTAGGTTGGACTATTGCTAGCTTGGAGTATTCAGCATTCATGAAAGGTTCTAAGGCTGCCATATTACTTAAGATGACTGCTACAAATCATAAGATCCCGGCTCTAAGTCACTTCCGGCAGCTAGTCTGGACTATTGCACATCCATCAATGACCATTAGACCGCCATATGACTTAAGATGACTTCTACAAGTCTCAAGAGCCCGGCTCTAAGTCACTTTCAGCAGCTAGTCTGGACTATTGCGCATCCATCAAGGACCATTAGACTACCATATGACTTAAGATGACTTCTACAAGTCTCATAGAGCCGGCTTTAAGTCACTTCGGGCAGCTAGGTTGGACTATTGCGCATCCATCAATGACCATTAGACCGCCATATGACTTAAGATGACTTCTACAAGTATCATAGAGCCGGGTCTAAGTCACTTTGGGCAGCTAGGTTGGACTATTGGGCATCCATCAATTGCCCTAAGGCTACCATATGACTCAAGATGACTTCTACAAGTCTCATCGAGCCGGCTTAAAGTCTCTTCGGGCAGCTAGGTTGGACTATTGCTAGCTTGGAGTATTCAGCATTCATGAAAGGTTCTAAGGCTGCCATATTACTTAAGATGACTGCTACAAATCATAAGATCCCGGCTCTAAGTCACTTCCGTCTGCTAGTTTGGACTATTGCGCATACATCAAGGACCCTAAGGCTGCCATATGACTTAAGATGACTGCTATGAATCTTAAGATCCCGGCTCTAAGTCACTTCCGGCAGATAGTCTGGTCTATTGCATCCATCAAGGACCCTAAGGCTGCCATATGACTTAAGATGACTGCTAGAAATATTAAGATCCCGGCTCTAAACAACTTCCCGCAGCTAGTTTGGACTATTAGGCATACATCGAGGTCCCTTAGACTGCCATATGACTTAAAATGACTACTAAACATCTTAAGATCCCGGCTCTAAGTCACTTCCGGCAGATAGTCTGGTCTATTGCTTCCATCAAGGACCCTAAGGCTGCCATATGACTTAAGATGACTGCTAGAAATATTAAGATCCCGGCTCTTAACAACTTCCCGCAGCTAGTCTGGTCTATTGCGCATCCATCAAGGACCCTAGGGCTGCCATATGACTTAAGATGGCTGATACAAGTCTCAAGAGCCCGTTCCTTTAAGTCACTTCGGGCAGCTAGGTTGGACTATTGGGCATCCATCAACGACCCTAAGGCTACCATATGACTTAAGATGACTAATACAAGTCTCATCTAGCCGGCACTAAGTCACTTTGGGCAGCTAGGTTGGACTATTGCTAGCTTGGAGTATTCAGCATTCATGAAATGTTCTAAGGCTGCCACATGACTTAAGATGACTGCTACAAGTCTCAAGAGCCGTGCTCTAAGCCACTTCCAGCAGCTAGTTTGGACTATTGGGCATCTATCAAGGACCCTTTGACTGTCATCTGACTTAAAATGACTACTAAACATCTTAAGATCCCGGCTCTAAGTCACTTCCGGCTGTTAGTTTGGACTATTGGGCATCCACCAAGGACCCTTAGACTGTCATCTGACTTAAAATGACTACTAAACATCTTAAGATCCCAGCTCTAAGTCGCTTCCGGCAGATAGTCTGGTCTATTGCGCATCCATCAAGGACCCTAAGGCTGCCATATGACTTAAGATGGCTGCTACAAGTCTCAAGAGCCCGTTCCTTTAAGTCACTTCGGGCAGCTAGGTTGGACTATTGGGCATCCATCAATGACCCTAAGGCTGCCATATGACTCAAGATGACTGCTACAAGTATCATTGAGCCGGCTCTAAGTCACTTTTAGCAGCTAGTCTGGACTATTGCGCATCCATCAAGGACCCTTAGACTGCCATATGACTTAAGATGTCTGCTACAAGTCTCATCGAGCCGGCTAAAAGTCACTTCGGGCAGGTAGGTTGGACTACTGGGCATCTATCAAGGACCCTTAGACAGCCATATGACTTAAGATGACTGCTACAAGTCTCATCGAGCCGGCTCTAAATCACTTCCGGCAGCTGGTCTGGACTATTGGGCATCCACCAAGGACCCTTAGACTGTCATCTGACTTAAAATGACTACTAAACATTTTAAGATCCCGGCTCTTAGTCACTTCCGGCTGCTAGTTTGGACTATTGGGCATCCATCTATTACTCTAAGCCTACCGCATGACTTAAGATGATTGCTACAAGTCTCAATGAGGCAGCTCTAAGTCACTTCGGGCAGCTCTCATCGAGCCGGCTAAAAGTCACTTCCGGCAGCTAGTTTGGACTATTGGGCATCCATCTAGGACTCTAAGTCTAACGTATGACTTGAGATGACTGCTACAAGTCTCAATGAGGCAGCTCTAAGTCACTTCGGGCAGCTAGGTTGGACTACTGGGCATCCATCAATGACCTTAAGGCTGCCATATGACTTAAGATGACTGCTACAAGTATCATCGAGCATGCTCTAAGTCACTTCCGGCGGCTAAGATGTCTGCTACAAGTCTCAAGAGCCGTGCTCTAAGTCACTTCCAGCAGCTAGTCTGGACTATTGCGCAGTCATCAAGGACCCTTAGACTGCCATATGACTTAAGATGTCTGCTACAAGTCTCATCGAGCCGGCTAAAAGTCACTTCCGGCAGCTAGTTTGAACTACAGCTGGTCTGGACTATTGGGCATCCACCAAGGACCCTTAGACTGTCATCTGACTTAAAATGACTACTAAACATCTTAAGATCCCGGCTCTAAGTCACTTTCGGCTGCTAGTTTGGACTATTGGGCATCCATCTAGGACTCTTAGTCTACCGTATGACTTAAGATGACTGCTACAAGTCTCAATGAGGCAGCTCTGAGTCACTTCGGGCAGCTAGGTTGGACTACTGGGCATCCATCAATGGCCCTAAGGCTCCATATGACTCAAGATGACTTCTACAAGTCTCATCGAGCCGGCTAAAAGTCTCTTCGGGCAGCTAGGTTGGACTATTGCTAGCTTGGAGTATTCAGCATTCATGAAGGGTTCTAAGGCTGCCATATGACTTAAAATGACTGCTACAAATCTTAAGATCCCGGCTCTAAGTCACTTCCGGCAGATAGTCTTGTCTATTGCGCATCCATCAAGGACCCTAAGGCTGCCACATGACTTAAGATGACTGCTACAAGTCTCAAGAGCCCGGCTATAAGTCACTTCCTCTAGCTAGTCTGGACTATTGCGCATCCATCAATGACCATTAGACCGCCATATGACTTAAGATGACTTCTACAAGTATCATAGAGCCGGGTCTAAGTCACTTTGGGCAGCTAGGTTGGACTATTGGGCATCCATCAATGGCCCTAAGGCTGCCATATGACTCAAGATGACTGCTACAAGTCTCAAGAGCCCGGCTCTAAGTCACTTTCAGCAGCTAGTCTGGACTATTGCGCAGTCATCAAGGACCCTTAGACTGCCATATGACTTAAGATGTCTGCTACAAGTCTCATCGAGCCGGCTAAAAGTCACTTCCGGCAGCTAGTTTGAACTACAGCTGGTCTGGACTATTGGGCATCCACCAAGGACCCTTAGACTGTCATCTGACTTAAAATGACTACTAAACATCTTAAGATCCCGGCTCTAAGTCACTTTCGGCTGCTAGTTTGGACTATTGGGCATCCATCTAGGACTCTTAGTCTACCGTATGACTTAAGATGACTGCTACAAGTCTCAATAAGGCAGCTCTGAGTCACTTCGGGCAGCTAGGTTGGACTACTGGGCATCCATCAATGACCCTAAGGCTGCCATATGACTCAAGATGACTGATACAAGTCTCATCTAGCCGGCACTAAGTCACTTTGGGCAGCTAGGTTGGACTATTGCTAGCTTGGAGTATTCAGCATTCATGAAGGGTTCTAAGGCTGCCATATGACTTAAAATGACTGCTACAAATCTTAAGATCCCGGCTCTAAGTCACTTCCGGCAGATAGTCTTGTCTATTGCGCATCCATCAAGGACCCTAAGGCTGCCACATGACTTAAGATGACTGCTACAAGTCTCAAGAGCCCGGCTATAAGTCACTTCCTGTAGCTAGTCTGGACTATTGCGCATCCATCAATGACCATTAGACCGCCATATGACTTAAGATGACTTCTACAAGTATCATAGAGCCGGGTCTAAGTCACTTTGGGCAGCTAGGTTGGACTATTGGGCATCCATCAATGGCCCTAAGGCTGCCATATGACTCAAGATGACTGCTACAAGTCTCAAGAGCCCGGCTCTAAGTCACTTTCAGCAGCTAGTCTGGACTATTGCGCAGTCATCAAGGACCCTTAGACTGCCATATGACTTAAGATGTCTGCTACAAGTCTCATCGAGCCGGCTAAAAGTCACTTCCGGCAGCTAGTTTGAACTACAGCTGGTCTGGACTATTGGGCATCCACCAAGGACCCTTAGACTGTCATCTGACTTAAAATGACTACTAAACATCTTAAGATCCCGGCTCTAAGTCACTTTCGGCTGCTAGTTTGGACTATTGGGCATCCATCTAGGACTCTTAGTCTACCGTATGACTTAAGATGACTGCTACAAGTCTCAATGAGGCAGCTCTGAGTCACTTCGGGCAGCTAGGTTGGACTACTGGGCATCCATCAATGACCCTAAGGCTGCCATATGACTCAAGATGACTGATACAAGTCTCATCTAGCCGGCACTAAGTCACTTTGGGCAGCTAGGTTGGACTATTGCTAGCTTGGAGTATTCAGCATTCATGAAATGTTCTAAGGCTGCCACATGACTTAAGATGACTGCTACAAGTCTCAAGAGCCCGGCTATAAGTCACTTCCTGTAGCTAGTCTGGACTATTGCGCATCCATCAATGACCATTAGACCGCCATATGACTTAAGATGACTTCTACAAGTATCATAGAGCCGGGTCTAAGTCACTTTGGGCAGCTAGGTTGGACTATTGGGCATCCATCAATGGCCCTAAGGCTGCCATATGACTCAAGATGACTGCTACAAGTCTCAAGAGCCCGGCTCTAAGTCACTTTCAGCAGCTAGTCTGGACTATTGCGCAGTCATCAAGGACCCTTAGACTGCCATATGACTTAAGATGCCTGCTACAAGTCTCACGAGCCGGCTAAAGTCACTTCCGGCAGCTAGTTTGGGTCTGGACTATTGGGCATCCACCAAGGACCCTTAGACTGTCATCTGACTTAAAATGACTACTAAACATCTTAAGATCCCGGCTCTAAGTCACTTTCGGTGCTAGTTTGGACTATTGGGCATCCATCTAGGACTCTTAGTCTACCGTATGACTTAAGATGACTGCTACAAGTCTCAATGAGGCAGCTCTGAGTCACTTCGGGCAGCTAGGTTGGACTACTGGGCATCCATCAATGACCCTAAGGCTGCCATATGACTCAAGATGACTGATACAAGTCTCATCTAGCCGGCACTAAGTCACTTTGGGCAGCTAGGTTGGACTATTGGGTATTCGCATTCATGAAATGTTCTAAGGCTGCCACATGACTTAAGATGACTGCTACAAGTCTCAAGAGCCCGGCTATAAGTCACTTCCTGTAGCTAGTCTGGACTATTGCGCATCCATCAATGACCATTAGACCGCCATATGACTTAAGATGACTTCTACAAGTATCATAGAGCCGGGTCTAAGTCACTTTGGGCAGGTAGGTTGGACTATTGGGCATCCATCAATGGCCCTAAGGCTGCCATATGACTCAAGATGACTGCTACAAGTCTCAAGAGCCCGGCTCTAAGTCACTTTCAGCAGCTAGTCTGGACTATTGCGCATCCATCAATGACCATTAGACCGCCATATGACTTAAGATGACTTCTACAAGTATCATCGAGCCGGCTAAAAGTCTCTTCGGGCAGCTAGGTTGGACTATTGCTAGCTTGGAGTATTCAGCATTCATGAAAGGTTCTAAGGCTGCCATATTACTTAAGATGACTGCTACAAATCATAAGATCCCGGCTCTAAGTCACTTCCGGCAGCTATTTTGGACTATTGGGCATACATCAAGGACCTTTAGACTGCCATATGACTTAAGGTGACTGCAACAAGTCTCAAGAGCCCGGATCTAAGTCACTTCATGTAGCTAGTCTGGACTATTGCGCATCCATCAATGACCATTAGACCGCCATATGACTTAAGATGACTTCTACAAGTATCATAGAGCCGGGTCTAAGTCACTTTGGGCAGCTAGGTTGGACTATTGGGCATCCATCAATTGCCCTAAGGCTGCCATATGACTCAAGATGACTGATACAAGTCTCATCTAGCCGGCACTAAGTCACTTTGGGCAGCTAGGTTGGACTATTGCTAGCTTGGAGTATTCAGCATTCATGAAGGGTTCTAAGGCTGCCATATGACTTAAAATGACTGCTACAAATCTTAAGATCCCGGCTCTAAGTCACTTCCGGCAGATAGTCTTGTCTATTGCGCATCCATCAAGGACCCTAAGGCTGCCACATGACTTAAGATGACTGCTAAAAGTCTCAAGAGCCCGGCTATAAGTCACTTCCTGTAGCTAGTCTGGACTATTGCGCATCCATCAATGACCATTAGACCGCCATATGACTTAAGATGACTTCTACAAGTATCATAGAGCCGGGTCTAAGTCACTTTGGGCAGCTAGGTTGGACTATTGGGCATCCATCAATTGCCCTAAGGCTGCCATATGGCTCAAGATGACTTCTACAAGTCTCATCGAGCCGGCTTAAAGTCTCTTCGGGCAGCTAGGTTGGACTATTGCTAGCTTGGAGTATTCAGCATTCATGAAAGGTTCTAAGGCTGCCATATTACTTAAGATGACTGCTACAAATCATAAGATCCCGGCTCTAAGTCACTTCCGGCAGCTAGTCTGGACTATTGCGCATCCATTAATGACCATTAGACCGCCATATGACTTAAGATGACTTCTACAAGTCTCAAGAGCCCGGCTCTAAGTCACTTTCAGCAGCTAGTCTGGACTATTGCGCATCCATCAATGACCATTAGACCGCCATATGACTTAAGATGACTTCTACAAGTATCATAGAGCCTGGTCTAAGTCACTTTGGGCAGCTAGGTTGGACTATTGGGCATCCATAAATGAGGACCCTTTGACTGCCATATGACTTAAGATGACTTCTACAAGTCTCATCGAGCCGGCTAAAAGTCTCTTCGGGCAGCTAGTTTGGACTATTGCTAGCTTGGAGTATTCAGCATTCATGAAAGGTTTTAAGGCTGCCATATTACTTAAGATGACTGCTACAAAACATAAGATCCCGGCTCTAAGTCACTTCCGGCAGCTATTTTGGACTATTGGGCATACATCAAGGACCTTTAGACTGCCATATGACTTAAGGTAACTGCAACAAGTCTCAAGAGCCGTGCTCTAAGTCACTTCCAGCAGCTAGTCTGGACTATAGGGCATACATCAAGGACCCTTACACTGCCATATGACCTAAGATGACTGCTACAAACCTTAAGATCCCGGCTCAAAGTCACTTCCGGCTACTAGTTTGGACTATTGAGCATTCATGAAGGGTTCTTAGATGCATGCTACAAATCTTAAGATCCCGGCTCTAAGTCACTTCCGGCAGCTAGTCTGGACTATTGCGCATCCATTAATGACCATTAGACCGCCATATGACTTAAGATGACTTCTACAAGTCTCAAGAGCCCGGCTCTAAGTCACTTCCGGCTACTAGTTTGGACTATTGAGCATTCATGAAGGGTTCTTAGATGCATGCTACAAATCATAAGATCCCGGCTCTAAGTCACTTCCGGCAGCTATTTTGGACTATTGGGCATACATCAAGGACCTTTAGACTGCCATATGACTTAAGGTGACTGCAACAAGTCTCAAGAGCCGTGCTCTAAGTCACTTCCAGCAGCTAGTCTGGACTATTGCGCATACATCAAGGACCATTAGACCGCCATATGACTTAAGATGACTTCTACAAGTATCATAGAGCCGGGTCTAAGTCACTTTGGGCAGCTAGGTTGGACTATTGGGCATCCATCAATTGCCCTAAGGCTGCCATATGACTCAAGATGACTGATACAAGTCTCATCTAGCCGGCACTAAGTCACTTTGGGCAGCTAGGTTGGACTATTGCTAGCTTGGAGTATTCAGCATTCATGAAGGGTTCTAAGGCTGCCATATGACTTAAAATGACTGCTACAAATCTTAAGATCCCGGCTCTAAGTCACTTCCGGCAGATAGTCTTGTCTATTGCGCATCCATCAAGGACCCTAAGGCTGCCACATGACTTAAGATGACTGCTAAAAGTCTCAAGAGCCCGGCTATAAGTCACTTCCTGTAGCTAGTCTGGACTATTGCGCATCCATCAATGACCATTAGACCGCCATATGACTTAAGATGACTTCTACAAGTATCATAGAGCCGGGTCTAAGTCACTTTGGGCAGCTAGGTTGGACTATTGGGCATCCATCAATTGCCCTAAGGCTGCCATATGGCTCAAGATGACTTCTACAAGTCTCATCGAGCCGGCTTAAAGTCTCTTCGGGCAGCTAGGTTGGACTATTGCTAGCTTGGAGTATTCAGCATTCATGAAAGGTTCTAAGGCTGCCATATTACTTAAGATGACTGCTACAAATCATAAGATCCCGGCTCCTAAGTCACTTCCGGCAGCTAGTCTGGACTATTGCGCATCCATTAATGACCATTAGACCGCCATATGACTTAAGATGACTTCTACAAGTCTCAAGAGCCCGGCTCTAAGTCACTTTCAGCAGCTAGTCTGGACTATTGCGCATCCATCAATGACCATTAGACCGCCATATGACTTAAGATGACTTCTACAAGTATCATAGAGCCTGGTCTAAGTCACTTTGGGCAGCTAGGTTGGACTATTGGGCATCCATAAATGAGGACCCTTTGACTGCCATATGACTTAAGATGACTTCTACAAGTCTCATCGAGCCGGCTAAAAGTCTCTTCGGGCAGCTAGTTTGGACTATTGCTAGCTTGGAGTATTCAGCATTCATGAAAGGTTTTAAGGCTGCCATATTACTTAAGATGACTGCTACAAAACATAAGATCCCGGCTCTAAGTCACTTCCGGCAGCTATTTTGGACTATTGGGCATACATCAAGGACCTTTAGACTGCCATATGACTTAAGGTAACTGCAACAAGTCTCAAGAGCCGTGCTCTAAGTCACTTCCAGCAGCTAGTCTGGACTATAGGGCATACATCAAGGACCCTTACACTGCCATATGACCTAAGATGACTGCTACAAACCTTAAGATCCCGGCTCAAAGTCACTTCCGGCTACTAGTTTGGACTATTGAGCATTCATGAAGGGTTCTTAGATGCATGCTACAAATCTTAAGATCCCGGCTCTAAGTCACTTCCGGCAGCTAGTCTGGACTATTGCGCATCCATTAATGACCATTAGACCGCCATATGACTTAAGATGACTTCTACAAGTCTCAAGAGCCCGGCTCTAAGTCACTTCCGGCTACTAGTTTGGACTATTGAGCATTCATGAAGGGTTCTTAGATGCATGCTACAAATCATAAGATCCCGGCTCTAAGTCACTTCCGGCAGCTATTTTGGACTATTGGGCATACATCAAGGACCTTTAGACTGCCATATGACTTAAGGTGACTGCAACAAGTCTCAAGAGCCGTGCTCTAAGTCACTTCCAGCAGCTAGTCTGGACTATTGCGCATACATCAAGGACCCTAAGGCTGCCATATGACTTAAAATGACTACTAAGCATCTTAAGTTCCCGGCTCTAAGTCACTTCCGCCAGCTAGTTTGGACTATTGGGCATCCATCGAGGTCCCTTAGACTGCCATATGACTTAAGATGACTTCTACAAGTCTCATAAAGCCGGCTCTAAATCACTTCGGGCAGTTAGTCTGGACTATTGCGCATCCATCAAGGACCCTAAGGCTGCCATATGACTTAGGATGACTGCTATGAATCTTAAGATCCCGGCTCTAAGTCACTTCCGGCAGATAGTCTGGTCTATTGCATCCATCAAGGACCCTAAGGCTGCCATATGATTTAAGATGACTGCTACAAATATTAAGATCCCGGCTCTAAGTAACTTCCCGCAGCTAGTTTGGACTATTGGGCATCCATCGAGGTCCCTTAGACTGCCATATGACTTAAGATGACTTCTACAAGTATCATCGAGCCGGCTCTAAGTCACTTCCGGCAGCTAAGATGACTGCTACAAGTCTCAAGAGCCCGGCTCTAAGTCACTTCCGCCAGCTAGTTTGGACTATTGGGCATCCATCGAGGTCCCTTAGACTGCCATATGACTTAAGATGACTTCTACAAGTCTCATAAAGCCGGCTCTAAATCACTTCGGGCAGCTAGGTTGGACTATTGCGCATCCATCAATGACCCTTCGACTGCCATATGACCCTAAGGCTGCCATATGACTCAAGATGACTGCTACAAGTCTCAAGAGCCGTACTCTAAGTCGCTTCCAGCAGCTAATCTGGACTATTGATAGATGCCTTGATAGATGCCCATCAAGGACCCTTAGACTGCCATATGACTTATAATGGCTGCTACAAGTCTCAAGAGCCCGTTCCTTTAAGTCACTTCGGGCAGCTAGGTTGGACTATTGGGCATCCATCAATGACCCTAAGGCTGCCATATGACTTAAGATGACTGATACAAGTATCATCGAGCCGGCTCTAAGTCACTTCCGGCAGCTAAGATGTCTGCTACAAGTCTCAAGAGCCCGGCTCTAAGTCACTTTCAGCAGCTAGTCTGGACTATCGCGCATTCATAAAGGACCCTTAGACTGCCATATGACTTAAGATGACTGCTACCAGTCTCATCGAGCCGGCTCTAAGCCACTTCGGGCAGCTAGGTTGGACTATTGCGCATCCATCAATGACCCTTCGACTGCCATATGACTTAAGATGACTTTAACAAGTCTCTAAGTCTCTAACGGCTCTAAGTCACTTCCGGCAGCTAAGATGTCTGCTACAAGTCTCAAGAGCCGTGCTCTAAGTCACTTCCAGCAGCTAGTCTGGACTATTGGGCATCTATCAAGGACCCCTTGACTGCCATATGACTTAAGATGACTGCTACCAGTCTCATCGAGCCGGCTAAAAGTCACATCGGGCAGCTAGGTTGGACTTTTGGGCATCCATCAATGACCCTAAGGCTGCCATATGACTCAAGATGACTGCTACAAGTATCATTGAGCCGGCTCTAAGTCACTTTCAGCAGCTAGTCTGGACTATTGCGCATCCATCAAGGACCCTTAGACTGCCATATGACTTAAGATGTCTGCTACAAGTCTCATCGAGCCGGCTAAAAAACACTTCGGGCAGCTAGTCTGGACTATTGGGCATCTATCAAGGACCCTTTGACAGCCATATGACTTAAGATAACTGCTACCAGAGTCATCGAGCCGGCTAAAAGTCACTTCGGGCGGCTAGGTTGGACTACTGGGCATCCATCAAGGACCCTTAGACAGCCATATGACTTAAGATGACTGCTACAAGTCTCATCGAGCCGGCTCTAAATCACTTCCGGCAGCTGGTCTGGACTATTGGGCATCCACCAAGGACCCTTAGACTGTCATCTGACTTAAAATGACTACTAAACATCTTAACATCCCGGCTCTAAGTCACTTCCGGCTGCTAGTATGGACTATTGGGCATCCAACTATTACTCTAAGTCTACCGTATGACTTAAGATGATTGCTACAAGTCTCAATGAGGCAGCTCTAAGTCACTTCGGGCAGCTCTCATCGAGCCGGCTAAAAGTCACTTCCGGCAGCTAGTTTGGACTATTGGGCATCCATCTAGGACTCTAAGTCTAACGTATGACTTAAGATGACTGCTACAAGTCTCAATGAGGCAGCTCTAAGTCACTTCGGGCAGCTAGGTTGGACTACTGGGCATCCATCAATGACCTTAAGGCTGCCATATGACTTAAGATGACTGCTACAAGTATCATCGAGCATGCTCTAAGTCACTTCCGGCGGCTAAGATGTCTGCTACAAGTCTCAAGAGCCGTGCTCTAAGTCACTCCCGGCAGCTGGTCTGGACTGTCATCTGACTTAAAATGACTACTAAACATCTTAAGATCCCGGCTCTAAGTCACTTCCGGCTGCTAGTTTGGACTATTGGGCATCCATCTAGGACTCTAAGTCTAACGTATGACTTAAGATGACTGCTACAAGTCTCAATGAGGCAGCTCTAAGTCACTTCGGGCAGCTAGGTTGGACTACTGGGCATCCATCAATGACCTTAAGGCTGCCATATGACTTAAGATGACTGCTACAAGTATCATCGAGCATGCTCTAAGTCACTTCCGGCGGCTAAGATGTCTGCTACAAGTCTCAAGAGCCGTGCTCTAAGTCACTTCCAGCAGCTAGTCTGGACTATTGCGCAGTCATCAAGGACCCTTAGACTGCCATATGACTTAAGATGTCTGCTACAAGTCTCATCGAGCCGGCTAAAAGTCACTTCCGGCAGCTAGTTTGAACTACAGCTGGTCTGGACTATTGGGCATCCATCAAGGACCCTTAGACTGTCATCTGACTTAAAATGACTACTAAACATCTTAAGATCCCGGCTCTAAGTCACTTTCGGCTGCTAGTTTGGACTATTGGGCATCCATCTAGGACTCTTAGTCTACCGTATGACTTAAGATGACTGCTACAAGTCTCAATGAGGCAGCTCTGAGTCACTTCGGGCAGCTAGGTTGGACTACTGGGCATCCATCAATGGCCCTAAGGCTGCCATATGACTCAAGATGACTTCTACAAGTCTCATCAGAGCCGGCTAAAAGTCTCTTCGGGCAGCTAGGTTGGACTTTAGCTTGGGTATTCAGCATGCATGAAGGGTTCTAAGGCTGCCATATGACTTAAAATGACTGCTACAAATCTTAAGATCCCGGCTCTAAGTCACTTCCGGCAGATAGTCTTGTCTATTGCGCATCCATCAAGGACCCTAAGGCTGCCACATGACTTAAGATGACTGCTACAAGTCTCAAGAGCCCGGCTATAAGTCACTTCCGGCAGCTAGTCTGGACTATTGCGCATCCATCAATGACCATTAGACCGCCATATGACTTAAGATGACTTCTACAAGTATCATAGAGCCGGGTCTAAGTCACTTTGGGCAGCTAGGTTGGACTATTGGGCATCCATCAATGGCCCTAAGGCTGCCATATGACTCAAGATGACTTCTACAAGTCTCATCGAGCCGGCTTAAAGTCTCTTCGGGCAGCTAGGTTGGACTATTGCTAGCTTGGAGTATTCAGCATTCATGAAAGGTTCTAAGGCTGCCATATTACTTAAGATGACTGCTACAAATCATAAGATCCCGGCTCTAAGTCACTTCCGGCAGCTAGTCTGGACTATTGCGCATCCATCAATGACCATTAGACCGCCATATGACTTAAGATGACTTCTACAAGTCTCAAGAGCCCGGCTCTAAGTCACTTTCAGCAGCTAGTCTGGACTATTGCGCATCCATCAATGACCATTAGACCGCCATATGACTTAAGATGACTTCTACAAGTATCATAGAGCCTGGTCTAAGTCACTTTGGACAGCTAGGTTGGACTATTGGGCATCCATAAATGAGGACCCTTTGACTGCCACATGACTTAAGATGACTTCTACAAGTCTCATCGAGCCGGCTAAAAGTCTCTTCGGGCAGCTAGGTTGGACTATTGCTAGCTTGGAGTATTCAGCATTCATGAAAGGTTTTAAGGCTGCCATATTACTTAAGATGACTGCTACAAATCATAAGATCCCGGCTCTAAGTCAATTCCGGCAGCTATTTTGGACTATTGGGCATACATCAAGGACCTTTAGACTGCCATATGACTTAAGGTGACTGCAACAAGTCTCAAGAGCCGTGCTCTAAGTCACTTCCAGCAGCTAGTCTGGACTATAGGGCATACATCAAGGACCCTTACACTGCCATATGACCTAAGATGACTGCTACAAACCTTAAGATCCCGGCTCGAAGTCACTTCCGGCTACTAGTTTGGACTATTGAGCATTCATGAAGGGTTCTTAGATGCATGCTACAAATCTTAAGATCCCGGCTCTAATTCACTTCCGGCAGCTAGTCTGGACTATTGCGCATACATCAAGGACCCTAAGGCTGCCATATGACTTAAAATGACTACTAAGCATCTTAAGTTCCCGGCTCTAAGTCACTTCCGCCAGCTAGTTTGGACTATTGGGCATCCATCGAGGTCCCTTAGACTGCCATATGACTTAAGATGACTTCTACAAGTCTCATAGAGCCGGCTCTAAATCACTTCGGGCAGTTAGTCTGGACTATTGCGCATCAATCAAGGACCCTAAGGCTGCCATATGACTTAGGATGACTGCTATGAATCTTAAGATCCCGGCTCTAAGTCACTTTCGGCAGATAGTCTGGTCTATTGCATCCATCAAGGACCGTAAGGCTGCCATATGACTTAAGATGACTGCTACAAATATTAAGATCCCGGCTCTAAGTAACTTCCCGCAGCTAGTTTGGACTATTGGGCATCCATCGAGGTCCCTTAGACTGCCATATGACTTAAGATGACTTCTACAAGTCTCATAGAGCAGGCTCTAAGTCACTTCGGGCAGCTAGGTTGGACTATTGCGCATCCATCAATGACCCTTCGACTGCCATATGACTTAAGATGACTTTAACAAGTCTCATCGAGCCGGCTCTAAGCCACTTCGGGCAGCTAGGTTGGACTATTGCGCATCCATCAATGACCCTTCGACTGCCATATGACCCTAAGGCTGCCATATGACTCAAGATGACTGCTACAAGTCTCAAGAGCCGTACTCTAAGTCGCTTCCAGCAGCTAATCTGGACTATTGACAGATGCCTTGATAGATGCCCATCAAGGACCCTTAGACTGCCATATGACTTAAGATGGCTGCTACAAGTCTCAAGAGCCCGTTCCTTTAAGTCACTTCGGGCAGCTAGGTTGGACTATTGGGCATCCATCAATGACCCTAAGGCTGCCATATGACTTAAGATGACTGATACAAGTATCATCGAGCCGGCTCTAAGTCACTTCCGGCAGCTAAGATGTCTGCTACAAGTCTCAAGAGCACGGCTCTAAGTCACTTTCAGCAGCTAGTCTGGACTATCGCGCATTCATAAAGGACCCTTAGACTGCCATATGACTTAAGATGACTGCTACCAGTCTCATCGAGCCGGCTCTAAGCCACTTCGGGCAGCTAGGTTGGACTATTGCGCATCCATCAATGACCCAAAGGCTGCCATATGACTTAAGATGACTGCTACAAGTCTCATCGAGCGGGTTCTAATTCACTTCCAGCAGCTAGTCTGGACTATTGCGCATCCATCAAGGACCCTTAGCCATATGACTTAAGATGTCTGCTACAAGTCTCATCGAGCCGGCTAAAAGTCACTTCGGGCAGCTGTATTGGACTACTGGGCATCGATCAATGACCCAAAGGCTGCCATATGACTTAAGATGACTGCTACAAGTCTCATCGAGCGGGTTCTAAGTCACTTCCGGCAGCTGGTCTGGACTATTGGGCATCCACCAAGAACCCTTAGATTGTCATCTGACTTAAAATGACTACTAAACATCTTAAGATCCCGGCTCTAAGTCACTTCCGGCTGCTAGTTTGGACTATTGCGCATACATCAAGGACCCTAAGGCTGCCATATGACTTAAGATGACTGCTATGAATCTTAAGATCCCGGCTCTAAGTCACTTCCGGCAGATAGTCTGGTCTATTGCATCCATCAAGGACCCTAAGGCTGCCATATGACTTAAGATGACTGCTAGAAATATTAAGATCCCGGCTCTAAACAACTTCCCGCAGCTAGTTTGGACTATTGGGCATCCATCGAGGTCCCTTAGACTGCCATATGACTTAAAATGACTACTAAACATCTTAAGATCCTGGCTCTAAGTCACTTCCGGCAGATAGTCTGGTCTATTGCATCCATCAAGGACCCTAAGGCTGCCATATGACTTAAGATGACTGCTAGAAATATTAAGATCCCGGCTCTAAACAACTTCCCGCAGCTAGTCTGGTCTATTGCGCATCCATCAAGGACCCTAGGGCTGCCATATGACTTAAGATGGCTGATACAAGTCTCAAGAGCCCGTTCCTTTAAGTCACTTCGGGCAGCTAGGTTGGACTATTGGGCATCCATCAACGACCCTAAGGCTGCCATATGACTTAAGATGACTAATACAAGTATCATCGAGCCGGCTCTAAGTCACTTCCGGCAGCTAAGATGTCTGCTACAAGTCTCAAGAGCCGTGCTCTAAGCAACTTCCAGCAGCTAGTTTGGACTATTGGGTATCTATCAAGGACCCTTTGACTGTCATCTGACTTAAAATGACTACTAAACATCTTAAGATCCCGGCTCTAAGTCAATTCCGGCTGTTAGTTTGGACTATTGGGCATCCACCAAGGACCCTTAGACTGTCATCTGACTTAAAATGACTACTAAACATCTTAAGATCCCAGCTCTAAGTCGCTTCCGGCAGATAGTCTGGTCTATTGCGCATCCATCAAGGACCCTAGGGCTGCCATATGACTTAAGATGGCTGATACAAGTCTCAAGAGCCCGTTCCTTTAAGTCACTTCGGGCAGCTAGGTTGGCCTATTGGGCATCCATCAACGACCCTAAGGCTGCCATATGACTTAAGATGACTAATACAAGTATCATCGAGCCGGCTCTAAGTCACTTCCGGCAGCTAAGATGTCTGCTACAAGTCTCAAGAGCCGTGCTCTAAGCCACTTCCAGCAGCTAGTTTGGACTATTGGGCATCTATCAAGGACCCTTTGACTGTCATCTGACTTAAAATGACTACTAAACATCTTAAGATCCCGGCTCTAAGTCACTTCCGGCTGTTAGTTTGGACAATTGGGCATCCACCAAGGACCCTTAGACTGTCATCTGACTTAAAATGACTACTAAACATCTTAAGATCTCAGCTCTAAGTCGCTTCCGGCAGATAGTCTGGTCTATTGCGCATCCATCAAGGACCCTAAGGCTGCCATATGACTTAAGATGTCTGCTACAAGTCTCATCGAGCCGGCTAAAAGTCACTTCGGGCAGGTAGGTTGGACTACTGGGCATCTATCAAGGACCCTTAGACAGCCATATGACTTAAGATGACTGCTACAAGTCTCATCGAGCCGGCTCTAAATCACTTCCGGCAGCTGGTCTGGACTATTGGGCATCCACCAAGGACCCTTAGACTGTCATCTGACTTAAAATGACTACTAAACATTTTAAGATCCCGGCTCTTAGTCACTTCCGGCTGCTAGTTTGGACAATTGGGCATCCATCTATTACTCTAAGCCTACCGTATGACTTAAGATGATTGCTACAAGTCTCAATGAGGCAGCTCTAAGTCACTTCGGGCAGCTCTCATCGAGCCGGCTAAAAGTCACTTCCGGCAGCTAGTTTGGACTATTGGGCATCCATCTAGGACTCTAAGTCAAACGTATGACTTAAGATGACTGCTACAAGTCTCAATGAGGCAGCTCTAAGTCACTTCGGGCAGCTAGGTTGGACTACTGGGCATCCATCAATGACCTTAAGGCTGCCATATGACTTAAGATGACTGCTACAAGTATCATCGAGCATGCTCTAAGTCACTTCCGGCGGCTAAGATGTCTGCTACAAGTCTCAAGAGCCGTGCTCTAAGTCACTTCCAGCAGCTAGTCTGGACTATTGCGCAGTCATCAAGGACCCTTAGACTGCCATATGACTTAAGATGTCTGCTACAAGTCTCATCGAGCCGGCTAAAAGTCACTTCCGGCAGCTAGTTTGAACTACAGCTGGTCTGGACTATTGGGCATCCACCAAGGACCCTTAGACTGTCATCTGACTTAAAATGACTACTAAACATCTTAAGATCCCGGCTCTAAGTCACTTTCGGCTGCTAGTTTGGACTATTGGGCATCCATCTAGGACTCTTAGTCTACCGTATGACTTAAGATGACTGCTACAAGTCTCAATGAGGCAGCTCTGAGTCACTTCGGGCAGCTAGGTTGGACTACTGGGCATCCATCAATGGCCCTAAGGCTGCCATATGACTCAAGATGACTTCTACAAGTCTCATCGAGCCGGCTTAAAGTCTCTTCGGGCAGCTAGGTTGGACTATTGCTAGCTTGGAGTATTCAGCATGCATGAAGGGTTCTAAGGCTGCCATATGACTTAAAATGACTGCTACAAATCTTAAGATCCCGGCTCTAAGTCACTTCCGGCAGATAGTCTTGTCTATTGCGCATCCATCAAGGACCCTAAGGCTGCCACATGACTTAAGATGACTGCTACAAGTCTCAAGAGCCCGGCTATAAGTCACTTCCTGTAGCTAGTCTGGACTATTGCGCATCCATCAATGACCATTAGACCGCCATATGACTTAAGATGACTTCTACAAGTATCATAGAGCCGGGTCTAAGTCACTTTGGGCAGCTAGGTTGGACTATTGGGCATCCATCAATGGCCCTAAGGCTGCCATATGACTCAAGATGACTGCTACAAGTCTCAAGAGCCCGGCTCTAAGTCACTTTCAGCAGCTAGTCTGGACTATTGCGCAGTCATCAAGGACCCTTAGACTGCCATATGACTTAAGATGTCTGCTACAAGTCTCATCGAGCCGGCTAAAAGTCACTTCCGGCAGCTAGTTTGAACTACAGCTGGTCTGGACTATTGGGCATCCACCAAGGACCCTTAGGCTGTCATCTGACTTAAAATGACTACTAAACATCTTAAGATCCCGGCTCTAAGTCACTTTCGGCTGCTAGTTTGGACTATTGGGCATCCATCTAGGACTCTTAGTCTACCGTATGACTTAAGATGACTGCTACAAGTCTCAATGAGGCAGCTCTGAGTCACTTCGGGCAGCTAGGTTGGACTACTGGGCATCCATCAATGACCCTAAGGCTGCCATATGACTCAAGATGACTGATACAAGTCTCATCTAGCCGGCACTAAGTCACTTTGGGCAGCTAGGTTGGACTATTGCTAGCTTGGAGTATTCAGCATTCATGAAGGGTTCTAAGGCTGCCATATGACTTAAAATGACTGCTACAAATCTTAAGATCCCGGCTCTAAGTCACTTCCGGCAGATAGTCTTGTCTATTGCGCATCCATCAAGGACCCTAAGGCTGCCACATGACTTAAGATGACTGCTACAAGTCTCAAGAGCCCGGCTATAAATCACTTCCTGTAGCTAGTCTGGACTATTGGGCATCCATCAATGACCATTAGACCGCCATATGACTTAAGATGACTGCTACAAGTATCATAGAGCCGGGTCTAAGTCACTTTGGGCAGCTAGGTTGGACTATTGGGCATCCATCAATGGCCCTAAGGCTGCCATATGACTCAAGATGACTGCTACAAGTCTCAAGAGCCCGGCTCTAAGTCACTTTCAGCAGCTAGGTTGGACTATTGCGCAGTCATCAAGGACCCTTAGGCTGCCATATGACTTAAGATGTCTGCTACAAGTCTCATCGATCCGGCTCTAAGTCACTTCCGGCAGCTAGTTTGAACCAGTGGTCTGGACTATTGGGCATCCACCAAGGACCCTTAGACTGTCATCTGACTTAAAATGACTGCTAAACATCTTAAGATCCCGGCTCTAAGTCACTTTCGGCTGCTAGTTTGGACTATTGGGCATCCATCTAGGACTCTTAGTCTACCATATGACTTAAGATGACTGCTACAAGTCTCAATGAGGCAGCTCTGAGTCACTTCGGGCAGCTAGGTTGGACTACTGGGCATCCATCAATGACCCTAAGGCTGCCATATGACTTAAGATGACTGATACAAGTCTCATCTAGCCGGCACTAAGTCACTTTGGGCAGCTAGGTTGGACTATTTGTTGGGTATTCAGCATCCATGAAGGGTTCTAAGGCTGCCATATGACTTAAAATGACTGCTACAAATCTCAAGATCCCGGCTCTAAGTCACTTCCGGCAGCTAGGTTGGACTATTGCGCATCCATCAAGGACCCTAAGGCTGCCATATGACTTAAGATGACTGCTACAAGTCTCAAGAGCCCGGCTATAAATCACTTCCTGTAGCTAGTCTGGACTATTGGGCATCCATCAATGACCATTAGACCGCCATATGACTTAAGATGACTTCTACAAGTATCATAGAGCCGGCTCTAAGTCACTTTGGGCAGCTAGGTTGGACTATTGGGCATCCATCAATGGACCCTAAGGCTGCCATATGACTCAAGATGACTGCTACAAGTCTCAAGAGCCCGGCTCTAAGTCACTTTCAGCAGCTAGTCTGGACTATTTATTTGCATTGGCATCCATCAATGACCATTAGACCCCATATGACTTAAGATGACTTCTACAAGTATCATCGGAGCCGGCTAAAAAGTCTCTTCCGGCAGCTAGGTTGGACTATGGGCATCCATCAAGGAGTATTCAGCATGCAATGACTAAGAGCTTCTAAAAGGCTGCCAGATCCCGCTCTAAGTAAGATCACTAAGCTACAAGATGGCTTGTAAGTCTCATCGAGACGGCTCTAAGTCATTTCCGGCTACTAGTTTGGACTATTGAGCATCCATAATACGAAGGGTTCCTATCTTTAGATGACATGCTACAAATCTTAAGATCCCGGCTCTAAGTCACTTCCGGCAGATAGTCTGGTCTATTGCGCATCCATCAAGGACCCTAAGGCTGCCATATGACTCAAGATGACTTCTACAAGTATCGTCGAGCCGGCTCTAAGTTATTTCCGGCAGCTAAGATGTCTGCTACAAGTCTCAAGAGCCGTACTCTAAGTCGCTTCCAGCAGCTAATCTGGACTATTGATAGATGCCTTGATAGATGCCCATCAAGGACCCTTAGACTGCCATATGACTGCTACAAGTCTCAAGAGCCCGTTCCTTTAAGACACTTCGGGCAGCTAGGTTGGACTATTGGGCATCCATCAATGACCCTAAGGCTGCCATATGACTTAAGATGACTTTAACAAGTCTCATCGAGCCGGCTCTAAGCCACTTCGGGCAGCTAGGTTGGACTATTGGGCATCCATCAATGACCCTAAGGCTGCCATATGACTCAAGATGACTGCTACAAGTATCATTGAGTCAGCTCTAAGTCACTTCCAGCAGCTAGTCTGGACTATTGCGCATCCATCAAGGACCCTAAGGCTGCCATATGACTTAAGATGTCTGCTAAAAGTCTCATAGAGCCCGGGACAAAGTCACTTCGGGCAGCTGAGTTGGACTAAGATGGGCTCTTAAAATGACCTAAAGGATGACTTAAGATGACTGCTGCAAGTCTCATCGAGCCGGTTCTAAGTCGCTTCACTAAGGCAGCTAGGTCTGGACTATTGAGCATCCACCAAGGACCCTAAGGCTGCCATATGACTTAAGATGACTACTAAACATCTTAAGATTCGGCTCTAAGTCACTTCCGGCAGCTAGGTTTGACTATTGGGCATCCATCAAGGAATCTTAGGCTGCCATATGACGTAAGATGACTGCTACAAATATCCAGATCCCGGCTCTAAGTCACTTCAGGCAGCCAGGTTGGACTATCGGGCATCCATCAATGACCGTAAGGCTGCCATATGCCTTTAGATGACTGCTACAAAAGTAGATAGGAACAGTATGTTCTGGACCATGAAATCCGGTTTGATAAGAGATTGGTGACGTCACAGTGGTTAGTTGTCGTGGGCGAGGAGTGTGGAGCGGAAGTGGTTAGTGATAGCGATGTCGTGAGCGTGGACGAGGGACGTGGGGCGTCTGACGAAATTCGTTATAGTGCTAAGCAAAGTTGAAGGTCAAGATTGTTGTGAAATTCTAATCTGGACTTGTATTGAAGGTCAGGCGAATGTTGTTGTTGTTGTTGTGCTAGCGTGGGAAAAAATTATATGTGATAAGAAACAAGGGGCTTGTGGGTGGAGAAAAAAATTATATGGGCTTAGAGTTGTGATAAGAAGTGTGGACTTGTTGCGACGCTAGCGTGGGAAAAAAAAATATTTATTTAAATAAAGAAATTTTGTTTTTTTTTTTTTTTTTGTTTTCAAAAAATAAGATATTTTATTTCAATTATCCCAACATTCTTAATTTAAGTAATCTGTATTTAGTCATAATTTCCTCTGCTTTATTTATTTGCTGAGCAAAGAAGTGGAACATCTTGAGTGCAATATGAACAATGGGTGCTATATGTGTTGAGAGGTTGAATTAGTTTCTGGCTTCAATTGTTTTTTTTTTTTTTAAAATAAGTTTTATTTAATCCCATTTTATTTAAGTAATCTGTTTTTTATTTTTTTTTATTTGTGAGAAAGAAGTGTGTGAGAGCTAAAAGCTTGAATTAAATCTACATATAAAATGAAAGAAACTGAATTAAAATAATTTAATTGTCAAGAACGATTTTTTGTGAACAGTATAAAAAAATTCAATAATTGAAAATGGAGCGATATTGCGATGCATGTAATATTAATGTGAATATAGCTAGATGGAGTCATCATTTAAGGACAAATGTGCATAGAACGAATGCGTGTGAGACTTTGGATTCATGTGTGAAGCAAATTTCTAGTGGTTTTCGAAACCGCATTACAACATATCGCTATGAGAGTGATAATAGTGGAAAAGAGCTGCAATTGCCTGAAGACTTTCTTGCAGAAGCGGGAGCTTCTTTGCTGCCCATATTGACGAGATGGTTAAGCATTAATACAGCATGCAAAATTAATCTCGAACTGTTTGGCGAGTATATGAAGATAAAGGATGATGAGATGACTGTAATGGTTAAGTCTCATCAGACTCCCATGAAGGTGTTAACAGCTGAATGTGATCTGGAAGAAATATATGTAAGCCAGACTGCAATAATAAGCACTAAAATGGATGAATTTCAAGAGCGTGACAGTGGCTGGACCTTAATAAAAATACTTTATGTAGAAATGAATCTCAATAAGTTTGAACCACTAAAAGTTTCGAGCTATGTTAAACTACCGAAACCGATTGCTATGAAAAAAGCTGTAGTGAATGTTCAAAACAATGATTTTTTTTTCAAGTGGGCTTTAATATCGGCGATGAAGCCTGTAGAATATTATCGAGATAGAACATCTTCATACGAAATAGCTGATATAAGGTGTCCAATAATTCAAATAGACGAAACGCAAAGGCTTAATTGAGAGACATTAAGAAGTTTGAGGAGCAGAATGAAATAAGCATAAACGTTTTCGGCTATGATGAGGAGATGAAAAGTATAATTGGTCCTCTACACATAACTTCGAAGAGGCAGAACAAACATGTTAATCTGCTGCTTCTTGAGGGTGAACACAACTCACACTATACTTGGATTAGGAATTTATCGAGGTATGTCTTTTGGATTTTAACATCGATGAAAAAACAATAATAATAATAATCTCTATGCACATATTGAATAGACTTGTGCGCAAACAGCTGACAGCAAGTACATTAAAGATCCACTTTTGCGAATTGTGCCTCAACTACTCAAGGAATCTTAGCACACATTCTGAGGACTGCAGCAAAATAATATCCATACTCCCAGATGAAAAACGCAAATATCTACAGTTTTCTAACGTCAACAATAAAATGCAAGTACCGTTTGCAATATTTGCAGACTTTGAATGTATATTGAAGCCTGTTAATCAAAACGTTAGTGATAATGTAGTTAATATTCAAGAACATATTCCTATAGCATATGGTTATTACATTAAATGTAGCTACAACTCCAATTTAAATAAATTTTCATCATATACAGATGAAAATGCAAGCGAATATTTTGTTAAATCAATCATAGAGGATGTAACTATGTTGTATACCCATCTCAATGCAAATCAAAAAAAGATGCTAAATATGTCTGTAGATGATGAAATTTTATTTATGAATGCAGTTAATTGTCATATATGTGAAAAGGCTTTACTAAATAATAGAGTTAGAGATCATTGTCATTTAAGTGGTAAATTTAGAGGAGCAGCACACAATGCTTGTAATGTTAACTATAAGATTCCAACATTTATCCCAATTTACTTTCACAATTTTTCTCGATATGATGCACATTTGTTTATACGAGAATTGTCTAAAGTTCCAGGAGATATAAAAGTTATACCTCTTAATAAGGAGGTATACATTTCCGTATCAAAATTCATAAATGTTGGAGAGAACATCATAGAATTGAGATTTTTAGACTCATTTCGTTTCTTGCCTGCAAGTTTAGACACCCTCAGCTCAAATTTAGAGAAAAAAGATATGAAAGTAACTTCAGGTTTTTTCCCCGATGATGTTGGTGATGTTAACGATGATGGTTGTAGTCAGCTAGTAGACCTAATGCGTAGGAAAGGAGTATTTCCGTATGAGTACTTGGATTCAATTTCTCGCTTGCATGATAGTACATTGCCATCTAAAGATAAATTTTTCAACAAACTTTCGAATAGCGAATGTTCTGATGAGAGCTATCAGCATGCGCAAAAAGTTTGGAATATTTTTCAGTGTCAGTCCCTTAAGGACTACATGGAGCTCTATTTAAAAACAGATGTTCTGCTGTTGACGGACGTTTTTGAAAATTTTCGTTCTATATGCAGCAAAATTTACTCTCTTGATCCTGCCATTATTACACAACACCGGGGTTATCTTGGGATGCAATGTTAAAATCAACTGGCATACAACTAGAATTATTTACAGATATAGATATGCAGAGATTTATTCAAAATGGTATTCGTGGTGGGCTAGTACAATGCACGCAAAGATATTCCAAAGCAAATCATAAATATATGAAGAATTATAATGAGACAGAACCATCTCAGTTTTTATTATACTTAGATGCGAATAATTTGTATGGTTGGGCTATGTCACAATATCTCCCATATAAAGACTTTTGCTGGATGAATGATTTGGAGGTTAGTGAGTTCAATGTTTTTAATATCCCAGCGGATTCTGATTATGGATATATTCTTGAAGTTACTTTAGAATATCCAACTTCTTTACATGACTCTCATAACGATTTACCATTCTGTCCAAGCAATCAGAAGCCTACAAAATTGTGTACAGTGGAAAAGTTAATTGCAGACCTAAACACCAAACACAAATATCCAATTCACTATAGAAATCTTCAGCAGTGTATTCAAAATGGTCTTGTTTTTAAAAAAAATACATCGAATTTTAAAATTTAAGCAAGCACCTTGGCTTAAGAAATATATTGATATTAACACTCAACACAGAACAAATGCGAAAACTAGTTTTGAAAAAGATTTTTTTAAACTATTAAATAATGCGGTATTTGGTAAGACCATGGAGAATGTTGAAAAAAGAAAAAATATTAAGATAGTAACTTCATGGGAGACAACCCGTTGCAATAAGTTAGGGGCTAGAGCATTAATATCAAAAGCCAATTTTGAAAGTTCAGCTAAGTTTGCTGAGGATATGTACGCAATTCAAATGAAGCGACTATTGAATGTATATAATAAACCTATATATTTGGGGTTTTGTGTGCTGGATTTATCAAAGTTTCAAATGTACGATTTCCACTATAGGTATATGCTTCCCAAATTTAAAGAAGCGTTAAGTTTAAATTATATGGATACTGACTCTTTTATCTACACCATTAGAGTAAACGATGTATACGCCGATATTCGTAATGATGTTGAAATGAGATTTGATACATCTGAATATTCAGAAGATTTAGCAAATAAATATCAAATACAGAGGTGTAATAAAAAAGTTGTGAGGTGCATAAATGTCAAACAATTATGCACCCCACAACATGCTGTATACATCAGCCAGATCAGAACAACAACAAAGTTGCTAGCAACAAAAACAGCCAGCAACACAAGAAGCTAGCAACATGTATACACAAAGCCAAGGGCTGGTTTGCCGTCGGCAAAACAAAACTCGCGCAGGCCGTTTTGCCGTCGGCAAAACAACAGCGAAAGAAAATATAACAAACAACGGCAACAAATATACAAAGCTAGCAACATGTATACACAAAGCCAAGGGCTGTTTTGCCGTCGGCAAAACAACGTACACTGTACGTGTGAATGCAATACGATCGCCGCGAAGCTCACTTCGGAACGTGGGCACCGAGAGCACCAAAAGTGAGGGCTAGCGAGCCCGAAAGACGGGTGCGGGTGTGAAGGGGGCCCTTGAACGAAATAAAGTGAGGGCTCTGCTTGTCAAAAGGGGAGTAGTGGGGGGTGACAGTGGCAGATCGTATGAGAGCGAGAGTCATATGGCGGGGCGGCCAATGGGAACAAAGCGAATATCGTTGGAGAGGCCAAGTTACGATAAGAATTGGCAGCCCGTACGATAGAAGGGAAATGGGTGGGTGTAGTAATAAGTAAATAATTAATTATTTAAACATGTATATAAATAGATATAAGAAGATGTATGAATTGTTAGAGAAATTAGATGAAATCATTGTAATAGAATTAAGGAAAATATTCGGAGATCCACAAGGGCATAAAAGGGGTCATAGGCGAGGTTGGAGGTCATGATGAATAGAAGGCGAGAAAAGGATCGGCGACAACACCAGCGCAAACACAAGGAGCGCGAGGGAGACGGAAATAGGCCAAGAATGGGCATGCAGCGTTAAAGAAAGTGGCTGCATGCAAAAAGGAAAAGGGATAAGCGGTACTTTCACCACGCATAGCAACAGCGAAAGTGCGTGGGTGAAAGTAGAGCCAATGGAAATGTACTGGCTGTATAGCGGTACTGCGACATATGCATCCAGAGGCCAGGAGGCCTATATAAGGCACGCGTCGACACAAGGACGATCATCAAGTGTCAAGCAGCGAAGCAAAGTGGACATCTCAAGACCTCCAGCAGTAATCTTGAGAGTTCAAAGGCGAGGAAAAGGAAGTGAAGTGTTTCAAGACCTCCAGTAGTAATCTTGAAGCATCAAATCGAAGTCAGAGTACTCAAAGGACCAAGTCTGGGTTCAAACGAGTGTCCTGAAAATAACACAGGGAACAGAAAATAGGGACGATTCGGGGAAATATCCCAGAATCAAGCGGCAGGGAGCAAAACATAGGAAAGGAAAGATCCTGGAGGAATATTTTGGGATTCAGGAAGTATCCTTGAACCAAAATAAGGACCTCAGGAAATATCCTTGAGAGGGAAAAGTTCAGGAAATATCCTTGAACAGGGTTTTAGGCAAACAGGAAATATCCTGGAGGAATATTTTGGACTCAGGAAGTATCCTTGAACCAAAATAAGGACCTCAGGAAATATCCTTGAGAGGGAAAAGTTCAGGAAATATCCTTGAACAGGGTTTTAGGCAAACAGGAAATATCCTGGAGGAATATTTTGGACTCAGGAAGTATCCTTGAACCAAAATAAGGACCTCAGGAAATATCCTTGAGAGGGAAAAGTTCAGGAAATATCCTTGAACAGGGTTTTAGGCAAACAGGAAATATCCTGGAGGAATATTTTGGACTCAGGAAGTATCCTTGAACCAAAATAAGGACCTCAGGAAATATCCTTGAGAGGGAAAAGTTCGGGAAATATCCTTGAACTGGGGTTTGAGCATACAGGAAGTATCCTGGAGGAGTATTTTGGATTCAGGAAGTATCCTTGAACCAAAATAAGGACCTCAGGAAATATCCTTGAGGGGGAGGAGTTCAGGAAATATCCTTGAACGCAGAGATTGGGGTAGAAGTAGAAGTCAGGAGAGCATAGGAGGGTAGGAGAAATCAAGAGGCGAAGTTGAACCCAGGTCAAGGATCTGAGTCATTTGCGTCGGCATCAAGGAGCCGGCAAAATAGATCCAGCGAAAGGAGCCAACCACAAAAAGCAAGGAACAACAGCGAAGACCCAAGCAAAGCAGCACCAAGGACACAAGGATCACGAAGGACCTCCAACTAATCGCCAAGGACCCCTACAGAATCCCGAATACATCAATAAAACCAAAACTAAGAAGGTCTGTGCCGAAATTATATCCCAAAAGCGTTATTATTTATCGGGGCACAAAATAAATTTTGTTGTGCCGAACCTAGCCCTGAAAAGTCTTTTTAACAAAATGACCAAATCATGGGTGTACCATATGAAGAAGGAGGATCTGGTGAAACATGGCAGAGAATTCGGGATGAACATGACAGGAACGGTGGAGGACATGAGGAAGCAATTCGGAGAATGGATCTTCAAGCATGAAGAGGATGAAACAAGGAGGAAACAAATAGATGAGCTTGCGATAAAATTCTCAAAATCACAAAGAGAAACAGGACCCCAAAGGGGAATAGACATCGCAACGCTGGCCATCCCAACTTTCAAAACGTCCAGGTGGGCCAGCGATAACGCTCTAGACGACAACGAAAAACAACTCCTAAGGACCACAATCGATGAAAGGAAGAAAAGAGTCGAAGAAGACGTGGTATATGAAAAAAGAAGTAAACCTCATCAATCTAGCGAGTACGCAAAAGTGGCCAAACAAGTCAGAGAATGGACGTTTAGATTCGATGGCAACGACAAAGCTCTAGAATTCATCGAACAAGTAGAATGGTCTGCAGATATGTATGGCATCGAGATCGACATGATACCACGAGCAATGCCGGAACTGTTAAAGGACAAAGCCCTAAAATGGTACATTGCCAACAACAAACAGTGGAGGACCTGGGAGGAATTCACGGAAAGCTTTAGGAAGTATTTCTTACCAAAAGGATACTTCAAAAACCTGGCCGACAAAATAAAGGCCAGAAAGCAAGGCAGAAGAGAATCGTTCAAAGATTTCATGATCGAGATGCAGACACTGATGCGACCACTCAAGATCCCAGACTTCGAACAACTGGAGGTGATAATGGAAAACTGTACACCAGACCTGCGTATATTCATCAGGCCGCAAAGCATCAGGACAATGGAAGATTTAATGCAACTGGCGGAAGAATATGAAATTCTTGAACGAGAAAGAGCAGAGTTTATAAGAGAAGACAACAGGATACACAACCAGAGTCTAACGAGGCAGCAAAATTTCAGCGGGGGACAAAGACAAATACCCCATAACACACAAAACACGAGGTTCAGAAGATACGTCGACGGAAATCCACCAACTCATAATGGTCTACAACAAGGTAGAAATATCGAGACAAAATGGATACAGAATCCAAAACAGGCATGTAGGCGATGTGGTGGAGCAGGACACTGGGCAAGAGACTGCAATCGGCCCAGATTGATGTTCTGCTGGCAATGTGGAAAAGTCGGAGTAAGGACGATGAACTGCTGCACAGGGACGGGAAACGAGAACCGGTTCCAGTCTACAAGGGGCGAGCAGGGACCGACAACAACAGCTCCTCAACACTAGTCGGAAGATTAAGAGAAGAGGCGGACCAGCTCTGCGCCATAGTAGAGCTCGCAGGGAGCAGAGTGAAGGGCACCATAGACTCGGGAGCAACGAGCAGCTTCATAAGTCAAAAGATGAGCGAAACGCTCGAACACAAAGGGATATGGAGCAGCGTAAACAAACAAGTATGGATGGCGGACGGGAGCGTAAGCAACATCCAAAGACAATGGGAGGGAGAAGTAAAGTTCGGAAACAAACAAATGTCAATACCATTCCTAGTGCTACCAAATGGAATTGATGCAATGGTACTAGGGTGGAACTTTTTGAAAGCAATGGGGACAACAATCGAATGCGGAGGACACACAATAAGTATACCATCGCTAAAGAGATTCAACGGAAGACTGATAGAGAGAATGTCCATCATAGTGGGGCAGGAAAAGGTCGATCAGTCTATCATCGAGTCATTCCTAGGGGAGGAGCTAAAGGAATTGGCAAAAATCACAGGAACGTCAACAATAGCAACCCATAGGATAAGAATGAAAGATGACGTAGCAGTCCGTCAACGGTATTACCCAAAGAACCCAAAAATGCAGGGAGAGATCGATGATAAAGTGAATGAACTGCTAAGAATGGGATATATAGAACATTCAAAAAGTCCATATAGTTCCCCGATAGTTATGGTTCGGAAGAAACAAACAGGAAAATGGCGATTGTGCGTCGACTTTAGACAAATCAATGCGAAGTCAATTAAGGACGCGTACCCAATGCCTCGGATCGACTACATCCTAAACCAGTTAAAAGAGGCAAAGTTTATTAGCAGTCTAGATCTGAAGGACGGATATTGGCAAATCCCTCTGGAAGAGGATAGCAGACCGATGTCCGCGTTCACAGTACCAGGGAGAGGACTATTCCAATGGAAGGTAATGCCATTCGGATTACACTCAGCGTCAGCAACTTTCCAAAGGGCGCTTGATCAAGTTATAGGCCCGGAGATGATGCCACACGCATTCGCATACCAAGACGACATCATAGTGGTGAGCAAGACAAGAGAAGACCACATCCGGCATCTCAAGGAAGTTTTCCGAAGATTAAAAACGGCAAACCTCAGAATCAACGCGGAAAAATGCCAATTCTTTAGAAAGGAGCTACAATTTCTAGGCCATCGAGTCACAGAACAAGGAATCGGAACGGACCCAGAAAAAGTGGCAGCGATTGCAGAGATAAAGCCCCCGAGATGCGTGAAAGAACTAAGACAGTATTTGGGGGTAGCATCGTGGTACAGAAGATTTGTGCCAGGTTTTGCAACAATGGTGCAACCGCTACACTCACTGCTCAAGAAGAAGACAAGATGGCACTGGAGCGAAGAACACCAATCCGCATTTGAAGAAGTTAAAAAGAAATTGGTGGCCGACCCAATATTGGCATGCCCAGATTTTGAAAGGATGTTCATCCTTCAAACAGACGCCAGCAACTATGGGCTGGGGGCGATTTTGACTCAGAACACGGATGAAGGCGAACGAGTCATATCGTACGCCAGCAGGTCCTTGAACCCAGCCGAAAAAAACTACTCAGCCACAGAAAAGGAGTGTCTGGCGATCGTATGGGCAATCCGAAAGTTCAAGCCATATGTGGAAGGATACCATTTCAAGGTAGTGACAGACCATATGGCGTTAAAATGGCTAAACAGCATTGAAAGCCCAACCGGACGCATAGCAAGATGGGCTCTGGAACTTCAGCAGTATGACTTCGAAATTACATATAGGAAAGGCCAATTAAATGTAGTGGCGGACGCGCTTTCAAGGCAACCGCTCGAAACATGTAAAAGGCTAATTGAATACAAAGCAGAAATAGGGCGGGCCAACAAAGAATGCAGATGGATTCAGGACATGAAAATGAAAATGGAGAAGGACGCACAGAAGTACCCAGACTACGTGTGGGAAAACGATCACCTATACAGAAATATACCCCACAGAGCGGGAGATGAAGATGTAACGTCATGGAAAATGTGCGTGCCTAAAGCACTACGACCGAACATCATAAAAGAAAACCACTCGACGCCCACAGCAGGACACACAGGCAGTAGAAGGACGATAGCGAGAGTAGCAGCGAAATATTTCTGGCCAGGCATGCAGAGAGACATCCGAATGTTTGTGAGTAGATGCGAAGTGTGTTTAAAGTACAAGCCAAATCAGCAACAAGCGGCCGGAAAGATGCTAACGCAAATACCGGAGGAGCCGTGGGCAACGATTTGCGCAGACTTTGTAGGACCACTACCAAGGTCAAAACACGGAAACTCCATGCTACTAGTAATCGTAGACCGGTTCTCAAAATGGACAGAACTCATCCCAATGCGAAAAGCAACAGCAGAAAATTTAGTAAAAGCCTTCAGAGAACGTATTCTATCCCGCTTTGGAACCCCCAAGACAGTAATTACAGATAACGGAGTGCAGTTCACTAGTAAAATTTTCGAAAAGATGTTGGCAGAATGGGGTAGCCACCATCAGCTCACAGCACCATACACACCGCAGGAAAACCCTACAGAAAGAACAAACAGGACGGTGAAAACAATGATAGCACAATTCGCAGGGGAGAATCAGAGAAACTGGGACGAAAAATGGCCAGAGATCACATTGGCCGTGAATACAAGCAGATCGCAGTCAACAGGATTCACACCAGCGTTTCTAGTGCAAGGAAGGGAACCAAGACTGCCCGGCACGATCTACGACAAAATAACGAAAGGATCGGGGGTCGAAACATTAACGCCAACACAGCGGGAAAACCAGTTAAAAGAGCTGTTCGAAATCGTAAGACGAAACATGGAAACAGCGGCACAGGACCAAGCACGTCACTACAATATGAGACGAAGAGAATGGAGGCCAAAACTGGGAGATACAGTATGGGTCAAGGAACACTACCTATCAAAAGCGGCAGAAGGGTTTGCGGCCAAACTTGCACCAAAATATGGGGGACCATATAAAGTGGTAGGGTTCCCATCGCCGGTGATATGCAAAGTCCAACATCTGCAAGACGGGCGCACAAGGAAAGCCCACCTCAGTGAAATAAAACCACAGATGCAGGAAACAACATCAGGAACATAAGAAATGGAAGGGATGAATCCAGACCCAAGCGTACAAAAATCACCAGACTAGACCGGCCGGCTAAGAAGGGATTAATGCACGCAAGGAGACGGACATGATTTATTTAACTAAAAAAATGCATCGGTCACATCAACGATCCTTTAAAATACCTGAAAAGTGTCGAAAACAAAAATAAAAAGGGGGAAAATAAAAAACATGTAAAAATGGCAAAAACAAAAAAAAACAAAATAAATTCACCAACAACGGAAAATAATCAAAAAAAAAAATATAATTAATAAATTTTGAAAATAATAATAATTAAATCAAATAATCAATCGATAAATTCACCAACAAATGAAAAAAACAAAAAAAAAAATAAATATAATAAATTTCGAAAATAAAAATAATTAAATCAAATAATCAATCGATAAATTCACCAACAACTGAAAAACAATCAAAAAAAAAAATAAATATAATTTAAAAATAAAAATAATCGAAAAATGGTGAAAAGGAAAAAACGAAAATCAAAATAATTGCATCAGCAAATTTTTTGCAAATTAATTATTATTCGAGTCAAACTCAATTTACCGTCGGCAAAACACAAATAGAAAACAAAGAAAAATTCGAACCCAACGGCCATTTCACGGAAGAGGGAAATTAAATTCCCATTGGTCGACTAAAGTTACGATATTCACAAAATGGGAGAGCGGCGGAATTTACGATATTCAAAAGAGAGAACAGCAAACGATCACCAACACATACAAACACGCGAGAGCAGAACCAACGCACACACGCGCAATAAAACCGAGAGAGCAAAAAGGGAAATTCTCTCACATAATAAAAAGGGAAATTTACTCACGCATACATGCAAGTGTGCAAGCGAGATAAATGGCGGCATATGCTTACACAGGCAAAATACAAAGGAAAATAAACATATAAAGAAATTAAATGGCAACATATAATAAATTAACATGTAATACAAAAGCAAACATATATACATGGATAAAAAGGAAACAATAAGAATATATGCAAGACTGAATGAAGAGAAACCCCGCAAGACGCGGCTCACACATACAAACAAAGAAATGAACAAACAAATGAGCGAGCCGACACGAAGAGAATGGGCCCCGAAATACGGCATCAAGCAGCGCAGCGTGCAATGCGAGGTTACATGGTAACTTGCAGACAGAAAATGGATTCACTCGAAATTTTTCTGCACAGCAGCAACATCTCTCAATCAACATGAACATGCAAAATAAGCATCATGGCCAAACGACGAATGGCGGAAGGGGAGGTGAGGCACCACGGGCCCAAGAGGAGGGGATGAGGGGGCGTGGTGGCCCACGGCATGAAGAAGAAGAAGAGGCGATGCAGTTGCTGGCATCGCCTTATGTGTCCGATGAGGAGTCCGGTGACGAGGGACCGATAGTGTTAGAACCGGTCATCGTCATCTCATCGGATGACGAGGAGGGGGAGACGGACGAGGAGTCAGGAATAGCCTCGGAAGGAGAGGACTATGGGAGGGAAGAAGAGGAGGAGGAGCAGGAGGTAGAGGAAGAAGAATTTGGGATGGAGGAAGAGGAAGAGGAGGAGGAAGTGGTGGTGGTGGACGACGGGGGAGAATCCGACGCCACCGAAATAGCACCCCCACCCCCAAGGTGGAATCCGGTGAGACCGCCGACGCCACACCGAAGAATGTCGAGTGGGTCGGTGGACACGCAATGGATGCGGGACCATTGCGGGTCGGAGGCGGAGCAAGGACCGGCGGCAGACGAGGAGAGGGCACCATCACCGGACCAGCAAGGTGGCCCGGCACCCCCACCCCCGTTCACCCCTGGCCCACCCCGAAGGGACCAGTGGGTGGAGTCTGTGCGGGTGGGGATTTACTGGGTACACCGGGCCACCACGGTGTACCAATGGGCAGTACCCGACGCCCAACAACCATCCCAACATGAGCACCAACAAGATGCCCAGCAACAACAACCTTCCCAACAACAGCACCAACAATATTCCCAGCACCAGCAACCAACCCAGCAACAACAACAACCCCAACTTCAGCAACAGCAACAACAACAGCCCCAACTCCAGCAACAACAACCACCCCAGCAACAGCAACCACCCCAGCAACAACACCAGCCACAACTTGAGCAGCAGCAACAACCACAGCTCCAGCAACCACGAGCACAAGAGCCACGGGATCCCCGGCTAAGGTCAAACGGGCCGAGTCCCTGGGTCTGGCCGCGCCCAATGCTGCAACGACAAGGCTCGCTGCCGGAGCAGCAAGCGGACAGACCCAGGCCGACACTAGGTCGACAAAGATCATGCCCGGTGCCAGTAGGGCATGATAGGTGGGTCGAAGTGGAGGCCGAGGAGTGGCCGGTCAACGTATTCGAGGCAGTGGAGGAGATGGTGCAGCAGGGGGGAACAAGACGGGTGAGGGTGGTGTGGGCAGGAAGGCTGAGATATAGGGTAAGGGTAGCAAGGGGTAACGCCAGGGTGTTCAGGGAAAGGGTGTAGAGATTAGGAAAGTAGGTTAAGAACGTAGAAAATAAGAAACAACAATGAAGTTTAGGGTAAGAAACAACAATGAAGTTTAGGTTAAGAGACATAGCATGAAATTTAGGTTAAGACATGAATAAATAGGTTAAGAGAAGAAGCGGAACGAGCCATGCATCGGGCAATATATCCGATGTAGAAAAGAAAAGATGCTCTAATCCGCCATCAGAATCGAAAAGAAACTCAGCAATCGCCAATATAAGATGTCAGAATGGCCACAAAAAGATGCGAACTGAGTCACAAAAAAAAAAAAAAAAAAAACAAGGCACAGACCAAACAGAAAAAAAAAAAAACAACAACTCAAGGAACAAGGGACAGGGGAGGGTACCTCCCTCCGGAAGAAAGGGGGGAGTGTGAGGTGCATAAATGTCAAACAATTATGCACCCCACAACATGCTGTATGCATCAGCCAGATCAGAACAGCAACAAAAGTTGCTAGCAACAAACACAGCCAGCAACACAAGAAGCTAGCAACATGTATACACAAAGCCAAGGGCTGGTTTGCCGTCGGCAAAACAAAACTCGCGCAGGCCGTTTTGCCGTCGGCAAAACAACAGCGAAAGAAAATATAACAAACAACGGCAACAAATATACAAAGCTAGCAACATGTATACACAAAGCCAAGGGCTGTTTTGCCGTCGGCAAAACAACGGCAACGGAAGGAGAAAGAAATAATGCACAAAGAACAACAACAACAAATACATGAAATTAGTATATATTATTATATATAAAATACATAATAACAAATATCTCAATGCAACACAACAACAACAAATACAATAAATTATTATGTATGATTATATATAAAATATATAATAATCCATTAAATGCAACAACAATAACAAATATATAAAACAGCAAATACATTAAATAACACAGCAATAACAAAGATATAAAACGAAACGCAAAACAGCAACAACAAGTGAAGCAAGCCCAGCAGCAGAATAAATGCAAGCAATAACGCAAACGCAAGAAACAGCTGAGCATAAACAAATGCGAAGAGCTGCAACAAAAACAAAGGCAGCTGGGCATAAGCAAAAATGCAAAGCGCCGGTTGTTGCTGAGCCCCAAGCATTTAACAGAAGCCCAAAGCAAACGAACACAAACGGAAAGCAAAGGGCGATGTCACCAGAGAGCGAGAGCGAGAGCGAAAGCGAGAGCGGCCGTTCACACGTACACTGTACGTGTGAATGCAATACGATCGCCGCGAAGCGCACTTCGGAATGTGGGCACCGAGAGCACCAAAAGTGAGGGCTAGCGAGCCCGAAAGACGGGTGCGGGTGTGAAGGGGGCCCTTGAACGAAATAAAGTGAGGGCTCTGCTTGTCAAAAGGGGAGTAGTGGGGGGTGACAGTGGCAGATCGTATGAGAGCGAGAGTCATATGGCGGGGCGGCCAATGGGAACAAAGCGAATATCGTTGGAGAGGCCAAGTTACGATAAGAATTGGCAGCCCGTACGATAGAAGGGAAATGGGTGGGTGTATAAATAAGTAAATAATTAATTATTTAAATATGTATATAAATAGATATAAGGAGATGTATGAATTGTTAGAGAAATTAGATGAAATCATTGTAATAGAATTAAGGAAAATATTCGGAGATCCACAAGGGCATAAAAGGGGTCATAGGCGAGGTTGGAGGTCGTGATGAATAGAAGGCGAGAAAAGGATCGGCGACGGCACCAGCGCAAACACAAGGAGCGCGAGGGAGACGGAAATAGGCAAAAGAATGGGCATGCAGCGTTAAAGAAAGTGGCTGCATGCAAAAAGGAAAAAGGGATAAGCGGTACTTTCACCACGCATAGCAACAGCGAAAGTGCGTGGGTGAAAGTAGAGCCAATGGAAATGTACTGGCTGTATAGCGGTACTGCGACATATGCATCCAGAGGCCAGGAGGCCTATATAAGGCACGCGTCGACACAAGGACGATCATCAAGTGTCAAGCAGCGAAGCAAAGTGGACATCTCAAGACCTCCAGTAGTAATCTTGAGAGTTCAAAAGGCGAGGAAAAGGAAGTGAAGTGTTTCAAGACCTCCAGTAGTAATCTTGAAGCATCAAATCGAAGTCAGAGTACTCAAAGGACCAAGTCTGGGTTCAAACGAGTGTCCTGAAAATAACACAGGGAACAGAAAATAGGGACGATTCGGGGAAATATCCCAGAATCAAGCGGCAGGGAGCAAGAAATAGGAAAGGAAAGATCCTGGAGGAATATTTTGGACTCAGGAAGTATCCTTGAACCAAAATAAGGACCTCAGGAAATATCCTTGAGAGGGAAAAGTTCAGGAAATATCCTTGAACAGGGTTTTAAACAAACAGGAAATATCCTGGAGGAATATTTTGGATTCAGGAAGTATCCTTGAACCAAAATAAGGACCTCAGGAAATATCCTTGAGAGGGAAAAGTTCAGGAAATATCCTTGAACAGGGTTTTAGGCAAACAGGAAATATCCTGGAGGAATATTTTGGACTCAGGAAGTATCCTTGAACCAAAATAAGGACCTCAGGAAATATCCTTGAGAGGGAAAAGTTCAGGAAATATCCTTGAACAGGGTTTTAGGCAAACAGGAAATATCCTGGAGGAATATTTTGGACTCAGGAAGTATCCTTGAACCAAAATAAGGACCTCAGGAAATATCCTTGAGAGGGAAAAGTTCAGGAAATATCCTTGAACTGGGGTTTGAGCATACAGGAAGTATCCTGGAGGAGTATTTTGGATTCAGGAAGTATCCTTGAACCAAAATAAGGACCTCAGGAAATATCCTTGAGGGGGAGGAGTTCAGGAAATATCCTTGAACGCAGAGATTGGGGTAGAAGTAGAAGTCAGGAGAGCGTAGGAGGGTAGGAGAACTCAAGAAGGCGAAGTTGAACCCAGATCAAGGATCTGAGTCATCTGCGTCGGCATCAAGGAGCCGGCAAAATAAGTCAAGCGAAAGGAGCCAACCACAAAAAGCAAGGAACAACAGCGAAGACCCAAGCAAAGCAGCACCAAGGACACAAGGATCACGAAGGACCTCCAACTAATCGCCAAGGACCCCTACAGAATCCCAAATACATCAATAAAACCAAAACTAAGAAGGTCTGTGCCGAAATTATATCCCAAAAGCGTTATTATTTATCGGGGCACAAAATAAATTTTGTTGTGCCGAACCTAGCCCACTGAAAAGTTTTTTTAACGACTCTAAGGACGAAAAAGGATCGTTACAACTGGCGCCCAACGTGCTATACTGATAAAATAAATAACGTAAACAAACAAAAAGTCAAAAAGGATAAGAAAGCGGCAAAATGACCAAATCATGGGTGTACCATATGAAGAAGGAGGATCTGGTGAAACATGGCAGAGAATTCGGGATGAACATGACAGGAACGGTGGAGGACATGAGGAAGCAATTCGGAGAATGGATCTTCAAGCATGAAGAGGATGAAACAAGGAGGAAACAAATAGATGAGCTGGCGATAAAATTCTCAAAATCACAAAGAGAAACAGGACCCCAAAGGGGAATAGACATCGCAACGCTGGCCATCCCAACTTTTAAAACGTCCAGGTGGGCCAGCGATAACGCTCTAGACGACAACGAAAAATAACTCCTAAGGACCACAATCGATGAAAGGAAGAAAAGAGTCGAAGAAGAGGTGGCAAAAGTGGCCAAACAAGTCAGAGAATGGACGTTTAGATTCGATGGCCACGACAAAGCTCTAGAATTCATCGAACAAGTAGAATGGTCTGCAGATATGTATGGCATCGAGATCGACATGATACCACGAGCCGGAACTGTTAAAGGACAAAGCCCTAAAATGGTACATTGCCAACAACAAACAGTGGAGGACCTGGGAGGAATTCACGGAAAGCTTTAGGAAGTATTTCTTACCAAAAGGATACTTCAAAAACCTGGCCGACAAAATAAAGGCCAGAAAGCAAGGCAGAAGAGAATCGTTCAAAGATTTCATGATCGAGATGCAGACACTGATGCGACCACTCAAGATCCCAGACTTCGAACAACTGGAGGTGATAATGGAAAACTGTACACCAGACCTGCGTATATTCATCAGGCCGCAAAGCATCAGGACAATGGAAGATTTAATGCAACTGGCGGAAGAATATGAAATTCTTGAACGAGAAAGAGCAGAGTTTATAAGAGAAGACAACAGGATACACAACCAGAGTCTAACGAGGCAGCAAAATTTCAGCGGGGGACAAAGACAAATACCCCATAACACACAAAACACGAGGTTCAGAAGATACGTCGACGGAAATCCACCAACTCATAATGGTCTACAACAAGGTAGAAATATCGAGACAAAATGGATACAGAATCCAAAACAGGCATGTAGGCGATGTGGTGGAGCAGGACACTGGGCAAGAGACTGCAATCGGCCCAGATTGATGTTCTGCTGGCAATGTGGAAAAGTCGGAGTAAGGACGATGAACTGCTGCACAGGGACGGGAAACGAGAACCGGTTCCAGTCTACAAGGGGCGAGCAGGGACCGACGACAACAGCTCCTCAACACTAGTCGGAAGATTAAGAGAAGAGGCGGACCAGCTCTGCGCCATAGTAGAGCTCGCAGGGAGCAGAGTGAAGGGCACCATAGACTCGGGAGCAACGAGCAGCTTCATAAGTCAAAAGATGAGCGAAACGCTCGAACACAAAGGGATATGGAGCAGCGTAAACAAACAAGTATGGATGGCGGACGGGAGCGTAAGCAACATCCAAAGACAATGGGAGGGAGAAGTAAAGTTCGGAAACAAACAAATGTCAATACCATTCCTGGTGCTACCAAATGGAATTGATGCAATGGTACTAGGGTGGAACTTTTTGAAAGCAATGGGGACAACAATCGAATGCGGAGGACACACAATAAGTATACCATCGCTAAAGAGATTCAACGGAAGACTGATAGAGAGAATGTCCATCATAGTGGGGCAGGAAAAGGTCGATCAGTCTATCATCGAGTCATTCCTAGGGGAGGAGCTAAAGGAATTGGCAAAAATCACAGGAACGTCAACAATAGCAACCCATAGGATAAGAATGAAAGATGACGTAGCAGTCCGTCAACGGTATTACCCAAAGAACCCAAAAATGCAGGGAGAGATCGATGATAAAGTGAATGAACTGCTAAGAATGGGATATATAGAACATTCAAAAAGTCCATATAGTTCCCCGATAGTTATGGTTCGGAAGAAACAAACAGGAAAATGGCGATTGTGCGTCGACTTTAGACAAATCAATGCGAAGTCAATTAAGGACGCGTACCCAATGCCTCGGATCGACTACATCCTAAACCAGTTAAAAGAGGCAAAGTTTATTAGCAGTCTAGATCTGAAGGACGGATATTGGCAAATCCCTCTGGAAGAGGATAGCAGACCGATGTCCGCGTTCACAGTACCAGGGAGAGGACTATTCCAATGGAAGGTAATGCCATTCGGATTACACTCAGCGTCAGCAACTTTCCAAAGGGCGCTTGATCAAGTTATAGGCCCGGAGATGATGCCACACGCATTCGCATACCAGGACGACATCATAGTGGTGAGCAAGACAAGAGAAGACCACATCCGGCATCTCAAGGAAGTTTTCCGAAGATTAAAAACGGCAAACCTCAGAATCAACGCGGAAAAATGCCAATTCTTTAGAAAGGAGCTACAATTTCTAGGCCATCGAGTCACAGAACAAGGAATCGGAACGGACCCAGAAAAAGTGGCAGCGATTGCAGAAATAAAGCCCCCGAGATGCGTGAAAGAGCTAAGACAGTATTTGGGGGTAGCATCGTGGTACAGAAGATTTGTGCCAGGGTTTGCAACAATGGTGCAACCGCTACACTCACTGCTCAAGAAGAAGACAAGATGGCACTGGAGCGAAGAACACCAATCCGCATTTGAAGAAGTTAAAAAGAAATTGGTGGCCGACCCAATATTGGCATGCCCAGATTTTGAAAGGATGTTCATCCTTCAAACAGACGCCAGCAACTATGGGCTGGGGGCGATTTTGACTCAGAACACGGATGAAGGCGAACGAGTCATATCGTACGCCAGCAGGTCCTTGAACCCAGCCGAAAAAAACTACTCAGCCACAGAAAAGGAGTGTCTGGCGATCGTATGGGCAATCCGAAAGTTCAAGCCATATGTGGAAGGATACCATTTCAAGGTCGTGACAGACCATATGGCGTTAAAATGGCTAAACAGCATTGAAAGCCCAACCGGACGCATAGCAAGATGGGCTCTGGAACTTCAGCAGTATGACTTCGAAATTACATATAGGAAAGGCCAATTAAATGTAGTGGCGGACGCGCTTTCAAGGCAACCGCTCGAAACATGTAAAAGGCTAATCGAAGACAAAGCAGAAATAGGGCGGGCCAACAAAGAATGCGGATGGATTCAGGACATGAAAATGAAAATGGAGAAGGACGCACAGAAGTACCCAGACTACGTGTGGGAAAACGATCAGCTATACAGAAATATACCCCACAGAGCGGGAGATGAAGATGTAACGTCATGGAAAATGTGCGTGCCTAAAGCACTACGACCGAACATCATAAAAGAAAACCACTCGACGCCCACAGCAGGACACACAGGCAGTAGAAGGACGATAGCGAGAGTAGCAGCGAAATATTTCTGGCCAGGCATGCAGAGAGACATCCGAATGTTTGTGAGTAGATGCGAAGTGTGTTTAAAGTACAAGCCAAATCAGCAACAAGCGGCCGGAAAGATGCTAACGCAAATACCGGAGGAGCCGTGGGCAACGATTTGCGCAGACTTTGTAGGACCACTACCAAGGTCAAAACACGGAAACTCCATGCTACTAGTAATCGTAGATCGGTTCTCAAAATGGACAGAACTCATCCCAATGCGAAAAGCAACAGCAGAAAATTTAGTAAAAGCCTTCAGAGAACGTATTCTATCCCGCTTTGGAACCCCCAAGACAGTAATTACAGATAACGGAGTGCAGTTCACTAGTAAAATTTTCGAAAAGATGTTGGCAGAATGGGGTAGCCACCATCAGCTCACAGCACCATACACACCGCAGGAAAACCCTACAGAAAGAACAAACAGGACGGTGAAAACAATGATAGCACAATTCGCAGGGGAGAATCAGAGAAACTGGGACGAAAAATGGCCAGAGATCACATTGGCCGTGAATACAAGCAGATCGCAGTCAACAGGATTCACACCAGCGTTCCTAGTACAAGGAAGGGAACCAAGACTGCCCGGCACGATCTACGACAAAATAACGAAAGGATCGGGGGTCGAAACATTAACGCCAACACAGCGGGAAAACCAGTTAAAAGAGCTGTTCGAAATCGTAAGACGAAACATGGAAACAGCGGCACAGGACCAAGCACGTCACTACAATATGAGACGAAGAGAATGGAGGCCAAAACTGGGAGATACAGTATGGGTCAAGGAACACTACCTATCAAAAGCGGCAGAAGGGTTTGCGGCCAAACTTGCACCAAAATATGGGGGACCATATAAAGTGGTAGGGTTCCCATCGCCGGTGATATGCAAAGTCCAACATCTGCAAGACGGGCGAACAAGGAAAGCCCACCTCAGTGAAATAAAACCACAGATGCAGGAAACAACATCAGGAACATAAGAAATGGAAGGGATGAATCCAGACCCAAGCGTACAAAAATCACCAGACTAGACCGGCCGGCTAAGAAGGGATTAATGCACGCAAGGAGACGGAGCCATCATCGGACATGATTTATTTAACTGAAAAAATGCATCGGTCACATCAACGATCCTTTAAAATACCTGAAAAGTGTCGAAAACAAAAATAAAAAGGTGGAAAATAAAAAACATGTAAAAATGGCGAAAACAAAAAACCAAAATAAATTCACCAACAACGGAAAATAATCAAAAAAAAAAAATATAATTAATAAATTTTGAAAATAATAATAATTAAATCAAATAATCAATCGATAAATTCACCAACAAATGAAAAACAATCAAAAAAAAAATAAATATAATAAATTTCGAAAATAAAAATAATTAAATCAAATAATCAATCGATAAATTCACCAACAACTGAAAAACAATCAAAAAAAAAAAAAAAAAAAAATAAAAATAATAAAAATAATCAACAACATGAAAAATGGTAAAAACGAAAATCAAAATAATTGCATCAGCAAATTTTTTGCAAATTAATTATTATTCGAGTCAAACTCAATTTACCGTCGGCAAAACACAAATAGAAAACAAAGAAAAATTCGAACCCAACGGCCATTTCACGGAAGAGGGAAATTAAATTCCCATTGGTCGACTAAAGTTACGATATTCACAAAATGGGAGAGCGGCGGAATTTACGATATTCAAAAGGGAGAACAGCAAACGATCACCAACACATACAAACACGCGAGAGCAGAACCAACGCACACACGCGCAATAAAACCGAGAGAGCAAAAAGGGAAATTCTCTCACATAATAAAAAGGGAAATTTACTCACGCATACATGCAAGTGTGCAAGCGAGATAAATGGCGGCATATGCTTACACAGGCAAAATACAAAGGAAAATAAACATATAAAGAAATTAAATGGCAACATATAATAAATTAACATGTAATACAAAAGCAAACATATATACATGGATAAAAAGGAAACAATAAGAATATATGCAAGACCGAATGAAGAGAGACCCCGCAAGACGCGGCTCACACATACAAACAAAGAAATGAACAAACAAATGAGCGAGCCGACACGAAGAGAATGGGCCCCGAAATACGGCATCAAGCAGCGCAGCGTGCAATGCGAGGTTACATGGTAACTCGCAAACAGAAAATGGATTCACTCGAAATTTTTCTGCACAGCAGCAACATCTCATTCCCTTATATATTTTTATATATTCTTTTATATTTTTTTTACATGATGAACATGCAAAATAAGCATCATGGCCAAACGACGAATGGCGGAAGGGGAGGTGAGGCACCACGGGCCCAAGAGGAGGGGATGAGGGGGCGTGGTGGCCCACGGCATGAAGAAGAAGAAGAGGCGATGCAGTTGCTGGCATCGCCTTATGTGTCCGATGAGGAGTCCGGTGACGAGGGACCGATAGTGTTAGAACCGGTCATCGTCATCTCATCGGATGACGAGGAGGGGGAGACGGACGAGGAGTCAGGAATAGCCTCGGAAGGAGAGGACTATGGGAGGGAAGAAGAGGAGGAGGACCAGGAGGTAGAGGAAGAAGAATTTGGGATGGAGGAAGAGGAAGAGGAGGAGGAAGTGGTGGTGGTGGACGACGGGGGAGAATCCGACGCCACCGAAATAGCACCCCCACCCCCAAGGTGGAATCCGGTGAGACCGCCGACGCCACACCGAAGAATGTCGAGTGGGTCGGTGGACACGCAATGGATGCGGGACCATTGCGGGTCGGAGGCGGAGCAAGGACCGGCGGCAGACGAGGAGAGGGCACCATCACCGGACCAGCAAGGTGGCCCGGCACCCCCACCCCCGTTCACCCCTGGCCCACCCCGAAGGGACCAGTGGGTGGAGTCTGTGCGGGTGGGGATTTACTGGGTACACCGGGCCACCACGGTGTACCAATGGGCAGTACCCGACGCCCAACAACCATCCCAACAACAGCACCAACAAGATGCCCAGCAACAACAACCTTCCCAACAACAGCACCAACAACATTCCCAGCACCAGCAACCAACCCAGCAACAACAACAACCCCAACTTCAGCAAACAGCAACAACAGCAACCCCAACTCCAGCAACAACAACCACCCCAGCAACAGCAACCACCCCAGCAACAACACCAGCCACAACTTGAGCAGCAGCAACAACCACAGCTCCAGCAACCACGAGCACAAGAGCCACGGGATCCCCGGCTAAGGTCAAACGGGCCGAGTCCCTGGGTCTGGCCGCGCCCAATGCTGCAACGACAAGGCTCGCTGCCGGAGCAGCAAGCGGACAGACCCAGGCCGACACTAGGTCGACAAAGATCATGCCCGGTGCCAGTAGGGCATGATAGGTGGGTCGAAGTGGAGGCCGAGGAGTGGCCGGTCAACGTATTCGAGGCAGTGGAGGAGATGGTGCAGCAGGGGGGAACAAGACGGGTGAGGGTGGTGTGGGCAGGAAGGCTGAGATATAGGGTAAGGGTGGCAAGGGGTAACGCCAGGGTGTTCAGGGAAAGGGTGTAGAGATTAGGAAAGTAGGTTAAGAACGTAGAAAATAAGAAACAAGAATGAAGTTTAGGGTAAGGAACAACAATGAAGTTTAGGGTAAGAAACAACAATGAAGTTTAGGTTAAGAGACACAGCATGAAATTTAGGTTAAGACATGAATAAATAGGTTAAGAGAAGAAGCGGAACGAGCCATGCATCGGGCAATATATCCGATGTAGAAAAGAAAAGATGCTCTAATCCGCCATCAGAATCGAAAAGAAACTCAGCAATCGCCAATATAAGATGTCAGAATGGCCACAAAAAGATGCGAACTGAGTCACAAAAAAAAAAAAAAAAAAAAACAAGGCACAGACCAAACAAAAAAAAAAAAACAACAACTCAAGGAACAAGGGACAGGGGAGGGTACCTCCCTCCGGAAGAAAGGGGGGAGTGTGAGGTGCATAAATGTCAAACAATTATGCACCCCACAACATGCTGTATGCATCAGCCAGATCAGAACAGCAACAAACGTTGCTAGCAACAAACACAGCCAGCAACACAAGAAGCTAGCAACATGTATACACAAAGCCAAGGGCTGGTTTGCCGTCGGCAAAACAAAACTCGCGCAGGCCGTTTTGCCGTCGGCAAAACAACAGCAAAAGAAAATACAACAAACAACGGCAACAAATATACAAAGCTAGCAACATGTATACACAAAGCCAAGGGCTGTTTTGCCGTCGGCAAAACAACGGCAACGGAAGGAGAAAGAAATAATGCACAAAGAACAACAACAACAAATACATGAAATTAGTATATATTATTATATATAAAATACATAATAACAAATACCTCAATGCAACACAACAACAACAAATACAATAAATTATTATGTATGATTATATATAAAATATATAATAATACATTAAATGCAACAACAATAACAAATATATAAAACAGCAAATACATTAAATAACACAGCAATAACAAAGATATAAAACGAAACGCAAAACAGCAACAACAAGTGAAGCAAGCCCAGCAGCAGAATAAATGCAAGCAATAACGCAAACGCAAGAACAGCTGAGCATAAACAAATGCGAAGAGCTGCAACAAAAACAAAGGCAGCTGGGCATAAGCAAAAATGCAAAGCGCCGGCTGTTGCTGAGCCCCAAGCATTTAACAGAAGCCCAAAGCAAACGAACACAAACGGAAAGCAAAGGGCGATGTCACCAGAGAGCGAGAGCGAGAGCGAAAGCGAGAGCGGCCGTTCACACGTACACTGTACGTGTGAATGCAATACGATCGCCGCGAAGCGCACTTCGGAACGTGGGCACCGAGAGCACCAAAAGTGAGGGCTAGCGAGCCCGAAAGACGGGTGCGGGTGTGAAGGGGGCCCTTGAACGAAATAAAGTGAGGGCTCTGCTTGTCAAAAGGGGAGTAGTGGGGGGTGACAGTGGCAGATCGTATGAGAGCGAGAGTCATATGGCGGGGCGGCCAATGGGAACAAAGCGAATATCGTTGGAGAGGCCAAGTTACGATAAGAATTGGCAGCCCGTACGATAGAAGGGAAATGGGTGGGTGTATAAATAAGTAAATAATTAATTATTTAAATATGTATATAAATAGATATAAGGAGATGTATGAATTGTTAGAGAAATTAGATGAAATCATTGTAATAGAATTAAGGAAAATATTCGGAGATCCACAAGGGCATAAAAGGGGTCATAGGCGAGGTTGGAGGTCGTGATGAATAGAAGGCGAGAAAAGGATCGGCGACGGCACCAGCGCAAACACAAGGAGCGCGAGGGAGACGGAAATAGGCAAAAGAATGGGCATGCAGCGTTAAAGAAAGTGGCTGCATGCAAAAAGGAAAAGGGATAAGCGGTACTTTCACCACGCATAGCAACAGCGAAAGTGCGTGGGTGAAAGTAGAGCCAATGGAAATGTACTGGCTGTATAGCGGTACTGCGACATATGCATCCAGAGGCCAGGAGGCCTATATAAGGCACGCGTCGACACAAGGACGATCATCAAGTGTCAAGCAGCGAAGCAAAGTGGACATCTCAAGACCTCCAGTAGTAATCTTGAGAGTTCAAAGGCGAGGAAAAGGAAGTGAAGTGTTTCAAGACCTCCAGTAGTAATCTTGAAGCATCAAATCGAAGTCAGAGTACTCAAAGGACCAAGTCTGGGTTCAAACGAGTGTCCTGAAAATAACACAGGGAACAGAAAATAGGGACGATTCGGGGAAATATCCCAGAATCAAGCGGCAGGGAGCAAGAAATAGGAAAGGAAAGATCCTGGAGGAATATTTTGGGATTCAGGAAGTATCCTTGAACCAAAATAAGGACCTCAGGAAATATCCTTGAGAGGGAAAAGTTCAGGAAATATCCTTGAACAGGGTTTTAAACAAACAGGAAATATCCTGGAGGAATATTTTGGACTCAGGAAGTATCCTTGAACCAAAATAAGGACCTCAGGAAATATCCTTGAGAGGGAAAAGTTCAGGAAATATCCTTGAACAGGGTTTTAGGCAAACAGGAAATATCCTGGAGGAATATTTTGGACTCAGGAAGTATCCTTGAACCAAAATAAGGACCTCAGGAAATATCCTTGAGAGGGAAAAGTTCAGGAAATATCCTTGAACAGGGTTTTAGGCAAACAGGAAATATCCTGGAGGAATATTTTGGACTCAGGAAGTATCCTTGAACCAAAATAAGGACCTCAGGAAATATCCTTGAGAGGGAAAAGTTCAGGAAATATCCTTGAACTGGGGTTTGAGCATACAGGAAGTATCCTGGAGGAGTATTTTGGATTCAGGAAGTATCCTTGAACCAAAATAAGGACCTCAGGAAATATCCTTGAGGGGGAGGAGTTCAGGAAATATCCTTGAACGCAGAGATTGGGGTAGAAGTAGAAGTCAGGAGAGCGTAGGAGGGTAGGAGAACTCAAGAAGCGAAGTTGAACCCAGATCAAGGATCTGAGTCATCTGCGTCGGCATCAAGGAGCCGGCAAAATAAGTCAAGCGAAAGGAGCCAACCACAAAAAGCAAGGAACAACAGCGAAGACCCAAGCAAAGCAGCACCAAGGACACAAGGATCACGAAGGACCTCCAACTAATCGCCAAGGACCCCTACAGAATCCCAAATACATCAATAAAACCAAAACTAAGAAGGTCTGTGCCGAAATTATATCCCAAAAGCGTTATTATTTATCGGGGCACAAAATAAATTTTGTTGTGCCGAACCTAGCCCTGAAAAGTCTTTTTAACGACTCTAAGGACGAAAAAGGATCGTTACAAAGTTTTGGGTATGATGAAGGATGAAAATAAGGTAAAAAATAATGACAGAGTTTATTGGACTACGACCCAAAATGTACTCTCTTCGTCTTGAAGATGGGGGTTGTGTTAAAAAAAGTAAAGGGTGTTAAAAAAGCAGTGTTAAAAAACGTAAGCTTAGAATCATTTACTGATTGTTTGTTCAATAATAAGACATATACAACTAGTAATATGCTAATTTTTAAGTCAAAATTACATACATTGTACACGCAAAAAATAACAAAAATAGCATTAAGTTCTCAAGATGATAAGAGGTTTATAAGAAACGACAATAACATACATACGCTTGGGGACATTATAAAATTTCAAACTTATAATCAAACTTATTAATAACCACCACAAAAAAAAATGTTTTTTTTTTTTTTTCTTGCTGTTGATAAGCGGAGGGAGAAGGGAAACAGCTAACAATTTTTTTTTGTTTACTCTCATTATTTTCAGCTGATGATGATAAGTGTATGTTGTTAAATTAGTTTAAGTAAGTTTTGTAACAAAGGCAGTCGGTGAAAATACTGACGAAACCATCAAAGACTCGAACTTTTTTCTGCAAATATGAGTTATAATAACAACAAAAATTTTAGCTATTCAAGTGAATGTAGTCAGCTCATCAACAGATGTTGTACAATCAGCAATTGCAGAAAGCGATGTTGTTAATGATGACGTAGCAGAAACGATGAGCGAGGATGAGCTAGAGTTTCTACTGACAAACCAAAGAAATGAAGCAATTCGGATAGTAGAAAGTTCGATGCTTGAGGTAGAAGAAGAAGATGCCCAACAACCATGGTTTGATATTGAACAAAATGCACAACAACCATGTGATGATATTTAGTTATTCATGTTATAATGCTGGATAAGAATAATAACAAAAACTAAATAAAACATTTTTATACCATGCATCCATAGGATGAAATGGTATATTAAAGTCGCCAAAATGTATGTAACAGGGAGAAGGAAGCTTTTCCGACCCTATAAAGTATATATATTCTTGATCAGCATGAGAAGAGAAATTGATATAGCCATGTCCGTCTGTCCGTCCGTCCGTCCGTCCGTCCGTAAGAGTGCAGAGATCTCAGCAACTACAAATGTTGTTACCAAATTTAGAATGTAGACTCGTGTAGTCTTGGCGCAGACCAAGTTTATTTGTTTTTTGCCACGCCCCTTCCCCCCCGGAATTTAATATAAAAGTGATTTTCTCCCGTAATATTTATCGTATCGTAATTTAATTTGGCACACTCATAGATCTTATGAACATCTATCATTCCACTAAATTTTTTTTGCCACGCCCCCTTCCGCCTCCGGAATTTAATAAAAGGTGATTTTCTCCCGCAATATTTATCGTATCGGAATTTAATTCGGCACACTTATATATGTTATGGACATATATCATTCCACCAAATTTCATAAAAATCGGAATAAAAATGGCCGAGTTATACGTTGAAATGTTTAGCACTCAAAAAGGTGCAAGGGCGAATTTGGCCGGTGGAGCGCTTAAGTGCACACACATAAGAGTGAGTGAGATAGCATAATCAAATCGCGCATACGAAAGAAATTTAATATATGAATCTAGTTTTATAAACTCGATGTAGTTTTTTTCCCCCTGATGCATGGTATATCCAAGTCGGCCCGGCGACTTACTTACTTTTTATTTAATTAAATTTCGAAAATATAATGTTTCTGTTTTATTATATACTATATATATTTATAATTTTCATGTAAAGGAAAAAATATCAAATAGGTTAATCAATTTCCATGACATATGTTTGAACGAAGTCTTTTATATTTATTATTTTTACTTGACTTGCATACTCTGTGTCAACATCACTGAACTCTTCCACTTCACCTTTAGCCAAAATTCGCTCAGTGAAATATTTCGAATGATTTGCATGTGGGGATGTTGTTGTTGGTGCGTCTGTTGTTTTGATTGTTGCCGATGTTGTTGTTGGTGCGAGTGTTGTTTTGATTGCTGGTGTTGATGTTGTTGTTGATGTTGTTGTTAGGGAAGGTTGTGGTTGAAATTGTTCAAGTTTATTTTTAAATGATAGAAACTTGGTACTTTCATCCTGCTTGTGTTTTCGACGTTCACTTAATGACATCAACTTTTCACTTTGACCCTGCAAGGTTTTTTTGAAATTGATCAGCCAATCTGCTATGTCCGTTGCTTTTAATTTCTTCACTCAACTTTTCACTTTGTTTTAAAAATTTAATATTAAGCGATATTTTTACGCAATCATTATTTGATAGATTAAGATAAAATTCCAAATCTTTCACCCTTGAGTCCGAACTTATTTGTATTGGTAATGGGATTGCAACATAGCCTTGAATAGCAATAAGTGCGCAAAGGAGCAGAATATTTATTTTTTTAAGCTACTATATGTTGAATAGTGATTTAAATCATATTGCTTCATTAATTGCTTAAATGTTTTGTTAAAAACACAAGTTGTATTAGCAACTTCTTCTGCATTTTTGGTTTTAAGGGCTCTAGCCCAAGCGAATTTGGAAAATGTGTCAATTACTGTTAAAAGATATCGATGTTTCTTATTTGTTGACGTATAATTATCCATTTGCACTAAATCAGCTTGCCAATGATCATCAATGTGTCTCATAATAACTCTTCGCCTCCTAAAGTTTTTTCTTGCAGGAGCATGAAGCTTATTAATAATATCTCTCTTACTCATCTTTTCTATTAAGAAAACTCTCCCGTTATTTCAATGGTTTCCCTCCCTCGAGGTTTTGCTATCGTAAAAGTGTTGAAAATATAATCCTCAAGATTATCTAATTTTTCTTTCACAGCAGCAAAGTGTGAGGAAAAGAGGGCTTTAGTATTTTTTTCACTTGCAGCTATTTCAAGCTTAATATTCTCATTAATTGTATTCACAACAGTTGAGTTTCCTTTTTTTATATGAAGCAGTAAATCTTGGGTTATTCCATTTATTTGTTTTTGGAAAAATTTCTTGTTGACCACATCTTTTTCTTCAATAGGCTCTGCAGCATTTTTAAGACGTTTGTTTTGGATATTAAGATTTTGATCGTAGTCAACAAACAACTCCATCCGTTTATACTCATTTTTCCTAGAGCTAGCTAAATTATATTTATCATATGAATGCTGTCCAAACTTATCCACTGGCATTTTGAGAATGACTAATTTTTAAAAAAATGTATTCATATATACATATGTGCTTTAATAATAATAATGATGTTAATATATAATTTTAGCTTCACGAAGTTCTTCAATTATTGATATTATTTCATTATTATGATTGTTATGGCCAGCTGTTTGCGATGCAACTAACAGTTTTAATCTATCTACAATTTCATTAGGATCATCCCAACATATATAATTTGGTTTATTCACATTCAGTTTCATCAGACCACTACCAATATGAGGGGGAGATGAGCTCGAATGTGATACCGATTGTGTAATTGGTGTAGAGGACAGTTGCGGTTGCGAAAACAGAGATTTACTGGGGAAGAGAGGTTTGATTATTTGCGTATATTTTTTAGAACGATTACCCTTAAGTTGTTCATCCCTCTTATGATATCTTCTGTGGGCATTTGTTATATTTAATATATTTTTATAATTTTCTAAATCTTCCTTATTATAATGCTTTGGATCATTTTCGTAAATTAATGAATATAAGCCAGTAGTTAAAGGCCAATTTTTCCCACTCCCCAAAATAATGAATTCTCCATTTGATGTGTTAATTTCAGAATTACCTAACCACACTTTTTTTTCATTGTCTTTATAAGGACCATATGCTTTATCGAGAACCTTTCTTCGTGTTAATTCGCTAATATTGAAAATTTTTTCTGCTTCATGATTACTGTTTAAGAATAAACACTGTAATCTTCGAGGCGGCTGAGAAAAACATTGTTGATAATAAAACGCAGTACTACTCAATGTGTACATGGCAATAACATAATATAAAATACGACTCTATGTATAGAGGACACTAACATAGCATAAGATTGAGAACACCAAAAGGGCCCGCTTAAAATAGATAACAAATGTATTAAACGAACCTCGGCAAACATGAGCCAGGCACGGCCAACGCCGAGATTAACCGAAATAGATTTCAAACCCCCGGCCGCTGATCATGAGCTCTCGCGATTGGTTACTAACACTAGACTAATACCCCAATACCCCGACCCTCCACAAATGTGACCCCTTAGAGCGTAAGAATGCCTATATAAACTCAGAACTTTCTCAAATAAAAGCAGTTCAGTTTTGATTATTCACTATTTTTGGTATGAATATTTGGGTTTTTTCCTTCTCCCCGGAATCCCTATTCAATTACTATCCTGCATTAATGCTTGCGTTCGGTTATTATCTATTGAGTTACTACTAACGTATTCATCTAAAGTAGTTTCATTATTATCATCATTAGCAACATCATCATCATCACTTTTAACATTTACTCTAGAGAATGATGCTTTTACAGAATTTGCCTCCATAGCTGAATCTTTTTGTACTTTTGCATTTTTTAATACTTCTTCTTTTTTGATGGTTAACAATTGTTTATTAAGTGTTTCGTTTTTACTAATAATTCCAAAGGCTTTGTTATTGGTCACAATGATTCTTCTAGTTCTAATTCTGCTTCAGCTTTTCCTAATTTAATATTGAGTTACTACTAACGTATTCATCTAAAGTAGTTTCATTATTATCATCATTAGCAGCATCATCATCATCACTTTTAACATTTACTCTAGAGAATGATGCTTTTACAGAATTTGCCTCCATAGCTGAATCTTTTTGTACTTTTGCATTTTTTAATACTTCTTCTTTTTTGATGGTTAACAATTGTTTATTAAGTGTTTCGTTTTTACTAATAATTCCAAAGGCTTTGTTATTGGTCTCAATGATTCTTCTAGTTCTAATTCTGCTTCAGCTTTTCCTAATTTAATACTCTGAAATTTTCTCTTTAGAATATTTCTAGTTTTCACTAGATCTTTTGATACATTTTTTTTGGTTTTATCCATTTTTGTAGTTAGCAACTTAAGAGCTATTTTTCACAACTGATAGCAGTTAAAGAGCCCTGTTTGCAGTTTAATAGCTGTTGATAAGCAGTTAAAGAGAGTTGTTTGCAGTTTAATAGCTGTTGATAAGCAGTTTAAGAGAGCTGTTTAGCAGTTTAAAAGCTATTGATAAGCCGTTTTAAGAGCGCTGCTAGAAGTTAAATAGTTGTTGATAAGCAGTTCACAGCTTAGCGTATGTTGATCAACTGTTTCAAAACAAACTGTTATCTGCTTTTAAATAGATGCTGATGATGAAATGATGTTTAACCTGAAAACCCCCCAACCTGTTGCTGTCAAATAATAAGATTTTTTTTTTAAATTTTATTTTTGCATAAGAAATTTTTATTATTTTTTTTTGAGTATATATATATATATGTATAAGGAAATATATGTAGCAACAACACAAAAGATTACTGAGCCCGTCTAACTAAATTATTTGATGGATTGTATTCAACTGAGTATATATATATATATGTATAAGGAAATATATGTAGCAACAACAAAAGATTACTGAGCCCGTCTAACTAAATTATTTGATGGATTGTATTCAACTAGTCGGTCATGAATAAGAACACAGTAGGCTTCAACAGTCTCTTCAGCGCTTGGAGTTGCTGATAAATCAATAGTGAGTCGTATATCAATGGGTCCGCTTTTAACAGCTTCCTGTTGATGTGAAAGATCTATTACGATGATGGGTGCCTTTTCCTTAAATTCTTCTGGGCTCAAAAGAGGCTGTGGTGGTCGCATGTAGTAGCTTTCTTGAAATTTCATATACATTTCATAAAGCATTGCATAGCGAGCTTGATCAAAGTTTATATTTAGATCATCATATGGATACGAATCAGAATTTAAAATGTATTTTTAAGTTTGCTAAATTATTTGATGTTATTGCATTTTTCGATGAAAAAGCAATTAATGCAAAGCGGGGGCGCTCTCTATCAGACGCTAACTTTACACTCCAAGTATGCTGTGAGCCATTAGAAAGTGATGGATTCATATAGCAATCCCAACTACGAAATGCAAGAGTTAGCGGCCTGCTAGATTCAGTAACTTTTAACATTGAAAGTGAGGAAGCATGATTTAATGTTACATGCTGTACTTTCCAAAAAATCTTGTGAATATTTAACTTGTGAGTCTCAGTTCCAACTTTTTGTGTGTAAACATTTCCCATATTTCTACTTAAAAGCAAGACTAATTCATGCTTGCAATTAAGTATGAGTTTATCATAGTCTTCAGCGAAGCCCAATAGCATTTTTAGTGGTACGATAAAATTGAATCGGCTCTGTTTATTGATTTTTGATATTGGATAGGTGCTCTGATTGAACCATCCAGCATTTTCTCGCATAACACTCTCATCCTTATTTAATGAGACATAGTTTTTTATTGTTGTAGTCATTCCTACATAACGAGTACGATCGATTTCAACTCCGTTGAGCTCATATCGTATTTCATCAAATAAATACGCCATACAATTATTTTTTAGTAGTCCATATGAAGTTAACTTTTGATCAGTTTGAGAGATTGTTCCCTCTATATAAAGGAGACTTTCGTGGGGGTATACATATAAATCTTGGTTTTGTATACAAATTCGAATTTCATCATTAGGATTATAAGAAGTATGCTGTTGTGGTTGATAAGTGTGATATTCTTTCCTAACTATACTATTATCTTCGTAGGCTCTCTCACGAACATTTAAGATATTGCTCTCTATGCTATTACTATCCATTTTTTATTTTTTTTCTCTTTATCTCGAAGTTAAGTATCTCGAAGTTTAAGTCCAATTGATTTTAAAAACGCTTTATTTGATGATGTTAAGGCTCTTTTCGTGGGGTATGTTGCACTGCTCACTCCAACGTTTCGAATCAATCTGTTTGCACCCCTCTGGTGGGTTTTATAGTTATATATTATCATCGTTGCGGTCTGAGATGTATTCGAAGTGTAATCTCTTCTCCCCGCAAATTAATAAGTTCACCGTTCTGATCAAGCAGTTCTACTCTTAGCTCTCGTATCTCTCGAGTGTTTACGGGTAAATAAATAAGATTATGTGGAGTTTCATCTATTTTATAGCCTGGCGGAGAGTTGAGCGCAAACTCATGTAGTGTATGCGATTTGCTGTTGTTTACATAAGATCCGGTTACAATGTTGCATTCTAAACGAACAGCATTCACCTTACAAATATTCAATAACATATTCGATGTATGTTTCACATCTGCTTCTAGCACTCTCTTTCCATATCCAAGTATGCTACCAATTGAGCGTTCTTTATTGAAATATATTGGTAGATTGCTGTGAATATCTACTTGCATTGTATTGTTATTACCCTCAATTTTTAACGTTGCACCCGAATTCAGAATATTTCTATCATACAGCTCATCACGAATAAAATCAATAATATCATCGAGTTCATAGGAACCTATAGGTATTTCAATAACATTGTTATCAATGTGAAATAAACTATTTGTTTCATTAACGTTTGCGATTGAATTATAAAAATGTACATTAATTAACGAGCACTCATATTGTTCATTTAATTCTAATGGTGGGAAAAAAACAGTTGATAAAACTGAAGTGTTTTCACTTAAAGTTATTGTTGTAGACATTTCAGTGGTTGATTGATTACTAAATGCACTCGTTTACACTAAATTTATGCTTGTGTTAAATGGTGATAAATGTATCGAATCCTAGTCTATATCGTCCGTTGTCTAGTTCAGCATCTTTGTTTATAGTGAGAAATCCATATTTTTCCTTCCAACACAATCGACATATTTTCATGAAAGTATTAAAGCTCATATCAACACCAACATGATCTGAATAAATATGCTTCATATTCATTTCATCTTGTTTGAACACTATTATTAAGTTTGCATTATCACGCACAAGATGTTTGGGGATACGGGTATAAGTTTGACATAAGTAAAATGAATCAATATTATTATGACGTCCCATGCAAAAGTATGCACGTATATTATTTTGTTTTTCGCAAGCAACATCATCGAATATCATTATCGAATTTTCTTTCGCTTTATTAGGAGGTATGACCGATTCGTTTTCTGAAAACGTGTAATAACCCATACCCTTTATTGGGGTAATTAACGTTTTTAAATATTCATATTTCGGTTGACACAACGATTTTGAGTATAGGTAAATGTTTTTAAACTTCAAACCATTTGGACTTTCAATCAAACTGAGTACTAGATTTGTTTTACCACAATTACTCGGACCAACAATTAGTGCTCTAATTGAATTAGGAAGTAAAACACTATGTCTAATCAAGTTTTTAGCATTTGACGATGAATCAAAATTTCTAATCTCGATATTGGTTTTTTGTTTTTTAAGTTGCATATTTAAGGGCTTTGTTTCACCTCTACTTCTGCATTTAGTAATGTAAGATCATAGACTGAGTTTCGAATAAAAATGCCTCTACAATTTTATAATAAAAACAGTTGTAAACTGAAAGCCTATCGTTACGGAGGTGGTACTGGAGGTGTAATTAATAATCTTATTAATAGTCTGCCCATTGAATTGCATTTACCGGGATATCAATTCTGTGGCCCTGGAACTAAACTCAAAAAAAGGCTAGAACGTGGAGATAAGGGAATCAATCTATTGGATGCTGCTTGCAGAGAACACGATATTGCTTACTCACAAAACAAAGACCTTGAGAAGCGACACATTGCTGACGCGCAGTTAGCTGAGAGAGCGTGGGAGCGAGTAAAGGCTACTGATAGCGGAGTGGGGGAAAAGTCTGCTGCTTGGTTCGTTACAAACATAATGAAAACAAAGAAATCTTTTGGAATGGGTCTTACAGATAAAAGAAAGAGCAGACGTAAAAAGCGTAAAACTTCAACTTGCTCAAAAAGAAAGAAAAAATTTATGGATATTGTTCAAACTGCTTCTAAGGAATTAAGAAATAAAAAACCACTAGACATTGATAGAGCAATTCAAATAGCACGTAAAGCTATTAGTAAAAAAATAAACAAAAATAATAAAAACCCTATAGCAATCCCCCGCGTTATTGCTGTACCCAAAATTGGGGGTTTTCTTCCATTAATCCCCATTTTAGCTGCACTAAGCGCGGTTGGCGGCCTTGCAGGAGGTGGTGCAGCCATTGCAAAAACGGTGAATTCTGCTAAGAATGCTGCTGCGCAGCTTGAAGAGAATAAGCGACATAATCAAAAGATGGAAGCTATTGCTTTAGGAAAGGGTTATTTCCTTCGCCCATATCGCAGTGGTTATGGTTTAACTAACATGACAACACATTCAAAAAACTTTTAAGGCAACTACCCAATAAACCTCTCTCAAATTTTGATATTTTGAAATTCGGGCAGAAATACATTATAAACTTTAGAGATGTATTTATGAGAGACACCCTCCCTCCCCGCAAAGATCTTTGGAGAAATGAATGTGGTGTTATAAATTTAGATTCATCGAGGGGAGGAGGCACGCATTGGGTAGCTTATTCAAAAAATGCTGATTCAGTAAAATATTTCGATAGTTTTGGTAATTTGCAGCCACCCATAGAAGTCATACAATATCTGGGAAGCAATTTACAATACAACTATCATCGTGTACAAAAGTTTCAGGACTTTAATTGTGGACATCTGTGCTTAAAATTTTTATTACTAAATTGTATCTCGTAATTTATTATGAGGATGATTACAGAAAGCCTGATGAAATTATTCCTAAGCATATGAGCGAATATAGTACAATATATAAAGTTGATAGTGTTAGCATTCTTTTGCGGGAATATATTGTTGTCCGAGAACGGGATGAAGGCCATATGCGTTTAATGGAAAAAGTAGTTGATAATTTTAACGATAGTGCTGGACCAGACTAAAACAAAAAATTATATAATTTGAATAAACAACTCTGCAAAATAAAAAAAGTGATAAAACATTCTTTTCTATTTTCGTATATAAGTTTTGATAAAATATTTTGCTTGTGGCGACATTTCTAAATAAAAGAGGAGAAATCCAAAGTAAGCAAAGTTAGTTTAACTTGTAAACAGCTCTGGTTGACACCACATACACTCCCCATCCTCCACTCAAGAAGACCAATTTAAACAATGGAAGGAACAATTGAACTTCTAGAACAGCAGCAGAAGCAGCACTCCAGAAATCCCCGAAGACCAAGACAACGAGTAGAAATACTTGATCAGCAGATCCTACAAGCAAATGAGGAGCCAGCTCAGTACTTGCAGCAGCATCAACAACTGACTCAACAACACAACAACAACAACAACATGATGTACATCATCAGCATCAAATGGCTCAACAAGAGCATGAGCTACAGCAAATTCAGCAACAAATGATGCAGCATTTGCAAGAAGAAAATCAATTGAAGCAGCAACGTCAAGTTAGTTTGAGTTTGAGCGAGGAAAAACTCAAGGCAATAAGGAAGTTTAATGAAGAAATAAGTAAGCCGTCTTGGTATAGGGCAAACAAGTCCCTACTTAATATCACAAACATGGTTTGTGATATAGAAATTCCTGTTATCAAGGCATGGCGATCCGTTACAAAATATGGAGCGTCGGTTGCTCTAGAATTGGAAACCCATATTCTGTATTTACCAGCTAGGTATAATACAGCACTAACTGACGACATACTCGACTCGCTCTCATCGGGCGGGTTTTGTGTCGTTAAACGTCAGCTAAATGTGAAAAATGCAAAAACTGAGTTTTGATTAATGGTTGGGGGGTTTAGTATATCTTCGCATCTACTAGGCATTGGAGCGCTCCCTCTCTCTTGAAATGATGGCTTCTGTGCATAATACAATCCAGCAATTTTTGATTGAATTCAAAGGAATCGTCCTTCCAAAGGATGTTGACGTACTAACTGATATTCAGCATTATTTGGAAGCCAGAAACTTTAATTTCAATGCCTCTCAACAATATAGCATGCATTGTTCATATTGCGAATGTATCTATCAAGATGTTCCGGATACTTGCGCATGTCACTTCTTTGCTCAGCAAATAAATAAAGCAGAGGAAATTATGACTAAATACAGATTACTTAAATTAAGAATGTTGGGATAATTGAAATAAAATATCTTATTTTTCGAAAACAAAAAACAAAAACAAAATTTCTTTCTTTAAATAAATAATTTTTTTCCCACGCTAGCGCCGCAACAAGTCCACACTTCTTATCACAACTCTAAGCCCATATAATTTTTTCTCCACACACAAGAGCGCGTGCCCTCTTGTTTCTTATCACATATAATTTTTTCGCACGCTAGCACAACAACAACAACAACATTCGCCTGACCTTCAATACAAGTCCAGATTAGAATTTCACAACAATCTTGACCTTCAACTTTGCTTAGCACTATAACGAATTTCGTCAGACGCCCCACGCCCCACGTCCCTCGTCCACGCTCACGACATCGCTATCACTAACCACTAACCACTCCGCTCCACACTCCTCGCCCACGACAACTAACCACTGTGACGTCACCAATCTCTTATCAAACCGGATTTCCTGGTCCAGAACATACTGTTCCTATCTACTAATGCTACAAATCTTAAGATCCCGGCTCTAAGACATTTCCGGCAGCTAGGTTGGACTATTTGGGCATCCATCAAGGTCCCTTAGACTGTCATCTGACTTAAAATGACTACTAAACATCTTAAGATCCCAGCTCTAAGTCACTTCCGGCAGATAGTCTGGTCTATTGCGCATCCATCAAGGACCCTAAGGCTGCCATATGACTTAAGATGGCTGCTACAAGTCTCAAGAGCCCGTTCCTTTAAGTCACTTCGGGATGCTAGGTTGGACTATTGGGCATCCATCAATGACCCTACGGCTGCCATATGACTTAAGATGACTGATACAAGTATCATCGAGTTGGCTCTAAGTCACTTCCGGCAGCTTTGGGTAAGATGACTGCTACAAATCTCCAGAGCCCGGCTCTAAGTCACTTCCAGCAGCTAGTCTGGACAATTGGGCATCCATCAAGGACCCTTTGACTGCCATATGACTTAAAATGACTACTAAACATCTTAAGATCCCGGCTCTAAGTCACTTCCGGCAGTTAGGTTGGACTATTGGGCATCCACCAAGGACCCTTAGGCTGTCATATGCCTTAAGATGACTGCTAAACATCTTAAGATCCCGGCTTTAAGTCACTTCCGGCTGTTAGTTTGGACTATTGGGCATCCACCAAGGACCCTTAGACTGCCATATGACTTAAAATGACTACTAAACATCTTAAGATCCCGGCTTTAAGTCACTTCCGGCTGTTAGTTTGGACTATTGGGCATCCACCAAGGACCCTTAGACTGTCATCTGACTTAAAATGACTACTAAACATCTTAAGATCCGGCTCTAAGTCACTTACGGCAGCCAGTTTGGACTATCGGGCATCCATCAAGGACCCTAAGGCTGCCATATGCCTTAAGATGGCTGCTACAAGTCTCAGGAGCCCGTCCTTTAAGTCACTTCGGGAAGCTAGGTTGGACTATTGGGCATCCATCAAGGACCCTTAGGCTGCCATATGACTTAAGATGACTGATAAAAATATCATCGACCCGGCTCTAAGTCAGATGGCTTAAGATGACTTAAGATGTCTGTTACAAGTCTCATAGAGCCGTGCTCTAAGTCACTTCCGGCAGCTAGGTCTGGACTATTGGGCATCCATCAAGGACCCTTAGGCTGCCATCTGACTTAAGATGACTTCTAAACATCTTAGGATCGCGGCTCTAAGTCACTTCCGGCAGTTAGTTTGGACTATTGAGATCCAAGGACCCTTAGATGACTGACTTAAAATGACTACTAAACATCTTAAGATCCCAGCTCTAAGTCACTTCCGGCAGCTAGGCTGGTCTATTGCGCATCCATTAAGGACCCTTAGGCTGTCATATGACTTAAGATGGCTGCTACAAGTCTCAAGAGCCCGTCCTTTAAGTCACTCCGGGCAGCTAGGTTGGACTATTGGGCATCCATCAATGACCCTAAGGCTGCCATATGACTCAAGATGACTGCTACAAGTATCATTGAGCCGGCTCTAAGTCACTTTTAGCAGCTAGTCTGGACTATTGCGCATCCATCAAGGACCCTTAGACAGCCATATTACTTAAGATGACTGCTACAAGTCTCATCGAGCCGGCTCTAAGTCACTTTTAGCAGCTAGTCTGGACTATTGCGCATCCATCAAGGACCCTTAGACTGCCATATGACTTAAGATGTCTGCTACAGGTCTCATAGATCCCGGCTCAAAGTCACTTTCGGCAGCTAGGTCTGGACTATTGGGCATCCACCAAGGACCCTTAGACTGTCATCTGACTTAAAATGACTACTAAACATCTTAAGATCCCGGCTCTAAGTCACTTCCGGCTGCTAGTTTCGACTATTGGGCATCCATCTAGGATTCTAAGTCTACCGTATGACTTAAGATGATTGCTACAAGTCTCAATGAGGCAGCTCTAAGTTATTCGGGCAGCTAGGTTGGACTACTGGGCATCCATCAATGACCCTAAGCCTGCCATAAGACTTAAGATGACTGCGACAAGTCTCATCGAGCCGGCTCTAAGTCACTCCCGGCAGCTCGTCTGGACTGTCATCTGACTTAAAATGACTACTAAACATCTTCAGATCCCGGCTCTAAGTCACTTCCGGCTGCTAGTTTGGACTACTGGTCATCCATCAATGACCTTTAGGCTGCCATATGACTTAAGATGACTGCTACAAGTATCATCGAGCATGCTCTAAGTCACTTCCCGCAGCTAGTCTGGACTATTGCGCAGTCATCAAGGACCCTTAGACTGCCATATGACTTAAGATGTCTGCTACAAGTCTCATCGAGCCGGCTAAAAGTCACTTCCGGCAGCTAGTTTGAACTACAGCTGGTCTGGACTATTGGGCATCCACCAAGGACCCTTAGACTGTCATCTGACTTAAAATGACTACTAAACATCTTAAGATCCCGGCTCTAAGTCACTTCCGGCTGCTAGTTTGGACTATTGGGCATCCATCTAGGACTCTAAGTCTACCGTATGACTTAAGATGACTGCTACAAGTCTCAATGAGGAAGCTCTGAGTCTTTTCGGGCAGCTAGGTTGGACTACTGGGCATCCATCAATGACCCTAAGGCTGCCATATGACTCAAGATGACTGATACAAGTCTCATCTAGCCGGCACTAAGTCACTTTGGGCAGCTAGGTTGGACTATTGCTAGCTTGGAGTATTCAGCATTCATGAAGGGTTCTAAGGCTGCCATATGACTTAAAATGACTGCTACAAATCTTAAGATCCCGGCTCTAAGTCACTTTCGGCAGATAGTCTGGTCTATTGCATCCATCAAGGACCCTAAGGCTGCCATATGACTTAAGATGACTTCTACAAGTCTCATAGAGCCGGCTCTAAATCACTTCGGGCAGTTAGTCTGGACTATTGCGCATCCATTAAGGACCCTAAGGCTGCCATATGACTTAAGATGACTGCTATGAATCTTAAGATCCCGGCTTTAAGTCACTTTCGGCAGATAGTCTGGTCTATTGCATCCATCAAGGACCCTAAGGCTGCCATATGACTTAAGATGACTGCTACAAATATTAAGATCCCGGCTCTAAGTAACTTCCCGCAGCTAGTTTGGACTATTGGGCATCCATCGAGGTCCCTTAGACTGCCATATGTCTTAAGATGACTTCTACAAGTCTCATAGAGCAGGCTCTAAGTCACTTCGGGCAGCTAGGTTGGACTATTGCGCATCCATCAATGACCCTTCGAGTGCCATATGACTTAATATGACTTTAACAAGTCTCATCGAGCCGGCTCTAAGCCACTTCGGGCAGCTAGGTTGGACTATTGCGCATCCATCAATGACCCTTCGACTGCCATATGACTTAAGATGACTTTAACAAGTCTCATCGAGCCGGCTCTAAGCCACTTCGGGCAGCTAGGTTGGACTATTGCTAGCTTGGAGCATTGAGCATTCATGAAGGGTTCTAAGGCTGCCATATGACTTAAAATGACTGCAACAAATCTTAAGATCCCGGCTCTAAGTCACTTCCGGCAGATAGTCTGGTCTATTGCGCATCCATCAAGGACCCTAAGGCTGCCATATGAATCAAGATGACTGCTACAAGTATCATCGACCCGGCTCTAAGTCACTTCCGGCAGCTAAGATGTCTGCTACAAGTCTCAAGAGCCGTACTCTAAGTCGCTTCCAGCAGCTAGTCTGGACTATTGATAGATGCCTTGATAGATGCCCATCAAGGACCCTTAGACTGCCATATGCCTTAAGATGGCTGCTACAAGTCTCAAGAGCCCGTTCCTTTAAGTCACTTCGGGCAGCTAGGTTGGACTATTGTAACTAAGGCTGCCATATGACTTAAGATGACTGCTATGAATCTTAAGATCCCGGCTTTAAGTCACTTTCGGCAGATAGTCTGGTCTATTGCATCCATCAAGGACCCTAAGGCTGCCATATGACTTAAGATGACTGCTACAAATATTAAGATCCCGGCTCTAAGTAACTTCCCGCAGCTAGTTTGGACTATTGGGCATCCATCGAGGTCCCTTAGACTGCCATATGTCTTAAGATGACTTCTACAAGTCTCATAGAGCAGGCTCTAAGTCACTTCGGGCAGCTAGGTTGGACTATTGCGCATCCATCAATGACCCTTCGAGTGCCATATGACTTAATATGACTTTAACAAGTCTCATCGAGCCGGCTCTAAGCCACTTCGGGCAGCTAGGTTGGACTATTGCGCATCCATCAATGACCCTTCGACTGCCATATGACTTAAGATGACTTTAACAAGTCTCATCGAGCCGGCTCTAAGCCACTTCGGGCAGCTAGGTTGGACTATTGCTAGCTTGGATCATTGAGCATTCATGAAGGGTTCAAAGGCTGCCATATGACTTAAGATGACTTTAACAAGTCTCATCGAGCCGGCTCTAAGTCACTTCCGGCAGCTAAGATGTCTGCTACAAGTCTCAAGAGCCCGGCTCTAAGTCACTTTCAGCAGCTAGTCTGGACTATTGCGCATTCATAAAGGACCCTTAGACTGCCATATGACTTAAGATGACTGCTACCAGTCTCATCGAGCCGGCTAAAAGTCACTTCGGGCAGCTAGGTTGGACTATTGGGCATCCATCAATGACCCTAAGGCTGCCATATGACTCAAGATGACTGCTACAAGTATCATTGAGCCGGCTCTAAGTCACTTCCAGCAGCTAGTCTGGACTATTGCGCATCCATCAAAGACCCTTAGCCATATGACTTAAGATGTCTGCTACAAGTCTCATCGAGCCGGCTAAAAGTCACTTCGGGCAGCTAGGTTGGACTATTGGGCATCCATCAATGACCCTAAGGCTGCCATATGACTCAAGATGACTGCTACAAGTCTCATCGAGCCGGTTCTAAGTCACTTCCGGCAGCTGGTCTGGACTATTGGGCATCCACCAAGGACCCTTAGACTGTCATCTGACTTATAATGACTACTAAACATCTTAAGATCCCGGCTCTAAGTCACTTCCGGCAGCTAGTTTGGACTATTGGGCATCCATCTAGGACTCTAAGTCTACCGTATGACTTAAGATGACTGCTACAAGTCTCAATGAGTCAGCTCTAAGTCACTTCGGGCAGCTAGGTTGGACTACTGGGCATTCATCAATGACCCTAAGGCTGCCATATGACTTAAAATGACTACTAAACATCTTAAGATCCCGGCTCTAAGTCACTTCCGGCAGCTGGTCTGGACTATTGGGCATCCACCAAGAACCCTTAGCCTGTCATCTGACTTAAAATGACTACTAAACATCTTAAGATCCCGGCTCTAAGTCACTTCCGGCTGCTAGTTTGGACTATTGGGCATCCATCTAGGACTCTAAGTCTACCGTATGACTTAAGATGACTGCTACAAGTCTCAATGAGGCAGCTCTGAGTCTCTTCGGGCAGCTAGGTTGGACTACTGGGCATCCATCAATGACCTTAAGGCTGCCATATGACTTAAGATGACTGCTACAAGTATAATCGAGCCGGCTCTAAGTCACTTCCAGCAGCTAGTCTGGACTATTGCGCATCCATCAAAGTCCCTTAGACTGCCATATGACTTAAGATGACTTCTACAAGTCTCATCGAGCCGGCTCTAAGTCACTTTTAGCAGCTAGTCTGGACTATTGCGCATCCATCAAGGACCCTTAGACTGCCATATGACTTAAGATGTCTGCTACAGGTCTCATCGAGCCGGCTAAAAGTCACTTCGGGCAGCTTGGTTGGACTACTGGGCATTCATCAATGACCCTAAGGCTGCCATATGACTTAAAATGACTACTAAACATCTTAAGATCCCGGCTCTAAGTCACTTCCGGCAGCTGGTCTGGACTATTGGGCATCCACCAAGAACCCTTAGCCTGTCATCTGACTTAAAATGACTACTAAACATCTTAAGATCCCGGCTCTAAGTCACTTCCGGCTGCTAGTTTGGACTATTGGGCATCCATCTAGGACTCTAAGTCTACCGTATGACTTAAGATGACTGCTACAAGTCTCAATGAGGCAGCTCTGAGTCTCTTCGGGCAGCTAGGTTGGACTACTGGGCATCCATCAATGACCTTAAGGCTGCCATATGACTTAAGATGACTGCTACAAATATAATCGAGCCGGCTCTAAGTCACTTCCAGCAGCTAGTCTGGACTATTGCGCATCCATCAAAGTCCCTTAGACTGCCATATGACTTAAGATGACTTCTACAAGTCTCAATGAGTCAGCTCTAAGTCACTTCGGGCAGCTAGGTTGGACTACTGGGCATTCATCAATGACCCTAAGGCTGCCATATGACTTAAAATGACTACTAAACATCTTAAGATCCCGGCTCTAAGTCACTTCCGGCAGCTGGTCTGGACTATTGGGCATCCACCAAGGACCCTTAGCCTGTCATCTGACTTAAAATGACTACTAAACATCTTAAGATCCCGGCTCTAAGTCACTTCCGGCTGCTAGTTTGGACTATTGGGCATCCATCTAGGACTCTAAGTCTACCGTATGACTTAAGATGACTGCTACAAGTCTCAATAAGGCAGCTCTGAGTCTCTTCGGGCAGCTAGGTTGGACTACTGGGCATCCATCAATGACCTTAAGGCTGCCATATGACTTAAGATGACTGCTACAAGTATAATCGAGCCGGCTCTAAGTCACTTCCAGCAGCTAGTCTGGACTATTGCGCATCCATCAAAGTCCCTTAGACTGCCATATGACTTAAGATGACTTCTACAAGTCTCATAGAGCCGGCTCTAAGTCACTTCCGGCAGCTAAGATGTCTGCTACAAGTCGCAAGAGCCCGGTTCTAAGTCACTTCCAGCAGCTAGTCTGGACTATTGGGCATACATCAAGGACCTTTAGACTACCATATGACTTAAGATGACTGCTACAAGTCTCAAGAGCCGTGTTCTAAGTCACTTCCAGCAGCTAGTCTGGACTATTGGGCATCTATCAAGGACCCTTAGACTGCCATATGACTTAAGATGACTTCTACAAGTCTCATAGAGCCGGCTCTAACTCACTTCGGGCAGCTAGGTTGGACTATTGGGCATATATCAATGACCCTAAGGCTGCCATATGACTTAAGATGACTGATACAAGTCTCATCGAGCCGGCACCAAGTCACTTTGGGCAGCTAGGTTGGACTATTGCTAGCTTGGAGCATTGAGCATTCATGAAGGGTTCTAAGGCTGCCATATGACTTAAAATGACAGCTACAAGTCTCAAGAGCCCGTTCCTTTAAGTCACTTTGGGCAGCTAGGGCATCCATCAATGACCCTAAGGCTGCCATATGACTTAAGATGACTGATACAAGTATCATCGAGCCGGCTCTAAGTCACTTTCGGCAGCTAAGATGTCTGCTACAAGTCTCAAGAGCCGTGCTCTAAGTCACTTCCAGCAGCTAGTCTGGACTATTGGGCATACATCAAGGACCTTTAGACCGCCATATGACTTAAGATGATCTTAAGATCCCAGCTCTAAGTCATTTCCGGCAGATAGTCTGGTCTATGGCGCATCCATCAAGGACCCTAAGGCTGCCATATGACTTAAGATGGCAGCTTCAAGTCTCAAGAGCCCGTTCCTTTAAGTCACTTCGGGCAGCTAGGTTGGACTATTGGGCATCCATCAATGACCCTAAGGCTGCCATATGACTCAAGATGACTGCTACAAGTATCATTGAGCCGGCTCTAAGTCACTTTCAGCAGCTAGTCTGGACTATTGCGCATCCATCAAGGACCCTTAGACAGTCATATGACTTAAGATGTCTGCTACAAGTCTCATCGAGCCGGCTAAAAGTCACTTCGGGCAGCTAGGTTGGACTACTGGGCATCCAACAATGACCCTAAGGCTGCCATATGACTTAAGATGAGTGCTACAAGTCTCATCGAGCCGGCACTAAATCACTTCCGGCAGCTGGTCTGGACTATTGGGCATCCACCAAGGACCCTTAGACTGTCATCTGACTTAAAATGACTACTTAACATCTTAAGATACCGGCTCTAAGTCACTTCCGGCTGCTAGTTTGGACTATTGGGCATCCATCTAGGACTCTAAGTCTAACGTATGACTTAAGATGACTGCTACAAGTCTCAATGAGGCAGCTCTAAGTCACTTCGGGCAGCTAGGTTGGACTTTAGGGCATCCATAAATGACCCTAAGGCTGCCATATGACTTAAGATGACTGCTACAAGTATCATCGAGCCGGTTCTAAGTCACTTCGGGCAGCTAGGTTGGACTATTGTAACTAAGGCTGCCGTATGACTTAAGATGACAGCTACAAGTCTCAAGAGCCTGGCTCTAAGTCACTTCCAGCAGCTAGTCTGGACTATTGCACATTCATCAAGGACCCTTCACTGCCATATGACTCAAGATGACTGCTACAAGTCTCATCGAGCCGGCTCTAAGTCGCTTCGGGCAGCTAGGTTGGACTTTAGGGCATCCATAAATGACCCTAAGGCTGCCATATGACTTAAGATGACTGCTACAAGTATCATCGAGCCGGTTCTAAGTCACTTCGGGCAGCTAGGTTGGACTATTGTAACTAAGGCTGCCGTATGACTTAAGATGACAGCTACAAGTCTCAAGAGCCTGGCTCTAAGTCACTTCCAGCAGCTAGTCTGGACTATTGCACATTCATCAAGGACCCTTGACTGCCATATGACTCAAGATGACTGCTACAACTCTCATCGAGCCGGCTCTAAGTCGCTTCGGGCAGCTAGGTTGGACTTTAGGGCATCCATAAATGACCCTAAGGCTGCCATATGACTTAAGATGATTGCTACAAGTATCATCGAGCCGGTTCTAAGTCACTTCGGGCAGCTTGGTTGGACTATTGTAACTAAGGCTGCCGTATGACTTAAGATGACAGCTACAAGTCTCAAGAGCCTGGCTCTAAGTCACTTCCAGCAGCTAGTCTGGACTATTGCACCTTCATCAAGGACCCTTGACTGCTCTATGACTCAAGATGACTGCTACAAGTCTCATCGAGCCGGCTCTAAGTCACTTCGGGCAGCTAGGTTGGACTATTGGGCAACCATCAATGACCCTAAGGCTGCCGTATGACTTAAGATGACTGCTACAAGTCTCATCGAGCCGGCTCTAAGTCACTTCGGGCAGCTAGGTTGGACTATTGGGCAACCATCAATGACCCTAAAGCTGCCGTATGACTTAAGATGACTGCTACAAGTCTCATCGAGCCGGCTCTAAGTCACTTCGGGCAGCTAGGTTGGACTATTGTAACTAAGGCTGCCGTATGACTTAAGATGACAGCTACAAGTCTCAAGAGCGCGGCTCTAAGTCACTTCCGGCAGCTAGGTTGGACTATTGGACATCCAACAATAACCCTAAGGCTGCTATATGACTTAAGATGACTGCTACAAGTCTCATCCAGCCGACTCTAAGTCACTTCGGGCAGCTAGGTTGGACTATTGTAACTAAGGCTGCCGTATGACTTAAGATGACAGCTACAAGTCTCAAGAGCCCGGATATAAGTCACTTTTGGCAGCTAGTCTGGACTATTGCACATTCATCAAGGACCCTTGATTGCCATATGACTCAAGATGACTGCTACAAGTCTCATCGAGCCGGCTCTAAGTCGCTTCGGGCAGCTAGGTTGGACTTTTGGGCATCCATCAATGACCCTAAGGCTGCCATATGACTTAAGATGACTGCTACAAGTATCATCGAGCCGGTTCTAAGTCACTTCGGGCAGCTAGTTTGGACTATTGTAACTAAGGCTGCCGTATGACTTGAGATGACAGCTACAAGTCTCAAGAGAGCGGCTCTAAGTCACTTCCGGCAGCTAGGTTGGACTATTGGACATCCAACAATGACCCTAAGGCTGCTATATGACTTAAGATGACTGCTACAAGTATCATCGAGCCGGTTCTAAGTCACTTCGGGCAGCTAGGTTGGACTATTGTAACTAAGGCTGACGTATGACTTAAGATGACAGCTGCAAGTCTCAAGAGCCCGGATATAAGTCACTTCCGGCAGCTAGTCTGGACTATTGCACATTCATCAAGGACCCTAAGACTGCCATATGACTCAAGATGACTGCTACAAGTCTCATCGAGCCGGCTCTAAGTCACTTCGGGCAGCTAGGTTGGACTATTGTAACTAAGGCTGCCGTATGACTTAAGATGACAGCTACAAGTCTCAAGAGCCCGGATATAAGTCACTTCCGGCAGCTAGTCTGGACTATTGCACATTCATCAAGGACCCTTAGACTGCTATATGACTCAAGATGACTGCTACAAGTCTCATCGAGCCGGTTCTAAGTCACTTCCGGCAGCTAGTCTGGACTATTGCACATTCATCAAGGACCCTTAGACTGCTAGATGACTCAAGATGACTGCTACAAGTCTCATCGAGCCGGCTCTAAGTCACTTCGGGCAGCTAGGTTGGACTATTGGGCAACCATCAATGACCCTAAAGCTGCCGTATGACTTAAGATGTCTGCTACAAGTCTCATCGAGCCGGCTCTAAGTCACTTCGGGCAGCTAGGTTGGACTATTGTAACTAAGGCTGCCGTATGACTTAAGATGACAGCTACAAGACTCAAGAGCCCGGATATAAGTCACTTCCGGCAGCTAGTCTGGACTATTGCACATTCATCAAGGACCCTTAGACTGCCATATGTCTCAAGAAGACTGCTACAAGTCTCATCGAGCCGGCTCTAAGTCACTTCGGGCAGCTAGGTTGGACTATTGGGCAACCATCAATGACCCTAAGGCTGCCGTATGACTAAAGATGACTGCTACAAGTTTCATCGAGCCGGCTCTAAGTCACTTCGGGCAGCTAGGTTGGACTATTGCGCATTCATCAAGGACCCTTAGACTGCCATATGACTTAAGATGTCTGCTACATGTCTCATCGAGCCGGCTAAAAGTCACTTCCGGCAGCTAGTTTGAACTACTGGGCATCCATCAATGACCCTAAGGCTGCCATATGACTTAAGATGACTGCTACAAGTCTCATCGAGCATGCTCTAATTCACTTTCGGCGGCTAAGATGTCTGCTACAAGTCTCAAGAGCCGTGCTCTAAGTCACTTCCAGCAGCTAGGTTGGACTATTGCGCATTCATCAAGGACCCTTAGACTGCCATATGACTTAAGATGTCTGCTACATGTCTCATCGAGCCGGCTAAAAGTCACTTCCGGCAGCTAGTTTGAACTACTGGGCATCCATCAATGACCCTAAGGCTGCCATATGACTTAAGATGACTGCTACAACTCTCATCGAGCCGGCTCTAAGTCACTTGCATATGACTTAAGATGTCTGCTATAAGTCTCATCGAGCTGACTAAAAGTCACTTTCGGCAGCTTGTTTGAACTACTGGGCATCCATCAATGACCCTAAGGCTGCCATATGACTTAAGATGACTGCTACAAGTCTCACCGAGCATGCTCTAAGTCACTTCCGGCGGCTAAGATGTCTGCTACAAGTCTCAAGAGCCGTGCTCTAAGTCACTTCCAGCAGCTAGTCTGGACTATTGCGCATCCATCAAGGACCCTTAGACAGCCATATGACTTAAGATGTCTGCTACAAGTCTCATCGAGCCGGCTAAAAGTCACTTCCGGCAGCTAGGTTGGACTACTGGGCATCCATCAATGACCCTATAGCTGCCATATGACTTAATTGTCTGCTAGAAGTCTCATCGAGCTGGCTAAAAGTCACTTCGGGCAGCTAGGTTGGACTACTGGGCATCCATCAATGACCCTAAGGCTGCCATATGACTTAAAATGACTGCTACAAGTCTCATCGAGCCGGCTCTAAGTCACATCGGGCAGCTAGGTTGGACTATTGCACATTCATCAAGGACCCTTGACTGCCATATGACTCAAGATGACTGCTACAAGTCTCATCGAGCCGGCTCTAAGTCGCTTCGGGCAGCTAGGTTGGACTTTTGGGCATCCATAAATGACCCTAAGGCTGCCATATGACTTAAGATGACTGCTACAAGTATCATCGAGCCGGTTCTAAGTCACTTCGGGCAGCTAGGTTAAACTATTGGGCAACCATCAATGACCCTAAGGCTGCCGTATGACTTAAGATGACTGCTACAAGTCTCATCGAGCCGGCTCTAAGTCACTTCGGGCAGCTAGGTTGGACTATTGGGCAACCATCAATGACCCTAAAGCTGCCGTATGACTTAAGATAACTGCTACAAGTCTCATCGAGCCGGCTCCAAGTCACTTCGGGCAGCTAGGTTGGACTATTGTAACTAAGGCTGCCGTATGACTTAAGATGACAGCTACAAGTCTCAAGAGCGCGGCTCTAAGTCACTTCCGGCAGCTAGGTTGGACTATTGGACATCCAACAATGACCCTAAGGCTGATATATGACTTAAGATGACTGCTACAAGTCTCATCCAGCCGACACTTCGGGCAGCTAGGGTGGACTATTGTAACTAAGGCTGCCGTATGACTTAAGATGACAGCTACAAGTCTCAAGAGCCCGGATATAAGTCACTTCCGGCAGCTAGTCTGGACTATTGCACATTCATCAAGGACCCTTAGACTGCCATATGTCTCAAGAAGACTGCTACAAGTCTCATCGAGCCGGCTCTAAGTCACTTCGGGCAGCTAGGTTGGACTATTGGGCAACCATCAATGACCCTAAAGCTGCCGTATGACTTAAGATGTCTGCTACAAGTCTCATCGAGCCGGCTCTAAGTCACTTCGGGCAGCTAGGTTGGACTATTGTAACTAAGGCTGCCGTATGACTTAAGATGACAGCTACAAGACTCAAGAGCCCGGATATAAGTCACTTCCGGCAGCTAGTCTGGACTATTGCACATTCATCAAGGACCCTTAGACTGCCATATGTCTCAAGAAGACTGCTACAAGTCTCATCGAGCCGGCTCTAAGTCACTTCGGGCAGCTAGGTTGGACTATTGGGCAACCATCAATGACCCTAAGGCTGCCGTATGACTAAAGATGACTGCTACAAGTTTCATCGAGCCGGCTCTAAGTCACTTCGGGCAGCTAGGTTGGACTATTGCGCATTCATCAAGGACCATTAGACTGCCATATGACTCAAGATGTCTGCTACATGTCTCATCGAGCCGGCTAAAAGTCACTTCCGGCAGCTAGTTTGAACTACTGGGCATCCATCAATGACCCTAAGGCTGCCATATGACTTAAGATGACTGCCACAAGTATCATCGAGCCGGCTCTAAGTCACTTCCGGCAGCTAAGATGTCTGCTACAAGTCTCAAGAGCCGTGCTCTAAGTCACTTCCAGCAGCTAGTCTGGACTATTGCGCATCCATCAAGGACCCTTAGACAACCATATGACTTAAGATGTCTGCTACAAGTCTCATCGAGCCGGCTAAAAGTCACTTCGGGCAGCTAGGTTGGACTACTGGGCATCCAACAATGACGCTAAGGCTGCCATATGACTTAAGATGAGTGCTACAAGTCTCATCGAGCCGGCACTAAATCACTTCCGGCAGCTGGTCTGGACTATTGCACATTCATCAAGGACCCTTGACTGCCATATGACTCAAGATGACTGCTACAAGTCTCATCGAGCCGGCTCTAAGTCGCTTCGGGCAGCTAGGTTGGACTATTGGGCACCCATAAATGACCCTAAGGCTGCCATATGACTTAAGATGACTGCCACAAGTATCATCGAGCCGGCTCTAAGTCACTTCCGGCAGCTAAGATGTCTGCTACAAGTCTCTAAGTCACTTCCAGCAGCTAGTCTGGACTATTGCGCATCCATCAAGGACCCTTAGACAGCCATATGACTTAAGATGTCTGCTACAAGTCTCATCGAGCCGGCTAAAAGTCACTTCCGGCAGCTAGGTTGGACTACTGGGCATCCATCAATGACCCTATAGCTGCCATATGACTTAATTGTCTGCTAGAAGTCTCATCGAGCTGGCTAAAAGTCACTTCGGGCAGCTAGGTTGGACTACTGGGCATCCATCAATGACCCTAAGGCTGCCATATGACTTAAAATGACTGCTACAAGTCTCATCGAGCCGGCTCTAAGTCACATCGGGCAGCTAGGTTGGACTATTGCACATTCATCAAGGACCCTTGACTGCCATATGACTCAAGATGACTGCTACAAGTATCATCGAGCCGGTTCTAAGTCACTTCGGGCAGCTAGGTTGGACTATTGTGACTAAGGCTGCCGTATGACTTAAGATGACAGCTACAAGTCTCAAGAGCCTGGCTCTAAGTCACTTCCGGCAGCTAGTCTGGACTATTGCACATTCATCAAGGACCCTTGACTGCCATATGACTCAAGATGACTGCTACAAGTCTCATCGAGCCGGCTCTAAGTCGCTTCGGGCAGCTAGGTTGGACTTTTGGGCATCCATAAATGACCCTAAGGCTGCCATATGACTTAAGATGACTGCTACAAGTATCATCGAGCCGGTTCTAAGTCACTTCGGGCAGCTAGGTTGGACTATTGTAACTAAGGCTGCCGTATGACTTAAGATGACAGCTACAAGTCTCAAGAGCGCGGCTCTAAGTCACTTCCGGCAGCTAGGTTGGGCTATTGGACATCCAACAATGACCCTAAGGCTGCTATATGACTTAAGATGACTGCTACAAGTCTCATCCAGCCGACTCTAAGTCACTTCGGGCAGCTAGGGTGGACTATTGTAACTAAGGCTGCCGTATGACTTAAGATGACAGCTACAAGTCTCAAGAGCGCGGCTCTAAGTCACTTCCGGCAGCTAGGTTGGACTATTGGACATCCAACAATGACCCTAAGGCTGCTATATGACTTAAGATGACTGCTACAAGTCTCATCCAGCCGACTCTAAGTCACTTCGGGCAGCTAGGTTGGACTATTGTAACTAAGGCTGCCGTATGACTTAAGATGACAGCTACAAGTCTCAAGAGCGCGGCTCTAAGTCACTTCCGGCAGCTAGGTTGGACTATTGGACATCCAACAATGACCCTAAGGCTGCTATATGACTTAAGATGGCTGCTACAAGTCTCATCGAGCCGGCTCTAAGTCACTTCGGGCAGCTAGGTTAAACTATTGGGCAACCATCAATGACCCTAAGGCTGCCGTATGACTTAAGATGACTGCTACAAGTCTCATCGAGCCGGCTCTAAGTCACTTCGGGCAGCTAGGTTGGACTATTGGGCAACCATCAATGACCCTAAAGCTGCCGTATGACTTAAGATAACTGCTACAAGTCTCATCGAGCCGGCTCCAAGTCACTTCGGGCAGCTAGGTTGGACTATTGTAACTAAGGCTGCCGTATGACTTAAGATGACAGCTACAAGTCTCAAGAGCGCGGCTCTAAGTCACTTCCGGCAGCTAGGTTGGACTATTGGACATCCAACAATGACCCTAAGGCTGATATATGACTTAAGATGACTGCTACAAGTCTCATCCAGCCGACACTTCGGGCAGCTAGGGTGGACTATTGTAACTAAGGCTGCCGTATGACTTAAGATGACAGCTACAAGTCTCAAGAGCCCGGATATAAGTCACTTCCGGCAGCTAGTCTGGACTATTGCACATTCATCAAGGACCCTTGATTGCCATATGACTCAAGATGACTGCTACAAGTCTCATCGAGCCGGCTCTAAGTCGCTTCGGGCAGCTAGGTTGGACTTTTGGGCATCCATCAATGACCCTAAGGCTGCCATATGACTTAAGATGACTGCTACAAGTATCATCGAGCCGGTTCTAAGTCACTTCGGGCAGCTAGGTTGGACTATTGTAACTAAGGCTGCCGTATGACTTAAGATGACAGCTACAAGTCTCAAGAGGCCGGATATAAGTCACTTCCGGCAGCTAGTCTGGACTATTGCACATTCATCAAGGACCCTTAGACTGCCATATGACTCAAGATGACTGCTACAAGTCTCATCGAGCCGGCTCTAAGTCACTTCGGGCAGCTAGGTTGGACTATTGGGCAACCATCAATGACCCTAAAGCTGCCGTATGACTAAAGATGACTGCTACAAGTTTCATCGAGCCGGCTCTAAGTCACTTCGGGCAGCTAGGTTGGACTATTGGGCAACCATCAATGACCCTAAGGCTGCCGTATGACTTAAGATGACTGCTACAAGACTCATCGAGCCGGCTCTAAGTCACTTCAGTCAGCTAGGTTGGACTATTGGGACTAAGGCTGCCGTATGACTTAAGATGACAGCTACAAGTCTCAAGATCCCGGATGTTAGTCACTTCCGGCAGCTAGTCTGGACTATTGCACATTCATCAAGGACCCTTAGACTGCCATATGACTCAAGATGACTGCTACAAGTCTCATGAGCCCGTTCCTCTAAGTCACTTCCGGCAGCTAGGTTGGACTACTGGGCATTCATCAAGGACCCTTAGACTGCCATATGACTCAAGATGACTGCTACAAGTCTCATCGAGCCGGCTCTAAGTCGCTTCGGGCAGCTAGGTTGGACTATTTTGCATCCATCAAGAACCCTAAGGCTACCGTATGACTTAAAATGACTGCTACAAGTCTCAAGAGCCCGGCTCTTAGTCACTTCCAGCAGCTAGTCTGGACTATTGGGCATCCTTCAATGACCCTAAGGCTGCTGTATGACTTAAGATGACTGCTACAAGTCTCAAGAGCCCGGATATAAGTCACTTCCGGCAGCTAGTTTGGACTATTGCGCATCCATCAAGGACCCTTAGACTGCCATATGACTTAAGATGACTGCTACAAGTCTCATGAGCCCGTTCCTCTAAGTCACTTCGGGCAGCTAGGTTGGACTACTGGGCATTCATCAATGACCCTGAGGCTGCCATATGACTTAAGATGACTGCTACAAGTCTCATCGAGCCGTCTCTAAGTCACTTCCGGCAGCTAGTCTGGACTATTGTAACTAAGGCTGCCGTATGACTTAAGATGACAGCTACAAGTCTCAAGAGCCCGGATATAAGTCACTTCCGGCAGCTAGTCTGGACTATTGCGCATCCATCAAGGACCCTTAGACTGCCATATGACTTAAGATGACTGCTACAAGTCTCATGAGCCCGTTCCTCTAAGTCACTTCGGGCAGCTAGGTTGGACTACTGGGCATTCATCAATGACCCTGAGGCTGCCATATGACTTAAGATGACTGCTACAAGTATCATCGAGCCGTCTCTAAGTCACTTCCGGCAGCTAGTCTGGACTATTGGGCATCCTTCAATGACCCTAAGGCTGCTGTATGACTTAAGATGACAGCTACAAGTCTCAAGAGCCCGGATATAAGTCACTTCCGGCAGCTAGTTTGGACTAATGGGCATCCACAAGGGACCCCTAGACTGCCGTATGCCTTAAAATGACTACTAAACAACTTAAGATCCCGGCTCTAAGTCAGTTCCGGCAGCTAGCTTGGATCATTGAGCATTCATTAAGGGTTCTTAGGCTGCCATATGACTTAATATGACTGCTACAAATCTTAAGATCCCGGCTCTAATTCACTTCCTGTAGTTACTCTGGACTATTGCGCATCCATCAAGGACCCGAAGGCTGCCATATGATTTAAGATAGCTGCTACAAGTCTCAAGAGCCCGGCTCTAAGTCACTTCCGGCAGCTAGTCTGGACTATTGCGCATTCATAAAGGACCCTTAGACTGCCAAATGACTTAAAATGACTGCTACAAGTCTCATCGAGCCGGCTCTAAGTCACTTCGGGCAGCTAGGTTGTACTATTGGGCATCCATCAAGGACCCTTAGACTGCCATATGACTTAAGATGACTGCTACGAGTCTTATGAGCCCGTTCCTCTAAGTCACTTCGGGCAGCTAGGTTGGACTACTGGGCATTCATCAATGACCCTGAGGCTGCCATATGACTTAAGATGACTGCTACAAGTCTCATCGAGCCGTCTCTAAGTCACTTCCGGCAGCTAGTCTGGACTATTGGGCATCCTTCAATGACCCTAAGGCTGCTGTATGACTTAAGATGACAGCTACAAGTCTCAAGAGCCCGGATATAAGTCACTTCCGGCAGCTAGTTTGGACTAATGGACATCCACAAGGGACCCCTAGACTGCCGTATGCTTTAAAATGACTACTAAACAACTTTAGATCCCGGCTCTAAGTCAGTTCCGGCAGCTAGCTTGGATCATTGAGCATTCATTAAGGGTTCTTAGGCTGCTATATGACTTAATATGACTGCTACAAATCTTAAGATCCCGGCTCTAATTCACTTCCTGTAGTTACTCTGGACTATTGTGCATCCATCAAGGACCCGAAGGCTGCCATATGATTTAAGATAGCTGCTACAAGTCTCAAGAGCCCGGCTCTAAGTCACTTCCGGCAGCTAGCTTGGAGTATTGAGCATTCATGAAGGGTTCTAAGGCTGCCATATGACTTAAGATGACTGCTACAAGTCTCATCGCGCCGGCACTAAGTCACTTCGGGCAGCTAGGTTAGACTATTGCTAGCTTGGAGTATTGAGCATTCATGAAGGATTCTAAGGCTGCCATATGACTTAAGATGACTTCTACAAATCTTAAGATCCCGGCTCTAAGTCACTTCCAGCAGCTAGTTTGGACTATTGGGCATACATCAAGGACCTTTAGACTGCCATAGGACTTAAGATGACTGCAACAAGTCTCATCGGGCCGTCTCTAAGTCACTTCCGGCAGCTAGTTTGGACAATTGGGCATCCATCAATGACCCTAAGGCTGCCGTATGACTTAAGATGACAGCTACAAGTCTCTAGCGCTCGGCTATAAGTCTTTTCCGGCAGCTAGTTTGGACTATTGGGTAACCATCAAGGTCCCTTAGACTGGCATATGATTTAAGATGACTGCTACAAGTCTCAAGAGTTTGGACTATTGCGCATCCATCAAGGACCCTTAGACTGCCATATGACTTAAGATGACTGCTACAAGTCTCATGAGCCCGTTCCTCTAAGTCACTTCGGGCAGCTAGGTTGGACTACTGGGCATTCATCAATGACCCTGAGGCTGCCATATGACTTAAGATGACTGCTACAAGTCTCATCGAGCCGTCTCTAAGTCACTTCCGGCAGCTAGTCTGGACTATTGTAACTAAGGCTGCCGTATGACTTAAGATGACAGCTACAAGTCTCAAGAGCCCGGCTATAAGTCACTTCCGGCAGCTAGTCTGGACTATTGCGCATCCATCAAGGACCCTTAGACTGCCATATGACTTAAGATGACTGCTACAAGTCTCATGAGCCCGTTCCTCTAAGTCACTTCGGGCAGCTAGGTTGGACTACTGGGCATTCATCAATGACCCTGAGGCTGCCATATGACTTAAGATGACTGCTACAAGTCTCATAGAGCCGTCTCTAAGTCACTTCCGGCAGCTAGTCTGGATTATTGGGCATCCATCAATGACTCTAAGGCTGCTGTATGACTTAAGATGACAGCTACAAGTCTCAAGAGCCCGGATATAAGTCATTTCCGGCAGCTAGTTTGGACTAATGGGCATCCACAAGGGACCCCTAGACTGCCGTATGCCTTAAAAAAGACTACTAAACAACTTAAAATCCCGGCTCTAAGTCAGTTCCGGCAGCTAGCTTGGATCATTGAGCATTCATTAAGGGTTCTTAGGCTGCCATATGACTTAATATGACTGCTACAAATCTTAAGATCCCGGCTCTAATTCACTTCCTGTAGTTACTCTGGACTATTGTGCATCCATCAAGGACCCGAAGGCTGCCATATGATTTAAGATAGCTGCTACAAGTCTCAAGAGCCCGGCTCTAAGTCACTTTCGGCAGCTAGCTTGGAGTATTGAGCATTCATGAAGGGTTCTAAGGCTGCCATATGACTTAAGATGACTGCTACAAGTCTCATCGCGCCGGCACTAAGTCACTTCGGGCAGCTAGGTTAGACTATTGCTAGCTTGGAGTATTGAGCATTCATGAAGGATTCTAAGGCTGCCATATGACTTAAGATGACTTCTACAAATCTTAAGATCCCGGCTCTAAGTCACTTCCAGCAGCTAGTTTGGACTATTGGGCATACATCAAGGACCTTTAGACTGCCATAGGACTTAAGATGACTGCAACAAGTCTCATCGGGCCGTCTCTAAGTCACTTCCGGCAGCTAGTTTGGACAATTGGGCATCCATCAATGACCCTAAGGCTGCCGTATGACTTAAGATGACAGCTACAAGTCTCTAGCGCTCGGCTATAAGTCACTTCCGGCAGCTAGTTTGGACTATTGGGTAACCATCAAGGTCCCTTAGACTGGCATATGATTTAAGATGACTGCTACAAGTCTCAAGAGTTTGGACTATTGCGCATCCATCAAGGACCCTTAGACTGCCATATGACTTAAGATGACTGCTACAAGTCTCATGAGCCCGTTCCTCTAAGTCACTTCGGGCAGCTAGGTTGGACTACTGGGCATTCATCAATGACCCTGAGGCTGCCATATGACTTAAGATGACTGCTACAAGTCTCATCGAGCCGTCTCTAAGTCACTTCCGGCAGCTAGTCTGGACTATTGTAACTAAGGCTGCCGTATGACTTAAGATGACAGCTACAAGTCTCAAGAGCCCGGATATAAGTCACTTCCGGCAGCTAGTCTGGACTATTGCGCATCCATCAAGGACCCTTAGACTGCCATATGACTTAAGATGACTGCTACAAGTCTCATGAGCCCGTTCCTCTAAGTCACTTCGGGCAGCTAGGTTGGACTACTGGGCATTCATCAATGACCCTGAGGCTGCCATATGACTTAAGATGACTGCTACAAGTCTCATAGAGCCGTCTCTAAGTCACTTCCGGCAGCTAGTCTGGATTATTGGGCATCCATCAATGACTCTAAGGCTGCTGTATGACTTAAGATGACAGCTACAAGTCTCAAGAGCCCGGATATAAGTCATTTCCGGCAGCTAGTTTGGACTAATGGGCATCCACAAGGGACCCCTAGACTGCCGTATGCCTTAAAAAGACTACTAAACAACTTAAAATCCCGGCTCTAAGTCAGTTCCGGCAGCTAGCTTGGATCATTGAGCATTCATTAAGGGTTCTTAGGCTGCCATATGACTTAATATGACTGCTACAAATCTTAAGATCCCGGCTCTAATTCACTTCCTGTAGTTACTCTGGACTATTGCGCATCCATCAAGAACCCGAAGGCTGCCATATGATGTAAGATAGCTGCTACAAGTCTCAAAAGCCCGGCTCTAAGTCACTTCCGGCAGCTAGCTTGGAGTATTGAGCATTCATGAAGGGTTCTAAGGCTGCCCTATGACTTAAGATGACTTCTACAAGTCTCATCGAGCCGTCTCTAAGTCACTTCGGGCAGCTAAGTTAGACTATTGCTAGTTTGGAGTATTGAGCATTCATGAAGGGTTCTAAGGCTGCCATATGACTTAAGATGACTGCTACAAATCTTAAGATCCCGGCTCTAAGTCACTTCCGGCAGCTAGTTTGGACTATTGGGCATACATCAAGGACCCTAAGGCTGCCGTATGGCTTAAGCTACAAGTCTTATCGAGCCGGCTCTAAGTCACTTCGGGCAGCTGGGTTGGACTATTGGGACTAAGGCTGTCGTATGACTTAAGATGACAGCTACAAGTCTCAAGAGCCCGGATATAAGTCACTTCCGGCAGCTAGTCTGGACTATTGCACATTCATCAAGGACCCTTGATTGCCATATGACTCAAGATGACTGCTACAAATCTCATCGAGCCGGCTCTAAGTCGCTTCGGGCAGCTAGGTTGGACTTTTGGGCATCCATCAATGACCCTAAGGCTGCCATATGACTTAAGATGACTGCTAGGTTAGACTATTGCTAGCTTGGAGTATTGAGCATTCATGAAGGGTTCTAAGGCTGCCATATGACTTAAGATGACTGCTACAAATCTTAAGATCCCGGCTCTAAGTCACTTCCGGCAGCTAGTTTGGACTATTGGGCATACATCAACGACCCTAAGGCTGCCGTATGGCTTAAGATGACTGCTACAAGTCTCATCGAGCCGGCTCTAAGTCACTTGGGGCAGCTAGGTTGGACTATTGGGACTAAGGCTGTCGTATGACTTAAAATGACTGCTACAAGTCTCAAGAGCCCGGCTCTTAGTCACTTCCGGCAGCTAAGATGTCTGCTACAAGTCTCAAGAGCCCGGCTTTAAGTCACTTCGGGCAGCTAGGTTGGACTATTGGGCATCCATTAATGACCCTAACGCTGCCATATGACTTAAGATGACTTTAACAAGTCTCATCGAGCCGGCTCTAAGCCACTTCGGGCAGCTAGGTTGGACTATTGCGCATCCATCAATGACCCTTCGACTACCATATGACTTAAGATGACTTTAACAAGTCTCATCGAGCCGGCTCTAAGCCACTTCGGGCAGCTAGGTTGGACTATTGCGCATCCATCAATGACCCTTCGACTGCCATATGACTTAAGATGACTTTAACAAGTCTCATCGAGCCGGCTCTAAGCCACTTCGGGCAGCTAGGTTGGACTATTGCTAGCTTGGATCATTGAGCATTCATGAAGGGTTCAAAGGCTGCCATATGACTTAAAATGACTGCGACAAATCTTAAGATCCCGGCTCTAAGTCACTTCCGGCAGATAGTCTGGTCTATTGCGCATCCACCAAGGACCCTTAGGCTGCCATATGACTCAAGATGACTGCTACAAGTATCATCGAGCCGGCTCTAAGTCACTTCCGGCAGCTAAGATGTCTGCTACAAGTCTCAAGAGCCGTACTCTAAGTCGCTTCCAGCAGCTAGTCTGGACTATTGATAGATGCCTTGATAGATGCCCATCAAGGACCCTTAGACTGCCATATGCCTTAAGATGGCTGCTACAAGTCTCAAGAGACCGTTCCTTTAAGTCACTTCGGGCAGCTAGGTTGGACTATTGGGCATCCATCAATGACCCTAAGGCTGCCATATGACTTAAGATGACTGATACAAGTATCATCGAGCCGGCTCTAAGTCACTACCGGCAGCTAAGATGTCTGCTACAAGTCTCAAGAGCCCGGCTCTAAGTCACTTCGGGCAGCTAGGTTGGACTATTGGGCATCCATTAATGACCCTAAGGCTGCCATATGACTTAAGATGACTTTAACAAGTCTCATCGAGCCGGATCTAAGCCACTTCGGGCAGCTAGGTTGGACTATTGCGCATCCATCAATGACCCTTCGACTGCCATATGACTTAAGATGACTTTAACAAGTCTCATCGAGCCGGCTCTAAGCCACTTCGGGCAGCTAGGTTGGACTATTGCTAGCTTGGATCATTGAGCATTCATGAAGGGTTCAAAGGCTGCCATATGACTTAAAATGACTGCGACAAATCTTAAGATCCCGGCTCTAAGTCACTTCCGGCAGATAGTCTGGTCTATTGCGCATCCACCAAGGACCCTTAGGCTGCCATATGACTCAAGATGACTGCTACAAGTATCATCGAGCCGGCTCTAAGTCACTTCCGGCAGCTAAGATGTCTGCTACAAGTCTCAAGAGCCGTACTCTAAGTCGCTTCCAGCAGCTAGTCTGGTCTATTGATAGATGCCTTGATAGGTGCCCATCAAGGACCCTTAGACTGCCATATGCCTTAAGATGGCTGCTACAAGTCTCAAGAGACCGTTCCTTTAAGTCACTTCGGGCAGCTAGGTTGGACTATTGGGCATCCATCAATGACCCTAAGGCTGCCATATGACTTAAGATGACTGATACAAGTATCATCGAGCCGGCTCTAAGTCACTTCCGGCAGCTAAGATGTCTGCTACAAGTCCCAAGAGCCCGGCTCTAAGTCACTTTCAGCAGCTAGTCTGGACTATTGCGCATTCATAAAGGACCCTTAGACTGCCATATGACTTAAGATGACTGCTACCAGTCTCATCGAGCCGGCTAAAAGTCACTTCGGGCAGCTAGGTTGGACTATTGGGCATCCATCAATGACCCTAAGGCTGCCATATGACTCAAGATGTCTGCTACAAGTCTCATCGAGCCGGCTAAAAGTCACTTCGGGCAGCTAGGTTGGACTACTGGGCATTCATCAATGACCCTAAGGCTGCCATATGACTTAAAATGACTACTAAACATCTTAAGATCCCGGCTCTAAGTCACTTCCGGCAGCTGGTCTGGACTATTGGGCATCCACCAAGGACCTTTAGACTGCCATATGACTTAAGATGATCTTAAGATCCCAGCTCTAAGTCATTTCCGGCAGATAGCCTGGTCTATTGCGCATCCATCAAGGACCCTAAGGCTGCCATATGACTTAAGATGGCAGCTACAAGTCTCAAGAGCCCGTTCCGTTAAGTCACTTCGGGCAGCTAGGTTGGACTATTGGGCATCCATCAATGACCCTAAGGCTGCCATATGACTCAAGATGACTGCTACAAGTATCATTGAGCCGGCTCTAAGTCACTTTCAGTAGCTAGTCTGGACTATTGCGCATCCATCAAGGACCCTTAGACAGCCATATGACTTAAGATGTCTGCTACAAGTATCATCGAGCCGGCTCTAAGTCACTTCCGGCAGCTAAGATGTCTGCTACAAGTCTCAAGAGCCCGGCTCTAAGTCACTTTCAGCAGCTAGTCTGGACTATTGCGCATTCATAAAGGACCCTTAGACTGCCATATGACTTAAGATGACTGCTACCAGTCTCATCGAGCCGGCTAAAAGTCACTTCGGGCAGCTAGGTTGGACTATTGGGCATCCATCAATGACCCTAAGGCTGCCATATGACTCAAGATGACTGCTACAAGTCTCATCGAGCCGGTTCTAAGTCACTTCCGGCAGCTGGTCTGGACTATTGGGCATCCACCAAGGACCCTTAGACTGTCATCTGACTTATAATGACTACTAAACATCTTAAGATCCCGGCTCTAAGTCACTTCCGGCAGCTAGTTTGGACTATTGGGCATCCATCTTGGACTCTAAGTCTACCGTATGACTTAAGATGTCTGCTACAAGTCTCAATGAGTCAGCTCTAAGTCACTTCGGGCAGCTAGGTTGGACTACTGGGCATTCATCAATGACCCTAAGGCTGCCATATGACTTAAAATGACTACTAAACATCTTAAGATCCCGGCTCTAAGTCACTTCCGGCAGCTGGTCTGGACTATTGGGCATCCACCAAGGACCCTTAGCCTGTCATCTGACTTAAAATGACTACTAAACATCTTAAGATCCCGCCTCTAAGTCACTTCCGGCTGCTAGTTTGGACTATTGGGCATCCATCTAGGACTCCAAGTCTACCGTATGACTTAAGATGACTGCTACAAGTCTCAATGAGGCAGCTCTGAGTCTCTTCGGGCAGCTAGGTTGGACTACTGGGCATCCATCAATGACCTTAAGGCTGCCATATGACTTAAGATGGCTGCTACAAGTATCATCGAGCCGGCTCTAAGTCACTTCCAGCAGCTAGTCTGGACTATTGCGCATCCATCAAAGTCCCTTAGACTGCCGTATGACTTAAGATGACTTCTACAAGTCTCATAGAGCAGGCTCTAAATCACTTCGGGCAGCTAGGTTGGACTATTGCGCATCCATCAATGACCCTTAGACTGCCATATGACTTAAGATGACTTCTACAAGTCTCATAGAGCCGGCTCTAAGTCACTTCCGGCAGCTAAGATGTCTGCTACAAGTCGCAAGAGCCCGGTTCTAAGTCACTTCCAGCAGCTAGTCTGGACTATTGGGCATCTATCAAGGACCCTTAGACTGCCATATGACTTAAGATGACTTCTACAAGTCTCATAGAGCCGGCTCTAACTCACTTCGGGCAGCTAGGTTGGACTATTGGGCATATATCAATGACCCTAAGGCTGCCATATGACTTAAGATGACTGATACAAGTCTCATCGAGCCGGCACTAAGTCACTTTGGGCAGCTAGGTTGGACTATTGCTAGCTTGGAGTATTGAGCATTCATGAAAGGTTCTAAGGCTGCCATATTACTTAAGATGACTGCTATGAATCTTAAGATCCCGGCTCTAAGTCACTTCCGGCAGATAGTCTGGTCTATTGCAGCCATCAAGGACCCTAAGGCTGCCATATGACTTAAGATGACTGCTATGAATCTTAAGATCCCGGCTCTAAGTCACATCCGGCAGATAGTCTGGTCTATTGCATCCATCAAGGACCCTAAGGCTGCCATATGACTTAAGATGACTGCTAGAAATATTAAGATCCCGGCTCTAAGTAACTTCCCGCAGCTAGTTTGGACTATTGGGCATACATCAAGGACCTTTAGACTACCATATGACTTAAGATGACTGCTACAAGTCTCAAGAGCCGTGTTCTAAGTCACTTCCAGCAGCTAGTCTGGACTATTGGGCATCTATCAAGAACCCTTAGACTGCCATATGACTTAAGATGACTTCTACAAGTCTCATAGAGCCGGCTCTAACTCACTTCGGGCAGCTAGGTTGGACTATTGGGCATATATCAATGACCCTAAGGCTGCCATATGACTTAAGATGACTGATACAAGTCTCATCGAGCCGGCACTAAGTCACTTTGGGCAGCTAGGTTGGACTATTGCTAGCTTGGAGTATTGAGCATTCATGAAAGGTTCTAAGGCTGCCATATTACTTAAGATGACTGCTATGAATCTTAAGATCCCGGCTCTAAGTCACTTCCGGCAGATAGTCTGGTCTATTGCAGCCATCAAGGACCCTAAGGCTGCCATATGACTTAAGATGACTGCTATGAATCTTAAGATCCCGGCTCTAAGTCACATCCGGCAGATAGTCTGGTCTATTGCATCCATCAAGGACCCTAAGGCTGCCATATGACTTAAGATGACTGCTAGAAATATTAAGATCCCGGCTCTAAGTAACTTCCCGCAGCTAGTTTGGACTATTGGGCATCCATCGAGGTCCCTTAGACTGCCATATGACTTAAGATGACTTCTACAAGTCTCATAGAGCGGGCTCTAAGTCACTTCGGACAGCTAGGTTGGACTATTGCGCATCCATCAATGACCCTTAGACTGCCATATGACATAAGATGACTTTAAAAAGTCTCATCGACCCGGCTCTAAGCCACTTCGGGCAGCTAGGTTGGACTATTGCTAGCTTGGAGCATTGAGCATTCATGAAGGGTTCTAAGGCTGCCATATGACTTAAAATGACAGCTACAAGTCTCAAGAGCCCGTTCCTTTAAGTCACTTTGGGCAGCTAGGGCATCCATCAATGACCCTAAGGCTGCCATATGACGTAAGATGACTGATACAAGTATCATCGAGCCGGCTCTAAGTCACTTCCGGCAGCTAAGATGTCTGCTACAAGTCTCAAGAGCCGTGCTCTAAGTCACTTCCAGCAGCTAGTCTGGACTATTGGGCATACATCAAGGACCTTTAGACTGCCATATGACTTAAGATGATCTTAAGATCCCAGCTCTAAGTCATTTCCGGCAGATAGTCTGGTCTATTGCGCATCCATCAAGGACCCTAAGGCTGCCATATGACTTAAGATGGCAGCTTCAAGTCTCAAGAGCCCGTTCCTTTAAGTCACTTCGGGCAGCTAGGTTGGACTATTGGGCATCCATCAATGACCCTAAGGCTGCCATATGACTCAAGATGACTGCTACAAGTATCATTGAGACGGCTCTAAGTCACTTTCAGCAGCTAGTCTGGACTATTGCGCATCCATCAAGGACCCTTAGACAGCCATATGACTTAAGATGTCTGCTACAAGTCTCATCGAGCCGGCTAAAAGTCACTTCGGGCAGCTAGGTTGGACTACTGGGCATCCAACAATGACCCTAAGGCTGCCATATGACTTAAGATGAGTGCTACAAATCTCATCGAGCCGGCACTAAATCACTTCCGGCAGCTGGTCTGGACTATTGGGCATCCACCAAGGACCCTTAGACTGTCATCTGACTTAAAATGACTACTAAACATCTTAAGATACCGGCTCTAAGTCACTTCCGGCTGCTAGTTTGGACTATTGGGCATTCATCAAGGACCCTTGACTGCCATATGACTCAAGATGACTGCTACAAGTCTCATCGAGCCGGCTCTAAGTCACTTCGGGGAGCTAGTCTGGACTATTGCACATTCATCAAGGACCCTTGATTGCCATATGACTCAAGATGACTGCTACAAGTCTCATCGAGCCGGCTCTAAGTCACTTCGGGCAGCTAGGTTGGACTTTAGGGCATCCATAAATGACCCTAAGGCTGCCATATGACTTAAGATGACTGCTACAAGTATCATCGAGCCGGTTCTAAGTCACTTCGGGCAGCTAGGTTGGACTATTGTAAGTAAGGCTGCCGTATGACTTAAGATGACAGCTACAAGTCTCAAGAGCCTGGCTCTAATTCACTTCCAGCAGCTAGTCTGGACTATTGCACATTCATCAAGGACCCTTGACTGCCATATGACTCAAGATGACTGCTACAAGTCTCATCGAGCCGGCTCTAAGTCGCTTCGGGCAGCTAGGTTGGACTTTAGGGCATCCATTAATGATCCTAAGGCTGCCATATGACTTAAGATGACTGCTACAAGTATCATCGAGCCGGTTCTAAGTCACTTCGGGCAGCTAGGTTGGACTATTGTAACTAAGGCTGCCGTATGACTTAAGATGACAGCTACAAGTTTCAAGAGCCTGGCTCTAAGTCACTTCCAGCAGCTAGTCTGGACTATTGCACATTCATCAAGGACCCTTGACTGCCATATGACTCAAGATGACTGCTACAAGTCTCATCGAGCCGGCTCTAAGTCGCTTCGGGCAGCTAGGTTGGACTTTAGGGCATCCATAAATGACCCTAAGGCTGCCATATGACTTAAGATGACTGCTACAAGTATCATCGAGCCGGTTCTAAGTCACTTCGGGCAGCTAGGTTGGACTATTGTAACTAAGGCTGCCGTATGACTTAAGATGACAGCTACAAGGCTCAAGAGCCTGGCTCTAAGTCACTTCCAGCAGCTAGTCTGAACTATTGCACCTTCATCAAGGACCCTTGACTGCTCTATGACTCAAGATGACTGCTACAAGTCTCATCGAGCCGGCTCTAAGTCACTTCGGGAAGCTAGGTTGGACTATTGGGCAACCATCAATGACCCTAAGGCTGCCGTATGACTTAAGATGACTGCTACAAGTCTCATCGAGCCGGCTCTAAGTCACTTCGGGCAGCTAGGTTGGACTATTGGGCAACCATCAATGACCCTAAAGCTGCCGTATGACTTAAGATGACTGCTACAAGTCTCATCGAGCCGGCTCTAAGTCACTTCGGGCAGCTAGGTTGGACTATTGTAATTAAGGCTGCCGTATGACTTAAGATGACAGCTACAAGTCTCAAGAGCGCGGCTCTAAGTCACTTCCGGCAGCTAGGTTGGACTATTGGACATCCAACAATAACCCTAAGGCTGCTATATGACTTAAGATGACTGCTACAAGTCTCATCCAGCCGACTCTAAGTCACTTCGGGCAGCTAGGTTGGACTATTGTAACTAAGGCTGCCGTATGACTTAAGATGACAGCTGCAAGTCTCAAGAGCCCGGATATAAGTCACTTCCGGCAGCTAGTCTGGACTATTGCACATTCATCAAGGACCCTAAGACTGCTATATGACTCAAGATGACTGCTACAAGTCTCATCGAGCCGGCTCTAAGTCACTTCGGGGAGCTAGTCTGGACTATTGCACATTCATCAAGGACCCTTGATTGCCATATGACTCAAGATGACTGCTACAAGTCTCATCGAGCCGGCTCTAAGTCGCTTCGGGCAGCTAGGTTGGACTTTTGGGCATCCATCAATGACCCTAAGGCTGCCATATGACTTAAGATGAATGCTACAAGTATCATCGAGCCGGTTCTAAGTCACTTCGGGCAGCTAGTTTGGACTATTGTAACTAAGGCTGCCGTATGACTTGAGATGACAGCTACAAGTCTCAAGAGCGCGGCTCTAAGTCATTTCCGGCAGCTAGGTTGGACTATTGGACATCCAACAATGACCCTAAGGCTGCTATATGACTTAAGATGACTGCTACAAGTATCATCAAGCCGGTTCTAAGTCACTTCGGGCAGCTAGGTTGGACTATTGTAACTAAGGCTGACGTATGACTTAAGATGACAGCTGCAAGTCTCAAGAGCCCGGATATAAGTCACTTCCGGCAGCTAGTCTGGACTATTGCACATTCATCAAGGACCCTTAGACTGCTATATGACTCAAGATGACTGCTACAAGTCTTATCGAGCCGGCTCTAAGTCACTTCCGGCAGCTAGTCTGGACTATTGCACATTCATCAAGGACCCTTAGACTGCTAGATGACTCAAGATGACTGCTACAAGTCTCATCGAGCCGGCTCTAAGTCACTTCGGGCAGCTAGGTTGGACTATTGGGCAACCATCAATGACCCTAAAGCTGCCGTATGACTTAAGATGTCTGCTACAAGTCTCATCGAGCCGGCTCTAAGTCACTTCGGGCAGCTAGGTTGGACTATTGTAACTAAGGCTGCCGTATGACTTAAGATGACAGCTACAAGTCTCAAGAGCCCGGATATAAGTCACTTCCGGCAGCTAGTCTGGACTATTGCACATTCATCAAGGACCCTTAGACTGCCATATGTCTCAAGATGACTGTTACAAGTCTCATCGAGCCGGCTCTAAGTCACTTCGGGCAGCTAGGTTGGACTATTGGGCAACCATCAATGACCCTAAGGCTGCCGTATGACTAAAGATGACTGCTACAAGTTTCATCGAGCCGGCTCTAAGTCACTTCGGTTGGACTATTGCGCATTCATCAAGGACCCTTAGACTGCCATATGACTTAAGATGTCTGCTACATGTCTCATCGAGCCGGCTAAAAGTCACTTCCGGCAGCTAGTTTGAACTACTGGGCATCCATCAATGACCCTAAGGCTGCCATATGACTTAAGATGACTGCTACAAGTCTCATCGAGCATGCTCTAAGTCACTTTCGGCGGCTAAGATGTCTGCTACAAGTCTCAAGAGCCGTGCTCTAAGTCACTTCCCGCAGCTAGGTTGGACTATTGCGCATTCATCAAGGACCCTTAGACTGCCATATGACTTAAGATGTCTGCTACATGTCTCATCGAGCCGGCTAAAAGTCACTTCCGGCAGCTAGTTTGAACTACTGGGCATCCATCAATGACCCAAAGGCTGCCATATGACTTAAGATGACTGCTACAACTCTCATCGAGCCGGCTCTAAGTCACTTGCATATGACTTAAGATGTCTGCTGCAAGTCTCATCGAGCTGACTAAAAGTCACTTTCGGCAGCTAGTTTGAACTACTGGGCATCCATCAATGACCCTAAGGCTGCCATATGACTTAAGATGACTGCTACAAGTCTCACCGAGCATGCTCTAAGTCACTTCCGGCGGCTAAGATGTCTGCTACAAGTCTCAAGAGCCCGGATATAAGTCACTTCCGGCAGCTAGTCTGGACTATTGCACATTCATCAAGGACCCTAAGACTGCTATATGACTCAAGATGACTGCTACAAGTCTCATCGAGCCGGCTCTAAGTCACTTCGGGCAGCTAGGTTGGACTATTGTAACTAAGGCTGCCGTATGACTTAAGATGACAGCTACAAGTCTCAAGAGCCCGGATATAAGTCACTTCCGACAGCTAGTCTGGACTATTGCACATTCATCAAGGACCCTTAGACTGCTATATGACTCAAGATGACTGCTACAAGTCTTATCGAGCCGGCTCTAAGTCACTTCCGGCAGCTAGTCTGGACTATTGCACATTCATCAAGGACCCTTGATTGCCATATGACTCAAGATGACTGCTACAAGTCTCATCGAGCCGGCTCTAAGTCGCTTCGGGCAGCTAGGTTGGACTTTTGGGCATCCATCAATGACCCTAAGGCTGCCATATGACTTAAGATGACTGCTACAAGTATCATCGAGCCGGTTCTAAGTCACTTCGGGCAGCTAGTTTGGACTATTGTAACTAAGGCTGCCGTATGACTTGAGATGACAGCTACAAGTCTCAAGAGCGCGGCTCTAAGTCATTTCCGGCAGCTAGGTTGGACTATTGGACATCCAACAATGACCCTAAGGCTGCTATATGACTTAAGATGACTGTTACAAGTATCATCAAGCCGGTTCTAAGTCACTTCGGGCAGCTAGGTTGGACTATTGTAACTAAGGCTGACGTATGACTTAAGATGACAGCTGCAAGTCTCAAGAGCCCGGATATAAGTCACTTCCGGCAGCTAGTCTGGACTATTGCACATTCATCAAGGACCCTAAGACTGCTATATGACTCAAGATGACTGCTACAAGTCTCATCGAGCCGGCTCTAAGTCACTTCGGGCAGCTAGGTTGGACTATTGTAACTAAGGCTGCCGTATGACTTAAGATGACAGCTACAAGTCTCAAGAGCCCGGATATGTCACTTCCGGCAGCTAGTCTGGACTATTGCACATTCATCAAGGACCCTTAGACTGCTATATGACTCAAGATGACTGCTACAAGTCTTATCGAGCCGGCTCTAAGTCACTTCCGGCAGCTAGTCTGGACTATTGCACATTCATCAAGGACCCTTAGACTGCTAGATGACTCAAGATGACTGCTACAAGTCTCATCGAGCCGGCTCTAAGTCACTTCGGGCAGCTAGGTTGGACTATTGGGCAACCATCAATGACCCTAAAGCTGCCGTATGACTTAAGATGTCTGCTACAAGTCTCATCGAGCCTGCTCTAAGTCACTTCGGGCAGCTAGGTTGGACTATTGTAACTAAGGCTGCCGTATGACTTAAGATGACAGCTACAAGTCTCAAGAGCCCGGATATAAGTCACTTCCGGCAGCTAGTCTGGACTATTGCACATTCATCAAGGACCCTTAGACTGCCATATGTCTCAAGATGACTGTTACAAGTCTCATCGAGCCGGCTCTAAGTCACTTCGGGCAGCTAGGTTGGACTATTGGGCAACCATCAATGACCCTAAGGCTGCCGTATGACTAAAGATGACTGCTACAAGTTTCATCGAGCCGGCTCTAAGTCACTTCGGGCAGATAGGTTGGACTATTGCGCATTCATCAAGGACCCTTAGACTGCCATATGACTTAAGATGTCTGCTACATGTCTCATCGAGCCGGCTAAAAGTCACTTCCGGCAGCTAGTTTGGACTACTGGGCATCCATCAATGACCCTAAGGCTGCCATATGACTTAAGATGACTGCTACAAGTCTCATCGAGCATGCTCTAAGTCACTTTCGGCGGCTAAGATGTCTGCTACAAGTCTCAAGAGCCGTGCTCTAAGTCACTTCCAGCAGCTAGGTTGGACTATTGCGCATTCATCAAGGACCCTTAGACTGCCATATGACTTAAGATGTCTGCTACATGTCTCATCGAGCCGGCTAAAAGTCACTTCCGGCAGCTAGTTTGAACTACTGGGCATCCATCAATGACCCAAAGGCTGCCATATGACTTAAGATGACTGCTACAACTCTCATCGAGCCGGCTCTAAGTCACTTGCATATGACTTAAGATGTCTGCTGCAAGTCTCATCGAGCTGACTAAAAGTCACTTTCGGCAGCTAGTTTGAACTACTGGGCATCCATCAATGACCCTAAGGCTGCCATATGACTTAAGATGACTGCTACAAGTCTCACCGAGCATGCTCTAAGTCACTTCCGGCGGCTAAGATGTCTGCTACAAGTCTCAAGAGCCGTGCTCTAAGTCACTTCCAGCAGCTAGTCTGGACTATTGCGCATTCATCAAGGACCATTAGACTGCCATATGACTCAAGATGTCTGCTACATGTTTCATCGAGCCGGCTAAAAGTCACTTCCGGCACCTAGTTTGAACTACTGGGCATCCATCAATGACCCTAAGGCTGCCATTTGACTTAAGATGACTGCTACAAGTCTCATCGAGCCGGCTCTAAGTCACTTTCGGCAGCTAGGTTGCACTATTGGGCATCCATCAATGACCCTAAGGCTGCCATATGACTTAAGATGACTGCCACAAGTATCATCGAGCCGGCTCTAAGTCACTTCCGGCAGCTAAGATGTCTGCTACAAGTCTCAAGAGCCGTGCTCTAAGTCGCTTCCAGCAGCTAGTCTGGACTATTGCGCATCCATCAAGGACCCTTAGACTGCCATAAGACTTAAGATGTCTGCTACAAGTCTCATCGAGCTGGCTAAAAGTCACTTCCGGCAGCTAGGTTGGACTACTGGGCATCCATCAATGACCCTATGGCTGCCATATGACTTAATTGTCTGCTAGAAGTCTCATCGAGCTGGCTAAAAGTCACTTCGGGCAGCTAGGTTGGACTACTGGGCATCCATCAATGACCCTAAGGCTGCCATATGACTTAAAATGACTGCTACAAGTCTCATCGAGCCGGCTCTAAGTCACTTCGGGCAGCTAGGTTGGACTATTGTGACTAAGGCTGCCGTATGACTTAAGATGACAGCTACAAGTCTCAAGAGCCTGGCTCTAAGTCACTTCCGGCAGCTAGTCTGGACTATTGCACATTCATCAAGGACCCTTGACTGCCATATGACTCAAGATGACTGCTACAAGTCTCATCGAGCCGGCTCTAAGTCGCTTCGGGCAGCTAGGTTGGACTATTGGGCATCCATCAAGGACCCTAAGGCTACCGTATGACTTAAAATGACTGCTACAAGTCTCAAGAGCCCGGCTCTTAGTCACTTCCAGCAGCTAGTCTGGACTATTGGGCATCCATCAAGGACCCTTAGACTGCCATATGACTTAAGATGACTGCTACAAGTCTCATGAGCCCGTTCCTCTAAGTCACTTCGGGCAGCTAGGTTGGACTACTGGGCATTCATCAATGACCCTGAGGCTGCCATATGACTTAAGATGACTGCTACAAGTCTCATCGAGCCGGTTCTAAGTCACTTCGGGCAGCTAGGTTGGACTATTGTAACTAAGGCTGCCGTATGACTTAAGATGACAGCTACAAGTCTCAAGAGCCTGGCTCTAAGTCACTTCCAGCAGCTAGTCTGGACTATTGCACCTTCATCAAGGACCCTTGACTGCTAGATGACTCAAGATGGCTGCTACAAGTCTCATCGAGCCGGCTAAAAGTCACTTCGGGCAGCTAGGTTGGACTTTTGGGCATCCATAAATGACCCTAAGGCTGCCATATGACTTAAGATGACTGCTACAAGTATCATCGAGCCGGTTCTAAGTCACTTAGGGCAGCTAGGTTGGACTATTGTAACTAAGGCTGCCGTATGACTTAAGATGACAGCTACAAGTCTCAAGAGCCTGGCTCTAAGTCACTTCCAGCAGCTAGTCTGGACTATTGCACCTTCATCAAGGACCCTTGACTGCTAGATGACTCAAGATGTCTGCTACAAGTCTCATCGAGCCGGCTCTAAGTCACTTCGGGCAGCTAGGTTAAACTATTGGGCAACCATCAATGACCCTAAGGCTGCCGTATGACTTAAGATGACTGCTACAAGTCTCATCGAGCCGGCTCTAAGTCACTTCGGGCAGCTAGGTTGGACTATTGGGCAACCATCAATGACCCTAAAGCTGCCGTATGACTTAAGATAACTGCTACAAGTCTCATCGAGCCGGCTCTAAGTCACTTCGGGCAGCTAGGTTGGACTATTGTAACTAAGGCTGCCGTATGACTTAAGATGACAGCTACAAGTCTCAAGAGCGCGGCTCTAAGTCACTTCCGGCAGCTAGGTTGGACTATTGGACATCCAACAATGACCCTAAGGCTGCTATATGACTTAAGATGACTGCTACAAGTCTCATCCAGCCGACTCTAAGTCACTTCGGGCAGCTAGGTTGGACTATTGTAACTAAGGCTGCCGTATGACTTAAGATGACAGCTACAAGTCTCAAGAGCCCGGATATAAGTCACTTCCGGCAGCTAGTCTGGACTATTGCACATTCATCAAGGACCCTTGATTGCCAAATGACTCAAGATGACTGCTACAAGTCTCATCGAGCCGGCTCTAAGTCACTTCGGGCAGCTAGGTTGGACTATTGGGCAACCATCAATGACCCTAAGGCTGCCGTATGACTTAAGATGACTGTTACAAGTCTCATCGAGCCGGCTCTAAGTCACTTCGGGCAGCTAGGTTGGACTATTGTAACTAAGGCTGCCGTATGACTTAAGATGACAGCTACAAGTCTCAAGAGCCTGGCTCTAAGTCACTTCCAGCAGCTAGTCTGGACTATTGCACCTTCATCAAGGACCCTTGACTGCTAGATGACTCAAGATGGCTGCTACAAGTCTCATCGAGCCGGCTAAAAGTCACTTCGGGCAGCTAGGTTGGACTTTTGGGCATCCATAAATGACCCTAAGGCTGCCATATGACTTAAGATGACTGCTACAAGTATCATCGAGCCGGTTCTAAGTCACTTCGGGCAGCTAGGTTGGACTATTGTAACTAAGGCTGCCGTATGACTTAAGATGACTGCTACAAGTCTCATCGAGCCGGCTCTAAGTCACTTCGGGCAGCTAGGTTGGACTATTGGGCAACCATCAATGACCCTAAAGCTGCCGTATGACTTAAGATAACTGCTACAAGTCTCATCGAGCCGGCTCTAAGTCACTTCGGGCAGCTAGGTTGGACTATTGTAACTAAGGCTGCCGTATGACTTAAGATGACAGCTACAAGTCTCAAGAGCGCGGCTCTAAGTCACTTCCGGCAGCTAGGTTGGACTATTGGACATCCAACAATGACCCTAAGGCTGCTATATGACTTAAGATGACTGCTACAAGTCTCATTCAGCCGACTCTAAGTCACTTCGGGCAGCTAGGTTGGACTATTGTAACTAAGGCTGCCGTATGACTTAAGATGACAGCTACAAGTCTCAAGAGCCCGGATATAAGTCACTTCCGGCAGCTAGTCTGGACTATTGCACATTCATCAAGGACCCTTGATTGCCATATGACTCAAGATGACTGCTACAAGTCTCATCGAGCCGGCTCTAAGTCACTTCGGGCAGCTAGGTTGGACTATTGGGCAACCATCAATGACCCTAAGGCTGCCGTATGACTTAAGATGACTGTTACAAGTCTCATCGAGCCGGCTCTAAGTCACTTCGGGCAGCTAGGTTGGACTATTGGGCAACCATCGATGACCCTAAAGCTGCCGTATGACTTAAGATGTCTGCTACAAGTCTCAAGAGCCCGGATATAAGTCACTTCCGGCAGCTAGTCTGGACTATTGCACATTCATCAAGGACCCTTAGACTGCCATATGACTCAAGATGACTGCTACAAGTCTCATCGAGCCGGCTCTAAGTCACTTCGGGCAGCTAGGTTGGACTATTGGGCAACCATCAATGACCCTAAAGCTGCCGTATGACTAAAGATGACTGCTACAAGTTTCATCGAGCCGGCTCTAAGTCACTTCGGGCAGCTAGGTTGGACTATTGGGCAACCATCAATGACCCTAAGGCTGCCGTATGACTTAAGATGACTGTTACAAGACTCATCGAGCCGGCTCTAAGTCACTTCGGGCAGCTAGGTTGGACTATTGGGACTAAGGCTGCCGTATGACTTAAGATGACAGCTACAAGTCTCAAGAGCCCGGATGTTAGTTACTTCCGGCAGCTAGTCTGGACTATTGCACATTCATCAAGGACCCTTAGACTGCCATATGACTCAAGATGACTGCTACAAGTCTCATCGAGCCGGCTCTAAGTCGCTTCGGGCAGCTAGGTTGGACTATTGGGCATCCATCAAGGACCCTAAGGCTACCGTATGACTTAAAATGACTGCTACAAGTCTCAAGAGCCCGGCTCTTAGTCACTTCCAGCAGCTAGTCTGGACTATTGGGCATCCATCAAGGACCCTTAGACTGCCATATGACTTAAGATGACTGCTACAAGTCTCATGAGCCCGTTCCTCTAAGTCACTTCGGGCAGCTAGGTTGGACTACTGGGCATTCATCAATGACCCTGAGGCTGCCATATGACTTAAGATGACTGCTACAAGTCTCATCGAGCCGTCTCTAAGTCACTTCCGGCAGCTAGTCTGGACTATTGGGCATCCTTCAATGACCCTAAGGCTGCTGTATGACTTAAGATGACAGCTACAAGTCTCAAGAGCCCGGATATAAGTCACTTCCGGCAGCTAGTTTGGACTAATGGGCATCCACAAGGGACCCCTAGACTGCCGTATGCCTTAAAATGACTACTAAACAACTTAAGATCCCGGCTCTAAGTCAGTTCCGGCAGCTAGCTTGGATCATTGAGTATTCATTAAGGGTTCTTAGGCTGCCATATGACTTAAGATGACTGCTACAAATCTTAAGATCCCGGCTCTAATTCACTTGCTGTAGTTACTCTGGACTATTGCGCATCCATCAAGGACCCGAAGGCTGCCATATGATTTAAGATAGCTGCTACAAGTCTCAAGAGCCCGGCTCTAAGTCACTTTCGGCTGCTAGTCTGGACTATTGCGCATTCATAAAGGACCCTTAGACTGCCAAATGACTTAAAATGACTGCTACAAGTCTTATCGAGCCGGCTCTAAGTCACTTCGGGCAGCTAGGTTGTACTATTGGGCTTCCATCAAGGACCCTAAGGCAACCGTATGACTTAAAATGACTGCTACAAGTCTCAAGAGCCCGGCTCTTAGTCACTTCCGGCAGCTAGTTTGGAGTATTGGCCATCTATCAAGGACCCTTAGACTGCCATATGACTTAAGATGACTGCTACAAGTCTCATGAGCCCGTTCCTCTAAGTCACTTCGGGCAGCTAGGTTGGACTACTGGGCATTCATCAATGACCCTGAGGCTGCCATATGACTTAAGATGACTGCTACAAGTCTCATCGAGCCGTCTCTAAGTCACTTCCGGCAGCTAGTCTGGACTATTGGGCATCCTTCAATGACCCTAAGGCTGCTGTATGACTTAAGATGACAGCTACAAGTCTCAAGAGCCCGGATATAAGTCACTTCCGGCAGCTAGTTTGGACTAATGGACATCCACAAGGGACCCCTAGACTGCCGTATGCCTTAAAATGACTACTAAACAACTTTAGATCCCGGCTCTAAGTCAGTTCCGGCAGCTAGCTTGGATCATTGAGCATTCATTAAGGGTTCTTAGGCTGCTATATGACTTAATATGACTGCTACAAATCTTTAGATCCCGGCTCTAATTCACTTCCTGTAGTTACTCTGGACTATTGTGCATCCATCAAGGACCCGAAGGCTGCCATATGATTTAAGATAGCTGCTACAAGTCTCAAGAGCCCGGCTCTAAGTCACTTCCGGCAGCTAGCTTGGAGTATTGAGCATTCATGAAGGGTTCTAAGGCTGCCATATGACTTAAGATGACTGCTACAAGTCTCATCGCGCCGGCACTAAGTCACTTCGGGCAGCTAGGTTAGACTATTGCTAGCTTGGAGTATTGAGCATTCATGAAGGATTCTAAGGCTGCCATATGACTTAAGATGACTTCTACAAATCTTAAGATCCCGGCTCTAAGTCACTTCCAGCAGCTAGTTTGAACTATTGGGCATACATCAAGGACCTTTAGACTGCCATAGGACTTAAGATGACTGCAACAAGTCTCATCGAGCCGTCTCTAAGTCACTTCCGGCAGCTAGTTTGGACAATTGGGCATCCATCAATGACCCTAAGGCTGCCGTATGACTTAAGATGACAGCTACAAGTCTCTAGCGCTCGGCTATAAGTCACTTCCGGCAGCTAGTTTGGACTATTGGGTAACCATCAAGGTCCCTTAGACTGGCATATGATTTAAGATGATTGCTACAAGTCTCAAGAGCCCGTTCCTCTAAGTCACTTCGGGCAGCTAGGTTGGACTACTGGGCATTCATCAATGACCCTGAGGCTGCCATATGACTTAAGATGACTGCTACAAGTCTCATAGAGCCGTCTCTAAGTCACTTCCGGCAGCTAGTCTGGATTATTGGGCATCCATCAATGACTCTAAGGCTGCTGTATGACTTAAGATGACAGCTACAAGTCTCAAGAGCCCGGATATAAGTCACTTCCGGCAGCTAGTTTGGACTAATGGGCATCCACAAGGGACCCCTAGACTGCCGTATGCCTTAAAATGACTACTAAACAACTTAAAATCCCGGCTCTAAGTCAGTTCCGGCAGCTAGCTTGGATCATTGAGCATTCATTAAGGGTTGTTAGGCTGCCATATGACTTAATATGACTGCTACAAATCTTAAGATCCCGGCTCTAATTCACTTCCTGTAGTTACTCTGGACTATTGCGCATCCATCAAGGACCCGAAGGCTGCCATATGATTTAAGATAGCTGCTACAAGTCTCAAGAGCCCGGCTCTAAGTCACTTCCGGCAGCTAGTTTGGAGTATTGAGCATTCATGAAGGGTTCTAAGGCTGCCATATGACTTAAGATGACGGCTACAAATCTTAAGATCCCGGCTCTAAGTCACTTCCTGTAGTTACTCTGGACTATTGCGCATCCATCAAGGACCCGAAGGCTGCCATATGATTTAAGATAGCTGCTACAAGTCTCAAGAGCCCGTTCCTCTAAGTCACTTCGGGCAGCTAGGTTGGACTACTGGGCATTCATCAATGACCCTGAGGCTGCCATATGACTTAAGATGACTGCTACAAGTCTCATAGAGCCGTCTCTAAGTCACTTCCGGCAGCTAGTCTGGATTATTGGGCATCCATCAATGACCCTAAGGCTGCCGTATGACTTAAGATGACAGCTACAAGTCTCTAGCGCTCGGCTATAAGTCACTTCCGGCAGCTAGTTTGGACTATTGGGTAACCATCAAGGTCCCTTAGACTGGCATATGATTTAAGATGATTGCTACAAGTCTCAAGAGCCCGTTCCTCTAAGTCACTTCGGGCAGCTAGGTTGGACTACTGGGCATTCATCAATGACCCTGAGGCTGCCATATGACTTAAGATGACTGCTACAAGTCTCATAGAGCCGTCTCTAAGTCACTTCCGGCAGCTAGTCTGGATTATTGGGCATCCATCAATGACTCTAAGGCTGCTGTATGACTTAAGATGACAGCTACAAGTCTCAAGAGCCCGGATATAAGTCACTTCCGGCAGCTAGTTTGGACTAATGGGCATCCACAAGGGACCCCTAGACTGCCGTATGCCTTAAAATGACTACTAAACAACTTAAAATCCCGGCTCTAAGTCAGTTCCGGCAGCTAGCTTGGATCATTGAGCATTCATTAAGGGTTGTTAGGCTGCCATATGACTTAATATGACTGCTACAAATCTTAAGATCCCGGCTCTAATTCACTTGCTGTAGTTACTCTGGACTATTGCGCATCCATCAAGGACCCGAAGGCTGCCATATGATTTAAGATAGCTGCTACAAGTCTCAAGAGCGCGGCTCTAAATCACTTCCGGCAGCTAGTCTGGACTATTACACATTCATCAAGGACCCTTGATTGCCATATGACTCAAGATGTCTGCTACAAGTCTCATCGAGCCGGCTCTAAGTCGCTTCGGGCAGCTAGGTTGGACTATTGTAACTAAGGCTGCCGTATGACTTAAGATGACAGCTACAAGTCTCAAGAGCGCAGCTCTAAGTCACTTCCGGCAGCTAGGTTGGACTATTGGACATCCAACAATGACCCTAAGGCTGCTATATGACTTAAGATGACTGCTACAAGTCTCATCCAGCCGACTCTAAGTCACTTCGGGCAGCTAGGTTGGACTATTGTAACTAAGGCTGCCGTATGACTTAAGATGACAGCTACAAGTCTCAAGAGCCCGGATATAAGTCACTTCCGGCAGCTAGTCTGGACTATTGCACATCCATCAATGACCCTAAGGCTGCCATATGACTTAAGATGACTGCTACAAGTATCATCGAGCCGGTTCTAAAACACTTCGGGCAGCTAGGTTGGACTATTGCAACTAAGGCTGCCCTATGACTTAAGATGACAGCTACAAGTCTCAAGAGCGCGGCTCTAAGTCACTTCCGGCAGCTAGGTTGGACTATTGGACATCCAACAATGACCCTAAAGCTGCTATATGACTTAAGATGACTGCTACAAGTCTCATCCAGCCGACTCTAAGTCACTTCGGGCAGCTAGGTTGGACTATTGTAACTAAGGCTGCCGTATGACTTAAGATGACAGCTACAAGTCTCAAGAGCCCGGATATAAGTCACTTCCGGCAGCTAGTCTGGACTATTGCACATTCATCAAGGACCCTTAGACTGCCATATGACTCAAGATGACTGCTACAAGTCTCATCGAGCCGGCTCTAAGTCACTTCGGGCAGCTAGGTTGGACTATTGGGCAACCATCAATGATCCTAAAGCTGCCGTATGACGTAAGATGTCCGCTACAAGTCTCATCGAGCCGGCTCTAAGTCACTTCGGGCAGCTAGGTTGGACTATTGTAACTAAGGCTGCCGTATGACTTAAGATGACAGCTACAAGTCTCAATAGCCCGGATATAAGTCACTTCCGGCAGCTAGTCTGGACTATTGCACATTCATCAAGGACCCTTAGACTGCCATATGACTCAAGATGACTGCTACAAGTCTCATCGAGCCGGCTCTAAGTCACTTCGGGCAGCTAGGTTGGACTATTGGGCAACCATCAATGACCCTAAGGCTGCCGTATGACTTAAGATGACTGCTACAAGTCTCATCGAGCCGGCTCTAAGTCACTTCGGGCAGCTAGGTTGGACTATTGGGACTAAGGATGCCGTATGACTTAAGATGACAGCTACAAGTCTCAAGAGCCCGGATGTTAGTCACTTCCGGCAGCTAGTCTGGACTATTGCACATTCATCAAGGACCCTTAGAAAGCCATATGACTCAAGATGACTGCTACAAGTCTCATCGAGCCGGCTCTAAGTCGCTTCGGGCAGCTAGGTTGGACTATTGGGCATCCATCAATGACCCTAAGGCTGCCATATGCCTTAAGATGACTGCTACAAGTCTCAAGAGCCCGGCTCTTAGTCACTTCCGGCAGCTAGATTGGACAATTGGCCATCCATCAAGGACCCTTAGACTTCTTCGCAAGCTAAGATGTCTGCTACAAGTCTCAAGAGCCCGGCTCTTAGTCACTTCCAGCAGCTAGTCTGGACTATTGCGCATTCATAAAGGACCCTTAGACTGCCGTATGACTTAAAATGACTGCTACAAGTCTCATCGAGCCGGCTCTAAGTCACTTCGGGCAGCTAGGTTGTACTATTGGGCATCCATCAAGGACCCTAAGGCTACCGTATGACTTAAAATGACTGCTACAAGTCTCAAGAGCCCGGCTCTTAGTCACTTCCGGCAGCTAGATTGGACAATTGGCCATCCATCAAGGACCCTTAGACTGCCATATGACTTAAGATGACTGCTACAAGTATCACCGAGCCGGTTCTAAGTCCCTTCCGCAAGCTAAGATGACTGCTACAAGTCTCATCGAGCCGGCTCTAAGTCACTTCGGGCAGCTAGGTTGGACTATTGGGCAACCATCAATGACCCTAAAGCTGCCGTATGACTTAAGATGTCTGCTACAAGTGTCATCGAGCCGGCTCTAAGTCACTTCGGGCAGCTAGGTTGGACTATTGTAACTAAGGCTGCCGTATGACTTAAGATGACAGCTACAAGTCTCAATAGCCCGGATATAAGTCACTTCCGGCAGCTAGTCTGGACTATTGCACATTCATCAAGGACCCTTAGACTGCCATATGACTTAAGATGACTGCTACAGGTCGCATGAGCCCGTTCCTCTAAGGCACTTCGGGCAGCTAGGTTGGACTACTGGGCGTTCATCAATGACCCTGAGGCTGCCATATGACTTAAGATGACTGCTACAAGTCTCATCGAGCCGTCTCTAAGTCACTTCCGGCAACTAGTCTGGACTATTGGGCATCCTTCAATGACCCTTAGACTGCCATATGACTTAAGATGACTGCTACAAGTATCACCGAGCCGGTTCTAAGTCCCTTCCGCAAGCTAAGATGACTGCTACAAGTCTCATCGAGCCGGCTCTAAGTCACTTCGGGCAGCTAGGTTGGACTATTGGGCATCCTTCAATGACCCTTAGACTGCCATATGACTTAAAATGACTGCTACAAGTCTCATCGAGCCGGTTCTAAGTCACTTCGGGCAGCTAGGTTGGACTATTGTAACTAAGGCTGCCGTATGACTTAAGATGACAGCTACAAGTCTCAATAGCCCGGATATAAGTCACTTCCGGCAGCTAGTCTGGACTATTGCACATTCATCAAGGACCCTTAGACTGCCATATGACTTAAGATGACTGCTACAGGTCGCATGAGCCCGTTCCTCTAAGGCACTTCGGGCAGCTAGGTTGGACTACTGGGCGTTCATCAATGACCCTGAGGCTGCCATATGACTTAAGATGACTGCTACAAGTCTCATCGAGCCGTCTCTAAGTCACTTCCGGCAACTAGTCTGGACTATTGGGCATCCTTCAATGACCCTTAGACTGCCATATGACTTAAGATGACTGCTACAAGTATCACCGAGCCGGTTCTAAGTCCCTTCCGCAAGCTAAGATGACTGCTACAAGTCTCATCGAGCCGGCTCTAAGTCACTTCGGGCAGCTAGGTTGGACTTTTGGGCATCCATCAATGACCCTAAGGCTGCTATATGACTTAAGATGACTGCTACAAGTCTCATCCAGCCGACTCTAAGTCACTTCGGGCAGCTAGGTTGGACTATTGTAACTAAGGCTGCCGTATGACTTAAGATGACAGCTACAAGTCTCAAGAGCCCGGATATAAGTCACTTCCGGCAGCTAGTCTGGACTATTGCACATTCATCAAGGACCCTTAGACTGCCATATGACTCAAGATGACTGCTACAAGTCTCATCGAGCCGGCTCTAAGTCACTTCGGGCAGCTAGGTTGGACTATTGGGCAACCATCAATGATCCTAAAGCTGCCGTATGACGTAAGATGTCCGCTACAAGTCTCATCGAGCCGGCTCTAAGTCACTTCGGGCAGCTAGGTTGGACTATTGTAACTAAGGCTGCCGTATGACTTAAGATGACAGCTACAAGTCTCAATAGCCCGGATATAAGTCACTTCCGGCAGCTAGTCTGGACTATTGCACATTCATCAAGGACCCTTAGACTGCCATATGACTCAAGATGACTGCTACAAGTCTCATCGAGCCGGCTCTAAGTCACTTCGGGCAGCTAGGTTGGACTATTGGGCATCCATCAATGACCCTAAGGCTGCCATATGACTTAAGATGACTGCTACAAGTCTCATCGAGCCGGCTCTAAGTCACTTCGGGCAGCTAGGTTGGACTATTGGGACTAAGGATGCCGTATGACTTAAGATGACAGCTACAAGTCTCAAGAGCCCGGATGTTAGTCACTTCCGGCAGCTAGTCTGGACTATTGCACATTCATCAAGGACCCTTAGAAAGCCATATGACTCAAGATGACTGCTACAAGTCTCATCGAGCCGGCTCTAAGTCGCTTCGGGCAGCTAGGTTGGACTATTGGGCATCCATCAATGACCCTAAGGCTGCCATATGCCTTAAGATGACTGCTACAAGTCTCAAGAGCCCGGCTCTTAGTCACTTCCGGCAGCTAGATTGGACAATTGGCCATCCATCAAGGACCCTTAGACTTCTTCGCAAGCTAAGATGTCTGCTACAAGTCTCAAGAGCCCGGCTCTTAGTCACTTCCAGCAGCTAGTCTGGACTATTGCGCATTCATAAAGGACCCTTAGACTGCCGTATGACTTAAAATGACTGCTACAAGTCTCATCGAGCCGGCTCTAAGTCACTTCGGGCAGCTAGGTTGTACTATTGGGCATCCATCAAGGACCCTAAGGCTACCGTATGACTTAAAATGACTGCTACAAGTCTCAAGAGCCCGGCTCTTAGTCACTTCCGGCAGCTAGATTGGACAATTGGCCATCCATCAAGGACCCTTAGACTGCCATATGACTTAAGATGACTGCTACAAGTATCACCGAGCCGGTTCTAAGTCCCTTCCGCAAGCTAAGATGACTGCTACAAGTCTCATCGAGCCGGCTCTAAGTCACTTCGGGCAGCTAGGTTGGACTATTGGGCAACCATCAATGACCCTAAAGCTGCCGTATGACTTAAGATGTCTGCTACAAGTGTCATCGAGCCGGCTCTAAGTCACTTCGGGCAGCTAGGTTGGACTATTGTAACTAAGGCTGCCGTATGACTTAAGATGACAGCTACAAGTCTCAATAGCCCGGATATAAGTCACTTCCGGCAGCTAGTCTGGACTATTGCACATTCATCAAGGACCCTTAGACTGCCATATGACTTAAGATGACTGCTACAGGTCGCATGAGCCCGTTCCTCTAAGGCACTTCGGGCAGCTAGGTTGGACTACTGGGCGTTCATCAATGACCCTGAGGCTGCCATATGACTTAAGATGACTGCTACAAGTCTCATCGAGCCGTCTCTAAGTCACTTCCGGCAACTAGTCTGGACTATTGGGCATCCTTCAATGACCCTTAGACTGCCATATGACTTAAGATGACTGCTACAAGTATCACCGAGCCGGTTCTAAGTCCCTTCCGCAAGCTAAGATGACTGCTACAAGTCTCATCGAGCCGGCTCTAAGTCACTTCGGGCAGCTAGGTTGGACTATTGGGCATCCTTCAATGACCCTTAGACTGCCATATGACTTAAAATGACTGCTACAAGTCTCATCGAGCCGGTTCTAAGTCACTTCGGGCAGCTAGGTTGTACTATTGGGCATCCATCAAGGACCCTAAGGCTACCGTATGACTTAAAATGACTGCTACAAGTCTCAAGAGCCCGGCTCTTAGTCACTTCCGGCAGCTAGTTTGGACTATTGGCCATCCATCAAGGACCCTTAGACTGCCATATGACTTAAGATGACTGATACAAGTCTCATGAGCCCGTTCCTCTAAGTCACTTCGGGCAGCTAGGTTGGACTACTGGGCATTCATCAATGACCCTGAGGCTGCCATATGACTTAAGATGACTGCTACAAGTCTCATCGAGCCGTCTCTAAGTCATTTCCGGCAGCTAGTTTGGACAATTGGCCATCCATCAATGACCCTAAGGCTGCCGTATGACTTAAGATGACAGCTACAAGTCTCTAGCGCTCGGCTATAAGTCACTTCCGGCAGCTAGTTTGGACTAATGGGCATCCACAAGGGACCCCTAGACTGGCGTATGCCTTAAAATGACTACTAAACAACTTAAGATCCCGGCTCTAAGTCAGTTCCGGCAGCTGTCTTGGAGTATTGAGCATTCATGAAGGGTTCTTAGGCTGCCATATGACTTAATATGACTGCTACAAATCTTAAGATCCCGGCTCTAATTCACTTCCTGTAGTTACTATGGACTATTGCGCATCCACCAAGGACCCGAAGGCTGCCATATGATTTAAGATAGCTGCTACAAGTCTCAAGAGCCCGGCTCTAAGTCACTTCCGGCAGCTAGCTTGGAGTATTGAGCATTTATGAAGGGTTCTAAGGCTGCCATATGACTTAAGATGACTGCTACAAGTCTCATCGCGCCGGCACTAAGTCACTTCGGGCAGCTAGGTTAGACTATTGCTAGCTTGGAGTATTGAGCATTCATGAAGGGTTCTAAGGCTGCCATGTGACTTAAGATGACTGCTACAAATCTTAAGATCCCGGCTCTAAGTCACTTCCGGCAGCTAGTTTGGACTATTGGGCATACATCAAGGACCCTAAGGCTGCCATATGACTTAAGATGACTGCTACAAGTCTCATGAGCCCGTTCCTGTAAGTCACTTCGGGCAGCTAGGTTGGACTACTGGGCGTTCATCAATGACCCTGAGGCTGCCATATGACTTAAGATGACTGCTACAAGTCTCATCGAGCCGGCTCTAAGTCACTTGGGGCAGCTAGGTTGGACTATTGGGACTAAGGCTGTCGTATGACTTAAAATGACTGCTACAAGTCTCAAGAGCCCGGCTCTTAGTCACTTCCGGCAGCTAGTTTGGACTATTGGCCATCCATCAAGGACCCTTAGACTGCCATATGACTTAAGATGACTGCTACAAGTCTCATGAGCCCGTTCCTGTAAGTCACTTCGGGCAGCTAGGTTGGACTACTGGGCGTTCATCAATGACCCTGAGGCTGCCATATGACTTAAGATGACTGCTACAAGTCTCATCGAGCCGTCTCTAAGTCACTTCCGGCTGCTAGTCTGGACTATTGGGCATCCTTCAATGACCCTAAGGCTGCTGTATGACTTAAGATGACAGCTACAAGTCTCAAGAGCCCGGATATAAGTCACTTCCGGCAGCTAGTTTGGACTAATGGGCATCCACAAGGGACCCCTAGACTGCCGTATGCCTTAAAATGACTACTAAACAACTTAAGATCCCGGCTCTAAGTCAGTTCCGGCAGCTAGCTTGGATCATTGAGCATTTATTAAGGGTTCTTAGGCTGCCATATGACTTAATATGACTGCTACAAATCTTAAGATCCCGGCTCTAATTCACTTCCTGTAGTTACTCTGGACTATTGCGCATCCATCAAGGACCCGAAGGCTGCCATATGATTTAAGATAGCTGCTACAAGTCTCAAGAGCCCGGCTCTAAGTCACTTCCGGCAGCTAGCTTGGAGTATTGAGCATTCATGAAGGGTTCTAAGGCTGCCCTATGACTTAAGATGACTTCTACAAGTCTCATCGAGCCGTCTCTAAGTCACTTCGGGCAGCTAGGTTAGACTATTGCTAGCTTGGAGTATTGAGCATTCATGAAGGGTTCTAAGGCTGCCATATGACTTAAGATGACTGCTACAAATCTTAAGATCCCGGCTCTAAGTCACTTCCGGCAGCTAGTTTGGACTATTGGGCATACATCAAGGACCCTAAGGCTGCCGTATGGCTTAAGATGACTGCTACAAGTCTCATCGAGCCGGCTCTAAGTCACTTCGGGCAGCTAGGTTGGACTATTGGGACTAACGCTGTCGTATGACTTAAGATGACAGCTACAAGTCTCAAGAGCCCGGATAAAAAGTCACTTCCGGCAGCTAGTCTGGACTATTGCACATTCATTAAGGACCTTTAGACTGCCGTATGACTCAAGATGACTGCTACAAGTCTCATCGAGCCGGCTCTAAGTCGCTTCGGGCAGCTAGGTTGGACTATTGGGCATCCATCAATGACCCTAAGGCTGCCATATGCTTTAAGATGACTGCTACAACTATCACCGAGCCGGCTGTAAGTGACTTCCGGCAGCTAAGATGTCTGCTACAAGTCTCAAGAGCCCGGCTCTAAGTCACTTCCAGCAGCTAGTCTGGACTATTGGGCATCCATCAAGGACCCTTAGACTACCATATGACTTAAGATGATTGCTACAAGTCTCATGAACCCGTTCCTCTAAGTCACTTCGGGCAGCTAGGTTGGACTATTGGGCACCCATCAATGACCCTAAGGCTGCCATATGACTTAAGATGACTGCTACAAGTAACACCGAGCCGGCTGTAAGTCACTTCCGGCAGCTAAGATGTCTGCTACAAGTCTCAAGAGCCCGGCTCTAAGTCACTTCCAGCAGCTAGTCTGGACTATTGCGCATTCATAAAGGACCCTTAGACTGCCATATGACTTAAAATGACTGCTACAAGTCTCATCGAGCCGGCTCTAAGTCACTTCGGGCAGCTAGTTTGGACTATTGGCCATCCATCAAGACCCTTAGACTGCCATATGACTTAAGATGACTGCTACAATTCTCATCGAGCCCGCTAAAAGTCACTTTGGGCAGCTAGGTTGGACTACTGGGCATTTATCAATGACCCTGAGGCTGCCATATGACTTAAGATGACTGCTACAAGTCTCATCGAGCCGTCTCTAAGTCACTTCCGGCAGCTAGTCTGGACTATTGGGCATCCATCAAGACCTTTAGACTGCCATATGACTTAAGATGACTGCTACAATTCTCATCGAGCCCGCTAAAAGTCACTTTGGGCAGCTAGGTTGGACTACTGGGCATTTATCAATGACCCTGAGGCTGCCATATGACTTAAGATGATTGCTACAAGTCTCATCGAGCCGTCTCTAAGTCACTTCGGGCAGCTAGTTTGGACTGTTGGCCATCCATCAAGACCCTTAGACTGCCATATGACTTTAGATGACTGCTACAATTCTCATCGAGCCCGCTAAAAGTCACTTTGGGCAGCTAGGATGGACTACTGGGCATTTATCAATGACCCTGAGGCTGCCATATGACTTAAGATGATTGCTACAAGCCTCAACGAGCCGGCTCTAAGTCACATCGGGCAGCTAGTTTTGACTATTGGCCATCCATCAAGACCCTTAGACTGCCATATGACTTAAGATGACTGCTACAATTCTCATCGAGCCCGCTAAAAGTCGCTTTGGGCAGCTAGGTTGTACTATTGGGCATCCATCAAGGACCCTAAGGCTACCGTATGACTTAAAATGACTGCTACAAGTCTCAAGAGCCCGGCTCTTAGTCACTTCCGGCAGCTAGTTTGGACTATTGGCCATCCATCAAGACCCTTAGACTGCCATATGACTTAAGATGACTGCTACAATTCTCATCGAGCCCGCTAAAAGTCAGTTTGGGCAGCTAGGTTGTACTATTGGGCATCCATCAAGGTCGCTAAGGCTACCGTATGACTTAAAATAACTGCTACAAGTCTCAAGAGCCCGGCTCTTAGTCACTTCCGGCAGCTAGTTTGGACTATTAGCCATCCATCAAGACCCTTAGACTGCCATATGACTTAAGATGACTGCTACAATTCTCATCGAGCCCGCTAAAAGTCACTTTGGGCAGCTAGGTTGGACTATTGGGCATCCATCAATGACTCTAAGGTTGCCATATGCTTTAAGATGACTGCTACAACTATCACCGAGCCGGCTCTAAGTCCCTTCCGGCAGCTAAGATGTCTGCTACAAGTCTCAAGAGCCCGGCTCTTAGTCACTTCTAGCAGCTAGTCTGGACTATTGGGCATCCATCAAGGACCCTTAGACTGCCATATGACTTAAGATGACTGCTACAATTCTCATCGAGACCGCTAAAAGTCACTTTGGGCAGCTAGGTTGGACTACTGGGCATTTATCAATGACCCTGAGGCTGCCATAAGACTTTAGATGACTGCTACAAGTCTCATCGAGCCGTCTCTAAGTCACTTCCGGCAGCTAGTCTGGACTATTGGGCATCCATCAATGACCCTAAGGCTGCTGTATAACTTAAGATGACAGCTACAAGTCTCAAGAGCCCGGATATAAGTCACTTCCGGCAGCTAGTCTGGACTATTGCACATTCATCAAAGACCCTTAGACTGCCGTATGACTCAAGATGACTGCTACAAGTCTCATCGAGCCGGCTCTAAGTCGCTTTGGGCAGCTAGGTTGGACTATTGGGCATCCATCAATGACCCTAAGGTTGCCATATGCTTTAAGATGACTGCTACAACTATCACCGAGCCGGCTCTAAGTCCCTTCCGGCAGCTAAGATGTCTGCTACAAGTCTCAAGAGCCCGGCTCTTAGTCACTTCCAGCAGCTAGTCTGGACTATTGGGCATCCATCAAGGACCCTTAGACTGCCATATGACTCAAGATGACTGCTACAATTCTCATCGAGCCCGCTAAAAGTCACTTTGGGCAGCTAGGTTGGACTACTGGGCATTTATCAATGACCCTGAGGCTGCCATATGACTTAAGATGATTGCTACAAGTCTCATCGAGCCGGCTCTAAGTCACATCGGGCAGCTAGTTTTGACTATTGGCCATCCATCAAGACCCTTAGACTGCCATATGACTTAAGATGACTGCTACAATTCTCATCGAGCCCGCTAAAAGTCGCTTTGGGCAGCTAGGTTGTACTATTGGGCATCCATCAAGGACCCTAAGGCTACCGTATGACTTAAAATGACTGCTACAAGTCTCAAGAGCCCGGCTCTTAGTCACTTCCGGCAGCTAGTTTGGACTATTGGCCATCCATCAAGACCCTTAGACTGCCATATGACTTAAGATGACTGCTACAATTCTCATCGAGCCCGCTAAAAGTCACTTTGGGCAGCTAGGTTGGACTACTAGGCATTTATCAATGACCCTGAGGTTGCCATATGACTTAAGATGACTGCTACAAGTATCACCGAGCCGGCAGCTAAGATGTCTGCTACAAGTCTCAAGAGCCCGGCTCTAAGTCACTTCCAGCAGCTAGTCTGGACTATTGCGCATTCATAAAGGACCCTTAGACTGCCATATGACTTAAAATGACTGCTACAAGTCTCATCGAGCCGGCTCAAAGTCACTTTGGGCAGCTAATTTGGACAATTGGCCATCCATCAAGACCCTTAGACTGCCATATGACTTAAGATGACTGCTACAATTCTCATCGAGCCCCCTAAAAGTCACTTTGGGCAGCTAGGTTGTACTATTGGGCATCCATCAAGGACCCTAAGGCTACCGTATGACTTAAAATGACTGCTACAAGTCTCAAGAGCCCGGCTCTTAGTCACTTCCGGCAGCTAGTTTGGACTATTGGCCATCCATCAAGACCCTTAGACTGCCATATGACTTAAGATGACTGCTACAATTCTCATCGAGCCCGCTAAAAGTCACTTTGGGCAGCTAGGTTGGACTACTGGGCATTTATCAATGACCCTGAGGCTGCCATATGACTTAAGATGACTGCTACAAGTCTCATCGAGCCATCTCTAAGTCACTTCCGGCACCTAGTCTGGACTATTGGGCATCCATCAATGACCCTAAGGCTGCTGTATGACTTAAGATGACTGCTACAAGTCTCAAGAGCCCGGATATAAGTCACTTCCGGCAGCTAGTCTGGACTATTGCACATTCATCAAGGACCCTTAGACTGCCGTATGACTCAAGATGACTGCTACAACTATCACCGAGCCGGCTCTAAGTCCCTTCCGGCAGCTAAGATGTCTGCTACAAGTCTCAAGAGCCCGGCTCTTAGTCACTTCCAGCAGCTAGTCTGGACTATTGGGCATCCATCAATGACCCTAAGGCTGCCATATTCTTTAAGATGACTGCTACAACTATCACCGAGCCGGCTCTAAGTCACTTCCGGCAGCTAAGATGTCTGCTACAAGTCTCAAGAGCCCGGCTCTAAGGCACTTCCAGCAGCTAGTCTGGACCATTGCCCATTCATAAAGGACCCTTAGACTGCCATATGACTTAAAATGACTGCTACAAGTCTCATCGAGCCGGCTCTAAGTCACTTCGGGCAGCTAGGTTGTACTATTGGGCATCCATCAAGGACCCTAAGGCTGCTGTATGACTGAAGATGACAGCTACAAGTCTCAAGAGCCCGGATATTAGTCACTTCCGGTAGCTAGTCTGGACTATTGCATATTCATCAAGGACCCTTAGACTGCCGTATGACTTAAAATGACTGCTACAAGTCTCAAGAGCCCGGCTCTTAGTCACTTCACTTGGGCATCCACAAGGGACCCCTAGACTGCCGTATGCCTTAAAATGACTACTAAACATCTTAAGATCCCGGCTCTAAGTCAGTTCCGGCAGCTAGCTTGGATCATTGAGCATTCATTAAGGGTTCTTAGGCTGCCATATGACTTAATATGACTGCTACAAATCTTAAGATCCCGGCTCTAATTCACTTCCTGTAGTTACTCTGGATTATTGCGCATCTATCAAGGACCCGAAGGCTGCCATATGATTTAAGATAGCTACTACAAGTCTCAAGAGCCCGGCTCTAAGTAACTTCCGGCAGCTAGCTTGGAGTATTGAGCATTCATGAAGGGTTCTAAGGCTGCCATATGACTTAAGATGACTGCTACAAGTCTCATCGCGCCGGCACTAAATCACTTCGGGCAGCTAGTTTGGACAATTGGGCATCCATCAATGACCCTAAGGCTGCCGTATGTCTTAAGATGACAGCTACAAGTCTCTAGCGCTCGGCTATAAGTAACTTCCGGCAGCTAGTTTGGACTATTGGGCAACCATCAAGGTCCCTTAGACTGGCATATGATTTAAGATGATTGCTTCAAGTCTCAAGAGCACGGCTCTAAGTCACTTCCAGCAGCTAGTCTGGAATATTGCGCATCCATCAAGTACCCTTAGACTGCCCTATGACTTAAGATGACTTCTACAAGTCTCATCGAGCCGGCTCTAAGTCACTTCGGGCAGCTAGGTTAGACTATTGCTAGCTTGGAGTATTGAGCATTCATGTAGAGTTCTAAGGCTGCCATATGACTTAAGATAACTGCTACAAATCTTAAGATCCCGGCTCTAAGTCACTTCCGGCAGCTATTTTGGACTATTGGGCATACATCAAGGACCCTTAGGCTTCGGCCACGCATTAAGCGATGAGCGACTAAGCGACTGAGCGACGCTCTCTCGAGCGACGTAAAATATTAAAGCTTATGAGAAAGCGTTGGAGTGGCCACGCAGCTGCTGAGCGACGAGCGAATTTTGAGAGCGTCAGAGCGACGTCGCTCAGCGCTAGAATTGATTCTAATTTTAGTGCATCGCTCAGCGACGAATGCAAACAATGCAAAAAATCTGTGGAGAATTATTAATTTCGGCTGTTCAAAGCCGAACTGTTTTGTGGAACGACACTAATAAAGAGTATAAAAATAGAAATATAACAGATAAAGAATGGAATGAAGTTGGAGTTATTTGTAACTGTACAGGTAAGTTTTTATTTACAGTTATGTATAATATACAATATTAACTTAAGTTATATTTAATGTGTGTAGCAAGTTATATTTAATAAGTATGTGTACATGAATTTATGTATATATTTAAAGTGACGTTAATTAATTTAACCAGAAGGCCGAGCTAACTTCGGCCATGCCGAAGTTTGTATACCCTTGCAAGTTTTTGTGTTACTCAATCCCTAAATGGAGATAGGAAAAAGAAAAGGATTTGGTGTAATAAACAGTATCTACACGCCATAACACGACACGCATACATATGCATGTGTGTAGATATGGAGCATGCAATTTTTTCAACTTTTTGTATGACAGCCATATCGTATAGTTATCCTACTTTGATCCAATTTGGCAGGATTATAGTTTATTATGTGCAAATGTCATCTACCAAGTTTGGTGATGATAGCAGAAGAAACCAAAAAGTTTTTAGAAGAAAAACTATTTTTCGACCGATAGTTCCTATGTAAGCTATATGATATTGTCGTCCGATCCGGATGAATCCCAGATATACAATGCCTGCACTATATATATACAAGACTTCGTGCAAAATTGCAGCTGTGTAGCTTTAGCGGTCTAGGAGAAGAAGCTGTTGATCCAGACAGACAGACAGACGGACAGACAGACAGACGGTCAGACGGACAGACATACTGCCATATGACTTAAGATGACTGCAACAAGTATCATCGAGCCGGCTCTAATTCACTTCGGGCAGCTAGGTTGGACTATTGGGCAACCATCAAGGACCCTAAGGCTGCCATATGACTTAAGATGACTGCTACAAGTCCCAAGAGCCCGGTTCTTAGTCACTTCCAGCAGCTAGTCTGGACTATTGCGCATCCATCAAGGACCTTAAGGCTGCCATATGAACTAAGGTGACTACCACAAACCTTAAGATCCCGGCTCCAAGTTACTTCCGGCAGATAGTCTGGTCTATTGCGCATCCATCAATGACCCTAAGGCTGCCATATGACTTAAGATGACTGCTACAAATCTCAAGAGCCCGGCTATAAGTCACTTCCAGCAGCTAGTCTGGGCTCTAAGTCACTTTGGGCAGCTAGGATGGACTATTGGAAATCCATAAATGACCCTAAGGCTGCCGTATGACTTAAGATGACTACTACAAGTCTCAAGAGCCCGGCTATAAGTCACTTCCAGCAGCTAGTCTGGACTATTGCGAATCCATCAATGACCATTAGACCGCCATATGACTTAAGATGACTTCTACAAGTCCCATTAAGCCGTTTCTATGTCACTTGGGGCAGCTAGTTTGGACTATTGGGCATCCATCGAGGTCCCTTAGACTGCCATATGACTTAAGATGACTGCTACAAATATTAAGATCCCGGCTCTAAGTAACTTCCGGCAGCTAGGTTGGACTATTGCGCATTCATCAATGACCATAAGACTGCCATATGACTTAAGATGACTTCTACAAGTCTCGTAGAGCCGGCTCTAACTCACTTCGGGCAGCTAGGTTGGACTATTGGGCATCCATCAATGACCCTAAGGCTGCCGTATGACTTAAGATGACTGCTACAAATCTTAAGATCCCGGCTCTAAGTCACTTCCGGCAACTAGTTTGGACTACTGGGCATTTATCAATGACCCTGAGGCTGCCATATGACTTAAGATGATTGCTACAAGTCTCATAGAGCCGGCTCTAAGTCACTTCAGGCAGCTAGTTTGGTCACTTCTAAGTCACTTCCGCCAGCTAGTTTGGACTATTGGGTATCCATCGAGGTCCCTTAGACTGCCATATGACTTAAGATGACTGCTACAAGTCTCAAGAGCCCGGCTATAAGTCACTTCCGGCAGCTAGTCTGGACTATTGCGCATCCATCAATGACCATTAGACTGCCATATGACTTATGATGACATCTACAAGTCTCATAGAGCCGGCTCTAAGACACTTCGGGCAGCTAGGTTGGACTATTGGGCATCCATCAATAACCCTAAGGCTGCCGTATGACTTAAGATAACTGCTACAAATCTTAAGATCCCGGCTCTAAGTCACTTCCGGCAGCTGTCTTGGAGTATTCAGCATTCATAAAGGGTTCTAAGATGCATGCTGCAAATCCCGGCTCTAATTGACTTCGAGCAGTTAGTTTGGACTATTGGGCATCCATTAAGGACCCTAAGACTGCCATATGACTTAAGATGACTTCTACATTTTTCATAGAGCCGGCTCTAAGTCACTTCTGGCAGCTAGGTTGGACTATTGGGCATCCATCAACGACCCTAAGACTGCCGTATGACTTAAGATAACTGCTACAAATATTAAGGTCCCGGCTCTAAGTCACTTCCGGCAGCTATCTTGGAGTATTGATCATTCATGAAGGCTTCTAAGATGCATGCTGCAAATCTTAAGATCCCGGCTCTAATGCACTTCCGGCAGCTAGTTTGGACTATTAGACTGCCTTATGACTTAAGATGACTTCTACAAGTCTCATAGAGCCGGCTCTAACTCACTTCGGGCAGCTAGGTTGGACTATTGGGCATCCATCAATGACCCTAAGGCTGCCGTATGACTTAAGATGACTGCTACAAATCTTAAGATCCCGGCTCTAAGTCACTTCCGGCAACTAGTTTGGACTATTGCGCATCCATCAATGACCATTAGAACGCCATATGACTTAAGATGACTTCTACAAGTCTCATAGAGCCGGCTCTAAGTCACTTCAGGCAGCTAGTTTGGTCACTTCTAAGTCACTTCCGCCAGCTAGTTTGGACTATTGGGTATCCATCGAGGTACCTTAGACTGCCATATGACTTAAGATGACTGCTACAAGTCTCAAGAGCCCGGCTATAAGTCACTTCCAGCAGCTAGTCTGGACTATTGCGCATCCATCAATGACCATTAGACCGCCATATGATTTAAGATGACTTCTACAAGTGTCATAGAGCCGGCTCTAAGTCACTTTGGGCAGCTAGGTTGGACTATTGGGCATCCATCAATAACCCTAAGGCTGCCGTATGACTTAAGATAACTGCTACAAATCTTAAGATCCCGGCTCTAAGTCACTTCCGGCAGCTGTCTTGGAGTATTCAGCATTCATGAAGGGTTCTAAGATGCATGCTGCAAATCCCGGCTCTAATTCACTTCGGGCAGCTAGTTTGGACTATTGGGCATCCATCAAGGACCATTAGAACGCCATATGACTTAAGATGACTTCTACAAGTCTCATAGAGCCGGCTCTAAGTCACTTCAGGCAGCTAGTTTGGTCACTTCTAAGTCACTTCCGCCAGCTAGTTTGGACTATTGGGTATCCATCGAGGACCATTAGAACGCCATATGATTTAAGATGACTTCTACAAGTGTCATAGAGCCGGCTCTAAGTCACTTCTGGCAGCTAGGTTGGACTATTGGGCATCCATCAACGACCCTAAGACTGCCGTATGACTTAAGATAACTGCTACAAATCTTAAGGTCCCGGCTCTAAGTCACTTTCGGCAGCTAGTTTGGACTATTAGACTGCCTTATGACTTAAGATGACTTCTACAAGTCTCAAAAGCTATAAGTCACTTCCGGCAGCTAGTCTGGACTATTGCACATCCATCAATGACCATTAGACTGCCATATGACTTATGATGACATCTACAAGTCTCATAGAGCCGGCTCTAAGACACTTCGGGCAGCTAGGTTGGACTATTGGGCATCCATCAATAACCCTAAGGCTGCCGTATGACTTAAGATAACTGCTACAAATGTTAAGATCCCGGCTCTAAGTCACTTCCGGCAGCTGTCTTGGAGTATACAGCATTCATGAAGGGTTCTAAGATGCATGCTGCAAATCCCGGCTCTAATTCACTTCGGGCAGCTAGTTTGGACTATTGGGCATCCATCAAGGACCCTTAGACTGCCATATGACTTAAGATGACTTCTACATTTCTCATAGAGCCGGCTCTAAGTTACTTCTGGCAGTTAGGTTGGACTATTGGGCATCCATCAACGACTCTAAGACTGCCGTATGACTTAAGATAACTGCTACAAATCTTAAGGTCCCGGCTCTAAGTCACTTCCGGCAGCTATCTTGGAGTATTGATCATTCATGAACGGTTCTAAGATGCATGCTACAAATCTTAAGATCCCGGCTCTAATGCACTTCCGGCAGCTAGTTTGGACTATTAGACTGCCTTATGACTTAAGATGACTTCTACAAGTCTCAAAAGCTATAAGTCACTTCCGGCAGCTAGTCTGGACTATTGCGCATCCATCAATGACCAGTAGACCGCCATATGATTTAAGATGACTTCTACAAGTGTCATAGAGCCGGCTCTAAGTCACTTTGGGCAGCTAGGTTGGAATATTGGACATCCATAAATGACCCTAAGGCTGCCGTATGACTTAAGATGACTGCTACAAATCTCAAGAGCCCGGCTATAAGTCACTTCCAGAAGCTAGTCTGGACTATTGCGCATCCATAAATGACCCTAAGGCTGCCGTATGACTTAAGATAACTGCTACAAATCTTAAGGTCCCGGCTCTAAGTCACTTCCGGCAGCTATCTTGGAGTATTGATCATTCATGAACGGTTCTAAGATGCATGCTACAAATCTTAAGATCCCGGCTCTAATGCACTTCCGGCAGCTAGTTTGGACTATTAGACTGCCTTATGACTTAAGATGACTTCTACAAGTCTCAAAAGCTATAAGTCACTTCCGGCAGCTAGTCTGGACTATTGCGCATCCATCAATGACCAGTAGACCGCCATATGATTTAAGATGACTTCTACAAGTGTCATAGAGCCGGCTCTAAGTCACTTTGGGCAGCTAGGTTGGAATATTGGACATCCATAAATGACCCTAAGGCTGCCGTATGACTTAAGATGACTGCTACAAATCTCAAGAGCCCGGCTATAAGTCACTTCCAGAAGCTAGTCTGGACTATTGCGCATCCATAAATGACCCTAAGGCTGCCATATGACTTAAGATGACTGCTACAAGTCTCATGAGCCCGTTCCTGTAAGTCACTTCGGGCAGCTAGGTTGGACTACTGGGCGTTCATCAATGACCCTGAGGCTGCCATATGACTTAAGATGACTGCTACAAGTCTCATCGAGCCGGCTCTAAGTCACTTGGGGCAGCTAGGTTGGACTATTGGGACTAAGGCTGTCGTATGACTTAAAATGACTGCTACAAGTCTCAAGAGCCCGGCTCTTAGTCACTTCCGGCAGCTAGTTTGGACTATTGGCCATCCATCAAGGACCCTTAGACTGCCATATGACTTAAGATGACTGCTACAAGTCTCATGAGCCCGTTCCTGTAAGTCACTTCGGGCAGCTAGGTTGGACTACTGGGCGTTCATCAATGACCCTGAGGCTGCCATATGACTTAAGATGACTGCTACAAGTCTCATCGAGCCGTCTCTAAGTCACTTCCGGCTGCTAGTCTGGACTATTGGGCATCCTTCAATGACCCTAAGGCTGCTGTATGACTTAAGATGACAGCTACAAGTCTCAAGAGCCCGGATATAAGTCACTTCCGGCAGCTAGTTTGGACTAATGGGCATCCACAAGGGACCCCTAGACTGCCGTATGCCTTAAAATGACTACTAAACAACTTAAGATCCCGGCTCTAAGTCAGTTCCGGCAGCTAGCTTGGATCATTGAGCATTTATTAAGGGTTCTTAGGCTGCCATATGACTTAATATGACTGCTACAAATCTTAAGATCCCGGCTCTAATTCACTTCCTGTAGTTACTCTGGACTATTGCGCATCCATCAAGGACCCGAAGGCTGCCATATGATTTAAGATAGCTGCTACAAGTCTCAAGAGCCCGGCTCTAAGTCACTTCCGGCAGCTAGCTTGGAGTATTGAGCATTCATGAAGGGTTCTAAGGCTGCCCTATGACTTAAGATGACTTCTACAAGTCTCATCGAGCCGTCTCTAAGTCACTTCGGGCAGCTAGGTTAGACTATTGCTAGCTTGGAGTATTGAGCATTCATGAAGGGTTCTAAGGCTGCCATATGACTTAAGATGACTGCTACAAATCTTAAGATCCCGGCTCTAAGTCACTTCCGGCAGCTAGTTTGGACTATTGGGCATACATCAAGGACCCTAAGGCTGCCGTATGGCTTAAGATGACTGCTACAAGTCTCATCGAGCCGGCTCTAAGTCACTTCGCGCAGCTAGGTTGGACTATTGGGACTAACGCTGTCGTATGACTTAAGATGACAGCTACAAGTCTCAAGAGCCCGGATAAAAGTCACTTCCGGCAGCTAGTCTGGACTATTGCACATTCATTAAGGACCTTTAGACTGCCGTATGACTCAAGATGACTGCTACAAGTCTCATCGAGCCGGCTCTAAGTCGCTTCGGGCAGCTAGGTTGGACTATTGGGCATCCATCAATGACCCTAAGGCTGCCATATGCTTTAAGATGACTGCTACAACTATCACCGAGCCGGCTGTAAGTGACTTCCGGCAGCTAAGATGTCTGCTACAAGTCTCAAGAGCCCGGCTCTAAGTCACTTCCAGCAGCTAGTCTGGACTATTGGGCATCCATCAAGGACCCTTAGACTACCATATGACTTAAGATGATTGCTACAAGTCTCATGAACCCGTTCCTCTAAGTCACTTCGGGCAGCTAGGTTGGACTATTGGGCACCCATCAATGACCCTAAGGCTGCCATATGACTTAAGATGACTGCTACAAGTAACACCGAGCCGGCTGTAAGTCACTTCCGGCAGCTAAGATGTCTGCTACAAGTCTCAAGAGCCCGGCTCTAAGTCACTTCCAGCAGCTAGTCTGGACTATTGCGCATTCATAAAGGACCCTTAGACTGCCATATGACTTAAAATGACTGCTACAAGTCTCATCGAGCCGGCTCTAAGTCACTTCGGGCAGCTAGTTTGGACTATTGGCCATCCATCAAGACCCTTAGACTGCCATATGACTTAAGATGACTGCTACAATTCTCATCGAGCCCGCTAAAAGTCACTTTGGGCAGCTAGGTTGGACTACTGGGCATTTATCAATGACCCTGAGGCTGCCATATGACTTAAGATGACTGCTACAAGTCTCATCGAGCCGTCTCTAAGTCACTTCCGGCAGCTAGTCTGGACTATTGGGCATCCATCAAGACCTTTAGACTGCCATATGACTTAAGATGACTGCTACAATTCTCATCGAGCCCGCTAAAAGTCACTTTGGGCAGCTAGGTTGGACTACTGGGCATTTATCAATGACCCTGAGGCTGCCATATGACTTAAGATGATTGCTACAAGTCTCATCGAGCCGTCTCTAAGTCACTTCGGGCAGCTAGTTTGGACTGTTGGCCATCCATCAAGACCCTTAGACTGCCATATGACTTTAGATGACTGCTACAATTCTCATCGAGCCCGCTAAAAGTCACTTTGGGCAGCTAGGATGGACTACTGGGCATTTATCAATGACCCTGAGGCTGCCATATGACTTAAGATGATTGCTACAAGCCTCATCGAGCCGGCTCTAAGTCACATCGGGCAGCTAGTTTTGACTATTGGCCATCCATCAAGACCCTTAGACTGCCATATGACTTAAGATGACTGCTACAATTCTCATCGAGCCCGCTAAAAGTCGCTTTGGGCAGCTAGGTTGTACTATTGGGCATCCATCAAGGACCCTAAGGCTACCGTATGACTTAAAATGACTGCTACAAGTCTCAAGAGCCCGGCTCTTAGTCACTTCCGGCAGCTAGTTTGGACTATTGGCCATCCATCAAGACCCTTAGACTGCCATATGACTTAAGATGACTGCTACAATTCTCATCGAGCCCGCTAAAAGTCAGTTTGGGCAGCTAGGTTGTACTATTGGGCATCCATCAAGGACGCTAAGGCTACCGTATGACTTAAAATAACTGCTACAAGTCTCAAGAGCCCGGCTCTTAGTCACTTCCGGCAGCTAGTTTGGACTATTAGCCATCCATCAAGACCCTTAGACTGCCATATGACTTAAGATGACTGCTACAATTCTCATCGAGCCCGCTAAAAGTCACTTTGGGCAGCTAGGTTGGACTATTGGGCATCCATCAATGACTCTAAGGTTGCCATATGCTTTAAGATGACTGCTACAACTATCACCGAGCCGGCTCTAAGTCCCTTCCGGCAGCTAAGATGTCTGCTACAAGTCTCAAGAGCCCGGCTCTTAGTCACTTCTAGCAGCTAGTCTGGACTATTGGGCATCCATCAAGGACCCTTAGACTGCCATATGACTTAAGATGACTGCTACAATTCTCATCGAGACCGCTAAAAGTCACTTTGGGCAGCTAGGTTGGACTACTGGGCATTTATCAATGACCCTGAGGCTGCCATAAGACTTTAGATGACTGCTACAAGTCTCATCGAGCCGTCTCTAAGTCACTTCCGGCAGCTAGTCTGGACTATTGGGCATCCATCAATGACCCTAAGGCTGCTGTATAACTTAAGATGACAGCTACAAGTCTCAAGAGCCCGGATATAAGTCACTTCCGGCAGCTAGTCTGGACTATTGCACATTCATCAAAGACCCTTAGACTGCCGTATGACTCAAGATGACTGCTACAAGTCTCATCGAGCCGGCTCTAAGTCGCTTTGGGCAGCTAGGTTGGACTATTGGGCATCCATCAATGACCCTAAGGTTGCCATATGCTTTAAGATGACTGCTACAACTATCACCGAGCCGGCTCTAAGTCCCTTCCGGCAGCTAAGATGTCTGCTACAAGTCTCAAGAGCCCGGCTCTTAGTCACTTCCAGCAGCTAGTCTGGACTATTGGGCATCCATCAAGGACCCTTAGACTGCCATATGACTCAAGATGACTGCTACAATTCTCATCGAGCCCGCTAAAAGTCACTTTGGGCAGCTAGGTTGGACTACTGGGCATTTATCAATGACCCTGAGGCTGCCATATGACTTAAGATGATTGCTACAAGTCTCATCGAGCCGGCTCTAAGTCACATCGGGCAGCTAGTTTTGACTATTGGCCATCCATCAAGACCCTTAGACTGCCATATGACTTAAGATGACTGCTACAATTCTCATCGAGCCCGCTAAAAAGTCGCTTTGGGCAGCTAGGTTGTACTATTGGGCATCCATCAAGGACCCTAAGGCTACCGTATGACTTAAAATGACTGCTACAAGTCTCAAGAGCCCGGCTCTTAGTCACTTCCGGCAGCTAGTTTGGACTATTGGCCATCCATCAAGACCCTTAGACTGCCATATGACTTAAGATGACTGCTACAATTCTCATCGAGCCCGCTAAAAGTCACTTTGGGCAGCTAGGTTGGACTACTAGGCATTTATCAATGACCCTGAGGTTGCCATATGACTTAAGATGACTGCTACAAGTATCACCGAGCCGGCAGCTAAGATGTCTGCTACAAGTCTCAAGAGCCCGGCTCTAAGTCACTTCCAGCAGCTAGTCTGGACTATTGCGCATTCATAAAGGACCCTTAGACTGCCATATGACTTAAAATGACTGCTACAAGTCTCATCGAGCCGGCTCAAAGTCACTTTGGGCAGCTAATTTGGACAATTGGCCATCCATCAAGACCCTTAGACTGCCATATGACTTAAGATGACTGCTACAATTCTCATCGAGCCCCTAAAAGTCACTTTGGGCAGCTAGGTTGTACTATTGGGCATCCATCAAGGACCCTAAGGCTACCGTATGACTTAAAATGACTGCTACAAGTCTCAAGAGCCCGGCTCTTAGTCACTTCCGGCAGCTAGTTTGGACTATTGGCCATCCATCAAGACCCTTAGACTGCCATATGACTTAAGATGACTGCTACAAGTCTCATCGAGCCATCTCTAAGTCACTTCCGGCACCTAGTCTGGACTATTGGGCATCCATCAATGACCCTAAGGCTGCTGTATGACTTAAGATGACTGCTACAAGTCTCAAGAGCCCGGATATAAGTCACTTCCGGCAGCTAGTCTGGACTATTGCACATTCATCAAGGACCCTTAGACTGCCGTATGACTCAAGATGACTGCTACAACTATCACCGAGCCGGCTCTAAGTCCCTTCCGGCAGCTAAGATGTCTGCTACAAGTCTCAAGAGCCCGGCTCTTAGTCACTTCCAGCAGCTAGTCTGGACCATTGCCCATTCATAAAGGACCCTTAGACTGCCATATGACTTAAAATGACTGCTACAAGTCTCATCGAGCCGGCTCTAAGTCACTTCGGGCAGCTAGGTTGTACTATTGGGCATCCATCAAGGACCCTAAGGCTGCTGTATGACTGAAGATGACAGCTACAAGTCTCAAGAGCCCGGATATTAGTCACTTCCGGTAGCTAGTCTGGACTATTGCATATTCATCAAGGACCCTTAGACTGCCGTATGACTTAAAATGACTGCTACAAGTCTCAAGAGCCCGGCTCTTAGTCACTTCACTTGGGCATCCACAAGGGACCCCTAGACTGCCGTATGCCTTAAAATGACTACTAAACATCTTAAGATCCCGGCTCTAAGTCAGTTCCGGCAGCTAGCTTGGATCATTGAGCATTCATTAAGGGTTCTTAGGCTGCCATATGACTTAATATGACTGCTACAAATCTTAAGATCCCGGCTCTAATTCACTTCCTGTAGTTACTCTGGATTATTGCGCATCTATCAAGGACCCGAAGGCTGCCATATGATTTAAGATAGCTACTACAAGTCTCAAGAGCCCGGCTCTAAGTAACTTCCGGCAGCTAGCTTGGAGTATTGAGCATTCATGAAGGGTTCTAAGGCTGCCATATGACTTAAGATGACTGCTACAAGTCTCATCGCGCCGGCACTAAATCACTTCGGGCAGCTAGTTTGGACAATTGGGCATCCATCAATGACCCTAAGGCTGCCGTATGTCTTAAGATGACAGCTACAAGTCTCTAGCGCTCGGCTATAAGTAACTTCCGGCAGCTAGTTTGGACTATTGGGCAACCATCAAGGTCCCTTAGACTGGCATATGATTTAAGATGATTGCTTCAAGTCTCAAGAGCACGGCTCTAAGTCACTTCCAGCAGCTAGTCTGGAATATTGCGCATCCATCAAGTACCCTTAGACTGCCCTATGACTTAAGATGACTTCTACAAGTCTCATCGAGCCGGCTCTAAGTCACTTCGGGCAGCTAGGTTAGACTATTGCTAGCTTGGAGTATTGAGCATTCATGTAGAGTTCTAAGGCTGCCATATGACTTAAGATAACTGCTACAAATCTTAAGATCCCGGCTCTAAGTCACTTCCGGCAGCTATTTTGGACTATTGGGCATACATCAAGGACCCTTAGGCTTCGGCCACGCATTAAGCGATGAGCGACTAAGCGACTGAGCGACGCTCTCTCGAGCGACGTAAAATATTAAAGCTTATGAGAAAGCGTTGGAGTGGCCACGCAGCTGCTGAGCGACGAGCGAATTTTGAGAGCGTCAGAGCGACGTCGCTCAGCGCTAGAATTGATTCTAATTTTAGTGCATCGCTCAGCGACGAATGCAAACAATGCAAAAAATCTGTGGAGAATTATTAATTTCGGCTGTTCAAAGCCGAACTGTTTTGTGGAACGACACTAATAAAGAGTATAAAAATAGAAATATAACAGATAAAGAATGGAATGAAGTTGGAGTTATTTGTAACTGTACAGGTAAGTTTTTATTTACAGTTATGTATAATATACAATATTAACTTAAGTTATATTTAATGTGTGTAGCAAGTTATATTTAATAAGTATGTGTACATGAATTTATGTATATATTTAAAGTGACGTTAATTAATTTAACCAGAAGGCCGAGCTAACTTCGGCCATGCCGAAGTTTGTATACCCTTGCAAGTTTTTGTGTTACTCAATCCCTAAATGGAGATAGGAAAAGAAAAGGATTTGGTGTAATAAACAGTATCTACACGCCATAACACGACACGCATACATATGCATGTGTGTAGATATGGAGCATGCAATTTTTTCAACTTTTTGTATGACAGCCATATCGTATAGTTATCCTACTTTGATCCAATTTGGCAGGATTATAGTTTATTATGTGCAAATGTCATCTACCAAGTTTGGTGATGATAGCAGAAGAAACCAAAAAGTTTTTAGAAGAAAAACTATTTTTCGACCGATAGTTCCTATGTAAGCTATATGATATTGTCGTCCGATCCGGATGAATCCCAGATATACAATGCCTGCACTATATATATACAAGACTTCGTGCAAAATTGCAGCTGTGTAGCTTTAGCGGTCTAGGAGAAGAAGCTGTTGATCCAGACAGACAGACAGACGGACAGACAGACAGACGGTCAGACGGACAGACATACTGCCATATGACTTAAGATGACTGCAACAAGTATCATCGAGCCGGCTCTAATTCACTTCGGGCAGCTAGGTTGGACTATTGGGCAACCATCAAGGACCCTAAGGCTGCCATATGACTTAAGATGACTGCTACAAGTCCCAAGAGCCCGGTTCTTAGTCACTTCCAGCAGCTAGTCTGGACTATTGCGCATCCATCAAGGACCTTAAGGCTGCCATATGAACTAAGGTGACTACCACAAACCTTAAGATCCCGGCTCCAAGTTACTTCCGGCAGATAGTCTGGTCTATTGCGCATCCATCAATGACCCTAAGGCTGCCATATGACTTAAGATGACTGCTACAAATCTCAAGAGCCCGGCTATAAGTCACTTCCAGCAGCTAGTCTGGGCTCTAAGTCACTTTGGGCAGCTAGGATGGACTATTGGAAATCCATAAATGACCCTAAGGCTGCCGTATGACTTAAGATGACTACTACAAGTCTCAAGAGCCCGGCTATAAGTCACTTCCAGCAGCTAGTCTGGACTATTGCGAATCCATCAATGACCATTAGACCGCCATATGACTTAAGATGACTTCTACAAGTCCCATTAAGCCGTTTCTATGTCACTTGGGGCAGCTAGTTTGGACTATTGGGCATCCATCGAGGTCCCTTAGACTGCCATATGACTTAAGATGACTGCTACAAATATTAAGATCCCGGCTCTAAGTAACTTCCGGCAGCTAGGTTGGACTATTGCGCATTCATCAATGACCATAAGACTGCCATATGACTTAAGATGACTTCTACAAGTCTCGTAGAGCCGGCTCTAACTCACTTCGGGCAGCTAGGTTGGACTATTGGGCATCCATCAATGACCCTAAGGCTGCCGTATGACTTAAGATGACTGCTACAAATCTTAAGATCCCGGCTCTAAGTCACTTCCGGCAACTAGTTTGGACTACTGGGCATTTATCAATGACCCTGAGGCTGCCATATGACTTAAGATGATTGCTACAAGTCTCATAGAGCCGGCTCTAAGTCACTTCAGGCAGCTAGTTTGGTCACTTCTAAGTCACTTCCGCCAGCTAGTTTGGACTATTGGGTATCCATCGAGGTCCCTTAGACTGCCATATGACTTAAGATGACTGCTACAAGTCTCAAGAGCCCGGCTATAAGTCACTTCCAGCAGCTAGTCTGGACTATTGCGCATCCATCAATGACCATTAGACTGCCATATGACTTATGATGACATCTACAAGTCTCATAGAGCCGGCTCTAAGACACTTCGGGCAGCTAGGTTGGACTATTGGGCATCCATCAATAACCCTAAGGCTGCCGTATGACTTAAGATAACTGCTACAAATCTTAAGATCCCGGCTCTAAGTCACTTCCGGCAGCTGTCTTGGAGTATTCAGCATTCATAAAGGGTTCTAAGATGCATGCTGCAAATCCCGGCTCTAATTGACTTCGAGCAGTTAGTTTGGACTATTGGGCATCCATTAAGGACCCTTAGACTGCCATATGACTTAAGATGACTTCTACATTTTTCATAGAGCCGGCTCTAAGTCACTTCTGGCAGCTAGGTTGGACTATTGGGCATCCATCAACGACCCTAAGACTGCCGTATGACTTAAGATAACTGCTACAAATATTAAGGTCCCGGCTCTAAGTCACTTCCGGCAGCTATCTTGGAGTATTGATCATTCATGAAGGCTTCTAAGATGCATGCTGCAAATCTTAAGATCCCGGCTCTAATGCACTTCCGGCAGCTAGTTTGGACTATTAGACTGCCTTATGACTTAAGATGACTTCTACAAGTCTCATAGAGCCGGCTCTAACTCACTTCGGGCAGCTAGGTTGGACTATTAGGCATCCATCAATGACCCTAAGGCTGCCGTATGACTTAAGATGACTGCTACAAATCTTAAGATCCCGGCTCTAAGTCACTTCCGGCAACTAGTTTGGACTATTGCGCATCCATCAATGACCATTAGAACGCCATATGACTTAAGATGACTTCTACAAGTCTCATAGAGCCGGCTCTAAGTCACTTCAGGCAGCTAGTTTGGTCACTTCTAAGTCACTTCCGCCAGCTAGTTTGGACTATTGGGTATCCATCGAGATCCCTTAGACTGCCATATGACTTAAGATGACTGCTACAAGTCTCAAGAGCCCGGCTATAAGTCACTTCCAGCAGCTAGTCTGGACTATTGCGCATCCATCAATGACCATTAGACCGCCATATGATTTAAGATGACTTCTACAAGTGTCATAGAGCCGGCTCTAAGTCACTTTGGGCAGCTAGGTTGGACTATTGGGCATCCATCAATAACCCTAAGGCTGCCGTATGACTTAAGATAACTGCTACAAATCTTAAGATCCCGGCTCTAAGTCACTTCCGGCAGCTGTCTTGGAGTATTCAGCATTCATGAAGGGTTCTAAGATGCATGCTGCAAATCCCGGCTCTAATTCACTTCGGGCAGCTAGTTTGGACTATTGGGCATCCATCAAGGACCATTAGAACGCCATATGACTTAAGATGACTTCTACAAGTCTCATAGAGCCGGCTCTAAGTCACTTCAGGCAGCTAGTTTGGTCACTTCTAAGTCACTTCCGCCAGCTAGTTTGGACTATTGGGTATCCATCGAGGTCCCTTAGACTGCCATATGACTTAAGATGACTGCTACAAGTCTCAAGAGCCCGGCTATAAGTCACTTCCAGCAGCTAGTCTGGACTATTGCGCATCCATCAATGACCATTAGACCGCCATATGATTTAAGATGACTTCTACAAGTGTCATAGAGCCGGCTCTAAGTCACTTTGGGCAGCTAGGTTGGACTATTGGGCATCCATCAATAACCCTAAGGCTGCCGTATGACTTAAGATAACTGCTACAAATCTTAAGATCCCGGCTCTAAGTCACTTCCGGCAGCTGTCTTGGAGTATTCAGCATTCATGAAGGGTTCTAAGATGCATGCTGCAAATCCCGGCTCTAATTCACTTCGGGCAGCTAGTTTGGACTATTGGGCATCCATCAAGGACCATTAGAACGCCATATGATTTAAGATGACTTCTACAAGTGTCATAGAGCCGGCTCTAAGTCACTTCTGGCAGCTAGGTTGGACTATTGGGCATCCATCAACGACCCTAAGACTGCCGTATGACTTAAGATAACTGCTACAAATCTTAAGGTCCCGGCTCTAAGTCACTTTCGGCAGCTAGTTTGGACTATTAGACTGCCTTATGACTTAAGATGACTTCTACAAGTCTCAAAAGCTATAAGTCACTTCCGGCAGCTAGTCTGGACTATTGCACATCCATCAATGACCATTAGACTGCCATATGACTTATGATGACATCTACAAGTCTCATAGAGCCGGCTCTAAGACACTTCGGGCAGCTAGGTTGGACTATTGGGCATCCATCAATAACCCTAAGGCTGCCGTATGACTTAAGATAACTGCTACAAATGTTAAGATCCCGGCTCTAAGTCACTTCAGGCAGCTAGTTTGGTCACTTCTAAGTCACTTCCGCCAGCTAGTTTGGACTATTGGGCATCCATCAACGACCCTAAGGCTGCCATATGACTTAAAATGACTGCTACAAGTCTCATCGAGCCGGCTCTAAGTCACTTCCGGCAGCAAGGTTGTACTATTGGGCATCCATCAAGGACCCTAAGGCTACCGTATGACTTAAAATGACTGCTACAAGTCTCAAGAGCCCGGCTCTTAGTCACTTCCGGCAGCTAGTTTGGACTATTGGCCATCCATCAAGGACCCTTAGACTGCCATATGACTTTAGATGACTGCTCCAAGTCTCATGAGCCCGTTCCTGTAAGTCACTTCGGGCAGCTAGGTTGGACTACTGGGCGTTCATCAATGACCCTGAGGCTGCCATATGACTTAAGATGGCTGCTACAAGTCTCATCGAGCCGGCTCTACGCCATTTCGAGAAGCTGGACTATTGGGCAGCTATCAAGGAATCTAAGGCTGCCAAATGACTTAGGGTCGCTGCTACAAGTCTCATCGAGCCGGCTATCCGTCACTTCCGGAAGCTAGATTGGACTATTGGGCAGCTATAAAGGGCTCTAAGGCTGCCAAATGACTAAAGATGACTGCTACAAGTCTCAAAATCGCGTCTCTAAGTCCCTTTCGGCAGCTATTTTGGACTATTGGGCATACATCAATGACCTTTAGGCTTCGGCCACGCATTAAGCGATGAGCGACTAAGCGACTGAGCGACGCTCTCTCGAGCGACGTAAAATATTAAAGCTTATGAGAAAGCGTTGGAGTGGCCACGCAGCTGCTGAGCGACGAGCGAATTTTGAGAGCGTCAGAGCGACGTCGCTCAGCGCTAGAATTGATTCTAATTTTAGTGCATCGCTCAGCGACGAATGCAAACAATGCAAAAAATCTGTGGAGAATTATTAATTTCGGCTGTTCAAAGCCGAACTGTTTTGTGGAACGACACTAATAAAGAGTATAAAAATAGAAATATAACAGATAAAGAATGGAATGAAGTTGGAGTTATTTGTAACTGTACAGGTAAGTTTTTATTTACAGTTATGTATAATATACAATATTAACTTAAGTTATATTTAATGTGTGTAGCAAGTTATATTTAATAAGTATGTGTACATGAATTTATGTATATATTTAAAGTGACGTTAATTAATTTAACCAGAAGGCCGAGCTAACTTCGGCCATGCCGAAGTTTGTATACCCTTGCAAGTTTTTGTGTTACTCAATCCCTAAATGGAGATAGGAAAAAGAAAAGGATTTGGTGTAATAAACAGTATCTACACGCCATAACACGACACGCATACATATGCATGTGTGTAGATATGGAGCATGCAATTTTTTCAACTTTTTGTATGACAGCCATATCGTATAGTTATCCTACTTTGATCCAATTTGGCAGGATTATAGTTTATTATGTGCAAATGTCATCTACCAAGTTTGGTGATGATAGCAGACGAAACCAAAAAGTTTTTAGAAGAAAAACTATTTTTCGACCGATAGTTCCTATGTAAGCTATATGATATTGTCGTCCGATCCGGATGAATCCGAGATATACAATGCCTGCACTATATATATACAAGACTTCAAGCAAAATTGCAGCTGTGTAGCTTTAGCGGTCTAGGAGAAGAAGCTGTTGATCCAGACAGACAGACAGACGGACAGACGGACAGACAGACAGACGGTCAGACGGACAGACATACTGCCATATGACTTAAGATGACTGCAACAAGTATCATCGAGCCGGCTCTAATTCACTTCGGGCAGCTAGGTTGGACTATTGGGCAACCATCAAGGACCCTAAGGCTGCCATATGACTTAAGATGACTGCTACAAGTCCCAAGAGCCCGGTTCTTAGTCAATTCCAGCAGCTAGTCTGGACTATTGCGCATCCATCAAGGACCTTAAGGCTGCCATATGAACTAAGATGACTACCACAAACCTTAAGATCCCGGCTCCAAGTCACTTCCGGCAGATAGTCTGGTCTATTGCGCATCCATCAATGACGCTAAGGCTGCCATATGACTTAAGATGACTGCTACAAATCTCAAGAGCCCGGCTATAAGTCACTTCCAGCAGCTAGTCTGGGCTCTAAGTCACTTTGGGAAGCTAGGATGGACTATTGGACATCCATAAATGACCCTAAGGCTGCCGTATGACTTAAGATGACTACTACAAGTCTCAAGAGCCCGGCTATAAGTCACTTCCAGCATCTAGTCTGGACTATTGCGAATCCATCAAAGACCATTAGACCGCCATATGACTTAAGATGACTTCTACAAGTCCCATAGAGCCGTTTCTATGTCACTTGGGGACGCTAGTTTGGACTATTGGGCATCCATCGAGGTCCCTTAGACTGCCATATGACTTAAGATGACTGCTACAAATATTAAGATCCCGGCTCTAAGTAACTTTCGGCAGCTAGTTTCGACTATTAGACTGCCTTATGACTTAAGATGACTTCTACAAGTCTCAAAAGCTATAAGTCACTTCCGGCAGCTAGTCTGGACTATTGCGCATCCATCAATGACCATTAGACCGCCATATGATTTAAGATGACTTCTACAAGTGTCATAGAGTCGGCTCTAAGTCACTTTGGGCAGCTAGGTTGGACTATTGGACATCCATAAATGACCTTAAGGCTGCCGTATGACTTAAGATAACTGCTACAAATCTTAAGATCCCGGCTCTAAGTCACTTCCGGCAGCTGTCTTGGAGTATTCAGCATTCATGAAGGGTTCTCAGATGCATGCTGCAAATCCCGGCTCTAATTCACTTCGGGCAGCTAGTTTGGACTATTGGGCATCCATCAAGGACCCTTAGACTGCCATATGACTTAAGATGACTTCTACATTTCTCATAGAGCCGGCTCTAAGTCACTTCTGGCAGCTAGGTTGGACTATTGGGCATCCATCAACGACCCTAAGACTGCCGTATGACTTAAGATAACTGCTACAAATCTTAAGGTCCCGGCTCTAAGTCACTTCCGGCAGCTATCTTGGAATATTGATCATTCATGAAGGCTTCTAAGATGCATGCTGCAAATCTTAAGATCCCGGCTCTAATGCACTTCCGGCAGCTAGTTTGGACTATTAGACTGCCTTATGACTTAAGATGACTTCTACAAGTCTCAAAAGCTATAAGTCACTTCCGGCAGCTAGTCTGGACTATTGCGCATCCATCAATGACCATTAGACCGCCATATGATTTAAGATGACTTCTACAAGTGTCATAGAGCCGGCTCTAAGTCACTTTGGGCAGCTAGGTTGGACTATTGGACATCCATAAATGACCCTAAGGCTGCCGTATGACTTAAGATGACTGCTACAAGTCTCAAGAGCCCGGCTATAAGTCACTTTCAGCAGCTAGTCTGGACTATTGCGAATCTATCAATGACCATTAGACCGCCATATGACTTAAGATGACTTCTGCAAGTGTCATAGAGCCGGCTCTAAGTCACTTCTGGCAGCTAGGTTGGACTATTGGACATCCATAAATGACCCTAAGGCTGCCGTATGACTTAAGATGACTGCTACAAGTCTCAAGAGCCCGGCTATAAGTCACTTCCAGAAGCTAGTCTGGACTATTGCGCATCCATCAATGACCATTAGACCGCCATATGATTTATGATGACTTCTACAAGTGTCATAGAGCCGGCTCTAAGTTACTTCTGGCAGCTAGGTTGGACTATTGGGCACCCATCAACGACCCTAAGACTGCCGTATGACTTAAGATAACTGCTACAAATCTTAAGGTCCCGGCTCTAAGTCACTTCCGGCAGCTATCTTGGAGTATTGATCATTCATGAAGGGTTCTAAGATGCATGCTGCAAATCTTAAGATCCCGGCTCTAATGCACTTCCGGCAGCTAGTTTGGACTATTAGACTGCCTTATGACTTAAGATGACGTCTACAAGTCTCAAAAGCTATAAGTCACTTCCGGCAGCTAGTCTGGACTATTGCGCATCCATCAATGACCATTAGACCGCCATATGATTTATGATGACTTCTACAAGTGTCATAGAGCCGGCTCTAAGTTTGGGCAGCTAGGTTGGAATATTGGACATCCATAAATGACCCTAAGGCTGCCGTATGACTTAAGATGACTGCTACAAATCTCAAGAGCCCGGCTATAAGTCACTTCCAGAAGCTAGTCTGTACTATTGCGCATCCATCAATGACCATTAGACCGCCATATGATTTATGATGACTTCTAAAAGTGTCATAGAGCCGGCTCTAAGTCACTTTGGGCAGCTAGGTTGGACTATTGGACATCCATAAATGACCCCAAGGCTGCCGTATGACTTAAGATAACTGCTACAAATCTTAAGATCCCGGCTCTAAGTCACTTCCGGCAGCTGTCTTGGAGTATTCAGCATTCATGAAGGGTTCTAAGATGCATGCTGCAAATCCCGGCTCTAATTCACTTCGGGCAGCTAGTTTGGACTATTGGGCATCCATCAAGGACCCTTAGACTGCCATATGACTTAAGATGACTTCTACATTTCTCATAGAGCCGGCTCTAAGTCACTTCTGGCAGCTAGGTTGGACTATTGGGCATCCATCAACGACCCTAAGACTGCCGTATGACTTAAGATGACTGCTACAAATCTTAAGGTCCCGGCTCTAAGTCACTTCCGGCAGCTATCTTGGAGTATTGATCATTCATGAAGGGTTCTAAGATGCATGGTGCAAATCCCGGCTCTAATTCACTTCGGGCAGCTAGTTTGAACTATTGGGCATCCATCAAGGACCCTTAGACTGCACTATGACTGAAGATGACTTATACAAGTCTCATCGAGCCGGCTCTAAGTCACTTCGGGCAGCTAGGTTAGACTATTGCTAGCTTGGAGTATTGAGCATTCATGAAGGGTTCTAAGGCTGCCATATGACTTAAGATGACTGCTACAAATCTTAAGATCCCGGCTCTAAGTCACTTCCGGCAGCTATTTTGGACTATTGGGCATACATCAAGGACCTTTAGACTGCCATATAACTTAAGATGACTGCAACAAGTATCATCGAGCCGGCTCTAATTCACTTCGGGCAGCTAGGTTGGACTATTGGGCATCCATCAACGACCTTAAGGCTGCCATATGACTTAAGATGACTGCTACAAGTCCCAAGAGCCCGGTTCTTAGTCACTTCCAGCAGCTAGTCTGGACTATTGCGCATCCATCAAGGACCTTAAGGCTGCCATATGACCTAAGATGACTACTACAAACCTTAAGATCCCGGCTTTAATTCACTTCCGGCAGATAGTCTGGTCTATTGCGCATCCATCAATGAGCCTAAGGCTGCCATATGACTTAAGATGACTGCTACAAATCTCAAGAGCCCGGCTATAAGTCACTTCCAGCAGCTAGTCTGGACTATTGCGCATCCAACAATGACCATTAGACCGCCATATGATTTAAGATGACTTCTACAAGTGTCATAAAGCCGGCTCTAAGTCACTTTGGGCAGCTAGGTTGGACTATTGGACATCCATAAATGACCCTAAGGCTGCCGTATGACTTAAGATGACTGCTACAAGTCTCAAGAGCCCGGCTATAAGTCACTTTCAGCAGCTAGTCTGGACTATTGCGAATCTATCAATGACCATTAGACCGCCATATGACTTAAGATGACTTCTGCAAGTGTCATAGAGCCGGCTCTAAGTCACTTTGGGCAGCTAGGTTGGACTATTGGACATCCATAAATGACCCTAAGGCTGCCGTATGACTTAAGATGACTGCTACAAGTCTCAAGAGCCCTGCTATAAGTCACTTTCAGCAGCTTGTCTGGACTATTGCGAATCTATCAATGACCATTAGACCGCCATATGACTTAAGATGACTTCTGCAAGTGTCATAGAGCCGGCTCTAAGTCACTTTGGGCAGCTAGGTTGGACTATTGGACATCCATAAATGACCCTAAGGCTGCCGTATGACTTAAGATGACTGCTACAAGTCTCAAGAGCACGGCTCTAAGTCACTTCCAGCAGCTACTCTGGACTATTGCGCATCCATCAAGGACCTTAAGGCTGCTATATGACCTAAGATGACTGCTACAAATATCAAAAGCCCGGCTATAAGTCACTTCCAGCAACTAGTCTGGACTATTGCGCATCCATCAATGACCATTAGACCGCCATATGACTTAAGATGACTTCTACAAGTCTCATCGAGCCGGCCCTAAGCCACTTTGGGCAGCTAGGTTGGACTATTGGACATCCATAAATGACCCTAAGACTGCCGTATGACCTAAGATGACTGCTACAAATCTTAAGATCCCGGCTCTAAGTCACTTCCGGCAGCTGTCTTGGAGTATTCAGCATTCATGAAGGGTTCTAAGATGCATGCTGCAAATCCCGGCTCTAATTCACTTCGGGCAGCTAGTTTGGACTATTGGGCATCCATCAAGGACCCTTAGACTGTCATATGACTTAAGATGACTTCTACATTTCTCATAGAGCCGGCTCTAAGTCACTTCTGTCAGCTAGGTTGGACTATTGGGCATCCATCAACGACCCTAAGACTGCCGTATGACTTAAGATGACTGCTACAAATCTTAAGGTCCCGGCTCTAAGTCACTTCCGGCAGCTATCTTGGAGTATTGATCATTCATGAAGGGTTCTAAGATGCATGGTGCAAATCCCGGCTCTAATTCACTTCGGGCAGCTAGTTTGGACTATTGGGCATCCATCAAGGACCCTTAGACTGCCATATGACTTAAGATCACTTCTACATTTCTCATAGAGCCGGCTCTAACTCACTTCGGGCAGCTTGTTTGGACAATTGGGCATCCATCAATGACCCTAAGGCTGCCGTATGACTTAAGATGACAGTCACAAATCTCTTGCGCTCGGCTATAAGTCACTTCCGGCAGCTAGTTTGGACTATTGGGCGACCATCAAGGTCCCTTAGACTGGCATATGATTTAAGATGATTGCTACAAGTCTCAAGAGCACGGCTCTAAGTCACTTCCAGCAGCTAGTCTGGAATATTGCGCATCCATCAAGTACCCTTAGACTGCACTATGACTGAAGATGACTTATACAAGTCTCATCGAGCCGGCTCTAAGTCACTTTGGGCAGCTAGGTTAGACTATTGCTAGCTTGGAGTATTGAGCATTCATGAAGGGTTCTAAGGCTGCCATATGACTTAAGATGACTGCTACAAATCTTAAGATCCCGGCTCTAAGTCACTTCCGGCAGCTATTTTGGACTATTGGGCATACATCAAGGACCTTTAGACTGCCATATGACTTAAGATGACTGCAACAAGTGTCATCGAGCCGGCTCTAATTCACTTCGGGCAGCTAGGTTGGACTATTGGGCATCCATCAACGACCTTAAGGCTGCCATATGACTTAAGATGACTGCTACAAGTCCCAAGAGCCCGGTTCTTAGTCACTTCCAGCAGCTAGTCTGGACTATTGCGCATCCATCAAGGACCTTAAGGCTGCCATATGACCTAAGATGACTACTACAAACCTTAAGATCCCGGCTCTAATTCACTTCCGGCAGATAGTCTGGTCTATTGCGCATCCATCAATGAGCCTAAGGCTGCCATATGACTTAAGATGACTGCTACAAATCTCAAGAGCCCGGCTATAAGTCACTTCCAGCAGCTAGTCTGGACTATTGCGCATCCAACAATGACCATTAGACCGCCATATGATTTAAGATGACTTCTACAAGTGTCATAAAGCCAGCTCTAAGTCACTTTGGGCAGCTAGGTTGGACTATTGGACATCCATAAATGACCCTAAGGCTGCCGTATGACTTAAGATGACTGCTACAAGTCTCAAGAGCCCGGCTATAAGTCACTTTCAGCAGCTAGTCTGGACTATTGCGAATCTATCAATGACCATTAGACCGCCATATGACTTAAGATGACTTCTGCAAGTGTCATAGAGCCGGCTCTAAGTCACTTTGGGCAGCTAGGTTGGACTATTGGACATCCATAAATGACCCTAAGGCTGCCGTATGACTTAAGATGACTGCTACAAGTCTCAAGAGCCCTGCTATAAGTCACTTTCAGCAGCTTGTCTGGACTATTGCGAATCTATCAATGACCATTAGACCGCCATATGACTTAAGATGACTTCTGCAAGTGTCATAGAGCCGGCTCTAAGTCACTTTGGGCAGCTAGGTTGGACTATTGGACATCCATAAATGACCCTAAGGCTGCCGTATGACTTAAGATGACTGCTACAAGTCTCAAGAGCACGGCTCTAAGTCACTTCCAGCAGCTACTCTGGACTATTGCGCATCCATCAAGGACCTTAAGGCTGCTATATGACCTAAGATGACTGCTACAAATATCAAAAGCCCGGCTATAAGTCACTTCCAGCAACTAGTCTGGACTATTGCGCATCCATCAATGACCATTAGACCGCCATATGACTTAAGATGACTTCTACAAGTCTCATCGAGCCGGCCCTAAGCCACTTTGGGCAGCTAGGTTGGACTATTGGACATCCATAAATGACCCTAAGACTGCCGTATGACCTAAGATGACTGCTACAAATCTTAAGATCCCGGCTCTAAGTCACTTCCGGCAGCTGTCTTGGAGTATTCAGCATTCATGAAGGGTTCTAAGATGCATGCTGCAAATCCCGGCTCTAATTCACTTCGGGCAGCTAGTTTGGACTATTGGGCATCCATCAAGGACCCTTAGACTGTCATATGACTTAAGATGACTTCTACATTTCTCATAGAGCCGGCTCTAAGTCACTTCTGTCAGCTAGGTTGGACTATTGGGCATCCATCAACGACCCTAAGACTGCCGTATGACTTAAGACGACTGCTACAAATCTTAAGGTCCCGGCTCTAAGTCACTTCCGGCAGCTATCTTGGAGTATTGATCATTCATGAAGGGTTCTAAGATGCATGGTGCAAATCCCGGCTCTAATTCACTTCGGGCAGCTAGTTTGGACTATTGGGCATCCATCAAGGACCCTTAGACTGACATATGACTTAAGATCACTTCTACATTTCTCATAGAGCCGGCTCTAACTCACTTCGGGCAGCTTGTTTGGACAATTGGGCATCCATCAATGACCCTAAGGCTGCCGTATGACTTAAGATGACAGTCACAAATCTCTTGCGCTCGGCTATAAGTCACTTCCGGCAGCTAGTTTGGACTATTGGGCGACCATCAAGGTCCCTTAGACTGGCATATGATTTAAGATGATTGCTACAAGTCTCAAGAGCACGGCTCTAAGTCACTTCCAGCAGCTAGTCTGGAATATTGCGCATCCATCAAGTACCCTTAGACTGCACTATGACTGAAGATGACTTATACAAGTCTCATCGAGCCGGCTCTAAGTCACTTTGGGCAGCTAGGTTAGACTATTGCTAGCTTGGAGTATTGAGCATTCATGAAGGGTTCTAAGGCTGCCATATGACTTAAGATGACTGCTACAAATCTTAAGATCCCGGCTCTAAGTCACTTCCGGCAGCTATTTTGGACTATTGGGCATACATCAAGGACCTTTAGACTGCCATATGACTTAAGATGACTGCAACAAGTGTCATCGAGCCGGCTCTAATTCACTTCGGGCAGCTAGGTTGGACTATTGGGCATCCATCAACGACCTTAAGGCTGCCATATGACTTAAGATGACTGCTACAAGTCCCAAGAGCCCGGTTCTTAGTCACTTCCAGCAGCTAGTCTGGACTATTGCGCATCCATCAAGGACCTTAAGGCTGCCATATGACCTAAGATGACTACTACAAACCTTAAGATCCCGGCTCTAATTCACTTCCGGCAGATAGTCTGGTCTATTGCGCATCCATCAATGAGCCTAAGGCTGCCATATGACTTAAGATGACTGCTACAAATCTCAAGAGCCCGGCTATAAGTCACTTCCAGCAGCTAGTCTGGACTATTGCGCATCCAACAATGACCATTAGACCGCCATATGATTTAAGATGACTTCTACAAGTGTCATAGAGCCGGCTCTAAGTCACTTTCGGCAGCTAGGTTGGACTATTGGACATCCATAAATGACCCTAAGGCTGCCGTATGACTTAAGATGACTGCTACAAGTCTCAAGAGCCCGGCTATAAGTCACTTTCAGCAGCTTGTCTGGACTATTGCGAATCTATCAATGACCATTAGACCGCCATATGACTTAAGATGACTTCTGCAAGTGTCATAGAGCCGGCTCTAAGTCACTTTGGGCAGCTAGGTTGGACTATTGGACATCCATAAATGACCCTAAGGCTGCCGTATGACTTAAGATGACTGCTACAAGTCTCAAGAGCCCGGCTATAAGTCACTTTCAGCTGCTTGTCTGGACTATTGCGAATCTATCAATGACCATTAGACCGCCATATGACTTAAGATGACTTCTGCAAGTGTCATAGAGCCGGCTCTAAGTCACTTTGGGCGGCTAGGTTGGACTATTGGACATCCATAAATGACCCTAAGGCTGCCGTATGACTTAAGATGACTGCTACAAGTCTCAAGAGCACGGCTCTAAGTCACTTCCAGCAGCTACTCTGGACTATTGCGCATCCATCAAGGACCTTAAGGCTGCTATATGACCTAAGATGACTGCTACAAATATCAAAAGCCCGGCTATAAGTCACTTCCAGCAACTAGTCTGGACTATTGCGAATCTATCAATGACCATTAGACCGCCATATGACTTAAGATGACTTCTACAAGTCTCATCGAGCCGGCCCTAAGCCACTTTGGGCAGCTAGGTTGGACTATTGGACATCCATAAATGACCCTAAGACTGCCGTATGACCTAAGATGACTGCTACAAGTCTCAAGAGCCCGGCTATAAGTCACTTTCAGCAGCTAGTCTGGACTATTGCGAATCTATCAATGACCATTAGACCGCCATATGACTTAAGATGACTTCTACAAGTCTCATCGAGCCGGCCCTAAGCCACTTTGGGCAGCTAGGTTGGACTATTGGACATCCATAAATGACCCTAAGACTGCCGTATGACTTAAGATGACTGCTACAAATCTCAAGAGCCCGGCTATAAGTCACTTCCAGAAGCTAGTCTGGACTATTGCGCATCCATCAATGACCATTAGACCGCCATATGACTTAAGATGACTTCTACAAGTGTCATAGAGCCGGCTCTAAGTCACTTTGGGCAGCTAGGTTGGACTATTGGACATCCATAAATGACCCTAAGGCTGCCGTATGACTTAAGATGACTGCTACAAATCTCAAGAGCCCGGCTATAAGTAACTTCCGGCAGCTAGGTTGGACTATTGCGCATTCATCAATGACCCTTAGACTGCCATATGACTTAAGATGACTTCTACAAGTCTCATCGAGCCGACCCTAAGCCACTTCGGGCAGCTAGGTTGGACTATTGCTAGCTTGGAGCATTGAGCATTCATGAAGGGTTCTAAGGCTGCCATATGATTTAAGATAGCTGCTACTATGCCATATGTCTTAAGATAACTGCTACAAATATTAAGATCCCGGCTCTAAGTAACTTCCGGCAGCTAGGTTGGACTATTGCGCATCCATCAATGACCATTAGATCGCCATATGACTTAAGATGACTTCTACAAGTCTCATAGAGCCGGCTCTAAGTCACTTCGGGCAGCTAGGTTGGACTATTGGGCATCCATCAATGACCCTAAGGCTGCCGTATGACTTAAGATGACTGCTACAAATCTTAAGATCCCGGCTCTAAGTCACTTCCGGCAGCTAGTTTGGACTATTGCGCATCCATCAATGACCATTAGATCGCCATATGACTTAAGATGACTTCTACAAGTCTCATAGAGCCGGCTCTAAGTCACTTCGGGCAGCTATGTTGGACTATTGGGCATCCATCAATGACCCTAAGGCTGCCGTATGACTTAAGATGACTGCTACAAATCTTAAGATCCCGGCTCTAAGTCACTTCCGGCAGCTAGTTTGGACTATTGCGCATCCATCAATGACCATTAGATCGCCATATGACTTAAGATGTCTTCTACAAGTCTCATAGAGCTGGCTCTAAGACACTTCGGGCAGCTAGGTTGGACTATTGGGCATCAATCAATAACCCTAAGGCTGCCGTATGACTTAAGATAACTGCTATAAATCTTAAGATCCCGGCTCTAAGTCACTTCCGGCAGCTGTCTTGGAGTATTGAGCATTCACGAAGGGTTCTAAGATGCATGCTGCAAATCTTAAGATCCCGGCTCTAAGTCACTTCCAGCAGCTACTCTGGACTATTGCGCATCCATCAAGGGCCCTAAGGCTGCCATATGATTTAAGATGACCGCTACTAGTCTCAAGAGCCCGGCTGTAAGTCACTTCCGTCTGGAAGTGCGCATACATCAAGGACCCTAAGGCTGCCATATGACTTAAGATGACTGCTACAAATCTTAAGATCCCGGCTCTAAATCACTTCCGGCAGCTAGTTTGGACTTTTGCGCATCCATCAATGACCATTAGACCGCCATATGACTTAAGATGACTTCTACAAGTCTCATAGAGCCGGCTCTAAGTCACTTCGGGCAGCTAGTTTGGACTATTGGGCATCCATCAATGACCATAAGGCTGCCGTATGACTTAAGATGACTGCTACAAATTTTAAGATCCCGGCTCTAAGTCACTTCCGGCAGCTAGTTTGGACTATTGGGCATCCATCAATGACCATAAGGCTGCCGTATGACTTAAGATGACTGCTACAAATCTTAAGAACCCGGCTCTAAGTCACTTCCGGCAGCTAGTTTGGACTATTGCACATCCATCAATGGCCATTAGACCGCCATATGACTTAAGATGACTTCTACAAGTCTCATAGAGCCGGCTCTAAGTCACTTCGGGCAGCTAGGTTGGACTATTGGGCATCCATCAATGACCCTAAGGCTGCCGTATGACTTAAGATGACTGCTACAAATCTTAAGATCCCGGCTCTAAGTCACTTCCGGCAGCTAGTTTGGACTATTGCGCATCCATCAATGACCATTAGATCGCCATATGACTTAAGATGACTTCTACAAGTATCATAGAGCCGGCTCTAAGTCACTTTGGGCAGCTAGGTTGGACTATTGGACATCAATAAATGACCCTAAGGCTGCCGTATGACTTAAGATGACTGCTACAAGTCTCAAGAGCACGGCTCTAAGTCACTTCCGGCAGCTAGTTTGGACTATTGCGCATCCATCAATGACCATTAGATCGCCATATGACTTAAGATGACTTCTACAAGTCTCATAGAGCCGGCTCTAACTCACTTCGGGCGGCTAGGTTGGACTATTGGGCATCCATCAATGACCCTAAGGCTGCCGTATGACTTAAGATGACTGCTACAAATCTTAAGATCCTACATGATCTTAACATGCTACATGACTTAAGATGACTGCTACAAGTCTCAAGAGCACGGCTCTAAGTCACTTCCGGCAGCTAGTTTGGACTATTACGCATCCATCAATGACCATTAGATCGCCATATGACTTAAGATGACTTCTACAAGTCTCATAGAGCCGGCTCTAACTCACTTCGGGCGGCTAGGTTGGACTATTGGGCATCCATCAATGACCCTAAGGCTGCCGTATGACTTAAGATGACTGCTACAAATCTTAAGATCCCGGCTCTAAGTCACTTCCGGCAGCTAGTTTGGACTATTGCGCATCCATCAATTACCATTAGACCGCCATATGACTTAAGATGACTTCTACAAGTGTCATAGAGCCGGCTCTAAGTCACTTTGGGCAGCTAGGTTGGACTATTGGACATCCATAAATGACCCTAAGGCTGCCGTATGACTTAAGATGACTGCTACAAGTCTCAAGAGCACGGCTCTAAGTCACTTCCAGCAGCTACTCTGGACTATTGCGCATCCATCAAGGACCCTAAGGCTGCCATGTGACTTAAGATAGCTGCTACAAGTCTCATCGAGCCGGCTATCCGTCACTTCCGGAAGCTAAATTGGACTATTGGGCATCCTTCAAGGACTCTAAGGCTGCCATATGACTTAACATGACTGCTACAAGTCTCAAAATCGCGGCTCTAAGTCCCTTCCTGCAGCTAGTTTGGACTATTGGGCATCCTCCAAGAACCCTAAGGCTGCCATATGACTTAAGATGGCTGCTACAAATCTTAAGATCCCGGCTTTAAGTCACTTCCGGCAGCTAGTTTGGACTATTGCGCATCCATCAATGACCATTAGATCGCCATATGACTTAAGATGTCTTCTACAAGTCTCATAGAGCTGGCTCTAAGACACTTCGGGCAGCTAGGTTGGACTATTGGGCATCAATCAATAACCCTAAGGCTGCCGTATGACTTAAGATAACTGCTATAAGTCTCAACGTGCCGGCTATCCATCACTTCCGGAAGCTAGATTGGACTATTGGGCATCTATCAAGGACTCTAAGGCTGCCATATGACTTACGATGACTGCTACAAATCTCAAAATCGCGGCTCTAAGTCCCTTGCGGCAGCTAGTTTGGACTGTTGGGCATCCATCAATGACCATTAGATCGCCATATGACTTAAGATGACTTCTACAAGTCTCAAAAGCTATAAGTCACTTTCGGCAGCTAGTCTGGACTATTGCGCATCCATCAATGACCATTAGACTGCCATATGACTTATGATGACATCTACAAGTCTCATAGAGCCGGCTCTAAGACACTTCGGGCAGCTAGGTTGGACTATTGCTAGCTTGGAGCATTGAGCATTCATGAAGGGTTCTAAGGCTGCCATATGATTTAAGATAGCTGCTACTATGCCATATGACTTAAGATAACTGCTACAAATCTCAAGAGCCCGGCTATAAGTCACTTCCAGAAGCTAGTCTGGACTATTGCGCATCCATCAATGACCATTAGACCGCCATATGACTTAAGATGACTTCTACAAGTGTCATAGAGCCGGCTCTAAGTCACTTTGGGCAGCTAGGTTGGACTATTGGACATCCATAAATGACCCTAAGGCTGCCGTATGACTTAAGATGACTGCTACAAATCTCAAGAGCCCGGCTATAAGTAACTTCCGGCAGCTAGGTTGGACTATTGCGCATCCATCAATGACCATTAGATCGCCATATGACTTAAGATGACTTCTACAAGTATCATAGAGCCGGCTCTAACTCACTTCGGGCGGCTAGGTTGGACTATTGGGCATCCATCAATGACCCTAAGGCTGCCGTATGACTTAAGATGACTGCTACAAATCTTAAGATCCCGGCTCTAAGTCCCTTCCTGCAGCTAGTTTGGACTATTGGGCATCCTCCAAGAACCCTAAGGCTGCCATATGATTTAAGATAGCTGCTACTATGCCATATGACTTAAGATGACTGCTACAAATCTTAAGAACCCGGCTCTAAGTCACTTCCGGCAGCTAGTTTGGACTATTGCACATCCATCAATGGCCATTAGACCGCCATATGACTTAAGATGACTTCTACAAGTCTCATAGAGCCGGCTCTAAGTCACTTCGGGCAGCTAGGTTGGACTATTGGGCATCCATCAATGACCCTAAGGCTGCCGTATGACTTAAGATAACTGCTACAAATCTTAAGATCCCGGCTCTAAGTCACTTCCGGCAGCTAGTTTGGACTATTGCGCATCCATCAATGACCATTAGATCGCCATATGACTTAAGATGACTTCTACAAGTATCATAGAGCCGGCTCTAACTCACTTCGGGCGGCTAGGTTGGACTATTGGGCATCCATCAATGACCCTAAGGCTGCCGTATGACTTAAGATGACTGCTACAAATCTTAAGATCACTTCCGGAAGCTAAATTGGACTATTGGGCATCCTTCAAGGACTCTACGGCTGCCATATGACTTAACATGACTGCTACAAGTCTCAAAATCGCGGCTCTAAGTCCCTTCCTGCAGCTAGTTTGGACTATTGGGCATCCTCCAAGAACCCTAAGGCTGCCATATGACTTAAGATGGCTGTTATAAGTCTCAACGTGCCGGCTATCCATCACTTCCGGAAGCTAGATTGGACTATTGGGCATCTATCAAGGACTCTAAGGCTGCCATATGACTTAAGATGACTGCTACAAATCTCAAAATCGCGGCTCTAAGTCCCTTGCGGCAGCTAGTTTGGACTGTTGGGCATCCATCAATGACCATTAGATCGCCATATGACTTAAGATGACTTCTACAAGTCTCAAAAGCTATAAGTCACTTCCGGCAGCTAGTCTGGACTATTGCGCATCCATCAATGACCATTAGACTGCCATATGACTTATGATGACATCTACAAGTCTCATAGAGCCGGCTCTAAGACACTTCGGGCAGCTAGGTTGGACTATTGGGCATCCATCAATAACCCTAAGGCTGCCGTATGACTTAAGATAACTGCTACAAATCTTAAGATCCCGGCTCTAAGTCACTTCCGGCAGCTGTCTTGGAGTATTCAGCATTCATGAAGGGTTCTCAGATGCATGCTGCAAATCCCGGCTCTAATTCACTTCGGGCAGCTAGTTTGGACTATTGGGCATCCATCAAGGACCCTTAGACTGCCATATGACTTAAGATGACTTCTACATTTCTCATAGAGCCGGCTCTAAGTCACTTCTGGCAGCTAGGTTGGACTATTGGGCATCCATCAACGACCCTAAGACTGCCGTATGACTTAAGATAACTGCTACAAATCTTAAGGTCCCGGCTCTAAGTCACTTCCGGCAGCTATCTTGGAGTATTGATCATTCATGAAGGGTTCTAAGATGCATGCTGCAAATCTTAAGATCCCGGCTCTAATGCACTTCCGGCAGCTAGTTTGGACTATTAGACTGCCTTATGACTTAAGATGACTTCTACAAGTCTCAAAAGCTATAAGTCACTTCCGGCAGCTAGTCTGGACTATTGCGCATCCATCAATGACCATTAGACCGCCATATGATTTAAGATGACTTCTACAAGTGTCATAGAGCCGGCTCTAAGTCACTTTGGGCAGCTAGGTTGGACTATTGGACATCCATAAATGACCCTAAGGCTGCCGTATGACTTAAGATGACTGCTACAAATCTAGTCTGGACTATTGCGAATCCATCAATGACCATTAGACCGCCATATGATTTATGATGACTTCTACAAGTGTCATAGAGCCGGCTCTAAGTCACTTTGGGCAGCTAGGTTGGACTATTGGACATCCATAAATGACCCTAAGGCTGCCGTATGACTTAAGATGACTGCTACAAGTCTCAAGAGCCCGGCTATAAGTCACTTTCAGCAGCTAGTCTGGACTATTGCGAATCTATCAATGACCATTAGACCGCCATATGACTTAAGATGACTTCTGCAAGTGTCATAGAGCCGGCTCTAAGTCACTTTGGGCAGCTAGGTTGGACTATTGGACATCCATAAATGACCCTAAGGCTGCCGTATGACTTAAGATGACTGCTACAAGTCTCAAGAGCACGGCTCTAAGTCTCTTCCAGCAGCTACTCTGGACTATTGCGCATCCATCAAGGACCCTAAGGCTGCCATATGTTTTAAGATGACTGCTACAAATATTAAGATCCCGGCTCTAAGTAACTTCCGGCAGCTAGGTTGGACTATTGGGCATCCATCAATGACCCTAAGGCTGCCGTATGACTTAAGATGACTGCTACAAATCTTAAGATCCCGGCTCTAAGTTACTTCCGGCAGCTAGTTTGGACTATTGCGCATCCATTAATGACCATTAGATCGCCATATGACTTAAGATGACTTCTACAAGTATCATAGAGCCGGCTCTAACTCACTTCGGGCGGCTAGGTTGGACTATTGGGCATCCATCAATGACCCTAAGGCTGCCGTATGACTTAAGATGACTGCTAAAAATCTTAAGATCCCGGCTCTAAGTCACTTCCGGCAGCTAGTTTGGACTATTGCGCATCCATCAATGACCATTAGATCGCCATATGACTTAAGATGACTTCTACAAGTCTCATAGAGCAGGCTCTAACTCACTTCGGGCGGCTAGGTTGGACTATTGGGCATCCATCAATGACCCTAAGGCTGCCGTATGACTTAAGATGACTGCTACAAGTCTCATAGAGCCGGCTCGTACTCACTTCCGGCAGCTAGGTTGGACTATTGCTCATCCATCAATGACCATTAGACCGCCATATGACTTAAGATGACTTCTACAAGTGTCATAGAGCCGGCTCTAAGTCACTTTGGGCAGCTAGGTTGGACTATTGGACATCCATAAATGACCCTAAGGCTGCCGTATGACTTAAGATGACTGCTACAAGTCTCAAGAGCACGGCTCTAAGTCACTTCCGGCAGCTAGTTTGGACTATTGCGCATCCATCAATGACCATTAGATCGCCATATGACTTAAGATGACTTCTACAAGTCTCATAGAGCCGGCTCTAACTCACTTCGGGCGGCTAGGTTGGACTATTGGGCATCCATCAATGACCCTAAGGCTGCCGTATGACTTAAGATGACTGCTACAAATCTTAAGATCCCGGCTCTAAGTCACTTCCGGCAGCTAGTTTGGACTATTGCGCATCCATCAATGACCATTAGATCGCCATATGACTTAAGATGACTTCTACAAGTCTCATAGAGCCGGCTCTAACTCACTTCGGGCGGCTAGGTTGGACTATTGGGCATCCATCAATGAACCTAAGGCTGCCGTATGACTTAAGATGACTGCTACAAATCTTAAGATCCCGGCTCTAAGTCACTTCCGGCAGCTAGTTTGGACTATTGCGCATCCATCAATGACCATTACACCGCCATATGACTTAAGATGACTTCTACAAGTGTCATAGAGCCGGCTCTAAGTCACTTTGGGCAGCTAGGTTGGACTATTGGACATCCATAAATGACCCTAAGGCTGCCGTATGACTTAAGATGACTGCTACAAGTCTCAAGAGCACGGCTCTAAGTCACTTCCAGCAGCTACTCTGGACTATTGCGCATCCATCAAGGACCCTAAGGCTGCCATGTGACTTAAGATAGCTGCTACAAGTCTCATCGAGCCGGCTATCCGTCACTTCCGGAAGCTAAATTGGACTATTGGGCATCCTTCAAGGACTCTACGGCTGCCATATGACTTAACATGACTGCTACAAGTCTCAAAATCGCGGCTCTAAGTCCCTTCCTGCAGCTAGTTTGGACTATTGGGCATCCTCCAAGAACCCTAAGGCTGCCATATGACTTAAGATGGCTGTTATAAGTCTCAACGTGCCGGCTATCCATCACTTCCGGAAGCTAGATTGGACTATTGGGCATCTATCAAGGACTCTAAGGCTGCCATATGACTTAAGATGACTGCTACAAATCTCAAAATCGCGGCTCTAAGTCCCCTTGCGGCAGCTAGTTTGGACTGTTGGGCATCCATCAATGACCATTAGATCGCCATATGACTTAAGATGACTTCTACAAGTCTCAAAAGCTATAAGTCACTTCCGGCAGCTAGTCTGGACTATTGCGCATCCATCAATGACCATTAGACTGCCATATGACTTATGATGACATCTACAAGTCTCATAGAGCCGGCTCTAAGACACTTCGGGCAGCTAGGTTGGACTATTGGGCATCCATCAATAACCCTAAGGCTGCCGTATGACTTAAGATAACTGCTACAAATCTTAAGATCCCGGCTCTAAGTCACTTCCGGCAGCTGTCTTGGAGTATTCAGCATTCATGAAGGGTTCTCAGATGCATGCTGCAAATCCCGGCTCTAATTCACTTCGGGCAGCTAGTTTGCACTATTGGGCATCCATCAAGGACCCTTAGACTGCCATATGACTTAAGATGACTTCTACATTTCTCATAGAGCCGGCTCTAAGTCACTTCTGGCAGCTAGGTTGGACTATTGGGCATCCATCAACGACCCTAAGACTGCCGTATGACTTAAGATAACTGCTACAAATCTTAAGGTCCCGGCTCTAAGTCACTTCCGGCAGCTATCTTGGAGTATTGATCATTCATGAAGGGTTCTAAGATGCATGCTGCAAATCTTAAGATCCCGGCTCTAATGCACTTCCGGCAGCTAGTTTGGACTATTAGACTGCCTTATGACTTAAGATGACTTCTACAAGTCTCAAAAGCTATAAGTCACTTCCGGCAGCTAGTCTGGACTATTGCGCATCCATCAATGACCATTAGACCGCCATATGATTTAAGATGACTTCTACAAGTGTCATAGAGCCGGCTCTAAGTCACTTTGGGCAGCTAGGTTGGACTATTGGACATCCATAAATGACCCTAAGGCTGCCGTATGACTTAAGATGACTGCTACAAATCTAGTCTGGACTATTGCGCATCCATCAATGACCATTAGACCGCCATATGATTTATGATGACTTCTACAAGTGTCATAGAGCCGGCTCTAAGTCACTTTGGGCAGCTAGGTTGGACTATTGGACATCCATAAATGACCCTAAGGCTGCCGTATGACTTAAGATGACTGCTACAAGTCTCAAGAGCACGGCTCTAAGTCTCTTCCAGCAGCTACTCTGGACTATTGCGCATCCATCAAGGACCCTAAGGCTGCCATATGTTTTAAGATGACTGCTACAAATATTAAGATCCCGGCTCTAAGTAACTTCCGGCAGCTAGGTTGGACTATTGCGCATTCATCAATGACCCTTAGACTGCCATATGACTTAAGATGACTTCTACATTTCTCATAGAGCCGGCTCTAAGTTACTTCTGGCAGCTAGGTTGGACTATTGGGCACCCATCAACGACCCTAAGACTGCCGTATGACTTAAGATAACTGCTACAAATCTTAAGGTCCCGGCTCTAAGTCACTTCCGGCAGCGATCTTGGAGTATTGATCATTCATGAAGGGTTCTAAGATGCATGCTGCAAATCTTAAGATCCCGGCTCTAATGCACTTCCGGCAGCTAGTTTGGACTATTAGACTGCCTTATGACTTAAGATGACTTCTACAAGTCTCAAAAGCTATAAGTCACTTCCGGCAGCTAGTCTGGACTATTGCGCATCCATCAATGACCATTAGACCGCCATATGATTTAAGATGACTTCTACAAGTGTCATAGAGCCGGCTCTAAGTTTGGGCAGCTAGGTTGGAATATTGGACATCCATAAATGACCCTAAGGCTGCCGTATGACTTAAGATGACTGCTACAAATCTAGTCTGGACTATTGCGCATCCATCAATGACCATTAGACCGCCATATGATTTATGATGACTTCTACAAGTGTCATAGAGCCGGCTCTAAGTCACTTTGGGCAGCTAGGTTGGACTATTGGACATCCATAAATGACCCTAAGGCTGCCGTATGACTTAAGATGACTGCTACAAGTCTCAAGAGCCCGGCTATAAGTCACTTTCAGCAGCTAGTCTGGACTATTGCGAATCTATCAATGACCATTAGACTGCCATATGACTTATGATGACATCTACAAGTCTCATAGAGCCGGCTCTAAGACACTTCGGGCAGCTAGGTTGGACTATTGGGCATCCATCAATAACCCTAAGGCTGCCGTATGACTTAAGATAACTGCTACAAATCTTAAGATCCCGGCTCTAAGTCACTTCCGGCAGCTGTCTTGGAGTATTCAGCATTCATGAAGGGTTCTCAGATGCATGCTGCAAATCCCGGCTCTAATTCACTTCGGGCAGCTAGTTTGGACTATTGGGCATCCATCAAGGACCCTTAGACTGCCATATGACTTAAGATGACTTCTACATTTCTCATAGAGCCGGCTCTAAGTCACTTCTGGCAGCTAGGTTGGACTATTGGGCATCCATCAACGACCCTAAGACTGCCGTATGACTTAAGATAACTGCTACAAATCTTAAGGTCCCGGCTCTAAGTCACTTCGCAGCTATCTTGGAGTATTGATCATTCATGAAGGGTTCTAAGATGCATGCTGCAAATCTTAAGATCCCGGCTCTAATGCACTTCCGGCAGCTAGTTTGGACTATTAGACAGCCTTATGACTTAAGATGACTTCTACAAGTCTCAAAAGCTATAAGTCACTTCCGGCAGCTAGTCTGGACTATTGCGCATCCATCAATGACCATTAGACCGCCATATGATTTAAGATGACTTCTACAAGTGTCATAGAGCCGGCTCTAAGTCACTTTGGGCAGCTAGGTTGGACTATTGGACATCCATAAATGACCCTAAGGCTGCCGTATGACTTAAGATGACTGCTACAAGTCTCAAGAGCCCGGCTATAAGTCACTTTCAGCAGCTAGTCTGGACTATTGCGAATCTATCAATGACCATTAGACCGCCATATGACTTAAGATGACTTCTGCAAGTGTCATAGAGCCGGCTCTAAGTCACTTTGGGCAGCTAGGTTGGACTATTGGACATCCATAAATGACCCTAAGGTTGCCGTATGACTTAAGATGACTGCTACAAGTCTCAAGAGCACGGCTCTAAGTCTCTTCCAGCAGCTACTCTGGACTATTGCGCATCCATCAAGGACCCTAAGGCTGCCATATGTTTTAAGATGACTGCTACAAATATTAAGATCCCGGCTCTAAGTAACTTCCGGCAGCTAGGTTGGACTATTGCGCATTCATCAATGACCCTTAGACTGCCATATGACTTAAGATGACTTCTACATTTCTCATAGAGCCGGCTCTAAGTTACTTCTGGCAGCTAGGTTGGACTATTGGGCACCCATCAACGACCCTAAGACTGCCGTATGACTTAAGATAACTGCTACAAATCTTAAGGTCCCGGCTCTAAGTCACTTCCGGCAGCTATCTTGGAGTATTGATCATTCATGAAGGGTTCTAAGATGCATGCTGCAAATCTTAAGATCCCGGCTCTAATGCACTTCCGGCAGCTAGTTTGGACTATAAGACTGCCTTATGACTTAAGATGACTTCTACAAGTCTCAAAAGCTATATATCACTTCCGCCAGATAGTCTGGACTATTGCGCATCCATCAATGACCATTAGACCGCCATATGATTTAAGATGACTTCTACAAGTGTCATAGAGCCGGCTCTAAGTCACTTTGGGCAGCTAGGTTGGACTATTGGACATCCATAAATGACCCTAAGGCTGCCGTATGACTTAAGATGACTGCTACAAGTCTCAAGAGCCCGGCTATAAGTCACTTTCAGCAGCTAGTCTGGACTATTGCGAATCTATCAATGACCATTAGACCGCCATATGACTTAAGATGACTTCTGCAAGTGTCATAGAGCCGGGTCTAAGTCACTTTGGGCAGCTAGGTTGGACTATTGGACATCCATAAATGACCCTAAGGCTGCCGTATGACTTAAGATGACTGCTACAAGTCTCAAGAGCACGGCTCTAAGTCTCTTCCAGCAGCTACTCTGGACTATTGCGCATCCATCAAGGACCCTAAGGCTGCCATATGTTTTAAGATGACTGCTACAAATATTAAGATCCCGGCTCTAAGTAACTTCCGGCAGCTAGGTTGGACTATTGCGCATTCATCAATGACCCTTAGACTGCCATATGACTTAAGATGACTTCTACATTTCTCATAGAGCCGGCTCTAAGTTACTTCTGGCAGCTAGGTTGGACTATTGGGCACCCATCAACGACCCTAAGACTGCCGTATGACTTAAGATAACTGCTACAAATCTTAAGGTCCCGGCTCTAAGTCACTTCCGGCAGCGATCTTGGAGTATTGATCATTCATGAAGGGTTCTAAGATGCATGCTGCAAATCTTAAGATCCCGGCTCTAATGCACTTCCGGCAGCTAGTTTGGACTATTAGACTGCCTTATGACTTAAGATGACTTCTACAAGTCTCAAAAGCTATAAGTCACTTCCGGCAGCTAGTCTGGACTATTGCGCATCCATCAATGACCATTAGACCGCCATATGATTTAAGATGACTTCTACAAGTGTCATAGAGCCGGCTCTAAGTTTGGGCAGCTAGGTTGGAATATTGGACATCCATAAATGACCCTAAGGCTGCCGTATGACTTAAGATGACTGCTACAAATCTAGTCTGGACTATTGCGCATCCATCAATGACCATTAGACCGCCATATGATTTATGATGACTTCTACAAGTGTCATAGAGCCGGCTCTAAGTCACTTTGGGCAGCTAGGTTGGACTATTGGACATCCATAAATGACCCTAAGGCTGCCGTATGACTTAAGATGACTGCTACAAGTCTCAAGAGCCCGGCTATAAGTCACTTTCAGCAGCTAGTCTGGACTATTGCGAATCTATCAATGACCATTAGACTGCCATATGACTTATGATGACATCTACAAGTCTCATAGAGCCGGCTCTAAGACACTTCGGGCAGCTAGGTTGGACTATTGGGCATCCATCAATAACCCTAAGGCTGCCGTATGACTTAAGATAACTGCTACAAATCTTAAGATCCCGGCTCTAAGTCACTTCCGGCAGCTGTCTTGGAGTATTCAGCATTCATGAAGGGTTCTCAGATGCATGCTGCAAATCCCGGCTCTAATTCACTTCGGGCAGCTAGTTTGGACTATTGGGCATCCATCAAGGACCCTTAGACTGCCATATGACTTAAGATGACTTCTACATTTCTCATAGAGCCGGCTCTAAGTCACTTCTGGCAGCTAGGTTGGACTATTGGGCATCCATCAACGACCCTAAGACTGCCGTATGACTTAAGATAACTGCTACAAATCTTAAGGTCCCCGGCTCTAAGTCACTTCCGGCAGCTATCTTGGAGTATTGATCATTCATGAAGGGTTCTAAGATGCATGCTGCAAATCTTAAGATCCCGGCTCTAATGCACTTCCGGCAGCTAGTTTGGACTATTAGACAGCCTTATGACTTAAGATGACTTCTACAAGTCTCAAAAGCTATAAGTCACTTCCGGCAGCTAGTCTGGACTATTGCGCATCCATCAATGACCATTAGACCGCCATATGATTTAAGATGACTTCTACAAGTGTCATAGAGCCGGCTCTAAGTCACTTTGGGCAGCTAGGTTGGACTATTGGACATCCATAAATGACCCTAAGGCTGCCGTATGACTTAAGATGACTGCTACAAGTCTCAAGAGCCCGGCTATAAGTCACTTTCAGCAGCTAGTCTGGACTATTGCGAATCTATCAATGACCATTAGACCGCCATATGACTTAAGATGACTTCTGCAAGTGTCATAGAGCCGGCTCTAAGTCACTTTGGGCAGCTAGGTTGGACTATTGGACATCCATAAATGACCCTAAGGTTGCCGTATGACTTAAGATGACTGCTACAAGTCTCAAGAGCACGGCTCTAAGTCTCTTCCAGCAGCTACTCTGGACTATTGCGCATCCATCAAGGACCCTAAGGCTGCCATATGTTTTAAGATGACTGCTACAAATATTAAGATCCCGGCTCTAAGTAACTTCCGGCAGCTAGGTTGGACTATTGCGCATTCATCAATGACCCTTAGACTGCCATATGACTTAAGATGACTTCTACATTTCTCATAGAGCCGGCTCTAAGTTACTTCTGGCAGCTAGGTTGGACTATTGGGCACCCATCAACGACCCTAAGACTGCCGTATGACTTAAGATAACTGCTACAAATCTTAAGGTCCCGGCTCTAAGTCACTTCCGGCAGCTATCTTGGAGTATTGATCATTCATGAAGGGTTCTAAGATGCATGCTGCAAATCTTAAGATCCCGGCTCTAATGCACTTCCGGCAGCTAGTTTGGACTATAAGACTGCCTTATGACTTAAGATGACTTCTACAAGTCTCAAAAGCTATATATCACTTCCGCCAGATAGTCTGGACTATTGCGCATCCATCAATGACCATTAGACCGCCATATGATTTAAGATGACTTCTACAAGTGTCATAGAGCCGGCTCTAAGTCACTTTGGGCAGCTAGGTTGGACTATTGGACATCCATAAATGACCCTAAGGCTGCCGTATGACTTAAGATGACTGCTACAAGTCTCAAGAGCCCGGCTATAAGTCACTTTCAGCAGCTAGTCTGGACTATTGCGAATCTATCAATGACCATTAGACCGCCATATGACTTAAGATGACTTCTGCAAGTGTCATAGAGCCGGGTCTAAGTCACTTTGGGCAGCTAGGTTGGACTATTGGACATCCATAAATGACCCTAAGGCTGCCGTATGACTTAAGATGACTGCTACAAGTCTCAAGAGCACGGCTCTAAGTCTCTTCCAGCAGCTACTCTGGACTATTGCGCATCCATCAAGGACCCTAAGGCTGCCATATGTTTTAAGATGACTGCTACAAATATTAAGATCCCGGCTCTAAGTAACTTCCGGCAGCTAGGTTGGACTATTGCGCATTCATCAATGACCCTTAGACTGCCATATGACTTAAGATGACTTCTACATTTCTCATAGAGCCGGCTCTAAGTTACTTCTGGCAGCTAGGTTGGACTATTGGGCACCCATCAACGACCCTAAGACTGCCGTATGACTTAAGATAACTGCTACAAATCTTAAGGTCCCGGCTCTAAGTCACTTCCGGCAGCTATCTTGGAGTATTGATCATTCATGAAGGGTTCTAAGATGCATGCTGCAAATCTTAAGATCCCGGCTCTAATGCACTTCCGGCAGCTAGTTTGGACTATTAGACTGCCTTATGACTTAAGATGACTTCTACAAGTCTCAAAAGCTATAAGTCACTTCCGGCAGCTAGTTTGGACTATTGCGCATCCATCAATGACCATTAGACCGCCATATGATTTAAGATGACTTCTACAAGTGTCATAGAGCCGGCTCTAAGTCACTTTGGGCAGCTAGGTTGGACTATTGGACATCCATAAATGACCCTAAGGCTGCCGTATGACTTAAGATGACTGCTACAAGTCTCAAGAGCCCGGCTATAAGTCACTTTCAGCAGCTAGTCTGGACTATTGCGAATCTATCAATGACCATTAGACCGCCATATGACTTAAGATGACTTCTGCAAGTGTCATAGAGCCGGCTCTAAGTCACTTTGGGCAGCTAGGTTGGACTATTGGACATCCATCAAGGACCCTAAGGCTGCCATATGTTTTAAGTTGACTGCTACAAATATTAAGATCCCGGCTCTTAGTAACTTTCGGCAGCTAGGTTGGACTATTGCGCATTCATCAATGACCCTTAGACTGCCATATGACTTAAGATGACTTCTACATTTCTCATAGAGCCGGCTCTAAGTCACTTCTGGCAGCTAGGTTGGACTATTGGGCACCCATCAACGACCGTAAGACTGCCGTATGACTTAAGATAACTGCTACAAATCTTAAGGTCCCGGCTCTAAGTCACTTCCGGCAGCTATCTTGGAGTATTGATCATTCATGAAGGGTTCTAAGATGCATGCTGCAAATCTTAAGATCCCGGCTCTAATGCACTTCCGGCAGCTAGTTTGGACTATTAGACTGCCTTATGACTTAAGATGACTTCTACAAGTCTCAAAAGCTATAAGTCACTTCCGGCAGCTAGTCTGGACCATTGCGCATCCATCAGTGACCATTAGACCGCCATATGTTTTAAGATGACTTCTACAAGTGTCATAGAGCCGGCTCTAAGTTTGGGCAGCTAGGTTGGAATATTGGACATCCATAAATGACCCTAAGGCTGCCGTATGACTTAAGATGACTGCTACAAATCTCAAGAGCCCGGCTATAAGTCACTTCCAGAAGCTAGTCTGGACTATTGCGCATCCATCAATGACCATTAGACCGCCATATGATTTATGATGACTTCTACAAGTGTCATAGAGCCGGCTCTAAGTCACTTTGGGCAGCTAGGTTGGACTATTGGACATCCATAAATGACCCTAAGGCTGCCGTATGACTTAAGATAACTGCTACAAATCTTAAGATCCCGGTTCTAAGTCACTTCCGGCAGCTGTCTTGGAGTATTCAGCATTCATGAAGGGTTCTAAGATGCATGCTGCAAATCCCGGCTCTAATTCACTTCGGGCAGCTAGTTTGGACTATTGGGCATCCATCAAGGACCCTTAGACTGCCATATGACTTAAGATGACTTCTACATTTCTCATAGAGCCGGCTCTAAGTCACTTCTGGCAGCTAGGTTGGACTATTGGGCATCCATCAACGACCCTAAGACTGCCTGTATGACTTAAGATGACTGCTACAAATCTTAAGGTCCCGGCTCTAAGTCACTTCCGGCAGCTACCTTGGAGTATTGATCATTCATGAAGGGTTCTAAGATGCATGGTGCAAATCCCGGCTCTAATTCACTTCGGGCAGCTAGTTTGGACTATTGGGCATCCATCAAGGACCCTTAGACTGCCATATGACTTAAGATGACTTCTACATTTCTCATAGAGCCGGCTCTAACTCACTTCGGGCAGCTTGTTTGGACAATTGGGCATCCATCAATGACCCTAAGGCTGCCGTATGACTTAAGATGACAGCTACAAATCTCTTGCGCTCGGCTATAAGTCACTTCCGGCAGCTAGTTTGGACTATTGGGCGACCATCAAGGTCCCTTAGACTGGCATATGATTTAAGATGATTGCTACAAGTCTCAAGAGCACGGCTCTAAGTCACTTCCAGCAGCTAGTCTGGAATATTGCGCATCCATCAAGTACCCTTAGACTGCACTATGACTGAAGATGACTTATACAAGTCTCATCGAGCCGGCTCTAAGTCACTTCGGGCAGCTAGGTTAGACTATTGCTAGCTTGGAGTATTGAGCATTCATGAAGGGTTCTAAGGCTGCCATATGACTTAAGATGACTGCTACAAATCTTAAGATCCCGGCTCTAAGTCACTTCCGGCAGCTATTTTGGACTATTGGGCATACATCAAGGACCTTTAGACTGCCATATGACTTAAGATGACTGCAACAAGTATCATCGAGCCGGCTCTAATTCACTTCGGGCAGCTAGGTTGGACTATTGGGCATCCATCAACGACCTTAAGGCTGCCATATGACTTAAGATGACTGCTACAAGTCCCAAGAGCCCGGTTCTTAGTCACTTCCAGCAGCTAGTCTGGACTATTGCGCATCCATCAAGGACCTTAAGGCTGCCATATGACCTAAGATGACTACTACAAACCTTAAGATCCCGGCTCTAATTCACTTCCGGCAGATAGTCTGGTCTATTGCGCATCCATCAATGAGCCTAAGGCTGCCATATGACTTAAGATGACTGCTACAAATCTCAAGAGCCCGGCTATAAGTCACTTCCAGCAGCTAGTCTGGACTATTGCGCATCCAACAATGACCATTAGACCGCCATATGATTTAAGATGACTTCTACAAGTGTCATAAAGCCGGCTCTAAGTCACTTTGGGCAGCTAGGTTGGACTATTGGACCCTAAGGCTGCCGTATGACTTAAGATGACTGCTACAAGTCTCAAGAGCACGGCTATAAGTCACTTCCAGCAGCTACTCTGGACTATTGCGCATCCATCAAGGACCTTAAGGCTGCTATATGACCTAAGATGACTGCTACAAATATCAAAAGCCCGGCTATAAGTCACTTCCAGCAACTAGTCTGGACTATTGCGCATCCATCAATGACCATTAGACCGCCATATGACTTAAGATGACTTCTACAAGTCTCATCGAGCCGGCCCTAAGCCACTTTGGGCAGCTAGGTTGGACTATTGGACATCCATAAATGACCCTAAGACTGCCGTATGACCTAAGATGACTGCTACAAATCTTAAGATCCCGGCTCTAAGTCACTTCCGGCAGCTGTCTTGGAGTATTCAGCATTCATGAAGGGTTCTAAGATGCATGCTGCAAATCCCGGCTCTAATTCACTTCGGGCAGCTAGTTTGGACTATTGGGCATCCATCAAGGACCCTTAGACTGCCATATGACTTAAGATGACTTCTACATTTCTCATAGAGCCGGCTCTAAGTCACTTCTGGCAGCTAGGTTGGACTATTGGGCATCCATCAACGACCCTAAGACTGCCGTATGACTTAAGATGACTGCTACAAATCTTAAGGTCCCGGCTCTAAGTCACTTCCGGCAGCTATCTTGGAGTATTGATCATTCATGAAGGGTTCTAAGATGCATGGTGCAAATCCCGGCTCTAATTCACTTCGGGCAGCTAGTTTGGACTATTGGGCATCCATCAAGGACCCTTAGACTGCCATATGACTTAAGATGACTTCTACATTTCTCATAGAGCCGGCTCTAACTCACTTCGGGCAGCTTGTTTGGACAATTGGGCATCCATCAATGACCCTAAGGCTGCCGTATGACTTAAGATGACAGCTACAAATCTCTTGCGCTCGGCTATAAGTCACTTCCGGCAGCTAGTTTGGACTATTGGGCGACCATCAAGGTCCCTTAGACTGGCATATGATTTAAGATGATTGCTACAAGTCTCAAGAGCACGGCTCTAAGTCACTTCCAGCAGCTAGTCTGGAATATTGCGCATCCATCAAGTACCCTTAGACTGCACTATGACTGAAGATGACTTATACAAGTCTCATCGAGCCGGCTCTAAGTCACTTCGGGCAGCTAGGTTAGACTATTGCTAGCTTGGAGTATTGAGCATTCATGAAGGGTTCTAAGGCTGCCATATGACTTAAGATGACTGCTACAAATCTTAAGATCCCGGCTCTAAGTCACTTCCGGCAGCTATTTTGGACTATTGGGCATACATCAAGAACCTTTAGACTGCCATATGACTTAAGATGACTGCAACAAGTATCATCGAGCCGGCTCTAATTCACTTCGGGCAGCTAGGTTGGACTATTGGACATCCATAAATGACCCTAAGGCTGCCGTATGACTTAAGATGACTGCTACAAGTCTCAAGAGCACGGCTCTAAGTCACTTCCAGCAGCTACTCTGGACTATTGCGCATCCATCAAGGACATTAAGGCTGCTATATGACCTAAGATGACTGCTACAAATATCAAAAGCCCGGCTATAAGTCACTTCCAGCAACTAGTCTGGACTATTGCGCATCCATCAATGACCATTAGACCGCCATATGACTTAAGATGACTTCTACAAGTCTCATCGAGCCGGCCCTAAGCCACTTTGGGCAGCTAGGTTGGACTATTGGACATCCATAAATGACCCTAAGACTGCCGTATGACCTAAGATGACTGCTACAAATCTTAAGATCCCGGCTCTAAGTCACTTCCGGCAGCTGTCTTGGAGTATTCAGCATTCATGAAGGGTTCTAAGATGCATGCTGCAAATCCCGGCTCTAATTCACTTCGGGCAGCTAGTTTGGACTATTGGGCATCCATCAAGGACCCTTAGACTGCCATATGACTTAAGATGACTTCTACATTTCTCATAGAGCCGGCTCTAAGTCACTTCTGGCAGCTAGGTTGGACTATTGGGCATCCATCAACGACCCTAAGACTGCCGTATGACTTAAGATGACTGCTACAAATCTTAAGGTCCCGGCTCTAAGTCACTTCCGGCAGCTATCTTGGAGTATTGATCATTCATGAAGGGTTCTAAGATGCATGGTGCAAATCCCGGCTCTAATTCACTTCGGGCAGCTAGTTTGGACTATTGGGCATCCATCAAGGACCCTTAGACTGCCATATGACTTAAGATGACTTCTACATTTCTCATAGAGCCGGCTCTAACTCACTTCGGGCAGCTTGTTTGGACAATTGGGCATCCATCAATGACCCTAAGGCTGCCGTATGACTTAAAAAGACAGCTACAAATCTCTTGCGCTCAGCTATAAGTCACTTCCGGCAGCTAGTTTGGACTATTGGGCGACCATCAAGGTCCCTTAGACTGGCATATGATTTAAGATGATTGCTACAAGTCTCAAGAGCACGGCTCTAAGTCACTTCCAGCAGCTAGTCTGGAATATTGCGCATCCATCAAGTACCCTTAGACTGCACTATGACTGAAGATGACTTATACAAGTCTCATCGAGCCGGCTCTAAGTCACTTCGGGCAGCTAGGTTAGACTATTGCTAGCTTGGAGTATTGAGCATTCATGAAGGGTTCTAAGGCTGCCATATGACTTAAGATGACTGCTACAAGTCTCATCGCGCCGGCACTAAATCACTTCGGGCAGCTAGTTTGGACAATTGGGCATGCATCGATGACCCTAAGGCTGCCGTATGTCTTAAGATGACAGCTACAAGTCTCTAGCGCTCGGCTATAAGTAACTTCCGGCAGCTAGTTTGGACTATTGGGCAACCATCAAGGTCCCTTAGACTGGCATATGATTTAAGATGATTGCTTCAAGTCTCAAGAGCACGGCTCTAAGTCACTTCCAGCAGCTAGTCTGGAATATTGCGCATCCATCAAGTACCCTTAGACTGCACTATGACTGAAGATGACTTATACAAGTCTCATCGAGCCGGCTCTAAGTCACTTCGGGCAGCTAGGTTAGACTATTGCTAGCTTGGAGTATTGAGCATTCATGAAGGGTTCTAAGGCTGCCATATGACTTAAGATGACTGCTACAAATCTTAAGATCCCGGCTCTAAGTCACTTCCGGCAGCTATTTTGGACTATTGGGCATACATCAAGGACCTTTAGACTGCCATATGACTTAAGATGACTGCAACAAGTATCATCGAGCCGGCTCTAATTCACTTCGGGCAGCTAGGTTGGACTATTGGGCATCCATCAACGACCTTAAGGCTGCCATATGACTTAAGATGACTGCTACAAGTCCCAAGAGCCCGGTTCTTAGTCACTTCCAGCAGCTAGTCTGGACTATTGCGCATCCATCAAGGACCTTAAGGCTGCCATATGACCTAAGATGACTACTACAAACCTTAAGATCCCGGCTCTAATTCACTTCCGGCAGATAGTCTGGTCTATTGCGCATCCATCAATGAGCCTAAGGCTGCCATATGACTTAAGATGACTGCTACAAATCTCAAGAGCCCGGCTATAAGTCACTTCCAGCAGCTAGTCTGGACTATTGCGCATCCAACAATGACCATTAGACCGCCATATGATTTAAGATGACTTCTACAAGTGTCATAGAGCCGGCTCTAAGTCACTTTGGGCAGCTAGGTTGGACTATTGGACATCCATAAATGACCCTAAGGCTGCCGTATGACTTAAGATGACTGCTACAAGTCTCAAGAGCCCGGCTATAAGTCACTTTCAGCAGCTTGTCTGGACTATTGCGAATCTATCAATGACCATTAGACCGCCATATGACTTAAGATGACTTCTACAAGTGTCATAGAGCCGGCTCTAAGTCACTTTGGGCAGCTAGGTTGGACTATTGGACATCCATAAATGACCCTAAGGCTGCCGTATGACTTAAGATGACTGCTACAAGTCTCAAGAGCCCGGCTATAAGTCACTTTCAGCAGCTTGTCTGGACTATTGCGAATCTATCAATGACCATTAGACCGCCATATGACTTAAGATGACTTCTGCAAGTGTCATAGAGCCGGCTCTAAGTCACTTTGGGCAGCTAGGTTGGACTATTGGACATCCATAAATGACCCTAAGGCTGCCGTATGACTTAAGATGACTGCTACAAGTCTCAAGAGCACGGCTCTAAGTCACTTCCAGCAGCTACTCTGGACTATTGCGAATCTATCAATGACCATTAGACCGCCATATGACTTAAGATGACTTCTGCAAGTGTCATAGAGCCGGCTCTAAGTCACTTTGGGCAGCTAGGTTGGACTATTGGGCATCCATCAATGACCCTAAGGCTGCCGTATGACTTAAGATGACTGCTACAAATCTTAAGATCCCGGCTCTAAGTCACTTCCGGCAGCTAGTTTGGACTATTGCGCATCCATCAATGACCATTAGATCGCCATATGACTTAAGATGTCTTCTACAAGTCTCATAGAGCTGGCTCTAAGACACTTCGGGCAGCTAGGTTGGACTATTGGGCATCAATCAATAACCCTAAGGCTGCCGTATGACTTAAGATAACTGCTATAAATCTTAAGATCCCGGCTCTAAGTCACTTCCGGCAGCTGTCTTGGAGTATTGAGCATTCATGAAGGGTTCTAAGATGCATGCTGCAAATCTTAAGATCCCGGCTCTAAGTCACTTCCAGCAGCTACTCTGGACTATTGCGCATCCATCAAGGGCCCTAAGGCTGCCATATGATTTAAGATGACTGCTACTAGTCTCAAGAGCCCGGCTGTAAGTCACTTCCGTCTGGAAGTGCGCATACATCAAGGACCCTAAGGCTGCCATATGACTTAAGATGACTGCTACAAATCTTAAGATCCCGGCTCTAAGTCACTTCCGGCATCTAGTTTGGACTATTGCGCATCCATCAATGACCATTAGATCGCCATATGACTTAAGATGACTTCTACAAGTCTCATATAGCCGGCTCTAAGTCACTTCGGGCAGCTAGGTTGGACTATTGGGCATCCATCAATGACCCTAAGGCTGCCGTATGACTTAAGATGACTGCTACAAATCTTAAGATCCCGGCTTTAAGTCACTTCCGGCAGCTAGTTTGGACTATTGCGCATCCATCAATGACCATTAGATCGCCATATGACTTAAGATGACTTCTACAAGTCTCATAGAGCCGGCTCTAAGTCACTTCGGGCAGCTAGGTTGGACTATTGGGCATCCATCAATGACCCTAAGGCTGCCGTATGACTTAAGATGACTGCTACAAATCTTAAGATCCCGGCTTTAAGTCACTTCCGGCAGCTAGTTTGGACTATTGCGCATCCATCAATGACCATTAGATCGCCATATGACTTAAGATGACTTCTACAAGTCTCATAGAGCCGGCTCTAAGTCACTTCGGGCAGCTAGGTTGGACTATTGGGCATCCATCAATGACCCTAAGGCTGCCGTATGACTTAAGATGACTGCTACAAATCTTAAGATCCCGGCTCTAAGTCACTTCCGGCAGCTAGTTTGGACTATTGCGCATCCATCAATGACCATTAGATCGCCATATGACTTAAGATGTCTTCTACAAGTCTCATAGAGCTGGCTCTAAGACACTTCGGGCAGCTAGGTTGGACTATTGGGCATCAATCAATAACCCTAAGGCTGCCGTATGACTTAAGATAACTGCTATAAATCTTAAGATCCCGGCTCTAAGTCACTTCCGGCAGCTGTCTTGGAGTATTGAGCATTCATGAAGGGTTCTAAGATGCATGCTGCAAATCTTAAGATCCCGGCTCTAAGTCACTTCCAGCAGCTACTCTGGACTATTGCGCATCCATCAAGGGCCCTAAGGCTGCCATATGATTTAAGATGACTGCTACTAGTCTCAAGAGCCCGGCTGTAAGTCACTTCCGTCTGGAAGTGCGCATACATCAAGGACCCTAAGGCTGCCATATGACTTAAGATGACTGCTACAAATCTTAAGATCCCGGCTCTAAGTCACTTCCGGCATCTAGTTTGGACTATTGCGCATCTATCAATGACCCTAAGGCTGCCGTATGACTTAAGATGACTGCTACAGATCTTAAGATCCCGGCTCTAAATCACTTCCGGCAGCTAGTTTGGACTATTGCGCATCTATCAATGACCATTAGACCGCCATATGACTTAAGATGACTTCTACAAGTCTCATAGAGCCGGCTCTAACTCACTTCGGGCGGCTAGGTTGGACTATTGGGCATCCATCAATGACCCTAAGGCTGCCGTATGACTTAAGATGACTGCTACAAATCTTAAGATATCGGCTCTAAGTCACTTCCGGCAGCTAGTTTGGACTATTGCGCATCCATCAATGACCATTAGATCGCCATATGACTTAAGATGACTTCTACAAGTCTCGTAGAGCAGGCTCTAACTCACTTCGGGCGGCTAGGTTGGACTATTGGGCATCCATCAATGACCCTAAGGCTGCCGTATGACTTAAGATGACTGCTACAAGTCTCATAGAGCCGGCTCGTACTCACTTCCGGCAGCTAGGTTGGACTATTGCGCATCCATCAATGACCATTAGATCGCCATATGACTTAAGATGACTTCTACAAGTCTTGTAGAGCAGGCTCTAACTCACTTCGGGCGGCTAGGTTGGACTATTGGGCATCCATCAATGACCCTAAGGCTGCCGTATGACTTAAGATGACTGCTACAAATCTTAAGATCCCGGCTCTAAGTCACTTCCGGCAGCTAGTTTGGACTATTGCGCATCCATCAATGACCATTACACCGCCATATGACTTAAGATGACTTCTACAAGTGTCATAGAGCCGGCTCTAAGTCACTTTGGGCAGCTAGGTTGGACTATTGGACATCCATAAATGACCCTAAGGCTGCCGTATGACTTAAGATGACTGCTACAAGTCTCAAGAGCACGGCTCTAAGTCACTTCCAGCAGCTACTCTGGACTATTGCGCATCCATCAAGGACCCTAAGGCTGCCATGTGACTTAAGATAGCTGCTACAAGTCTCATCGAGCCGGCTATCCGTCACTTCCGGAAGCTAAATTGGACTATTGGGCATCCTTCAAAGACTCTAAGGCTGCCATATGACTTAACATGACTGCTACAAGTCTCAAAATCGCGGCTCTAAGTCCCTTCCTGCAGCTAGTTTGGACTATTGGGCATCCTCCAAGAACCCTAAGGCTGCCATATGACTTAAGATGGCTGCTATAAGTCTCAACGTGCCGGCTATCCATCACTTCCGGAAGCTAGATTGGACTATTGGGCATCTATCAAGGACTCTAAGGCTGCCATATGACTTAAGATGACTGCTACAAATCTCAAAATCGCGGCTCTAAGTCCCTTGCGGCAGCTAGTTTGGACTGTTGGGCATCCTTCAAGGACTCTAAGGCTGCCATATGACTTAAGATGACTGCTACAAGTCTCAAAATCGCGTCTCTAAGTCCCTTTCGGCAGCTAGTTTGAACTGTTGGGCATCCTTCAAGGACCCTAAGGCTGCCATATGACTTAAGATGGCTGCTATAAGTCTCAACGTGCCGGCTATCCGTCACTTCCGGAAGCTAGATTGGACTATTGGGCATCTATCAAGGACTCTAAGGCTGCCATATGACTTAAGATGACTGCTACAAATCTCAAAATCGCGGCTCTAAGTCCCTTGCGGCAGCTAGTTTGGACTGTTGGGCATCCTTCAAGGACTCTAAGGCTGCCATATGACTTAAGATGACTGCTACAAGTCTCAAAATCGCGTCTCTAAGTCACTTCCGGCAGCTAGTTTGGACTATTGGGCATCCATCAATGACCATAAGGCTGCCGTATGACTTAAGATGACTGCTACAAATCTTAAGAACCCGGCTCTAAGTCACTTCCGGCAGCTAGTTTGGACTATTGCGCATCCATCAATGGCCATTAGACCGCCATATGACTTAAGATGACTTCTACAAGTCTCATAGAGCCGGCTCTAAGTCACTTCGGGCAGCTAGGTTGGACTATTGGGCATCCATCAATGACCCTAAGGCTGCCGTATGACTTAAGATGACTGCTACAAATCTTAAGATCCCGGCTCTAAGTCACTTCCGGCAGCTAGTTTGGACTATTGCGCATCCATCAATGACCATTAGATCGCCATATGACTTAAGATGACTTCTACAAGTCTCATAGAGCCGGCTCTACTCACTTCGGGCGGCTAGGTTGGACTATTGGGCATCCATCAATGACCCTAAGGCTGCCGTATGACTTAAGATGACTGCTACAAATCTTAAGATATCGGCTCTAAGTCACTTCCGGCAGCTAGTTTGGACTATTGCGCATCCATCAATGACCATTAGATCGCCATATGACTTAAGATGACTTCTACAAGTCTCATAGAGCAGGCTCTAACTCACTTCGGGCGGCTAGGTTGGACTATTGGGCATCCATCAATGACCCTAAGGCTGCCGTATGACTTAAGATGACTGCTACAAGTCTCATCGAGCCGGCTCGTACTCACTTCCGGCAGCTAGGTTGGACTATTGCTCATCCATCAATGACCATTAGACCGCCATATGACTTAAAATGACTTCTACAAGTGTCATAGAGCCGGCTCTAAGTCACTTTGGGCAGCTAGGTTGGACTATTGGACATCCATAAATGACCCTAAGGCTGCCGTATGACTTAAGATGACTGCTACAAGTCTCATAGAGCCGGCTCGTACTCACTTCCGGCAGCTAGTTTGGACTATTGCGCATCCATCAATGACCATTAGATCGCCATATGACTTAAGATGACTTCTACAAGTCTCATAGAGCCGGCTCTAACTCACTTCGGGCGGCTAGGTTGGACTATTGGGCATCCATCAATGACCCTAAGGCTGCCGTATGACTTAAGATGACTGCTACAAGTCTCAAGAGCACGGCTCTAAGTCACTTCCAGCAGCTACTCTGGACTATTGCGCATCCATCAAGGACCCTAAGGCTGCCATGTGACTTAAGATAGCTGCTACAAGTCTCATCGAGCCGGCTATCCGTCACTTCCGGAAGCTAAATTGGACTATTGGGCATCCTTCAAGGACTCTACGGCTGCCATATGACTTAACATGACTGCTACAAGTCTCAAAATCGCGGCTCTAAGTCCCTTCCTGCAGCTAGTTTGGACTATTGGGCATCCTCCAAAAACCCCAAGGCTGCCATATGACTTAAGATGGCTGCTATAAGTCTCAACGTGCCGGCTATCCATCACTTCCGGAAGCTAGATTGGACTATTGGGCATCTATCAAGGACTCTAAGGCTGCCATATGACTTAAGATGACTGCTACAAATCTCAAAATCGCGGCTCTAAGTCCCTTGCGGCAGCTAGTTTGGACTGTTGGGCATCCTTCAAGGACTCTAAGGCTGCCATATGACTTAAGATGACTGCTACAAGTCTCAAAATCGCGTCTCTAAGTCCCTTTCGGCAGCTAGTTTGAACTGTTGGGCATCCTTCAAGGACCCTAAGGCTGCCATATGACTTAAGATGGCTGCTATAAGTCTCAACGTGCCGGCTATCCGTCACTTCCGGAAGCTAGATTCGACTATTGGGCATCTATCAAGGACTCTAAGGCTGCCATATGACTTAAGATAACTGCTACAAGTCTCAAAATCGCGGCTCTAAGTCCCTTGCGGTAGCTAGTTTGGACTATTGAGCATCCTCCAAGGACCATAAGGCTGCCATATGACTTAAGATGGCTGCTATAAGTCTCAACGTGCCGGCTATCCATCACTTCCGGAAGCTAGATTGGACTATTGGGCATCTATCAAGGACTCTAAGGCTGCCATATGACTTAAGATGACTGCTACAAGTCTCTAAAAGTCCCTTGCGGCAGCTAGTTTGGACTATTGGGCATCCTTCAAGGACCCTAAGGCTGCCATATAACTTAAGATGGCTGCTACAAGTCTCAACGTGCCGGCTGTCCGTCACTTCCGGAAGCTAGATTGGACTATTGGGCATCTATCAAAGACTCTAAGGCTGCCATATGACTTAAGATGACTGCTACAAGTCTCAAAATCGCGGCTCTAAGTCCCTTTCGGCAGCTAGTTTGAACTGTTGGGCATCCTTCAATGACCCTAAGGCTGCCATATGACTTAAGATGGCTGCTATAAGTCTCAACGTGCCGGCTATCCGTCACTTCCGGAAGCTAGATTCGACTATTGGGCATCCTTCAAGGACTCTAAGGCTGCCATATGACTTAAGATGACTGCTACAAGTCTCAAAATCGCGGCTCTAAGTCCCTTCCTGCAGCTAGTTTGGACTATTGGGCATCCTCCAAGAACCCTAAGGCTGCCATATGACTTAAGATGGCTGCTATAAGTCTCAAGAGCACGGCTCTAAGTCACTTCCAGCAGCTACTCTGGACTATTGCGCATCCATCAAGGACCCTAAGGCTGCCATGTGACTTAAGATAGCTGCTACAAGTCTCATCGAGCCGGCTATCCGTTTGGACTATTGCGCATCCATCAATGACCATTAGATCGCCATATGACTTAAGATGACTTCTACAAGTCTCATAGAGCCGGCTCTAACTCACTTCGGGCGGCTAGGTTGGACTATTGGGCATCCATCAATGACCCTAAGGCTGCCGTATGACTTAAGATGACTGCTACAAATCTTAAGATCCCGGCTCTAAGTCACTTCCGGCAGCTAGTTTGGACTATTGCGCATCCATCAATGACCATTACACCGCCATATGACTTAAGATGACTTCTACAAGTGTCATAGAGCCGGCTCTAAGTCACTTTGGGCAGCTAGGTTGGACTATTGGACATCCATAAATGACCCTAAGGCTGCCGTATGACTTAAGATGACTGCTACAAGTCTCAAGAGCACGGCTCTAAGTCACTTCCAGCAGCTACTCTGGACTATTGCGCATCCATCAAGGACCCTAAGGCTGCCATGTGACTTAAGATAGCTGCTACAAGTCTCATCGAGCCGGCTATCCGTCACTTCCGGAAGCTAGATTGGACTATTGGGCATCCTTCAAGGACTCTAAGGCTGCCATATGACTTAAGATGGCTGCTACAAGTCTCAAAATCGCGGCTCTAAGTCCCTTCCTGCAGCTAGTTTGGACTATTGGGCATCCTCCAAGAACCCTAAGGCTGCCATATGACTTAAGATGGCTGCTATAAGTCTCAACGTGCCGGCTATCCATCACTTCCGGAAGCTAGATTGGACTATTGGGCATCTATCAAGGACTCTAAGGCTGCCATATGACTTAAGATGACTGCTACAAATCTCAAAATCGCGGCTCTAAGTCCCTTGCGGCAGCTAGTTTGGACTGTTGGGCATCCTTCAAGGACTCTAAGGCTGCCATATGACTTAAGATGACTGCTACAAGTCTCAAAATCGCGTCTCTAAGTCCCTTTCGGCAGCTAGTTTGAACTGTTGGGCATCCTTCAAGGACCCTAAGGCTGCCATATGACTTAAGATGGCTGCTATAAGTCTCAACGTGCCGGCTATCCGTCACTTCCGGAAGCTAGATTCGACTATTGGGCATCTATCAAGGACTCTAAGGCTGCCATATGACTTAAGATAACTGCTACAAGTCTCAAAATCGCGGCTCTAAGTCCCTTGCGGCAGCTAGTTTGGACTATTGAGCATCCTCCAAGGACCATAAGGCTGCCATATGACTTAAGATGGCTGCTATAAGTCTCAACGTGCCGGCTATCCATCACTTCCGGAAGCTAGATTGGGCTATTGGGCATCTATCAAGGACTCTAAGGCTGCCATATGACTTAAGATGCTGCTACAAGTCTCAAAAAGTCCCTTGCGGCAGCTAGTTTGGACTATTGGGCATCCTTCAAGGACCCTAAGGCTGCCATATAACTTAAGATGGCTGCTACAAGTCTCAACGTGCCGGCTGTCCGTCACTTCCGGAAGCTAGATTGGACTATTGGGCATCTATCAAAGACTCTAAGGCTGCCATATGACTTAAGATGACTGCTACAAGTCTCAAAATCGCGGCTCTAAGTCCCTTTCGGCAGCTAGTTTGAACTGTTGGGCATCCTTCAAGGACCCTAAGGCTGCCATATGACTTAAGATGGCTGCTATAAGTCTCAACGTGCCGGCTATCCGTCACTTCCGGAAGCTAGATTCGACTATTGGGCATCCCTCAAGGACTCTAAGGCTGCCATATGACTTAAGATGACTGCTACAAGTCTCAAAATCGCGGCTCTAAGTCCCTTCCTGCAGCTAGTTTGGACTATTGGGCATCCTCCAAGAACCCTAAGGCTGCCATATGACTTAAGATGGCTGCTATAAGTCTCAACGTGCCGGCTATCCGTCACTTCCGGAAGCTAGATTGGACTATTGAGCAGCTATTAAGGACTCTAAGTGCCGGCTATACGTCACTTCCGGAAGCTAGATTGGACTATTGGGCATCCTTCAAGGACTCTAAGGCTGCCATATGACTTAAGATGGCTGCTATAAGTCTCAACGTGCCGGCTATCCGTCACTTCCGGAAGCTAGATTGGACTATTGGGCATCTATCAAGGACTCTAAGGCTGCCATATGACTTAAGATGCTGCTACAAGTCTCAAAATCGCGGCTCTAAGTCCCTTGCGGCAGCTAGTTTGGACTATTGGGCATCCTTCAAGGACTCTAAGGCTGCCATATGACTTAAGATGACTGATACAAGTCTCAAAATCGCGGCTCTAAGTCCCTTTCGGCAGCTAGTTTGAACTGTTGGGCATCCTTCAAGGACCCTAAAGCTGCCATATGACTTAAGATGGCTGCTATAAGTCTCAACGTGCCGGCTATCCGTCACTTCCGGAAGCTAGATTCGACTATTGGGCATCTATCAAAGACTCTAAGGCTGCCATATGACTTAAGATGACTGCTACAAGTGTCAAAATCGCGGCTCTGAGTCCCTTGCGGCAGCTAGTTTGGACTATTGGGCATCCTCCAAGGTCCATAAGGCTGCCATATGACTTAAGATGGCTGCTATAAGTCTCAACGTGCCGGCTATCCGTCACTTCCGGAAGCTAGATTGGACTATTGGGCATCTATCAAGGACTCTAAGGCTGCCATATGACTTAAGATGACTGCTACAAGTCTCAAAATCGCGGCTCAAAGTCCCTTTCGGCAGCTAGTTTGGATTTTAGGCATCCTTCAAGGACCCTAAGGCTGCCATATGACTTAAGATGACTGCTACAAATCTTAAGATCCCGGCTCTAAGTCACTTCCGGCAGCTAGTTTGGACTATTGCGCATCCATCAATGACCATTAGACCGCCATATGACTTAAGATGACTTCTACAAGTCTCATAGAGCCGGCTCTAACTCACTTCGGGCGGCTAGGTTGGACTATTGGGCATCCATCAATGACCCTAAGGCTGCCGTATGACTTAAGATGACTGCTACAAATCTTAAGATCCCGGCTCTAAGTCGCTTCCGGCAGCTAGTTTGGACTATTGGGCATCCATCAATGACCATTAGATCGCCATATGACTTAGGATGACTTCTACAAGTCTCATAGAGCCGGCTTTAACTCACTTCGGGCGGCTAGGTTGGACTATTGGGCATCCATCAATGACCCTAAGGCTGCCGTATGACTTAGGATGACTGCTACAAGTCTCAAGAGCCCGGCTATAAGTCACTTCCAGAAGCTTGTTTGGACTATTGCGCATCCATCAATGACCATTACACCGCCATATGACTTAAGATGACTTCTACAAGTGTCATAGAGCCGGCTCTAAGTCACTTTGGGCAGCTAGGTTGGACTATTGGACATCCATAAATGACCCTAAGGCTGCCGTATGACTTAAGATGACTGCTACAAGTCTCAAGAGCACGGCTCTAAGTCACTTCCAGCAGCTACTCTGGACTATTGCGCATCCATCAAGGACCCTAAGGCTGCCATGTGACTTAAGATAGCTGCTACAAGTCTCATCGAGCCGGCTATCCGTCACTTCCGGAAGCTAAATTGGACTATTGGGCATCCTTCAAGGACTCTAAGGCTGCCATATGACTTAAGATGACTGCTACAAGTCTCAAAATCGCGGCTCTAAGTCCCTTTCGGCAGCTAGTTTGAACTGTTGGGTATCCTTCAAGGACCCTAAGGCTGCCATATGACTTAAGATGGCTGCTATAAGTCTCAACGTGCCGGCTATCCGTCACTTCCGGAAGCTAGATTCGACTATTGGGCATCTATCAAGGACTCTAAGGCTGCCATATGACTTAAGATGACTGCTACAAGTCTCAAAATCGCGGCTCTTAGTCCATTCCGGCAGCTAGTTTGGACTATTGGGCATACATCAAGGACCATAAGGCTGCCATATGACTTAAGGTCGCTGCTACAAGTCTCATCGAGCCGGCTATCCGTCACTTCCGGAAGCTAGATTGGACTATTGGGCATACATCAAGGACTCTAATGCTGCCAACTGACTTAAGGTCGCTGCTACAAGTCTCATCGAGCCGGCTATCCGTCACTTCCGGAAGCTAGATTGGACTATTGGGCATCTATCAAGGACTCTAAGGCTGCCATATGACTTAAAATGACTGCTACAAGTCTCAAAATCGCGGCTCTTAGTCCATTCCGGCAGCTAGTTTGGACTATTGGGCATACATCAAGGACCCTAAGGCTGCCATATGACTTAAGGTCGCTGCTACAAGTCTCATCGAGCCGGCTATCCGTCACTTCCGGAAGCTAGATTGGACTATTGGGCATCCATCAATGACCCTAAGGCTGCAATATGACTTAAGATCGCTGCTACAAATCTCATCGAGCCGGCTATCCGTCGCTTCCGGAAGCTAGATTGGACTATTGGGCATCTATCAAGGACTCTAAGGCTGCCATATGACTTAAAATGACTGCTACAAGTCTCAAAATCGCGGCTCTTAGTCCATTCCGGCAGCTAGTTTGGACTATTGGGCATACATCAAGGACCCTAAGGCTGCCATATGACTTAAGGTCGCTGCTACAAATCTCATAGAGCCGGCTCTTACTCACTTCGGGCAGCTAGGTTGGACTATTGGGCATCCATCAATGACCCTAAGGCTGCCATATGACTCAAGATGACTGCTACAAATCTTAAGATCCCGGCTCTAAGTCACTTCCGGCAGCTAGTTTGGACTATTGCGCATCCATCAATGACCATTAGACCGCCATATGACTTAAGATGACTTCTACAAGTCTCATAGAGCCGGCTCTAACTCACTTCGGGCGGCTAGGTTGGACTATTGGGCATCCATCAATGACCCTAAGGCTGCCGTATGACTTAAGATGACTGCTACAAATCTTAAGATCCCGGCTCTAAGTCGCTTCCGGCAGCTAGTTTGGACTATTGGGCATCCATCAATGACCATTAGATCGCCATATGACTTAGGATGACTTCTACAAGTCTCATAGAGCCGGCTCTAACTCACTTCGGGCGGCTAGGTTGGACTATTGGGCATCCATCAATGACCCTAAGGCTGCCGTATGACTTAGGATGACTGCTACAAGTCTCATAGAGCCGGCTCGTACTCACTTCCGGCAGCTAGGTTGGACTATTGCTCATCCATCAATGACCATTAGACCGCCATATGACTTAAGATGACTTCTACAAGTGTCATAGAGCCGGCTCTAAGTCACTTTGGGCAGCTAGGTTGGACTATTGGACATCCATAAATGACCCTAAGGCTGCCATATGACTTAAGATGACTGCTACAAATCTCAAGAGCCCGGCTATAAGTCACTTCCAGAAGCTAGTCTGGACTATTGCTCATCCATCAATGACCATTAGACCGCCATATGACTTAAGATGACTTCTATAAGAGTCATAGAGCCGGCTCTAAGTCACTTTGGGCAGCTAGGTTGTACTATTGGACATCCATAAATGACCCTAAGGCTGCCGTATGACTTAAGATGACTGCTACAAGTCTCAAGAGCACGGCTCTAAGTCACTTCCAGCAGCTACTCTGGACTATTGCGCATCCATCAAGGACCCTAAGGCTGCCATGTGACTTAAGATAGCTGCTACAAGTCTCATCGAGCCGGCTATCCGTTTGGACTATTGCGCATCCATCAATGACCATTAGACCGCCATATGACTTAAGATGACTTCTACAAGTCTCATAGAGCCGGCTCTAACTCACTTCGGGCGGCTAGGTTGGACTATTGGGCATCCATCAATGACCCTAAGGCTGCCGTATGACTTAAGATGACTGCTACAAATCTTAAGATCCCGGCTCTAAGTCGCTTCCGGCAGCTAGTTTGGACTATTGCGCATCCATCAATGACCATTAGATCGCCATATGACTTAAGATGACTTCTACAAGTCTCATAGAGTGTTTAAGAATAAACACTGTAATCTTCGAGGCGGCTGAGAAAAACATTGTTGATAATAAAACGCAGTACTACTCAATGTGTACATGGCAATAACATAATATAAAATACGACTCTATGTATAGAGGACACTAACATAGCATAAGATTGAGAACACCAAAAGGGCCCGCTTAAAATAGATAACAAATGTATTAAACGAGCCTCGGCAAACATGAGCCAGGCAACGGCCAACGCCGAGATTAACCAAAATAGATTTCAAACCCCGGCCGCTGATCATGAGCTCTCGCGATTGGTTCTAACACTAGATACCCCGACCCTCCACAATTGAGCGTAAGAATGCCTATATAAACTCAGAACTTTCTCAAATAAAAGCAGTTCAGTTTTGAATTCACTAATGAATATTTGGGTTATTTTTTCCTTCTCCCCGGAATCCCTATTCATTTGGTCCTTCGAGAAAAGAAACTCTGCAGTTTTCCCCCACCAGTGGTAAGATCAGAGGTGGATCAGCTCCTTAAAGTCTGCTTAGATCAGCTAAAGGTAGCAAAAATAAAAAACTCTTGTTTTCCCCCACCAGTGGTAAGAGACAGAGTAAAATATAAAATAAAAGCATATTAAATTGCTTAAACAAAAAAGTGTCCGCGTCGGAGATTTGAAAGACATTGTTGCTGGGAGCAAATGTAGTTATATCGCGACGTGGAGAGAAAGTGTGAGGCGTATTCGAAGCCTAAATATCGAAAATAGTTCGCGAGAGTGTGGGCGTATTCGAAGCCAAAATATCGATAGTGGAAAAAGAAAACACAATAAAATCAAAAGAAGCAGTGTTGGCAGATGCCAATAACACCAGAGAAGAGATTGCAACCAGAAGTGAAACCGCCCAAAAGAGGAAGAACCACCCGAACGAGAGGAAGAACCACCAACATCTGGACGTGTGTCGACATCATAAGATAAGATATAATTAATTATAATAAATAATTAAGAAAATACATATACATACATATACTTATCATATACATATATACAAAATTTAACAAAAATGTTATCCGAAGCAACAATCCGGTTGTTAGAGGAGCAGTCCAAGTTGGTGGTCAAAATCAGGCAGTTAGAGACGCGCAGGGTAACTCGGGAAGTTATAAAAGAAGTAGAAGATATAAGGAAATCGTGGATAGCTAATCATAATAATTTGATTAAAGGGAAGATAGTCGATCACGACTACTTTAACAACAAGAAATATGATGAGTTTTTAGGGGTAATTTCCGCAATCATTGCTAAGGGAGATGTAGCAGGGACTAGTAAGTCTACAATCGTTGAGACAGACACGGTTAGACTGCCAGAAAATAATGATATTGCCCATGTAGATACGGCCAGGGGTGAGTTAGTGGGTGTAACAGACGAGTTTACAGACAGGGTTCACCAACTCCGCGATTATTTGGAGAGGGTGAACTCAGATATAGTAGAGAAAAAGGAAGACATTTTCAAAATCCATAGGAATAAAATAAATTTCATGTGGCAAAGAATGCAGAAAAAAATAGAAGAGCTTTACGAAGCAGTTTCACCCAACAACGAGATCAAGGGAGATATCGAAGAGTTGGAGTTTGATATACAAAACACGTTAGCTATGTTAGAAGAGCTTATGAATAAGAAGGTAGAAGTTAAAAGTGAGAATATTTACGGTAGGGAAGAACTACCGGTATTACCAAAAATTCAGGTACCCACATTTTTCGGAGAACCGAAATAGTGGGACCTGTTCGCAGAATTATTCGTAGAATTAATCGAAAAAAGAGGGGATCTAAGTCCTGCTCTTAAGTTTAATTATTTAAAGTCCGCGTTACGGGGAGAAGCGAAGAGCATGGTTGCTCATTTATTGTCAGGTTCAGTTGACAATTATAATGCCGCTTGGGATTTGTTAACCAAGCGGTATGAAAATAATCGAAGGATATTTTCCGAACAATTAAATCGGATAATAAAAATAAAAACAAACTTGTCTGATGAAGTTGACGTATTATTTGCGCAACTCATCTTAAGAAAGTTTGATAAAGAGGCTCTGCAATTATATGAGAGCCAAGTAAAGAACACAAAGCAGATACAAGTACTTTCTGACGTCATGAAATACTTAGAGCAAAGATATTGCTCACTAAGTTCCATGAAGAATGAAGAAAGAAAACCGATACAGAAAAATTCGTATGCGGTATTTAAAGAAAATTGTCCGATTTGCAAGGTTGCTGGACACAGCACATTTCAGTGTTACAAATTTAAGGGATTGACACCTATAGAAAGGGTCTTGATTGATAGTGGCTCACAGAGTACTATTGTTTCGGAGGAGGCAGCCCAAATATTAAAGTTGCCTAAAATTAAGGCACATACAGAAATAAGTGGCGTGTCTTCGACAAAATCACGTATATCAAAATATAAAATAAAATTGGCAGTAAAAATGTGTGAACCATGGAGAGACCTTCTTAAGGTTGAGGCAATCGTACTCCCAAAACTAATGAAGGCTCTCCCATTAAAAACAGCAAACGTAGATTTGTCCAAATGGAAATCCTACGTATTAGCTTATCCTAATTTTAATAAACCTGGTAGAGTAGATATGATAATGGGGGTGGATGTATACACCCATATTCTGAAAAGTGGGGTAACCAAAGTTGACGGGCTATTAGGCCAAAATACTCAGTTTGGTTGGATAGTGTCAGGATGCACTAAGTCGAAAGGAAATAAGTCCATAGTAGCTACAACAATAGATGTAACCGATTTGGAGCGATTTTGGGAAATGGAAGAAGACGAGAAAGATGATGTAGAAGCTAACGCATGTGAGGATAATTTCACTAGAACTACGAGGCAAGAAGTCTCTGGCAGGTATGTAGTTACAATGCCATTTAAAGATGAAAAAGAGTTAGGAGACTCAAAGGCGCAAGCAATAGCGCGGTTTCTCAATTTAGAGAAAAAATTCAAGAAAATTCCATGTTTAAAAGAAGAGTATTCTAAGTTCATCAAAGAATACTTGGAATTAGGACATATGGTCGAGACAAATGACGAAGGTTATTATTATTTACCCCATCAAGCAGTGATTAAAGATTCAAGTTTAACCACTAAACTAAGAGTGGTGTTTGACGCTTCGGCAAAAACAACAAATAATAAAAGTCTAAATGACATTATGGGGGTCGGTCCGCGGCTAATTTTGAAATGGCGAAAATGGGAGTTCGTAGCTTCTGCAGACATTGAGAAGATGTATCGTCAGATAAACATTGATCAAGGTGATCAAAAATATTTACACATTTTATGGAGGAATTCACCGCACAAGAAATTAAAAACTTATAAGTTGACTACAGTGACGTACGGTACTGCGGCAGCTCCTTATCTAGCTACAAGGGTTCTTGCAGAGATAGCAAGCAGATGTCAGGATGAGGTAATTAGCGAGGTCATTCGAGATGAATTTTATATGGATGATTTAATGACTGGGGGTGTCACTGTAGAGGAATTAAAGCACAAAGTAGTGCAGATCTCGAGAGAACTGGAGGAGCGGGAATGAATTTAAGAAAATGGATCTCTAATAGGGCGGAGATTATCGAAAACGTCACTGATACAGGCGATAATAAAATATTAAAAATTGTTCAAAATGAGTCAATCAAAACATTGGGATTACAGTGGGAACCATTTAAAGATGAATTTAAGTTCAAGGTACACTGTGACGATGACAGAAAACTAAATAAAAGAGTGGTATTATCCGCACTGGCTAAAATTTATGATCCATTAGGATGGCTAGCACCAGTGACAGTTATTGGAAAATTGTTCATGCAAAAACTATGGCTGGCTGAACAAAATTGGGATGAGGAATTGTCAGAAAAAGACGCATTAGAATGGAATTCATTCAAGGACAATTTGAAAGCATTGGAAGAAGTAAGAGTACCTAGATGGATAAAGAGGTCGTAGAGATTCATGGATTTGCTGACGCATCAGAAAAGGCATATGCAGAGGTAGTATATTCAAATACATATAGGTAAGGAAGTCACATTGATAGCCAATAAACGTAAAGTCAATCCCATAAAAAATAGAAAAACAATAGCGAAACTCGAATTATGTACAGCCCATTTATTGTTGATATATTGCTATAGAGATATACGCTTGGAGTGATTCTACAATCACACTCTGCTGGATAAGGAATGGTGCTTGTAAAGAAAAATTCGTTAGGCGTCGAACAGAGGATATTCGAAAAATGAAAGAAATAGTATGGGGGCATGTAAAGTCCGAAGATAATCCTGCGGATGTGGCATCGAGAGGGGTGTGTCCAGAAAAATTAAAGAACTGTGACATTTGGTGGAACGGCCCTAATTGGCTGGGTGAGCCAAAGGAAAAGTGGCCAAAGGAAAAAACGGGTACTGACAATATTATTGTCAACACAGTAGTTCAAAATACGGAAAGTAGCATGATGCAAGAACTAATAGAAAAGTATTCGTGCCAAAATAAGCTAGTCAGAATTACGGCATACATGTTACGGTTTATTTCAGTCAAGATAGAAAAGAAAGTGTACCCATCTTACCTGACAGTTAATGAACTTAAGAATGCGGAAAGACTAATAATTAAAAATCAACAAGCATGTCAATTCAGCAGGGAAATAGCTTGTCTAGCTCAGAAAAAAGAGATAGATATGAAAAGCAAGATTTTGAGTCTGAGTCCATTTTTGGACAGCGAAGGAATACTGCGAGTAGGAGGCAGGTTGCATAATGCCAATGTAGCCTTTGATGCTAAGCACCCCATGATTCTGGACAAGTCTCACTTGGGGCTGTTGTTAATAAGAAATGCTCACAGGGAAACCTTGCATGGGGGAGTTAACCCTTTGAGAACTTATATCCAAAGAAGGTTTTGGATATTTGCCCTAAGAAGTGCTCTTAAAAAGTACTTAAGAGAATGCGTCACTTGTGCAAGATATCGTCAAATTACAGGAGAGCAAATAATGGGTAATCTTCCGAAGCCTAGAGTCACGATGTCTTTTCCGTTCTACAATACTGGAGTAGATTATGCGGGACCATATCACGTTAAATGCTCTAAAAATCGTGGACAGAAAACCTACAAAGGGTATATAGCGGTTTTTGTGTGTATGGCAACTAAAGCGCTACACTTAGAAGTTGTCAGTGATCTAACAACTGATGCCTTTCTAGCGGCATTTCGTAGATTTGTAGCAAGACGGGGAAAATGCGCGAACATATTCTCGGATAATGGGACAAACTTTGTAGGGGCTTCAAGAAAGCTAGATAAGGATTTCAGGAAAGCTATCCAAGATAACGTCCAAGTGGCACCTGTTCTAGAAAAAGAACACATACACTGGCATTTTATCCCCCGGCAGGACCTCACTTCGGAGGTATTTGGGAGGCTGGGGTTAAATCAGTCAAGTATCATTTAAAAAGAGTGATAGGTGACAGCAATCTCACATATGAGGAAATGGCAACATTGTTGTGCCAAATTGAAGCGGTGTTGAATTCGCGACCGCTATATACATCAGGCGATGACGTTGACAGCATCGAGGTGTTGACACCCGGTCATTTCTTGACTGGTAGGCCAATGTTGGAGGCCGCCGAGTCCATATCTGAGGAAAGGATTGGAAATCTAGACAGGTGGAAGTTGATTCAGAAAATGAAAAAAGATTTCTGGATGAAATGGAAAGACGAATATTTGTATACTCTTCAGCAACGAAATAAATGGAGACGACCTACAACAAATACAGAGGAAGGGCAAATCGTGCTGATTAAAGATGAGAATTGTCATCCAGCCAGATGGCCGCTGGGAAAGGTGGAGGAAGCACACAAAGGCAGGGACGATAAAGTTAGGGTAGTAAAAGTAAAATTACAGGAAGGGTCAATTACACGACCTATTCATAAAATTTGCCCACTTATTGGAGTTAAAACAAGTGAAAACGAAGAAGCAAATTGTGTTTCCACAAAGAAGGGTAACCGTTTCAAAGGATTGTCTAAAATAGGTATTATAATGATTTTGTCAACGCTCATGTTACTTTGTCAAGTCTCATATGCGGCCAATATCAGACAAAATGTTCCAAAAGTAACAGTAAAGGCAATAAATTCAACAGCGGCATTATATTTAGATCCAATGGGAGAAGTAGAAATAGTAGCCTCCTCGTGGGATCTTGTAGTGTACTACGACATGTCGGCATATTTTGAAATGCTGAGTAAAGGGAACAGGTTGGTGCCTAAAATGAGGGAAGTATGCAAGAAGTTACATAACTTCGAGGATCAGTGCAATTTAGTACTTGACAATATGGTAAAACAAATGGACGAGATTCAGGAAAATAACAAATTATTCATGGTAAATGATAAGACGCGGCATAGGCGAGCACCGTTTGAATTCATGGGATCGCTATACCACATATTGTTCGGCATTATGGATGCGGACGATAGAGATATAATGGAAAATAACATGAGAAATCTGTTAACCAATCAGAAAAATTTAAAGGAGCTAGAGGAGAAACAGACATCAGTGGTAGATTCGACCGCAAACATTCTCAAAAGCACTACCGAAGAAATAAATGAAAACTTTCGTAGCATGAATAGAAGAATTGAGAACATGACAGAGTTATTGAAAGAAAGCTACTATGTATATAAAGAATCGATTAACTTTTTCATGATAACAAAACAACTTAGTTCCGTGATTGATGAATGTGAAAAAATTCAAGCAGGGATAGTAAATCTGTTAGTAGATATCAATCATGGGAGATTAAATCCTAATATCGTTAAGCCTAGCCAGCTAAAAAATGAGATATCAAAAATAAAGGATAGATTGTCTGAATCGTTAGTTCTTCCAGGTAAAAGAACAGGTACTGAGCTAAAGGATATATACACATTGCTAACAGCCAAGGGAATTTTCGTTGACCAGAAGCTAATTATAAACGCAAAAATTCCATTATTTGGTAGGCATCCGTCTTTTCTTTATAGAGTCATCCCCGTACCAGTTCGAATAAATAATAATCAGATGATAATAGTACAACTAAGTAACGAGTATTTAGTATACAGTTTTGAGATAGACTCTTATCACCTAATGAGCGAATCTACATTGCACAAGTGTCGGACATGGCAGTCTAATAAAAGAATGTGTGAAGGAAGTTGGCCTTGGAGTAGTGCCAATGATAATGCATGTGAAATCACACCATTCAAGCAAAATAATCAGTCTAATTGTGTCTACAAAACGATTGTTGAGCTTAGATCATATTGGATTGAGCTAGAGAGTAGTAGTAGTTGGTTGTTTAAAGTTCCACCACTTACAAAGGCTAGAATTCAATGCAATAATGGTCCACAGGAGTCAGTAGACATCCCGGAACAGGGAATTTTAAGCATCAGATCAGAATGCACCGTTAGAACAGAAGACAAAATATTAGTTGCTCATCATAGCATTCAATCCGAGTCACATCAGTCTATTGCTACATCACATATAGGGGACATTAGCGTAGTACCGAAAATAGTGTGGAACCCGGTAGACGGCAACATGGTAAATCACACAGCAGAATTTGTAAAATTAAAAGGCGAGTTAACATCCTTAAAAGAACATAACATCGAGATTTTAGGGTTAAACTTCCACCACGTGACTGGACATGCTTCTCTGATAATAGTAATTATATTAGTCATAATAGCAATACTGTATATAATAAGAACCAGAAGGCCGGGCTAACTTCGACCATGCCGAAGTTTGTATACCCTTGCAAGTTCTTGCGTTACTCAATCCCTAAATGGAGATCGCAAAATGGAAAGGATTTTTATGTAAAAACCCTTATCTACACGCTATAGCACGGCATGCATATGTACATATGCATGTATGTAGATATGCTGCATTCAATTTTTCCATCTGTTTGTATGACAGTTATATCATATAGTCATCCGATTTTGATCAAATTTGGCAGGATTATAATTTATTATGCGCAAATGTTATTTACTAAGTTTGGTGATGATCGCAATAGAAACAAAAAAGTTTTAAGAAGCAAAACTATATTTGATCCGATTGTTCCTATGGGAGCTATATGATATAGTAGTCCGATCTCGATTAAATTTGGCACGGACGTATAGATGTATAGTAAACTGCCAAATGTTAAGTTTTATAACAATCAGATGAAAAACAGCGAACTTATTAATCTAAAACTCTATTTTCGACTGACGGTTCCTATGGGAGCTATATGATATAGTCGTCCGATCCGGATGAATCCGAGATATACAATGCCTGCAGTATATACAAGACTTCGTGCAAAATTGCGGCTCTGTAGCTATAGCGGTCTAGGAGGAGAAGCTGTTGATCCAGACAGACGGACAGACAGACAGACAGACAGACAGACAGACAGACAGACAGACAGACAGACGGACAGGCGGATTTGAACTCGTCTTGTCATGCTGATCAAGAATATATATACTTTATATGGTCGGAGATGGCTCCTTCTATGCGTTGCACACTTCTGACCAAAATTAATATACCCTTTTTGCAAGGGTATAAAAATGAATGTAACAAGAAGACTGCAGACCATAACATTTGCCGGCCCCTTGCAGAATGTTTAAGAATAAACACTGTAATCTTCGAGGCGGCTGAGAAAAACATTGTTGATAATAAAACGCAGTACTACTCAATGTGTACATGGCAATAACATAATATAAAATTCGACTCTATGTATAGAGGACACTAACATAGCATAAGATTGAGAACACCAAAAGGGCCCGCTTAAAATAGATAACAAATGTATTAAACGAGCCTCGGCAAACATGAGCCAGGCAACGGCCAACGCCGAGATTAACCAAAATAGATTTCAAACCCCGGCCGCTGATCATGAGCTCTCGCGATTGGTTCTAACACTAGATACCCCGACCCTCCAAAAATGTGACCCCTTAGAGCGTAAGAATGCCTATATAAACTCAGAACTTTCTCAAATAAAGGCAGTTCAGTTTTGAATTCACTAATGAATATTTGGGTTATTTTTTCCTTCTCCCCGGAATCCCTATTCATAGAGCCGGCTCTAACTCACTTCGGGCGGCTAGGTTGGACTATTGGGCATCCATCAATGACCCTAAGGCTGCCGTATGACTTAGGATGACTGCTACAAGTCTCATAGAGCCGGCTCGTACTCACTTCCGGCAGCTAGGTTGGACTATTGCTCATCCATCAATGACCATTAGACCGCCATATGACTTAAGATGACTTCTACAAGTGTCATAGAGCCGGCTCTAAGTCACTTTGGGCAGCTAGGTTGGACTATTGGACATCCATAAATGACCCTAAGGCTGCCGTATGACTTAAGATGACTGCTACAAATCTCAAGAGCCCGGCTATAAGTCACTTCCAGAAGCTAGTCTGGACTATTGCTCATCCATCAATGACCATTAGACCGCCATATGACTTAAGATGACTTCTACAAGAGTCATAGAGCCGGCTCTAAGTCACTTTGGGCAGCTAGGTTGTACTATTGGACATCCATAAATGACCCTAAGGCTGCCGTATGACTTAAGATGACTGCTACAAGTCTCAAGAGCGCGGCTCTAAGTCACTTCCAGCAGCTACTCTGGACTATTGCGCATCCATCAAGGACCCTAAGGCTGCCATGTGACTTAAGATAGCTGCTACAAGTCTCAACGTGCCGGCTATCAGTCACTTCCGGAAGCTAAATTGGACTATTGGGCATCCTTCAAGGACTCTAAGGCTGCCATATGACTTAAGATGACTGCTACAAGTCTCAAAATCGCGGCTCTAAGTCCCTTCCTGCAGCTAGTTTGGACTATTGGGCATCCTCCAAGAACCCAAAGGCTGCTATAAGTCTCAACGTGCCGGCTATCCGTCACTTCCGGAAGCTAGATTGGACTATTGGGCGTCTATTAAGGACTCTAAGGCTGCCATATGACTTAAGATGACTGCTACAAATCTCAAAATCGCGGCTCTAAGTCCCTTGCGACAGCTAGTTTGGACTATTGGGCATCCTTCAAGGACTCTAAGGCTGCCATATGACTTAAGATGACTGCTACAAGTCTCAAAATCGCGTCTCTAAGTCCCTTTCGGCAGCTAGTATGAACTGTTGGGTATCCTTCAAGGACCCTAAGGCTGCCATATGACTTAAGATGGCTGCTATAAGTCTCAACGTGCCGGCTATCCGTCACTTCCGGAAGCTAGATTCGACTATTGGGCGTCTATCAAGGACTCTAAGGCTGCCATATGACTTAAGATGACTGCTACAAATCTCAAAATCGCGGCTCTAAGTCCCTTGCGGCAGCTAGTTTGGACTATTGGGCATCCTTCAAGGACTCTAAGGCTGCCATATGACTTAAGATGACTGCTACAAGTCTCAAAATCGCGTCTCTAAGTCCCTTTCGGCAGCTAGTATGAACTGTTGGGTATCCTTCAAGGACCCTAAGGCTGCCATATGACTTAAGATGGCTGCTATAAGTCTCAACGTGCCGGCTATCCGTCACTTCCGGAAGCTAGATTCGACTATTGGGCATCTATCAAGGACTCTAAGGCTGCCATATGACTTAAGATGACTGCTACAAGTCTCAAAATCGCGGCTCTAAGTCCCTTGCGGCAGCTAGATTGGACTATTGGGCATCTATCAAGGTCACTAAGGCTGCCATATGACTTAAGATCGCTGCTACAAGTCTCATCGAGCCTTCTATCCGTCATTTCCGGAAGCTAGATTGGACTATTGGGCATACATCAAGGATATCTATCCGTCACTTCCGGAAGCTAGATTCGACTATTGGGCATCTATCAAGGACTCTAAGGCTGCCATATGACTTAAGATGACTGCTACAAGTCTCAAAATCGCGGCTCTAAGTCCCTTTCTGCAGCTAGTTTGGATTGTTGGGCATCCTTCAAGGACCCTAAGGCTGCCATATGACTTAAGGTCGCTGCTACAAGTCTCATCGAGCCGGCTATCCGTCACTTCCGGAAGCTAGATTGGACTGTTGGGCAGCTATCAAGGACCATAAGGCTGAAATATGACTTAAGATCGCTGCTACAAGTCTCATCGAGCCTTCTATCCGTCATTTCCGGAAGCTAGATTGGACTATTGGGCATACATCAAGGATATCTATCCGTCACTTCCGGAAGCTAGATTCGACTATTGGGCATCTATCAAGGACTCTAAGGCTGCCATATGACTTAAGATGACTGCTACAAGTCTCAAAATCGCGGCTCTAAGTCCCTTTCTGCAGCTAGTTTGGATTGTTGGGCATCCTTCAAGGACCCTAAGGCTGCCATATGACTTAAGGTCGCTGCTACAAGTCTCATCGAGCCGGCTATCCGTCACTTCCGGAAGCTAGATTGGACTGTTGGGCAGCTATCAAGGACCATAAGGCTGCCATATGACTTAAGGTCGCTGCTACAAGTCTCATCGAGCCGGCTATCCGTCACTTCCGGAAGCTAGATTCGACTATTGGGCATCTATCAAGGTCACTAAGGCTGCCATATGACTTAAGATCGCTGCTACAAGTCTCATCGAGCCTTCTATCCGTCATTTCCGGAAGCTAGATTGGACTATTGGGCATACATCAAGGATATCTATCCGTCACTTCCGGAAGCTAGATTCGACTATTGGGCATCTATCAAGGACTCTAAGGCTGCCATATGACTTAAGATGACTGCTACAAGTCTCAAAATCGCGGCTCTAAGTCCCTTTCTGCAGCTAGTTTGGATTGTTGGGCATCCTTCAAGGACCCTAAGGCTGCCATATGACTTAAGGTCGCTGCTACAAGTCTCATCGAGCCGGCTATCCGTCACTTCCGGAAGCTAGATTGGACTGTTGGGCAGCTATCAAGGACCATAAGGCTGCCATATGACTTAAGATCGCTGCTACAAGTCTCATCGAGCCTTCTATCCGTCATTTCCGGAAGCTAGATTGGACTATTGGGCATACATCAAGGATATCTATCCGTCACTTCCGGAAGCTAGATTCGACTATTGGGCATCTATCAAGGACTCTAAGGCTGCCATATGACTTAAAATGACTGCTACAAGTCTCAAAATCGCGGCTCTTAGTCCATTCCGGCAGCTAGATTGGACTATTGGGCATCTATCAAGGTCTCTAAGGCTGCCATATGACTTAAGATCGCTGCTACAAGTCTCATCGAGCCTTCTATCCGTCATTTCCGGAAGCTAGATTGGACTATTGGGCATACATCAAGGACTCTAATGCTGCCAACTGACTTAAGGTCGCTGCTACAAGTCTCATCGAGCCGGCTATCCGTCACTTCCGGAAGCTAGATTGGACTATTGCGCAGTTATTAAGGGCTCTAAGGCTGCAATATGACTTAAGATCGCTGCTACAAATCTCATCGAGCCGGCTATCCGTTGCTTCCGGAAGCTAGATTGGACTATTGGGCATCTATCAAGGACTCTAAGGCTGCCATATGACTTAAAATGACTGCTACAAGTCTCAAAATCGCGGCTCTTAGTCCATTCCGGCAGCTAGTTTGGACTATTGGGCATTCATCAAGGACCCTAAGGCTGCCATATGACTTAAAGTCGCTGCTACAAATCTTATCGAGCCGGCTCTACGCCATTTCGTGAAGCTAGAGTGGACTATTGGGCATACGTCAAGGACTCTAAGGCTGCCATATGACTTAAGATCGCTGCTACAAGTCTCATCGAGCCTTCTATCCGTCACTTCCGGAAGCTAGATTGGACTATTGGGCATACATCAAGGACTCTAATGCTGCCAACTGACTTAAGGTCGCTGCTACAAGTCTCATCGAGCCGGCTATCCGTCACTTCCGGAAGCTAGATTGGACTATTGGGCAGTTATTAAGGGCTCTAAGGCTGCAATATGACTTAAGATCGCTGCTACAAATCTCATCGAGCCGGCCATCCGTCGCTTCCGGAAGCTAGATTGGACTATTGGGCATCTATCAAGGACTCTAAGGCTGCCATATGACTTAAGGTCGCTGCTACAAATCTCATAGAGCCGGCTCTTACTCACTTCGGGCAGCTAGGTTGGACTATTGGGCATCCATCAATGACCCTAAAGCTGCCATATGACTTAAGATGACTGCTACAAATCTTAAGATCCCGGCTCTAAGTCACTTCCGGCAGCTAGTTTGGACTATTGCGCATCCATCAATGACCATTAGACCGCCATATGACTTAAGATGACTTCTACAAGTCTCATAGAGCCGGCTCTAAGTCACTTCGGGCAGCTAGGTTGGAAAATTGGGCATCCATCAATGACCCTAAGGCTGCCGTATGACTTAATATGACTGCTACAAATCTTAAGATCCCGGCTCTAAGTCACTTCCGGCAGCTAGTTTGGACTATTGCGCATCCATCAATGACCATTAGATCGCCATATGACTTAAGATGACTTCTACAAGTCTCATAGAGCCGGCTCTAACTCACTTCGGGCGGCTAGGTTGGACTATTGGGCATCCATCAATGACCCTAAGGCTGCCGTATGACTTAAGATGACTGCTACAAATCTTAAGATCCCGGCTCTAAGTCACTTCCGGCAGCTAGTTTGGACTATTGCGCATCCATCAATGACCATTAGATTGCCATATGACTTAAGATGACTTCTACAAGTCTCATAGAGCCGGCTCTAACTCACTTCGGGCGGCTAGGTTGGACTATTGGGCATCCATCAATGACCCTAAGGCTGCCGTATGACTTAGGATGACTGCTACAAGTCTCATAGAGCCGGCTCGTACTCACTTCCGGCAGCTAGGTTGGACTATTGCGCATCCATCAATGACCATTAGACCGCCATATGACTTAAGATGACTTCTACAAGTGTCATAGAGCCGGCTCTAAGTCACTTTGGGCAGCTAGGTTGGACTATTGGACATCCATAAATGACCCTAAGGCTGCCGTATGACTTAAGATGACTGCTACAAATCTCAAGAGCCCGGCTATAAGTCACTTCCAGAAGCTAGTCTGGACTATTGCTCATCCATCAATGACCCTTAGACCGCCATATGACTTAAGATGACTTCTACAAGTGTCATAGAGCCGGCTCTAAGTCACTTTGGGCAGATAGGTTGGACTATTGGACATCCATAAATGACCCTAAGGCTGCCGTATGACTTAAGATGACTGCTACAAGTCTCGAGAGCACGGCTCTAAGTCACTTCCAGCAGCTACTCTGGACTATTGCGCATCCATCAAGGACCCTAAGGCTGCCATGTGACTTAAGGTCGCTGCTACAAGTCTCATCGAGCCGGCTATCCATCAGTTCCGGAAGCTTGATTGGACTGTTGGGCAGCTATCAAGGACCCTAAGGCTGAAATATGATTTAAGATGGCTGCTACAAGTCTCAACGTGCCGGCTATCAGTCACTTCCGGAAGCTAGATTGGACTATTGGGCATCTATCAAGGACTCTAAGGCTGCCATATGACTTAAAATGACTGCTACAAGTCTCAAAATCGCGGCTCTAAGTCCCTTCCTGCAGCTAGTTTGGACTATTGGGCATCTATCAAGGTCTCTAAGGCTGCCATATGACTTAAGATCGCTGCTACAAGTCTCATCGAGCCTTCTATCCGTCATTTCCGGAAGCTAGATTGGACTATTGGGCATACATCAAGGACTCTAATGCTGCCAACTGACTTAAGGTCGCTGCTACAGGTCTCATCGAGCCGGCTATCCGTCACTTCCGGAAGCTAGATTGGACTATTGGGCAGTTATTAAGGGCTCTAAGGCTGCAATATGACTTAAGATCGCTGCTACAAATCTCATCGAGCCGGCTATCCGTCGCTTCCGGAAGCTAGATTGGACTATTGGGCATCTATCAAGGACTCTAAGGCTGCCATATGACTTAAAATGACTGCTACAAGTCTCAAAATCGCGGCTCTTAGTCCATTCCGGCAGCTAGTTTGGACTATTGGGCATACATCAAGGACCCTAAGGCTGCCATATGACTTAAGGTCGCTGCTACAAATCTCATCGAGCCGGCTCTACGCCATTTCGGGAAGCTAGAGTGGACTATTGGGCATACGTCAAGGACTCTAAGGCTGCCATATGACTTAAGATGACTTCTACAAGTCTCATAGAGCCGGCTCTAAGTCACTTCGGGCAGCTAGGTTGGACTATTGGGCATCCATCAATGACCCTAAGGCTGCCGTATGACTTAAGATGACTGCTACAAATCTTAAGATCCCGGCTCTAAGTCACTTCCGGCAGCTAGGTTGGACTATTGCGCATCCATCAATGACCCTAAGGCTGCCGTATGACTTAGGACCATTAGATCGCCATATGATTTAAGATGACTTCTACAAGTCTCATAGAGCCGGCTCTAACTCACTTCGGGCGGCTAGGTTGGACTATTGGGCATCCATCAATGACCCTAAGGCTGCCGTATGACTTAGGATGACTGCTACAAGTCTCATAGAGCCGGCTCGTACTCACTTCCGGCAGCTAGGTTGGACTATTGCTCATCCATCAATGACCATTAGACCGCCATTTGACTTAAGATGACTTCTACAAGTGTCATAGAGCCGGCTCTAAGTCACTTTGGGCAGCTAGGTTGGACTATTGGACATCCATAAATGACCCTAAGGCTGCCGTATGACTTAAGATGACTGCTACAAATCTCAAGAGCCCGGCTATAAGTCACTTCCAGAAGCTAGTCTGGACTATTGCTCATCCATCAATGACCATTAGACCGCCATATGACTTAAGATGACTTCTACAAGTGTCATAGAGCCGGCTCTAAGTCACTTTGGGCAGCTAGGTTGGACTATTGGGCATCTATCAAGGACTCTAAGGCTGCCATATGACTTAAGATGACTGCTACAAGTCTCAAAATCGCGGCTCTAAGTCCCTTTCTGCAGCTAGTTTGGATTGTTGGGCATCCTTCAAGGACCCTAAGGCTGCCATATGACTTAAGGTCGCTGCTACAAGTCTCATTGAGCCGGCTATCCGTCACTTCCAGAAGCTAGATTTTACTGTTGGGCAGCTATCAAGGACCCTAAGGCTGAAATATGATTTAAGATGGCTGCTACAAGTCTCAACGTGCCGGCTATCCGTCACTTCCGGAAGCTAGATTGGACTATTGGGCATCTATCAAGGACTCTAAGGCTGCCATATGACTTAAAATGACTGCTACAAGTCTCAAAATCGCGGCTCTTAGTCCATTCCGGCAGCTAGATTGGACTATTGGGCATCTATCAAGGTCTCTAAGGCTGCCATATGACTTAAGATCGCTGCTACAAGTCTCATCGAGCCTTCTATCCGTCATTTCCGGAAGCTAGATTGGACTATTGGGCATACATCAAGGACTCTAATGCTGCCAACTGACTTAAGGTCGCTGCTACAAGTCTCATCGAGCCGGCTATCCGTCACTTCCGGAAGCTAGATTGGACTATTGGGCAGTTATTAAGGGCTCTAAGGCTGCAATGTGACTTAAGATCGCTGCTACAAATCTCATCGAGCCGGCTATCCGTCGCTTCCGGAAGCTAGATTGGACTATTGGGCATCTATCAAGGACTCTAAGGCTGCCATATGACTTAAAATGACTGCTACAAGTCTCAAAATCGCGGCTCTTAGTCCATTCCGGCAGCTAGTTTGGACTATTGGGCATACATCAAGGACCCTAAGGCTGCCATATGACTTAAGGTCGCTGCTACAAATCTCATCGAGCCGGCTCTACGCCATTTCGGGAAGCTAGAGTGGACTATTGGGCATACGTCAAGGACTCTAAGGCTGCCATAAGACTTAAGATCGCTGCTACAAGTCTCATCGAGCCTTCTATCCGTCACTTCCGGAAGCTAGATTGGACTATTGGGCTGCTACAAGTCTCATCGAGACGGCTATCCGTCACTTCCGGCAGCTAGGTTGGACTATTGCTCATCCATCAATGACCATTAGACCGCCATATGACTTAAGATGACTTCTACAAGTGTCATAGAGCCGGCTCTAAGTCACTTTGGGCAGCTAGGTTGGACTATTGGACATCCATAAATGACCCTAAGGCTGCCGTATGACTTAAGATGACTGCTACAAATCTCAAGATCCCGGCTATAAGTCACTTCCAGAAGCTAGTCTGGACTATTGCTCATCCATCAATGACCATTAGACCGCCATATGACTTAAGATGACTTCTACAAGTGTCATAGAGCCGGCTCTAAGTCACTTTGGGCAGCTAGGTTGGACTATTGGGCATCTATTAAGGACTCTAAGGCTGCCATATGACTTAAGATGACTTCTACAAGTCTCATAGAGCCGGCTCTAAGTCACTTCGGGCAGCTAGGTTGGACTATTGGGCATCCATCAATGACCCTAAGGCTGCCGTATGACTTAAGATGACTGCTACAAATCTTAAGATCCCGGCTCTAAGTCACTTCCGGCAGCTAGGTTGGACTATTGCGCATCCATCAATGACCCTAAGGCTGCCGTATGACTTAGGACCATTAGATCGCCATATGATTTAAGATGACTTCTACAAGTCTCATAGAGCCGGCTCTAACTCACTTCGGGCGGCTAGGTTGGACTATTGGGCATCCATCAATGACCCTAAGGCTGCCGTATGACTTAGGATGACTGCTACAAGTCTCATAGAGCCGGCTCGTACTCACTTCCGGCAGCTAGGTTGGACTATTGCTCATCCATCAATGACCATTAGACCGCCATATGACTTAAGATGACTTCTACAAGTGTCATAGAGCCGGCTCTAAGTCACTTTGGGCAGCTAGGTTGGACTATTGGACATCCATAAATGACCCTAAGGCTGCCGTATGACTTAAGATGACTGCTACAAATCTCAAGAGCCCGGCTATAAGTCACTTCCAGAAGCTAGTCTGGACTATTGCTCATCCATCAATAACCATTAGACCGCCATATGACTTAAGATGACTTCTACAAGTGTCATAGAGCCGGCTTTAAGTCACTTTGGGCAGCTAGGTTGGACTATTGGGCATCTATCAAGGACTCTAAGGCTGCCATATGACTTAAGATGACTGCTACAAGTCTCAAAATCGCGGCTCTAAGTCCCTTTCTGCAGCTAGTTTGGATTGTTGGGCATCCTTCAAGGACCCTAAGGCTGCCATATGACTTAAGGTCGCTGCTACAAATCTCATAGAGCCGGCTCTTACTCACTTCGGGCAGCTAGGTTGGACTATTGGGCATCCATCAATGACCCTAAAGCTGCCATATGACTTAAGATGACTGCTACAAATCTTAAGATCCCGGCTCTAAGTCACTTCCGGCAGCTAGTTTGGACTATTGCGCATCCATCAATGACCATTAGACCGCCATATGACTTAAGATGACTTCTACAAGTCTCATAGAGCCGGCTCTAAGTCACTTCGGGCAGCTAGGTTGGAAAATTGGGCATCCATCAATGACCCTAAGGCTGCCGTATGACTTAATATGACTGCTACAAATCTTAAGATCCCGGCTCTAAGTCACTTCCGGCAGCTAGTTTGGACTATTGCGCATCCATCAATGACCATTAGATCGCCATATGACTTAAGATGACTTCTACAAGTCTCATAGAGCCGGCTCTAACTCACTTCGGGCGGCTAGGTTGGACTATTGGGCATCCATCAATGACCCTAAGGCTGCCGTATGACTTAAGATGACTGCTACAAATCTTAAGATCCCGGCTCTAAGTCACTTCCGGCAGCTAGTTTGGACTATTGCGCATCCATCAATGACCATTAGATTGCCATATGACTTAAGATGACTTCTACAAGTCTCATAGAGCCGGCTCTAACTCACTTCGGGCGGCTAGGTTGGACTATTGGGCATCCATCAATGACCCTAAGGCTGCCGTATGACTTAGGATGACTGCTACAAGTCTCATAGAGCCGGCTCGTACTCACTTCCGGCAGCTAGGTTGGACTATTGCGCATCCATCAATGACCATTAGACCGCCATATGACTTAAGATGACTTCTACAAGTGTCATAGAGCCGGCTCTAAGTCACTTTGGGCAGCTAGGTTGGACTATTGGACATCCATAAATGACCCTAAGGCTGCCGTATGACTTAAGATGACTGCTACAAATCTCAAGAGCCCGGCTATAAGTCACTTCCAGAAGCTAGTCTGGACTATTGCTCATCCATCAATGACCCTTAGACCGCCATATGACTTAAGATGACTTCTACAAGTGTCATAGAGCCGGCTCTAAGTCACTTTGGGCAGATAGGTTGGACTATTGGACATCCATAAATGACCCTAAGGCTGCCGTATGACTTAAGATGACTGCTACAAGTCTCGAGAGCACGGCTCTAAGTCACTTCCAGCAGCTACTCTGGACTATTGCGCATCCATCAAGGACCCTAAGGCTGCCATGTGACTTAAGGTCGCTGCTACAAGTCTCATCGAGCCGGCTATCCATCAGTTCCGGAAGCTTGATTGGACTGTTGGGCAGCTATCAAGGACCCTAAGGCTGAAATATGATTTAAGATGGCTGCTACAAGTCTCAACGTGCCGGCTATCAGTCACTTCCGGAAGCTAGATTGGACTATTGGGCATCTATCAAGGACTCTAAGGCTGCCATATGACTTAAAATGACTGCTACAAGTCTCAAAATCGCGGCTCTAAGTCCCTTCCTGCAGCTAGTTTGGACTATTGGGCATCTATCAAGGTCTCTAAGGCTGCCATATGACTTAAGATCGCTGCTACAAGTCTCATCGAGCCTTCTATCCGTCATTTCCGGAAGCTAGATTGGACTATTGGGCATACATCAAGGACTCTAATGCTGCCAACTGACTTAAGGTCGCTGCTACAGGTCTCATCGAGCCGGCTATCCGTCACTTCCGGAAGCTAGATTGGACTATTGGGCAGTTATTAAGGGCTCTAAGGCTGCAATATGACTTAAGATCGCTGCTACAAATCTCATCGAGCCGGCTATCTGTCGCTTCCGGAAGCTAGATTGGACTATTGGGCATCTATCAAGGACTCTAAGGCTGCCATATGACTTAAAATGACTGCTACAAGTCTCAAAATCGCGGCTCTTAGTCCATTCCGGCAGCTAGTTTGGACTATTGGGCATACATCAAGGACCCTAAGGCTGCCATATGACTTAAGGTCGCTGCTACAAATCTCATCGAGCCGGCTCTACGCTATTTCGGGAAGCTAGAGTGGACTATTGGGCATACGTCAAGGACTCTAAGGCTGCCATATGACTTAAGATGACTTCTACAAGTCTCATAGAGCCGGCTCTAAGTCACTTCGGGCAGCTAGGTTGGACTATTGGGCATCCATCAATGACCCTAAGGCTGCCGTATGACTTAAGATGACTGCTACAAATCTTAAGATCCCGGCTCTAAGTCACTTCCGGCAGCTAGGTTGGACTATTGCGCATCCATCAATGACCCTAAGGCTGCCGTATGACTTAGGACCATTAGATCGCCATATGATTTAAGATGACTTCTACAAGTCTCATAGAGCCGGCTCTAACTCACTTCGGGCGGCTAGGTTGGACTATTGGGCATCCATCAATGACCCTAAGGCTGCCGTATGACTTAGGATGACTGCTACAAGTCTCATAGAGCCGGCTCGTACTCACTTCCGGCAGCTAGGTTGGACTATTGCTCATCCATCAATGACCATTAGACCGCCATATGACTTAAGATGACTTCTACAAGTGTCATAGAGCCGGCTCTAAGTCACTTTGGGCAGCTAGGTTGGACTATTGGACATCCATAAATGACCCTAAGGCTGCCGTATGACTTAAGATGACTGCTACAAATCTCAAGAGCCCGGCTATAAGTCACTTCCAGAAGCTAGTCTGGACTATTGCTCATCCATCAATGACCATTAGACCGCCATATGACTTAAGATGACTTCTACAAGTGTCATAGAGCCGGCTCTAAGTCACTTTGGGCAGCTAGGTTGGACTATTGGGCATCTATCAAGGACTCTAAGGCTGCCATATGACTTAAGATGACTGCTACAAGTCTCAAAATCGCGGCTCTAAGTCCCTTTCTGCAGCTAGTTTGGATTGTTGGGCATCCTTCAAGGACCCTAAGGCTGCCATATGACTTAAGGTCGCTGCTACAAGTCTCATCGAGCCGGCTATCCGTCACTTCCGGAAGCTAGATTGGACTGTTGGGCAGCTATCAAGGACCCTAAGGCTGAAATATGATTTAAGATGGCTGCTACAAGTCTCAACGTGCCGGGTATCCGTCACTTCCGGAAGCTAGATTGGACTATTGGGCATCTATCAAGGACTCTAAGGCTGCCATATGACTTAAAATGACTGCTACAAGTCTCAAAATCGCGGCTCTTAGTCCATTCCGGCAGCTATGACTTAAGATCGCTGCTACAAGTCTCATGGAGCCTTCTATCCGTCATTTCCGGAAGCTAGATTGGACTATTGGGCATACATCAAGGACTCTAATGCTGCCAACTGGCTTAAGGTCGCTGCTACAAGTCTCATCGAGCCCGCTATCCGTCACTTCCGGAAGCTAGATTGGACTATTGGGCATCTATCAAGGACTCTAAGGCTGCAATGTGACTTAAGATCGCTGCTACAAATCTCATCGAGCCGGCTATCCGTCGCTTCCGGAAGCTAGATTGGACTATTGGGCATCTATCAAGGACTCTAAGGCTGCCATATGACTTAAAATGACTGCTACAAGTCTCAAAATCGCGGCTCTTAGTCCATTCCGGCAGCTAGTTTGGACTATTGGGCATACATCAAGGACCCTAAGGCTGCCATATGACTTAAGGTCGCTGCTACAAATCTCATCGAGCCGGCTCTACGCCATTTCGGGAAGCTAGAGTGGACTATTGGGCATACGTCAAGGACTCTAAGGCTGCCATAAGACTTAAGATCGCTGCTACAAGTCTCATCGAGCCTTCTATCCGTCACTTCCGGAAGCTAGATTGGACTATTGGGCTGCTACAAGTCTCATCGAGCCGGCTATCCGTCACTTCCGGAGGCTAGATTGGACTATTGGGCATCCTTCTAAGACCCTAAGGCTGAAATATGACTTAAGATGGCTGCTACAAGTCTCATCGTGCCGGCTATCCGTCACTTCCGGAAGCTAGATTGGACTATTGGGCATCTATCAAGGTCTCTAAGGCTGCCATATGACTTAAGATCGCTGCTACAAATCTCATCGAGCCGGCTATCCGTCACTTCCGGAAGCTAGATTGGACTATTGGGCAGCTATAAAGGGCTCTAAGGCTGCCAAATGACTTAGGATGACTGCTACAAGTCTCAAAATCGCGGCTCTAAGTCCCTTGCGGCAGCTAGTTTGGACTATTGGGCATCCTTCAAGGACCCTAAGGCTGCCATATAACTTAAGATGGCTGCTATAAGTCTCAACGTGCCGGCTATCCGTCACTTCCGGAAGCTAGATTGGACTATTGGGCATCTATCAAGGACTCTAAGGCTGCCATATGACTTAAGGTCGCTGCTACAAATCTCATCGTGCCGGCTATCCGTCTCTTCCGGAAGCTGGATTGGACTATTCGGCATCTATCAAGGAATCTTAGGCTTCCATATGACTTAAGATGACTGCTACAAGTCTCAAAATCGCGTCTCTAAGTCCCTTTCGGCAGCTAGTTTGGACTTTTGGGCATCCTTTAAAGACCCTAAGGCTGCCATATGACTTAAGATGGCTGCTACAAGTCTCATCGAGCCGGCTCTACGCCATTTCGGGAAGCTAGATTGGATTATTGGGCAGCTATTAAGGGCTCTAAGGCTGCCATATGACTTAAGATGGCTGCTACAAATCTCATCGAGCCGGCTATCCGTCACTTCCGGAAGCAAGTTTGGACTATTGGGCATCTATCAAGGACTCTAAGGCTGCCATATGACTTAAGATGACTGCTACAATTCTAAAATTCGCGGCTCTAAGTCCCTTCCTGCAGCTAGTTTGGACTATTGGGCATCCTTCAAGGACCCTAAGGCTGCCATATGACTTAAGATGGCTGCTATATGTCTCAACGTGCCGGCTATCCGTCACTTCCGGAAGCTAGATTAGACTATTGGGCATCTATCAAGGATTCTAAGGCTTTCATATGACTTATGATGACTGCTACAAGTCTCAAAATCGCGGCTCATAGTCCCTTCCGGCAGCTCGTTGCGACTATTTGGCTTTCTTCAAGGACCCTAAGGCTGCCATATGACTTAAGATGGCTGCTATAAGTCTCAACGTGCCGGCTATCCGTCACTTCCGGAAGCTAGATTGGACTATTGGGCATCTATCAAGGACTCTAAGGCTGCCATATGACTTAAGATGGCTGCTACAAGTCTCATCGAGCCGGCTCTACGCCATTTCGGGAAGCTAGATTGGACTATTGGGCAGCTATTAAGGGCTCTAAGGCTGCCATATGACTTAAGATGGCTGCTACAAATCTTATCGAGCCGGCTATGCGTCACTTCCGGAAGCAAGTTTGGACTATTGGGCATCTATCAAGGACTCTAAGGCTGCCATATGACTTAAGATGACTGCTACAATTCTAAAATTCGCGGCTCTAAGTCCCTTCCTGCAGCTAGTTTGGACTATTGGGCATCCTTCAAGGACCCTAAGGCTGCCATATGACTTAAGATGGCTGCTATATGTCTCAACGTGCCGGCTATCCGTCACTTCCGGAAGCTAGATTGGACTATTGGGCATCTATCAAGGACTCTAAGGCTGCCATATGACTTAAGATGACTGTTACAAGTCTCAAAATCGCGGCTCTAAGTCCCTTGCGGCAGCTAGTTTCGACTATTGGGCATACATCGTGACCCTAAGGCTGCCATATGACTTAAGGTCGCTGCTACAAATCTCATCGAGCCGGCTCTACGCCATTTCGGGAAGCTAGAGTGGACTATTGGGCATACGTCAAGGACTCTTAGGCTGCCATATGACTTAAGATCGCTGCTTCAAGTCTCATCGAGCCTTCTATCCGTCACTTCCGGAAGCTAGATTGGACTATTGGGCTGCTACAAGTCTCATCGAGCCGGCTATCCGTCACTTCCGGAGGCTAGATTGGACTATTGGGCATCCTTCAAGGACCCTAAGGCTGAAATATGACTTAAGATGGCTGCTACAGGTCTCAACGTGCCGGCTATCCGTCACTTCCGGAAGCTAGATTGGACTATTGGGCAGCTATAAAGGGCTCTAAGGCTGCCAAATGACTTAGGATGACTGCTACAAGTCTCAAAATCGCGGCTCTAAGTACCTTGCGGCAGCTAGTTTGGACTATTGGGCATCCTTCAAGGACCCTAAGGCTGCCATATAACTTAAAATGGCTGCTACAAGTCTCAACGTGCCGGCTGTCCGTCACTTCCGGAAGCTAGATTGGACTATTGGGCATCTATCAAGGACTCTAAGGCTGCCATATGACTTAAGATGACTGCTACAAGTCTCAAAATCGCGGCTCTAAGTACCTTGTGGCAGCTAGTTTGGACTATTGGGCATCCTTCAAGGACCCTAAGGCTGCCATATGACTTAAGGTCGCTGCTACAAATCTCATCGAGCCGGCTATCCGTCACTTCCGGAAGCTAGATTGGACTATTGGGCATCTATCAAGGAATCTAAGGCTTCCATATGACTTAAGATGACTGGTACAAGTCTCAAAATCGCGTCTCTAAGTCCCTTTCGGCAGCTAGTTTGGACTGTTGGGCATCCTTCAAGGACTCTAAGGCTGCCATATGACTTAAGGTCGCTGCTACAAGTCTAAACGTGCCGGCTGTGCGTCACTTCCGGAAGCTAGATTGGACAATTGGGCAGCTATAAAGGACTCTAAGGCTGCCATATGACTTATGATGACTGCTACAAGTCTCAAAATCGCGGCTCTAAGTCCCTTGCGGCAGCTAGTTTGGACTATTGGGCATCCTTCAAGGACCCTAAGGCTGCCATATAACTTAAAATGGCTGCTACAAGTCTCAACGTGCCGGCTGTCCGTCACTTCCGGAAGCTAGATTGGACTATTGGGCATCTATCAAGGACTCTAAGGCTGCCATATGACTTAAGATGACTGCTACAAGTCTCAAAATCGCGGCTCTAAGTACCTTGCGGCAGCTAGTTTGGACTATTGGGCATCCTTCAAGGACCCTAAGGCTGCCATATAACTTAAAATGGCTGCTACAAGCCTCAACGTGCCGGCTGTCCGTCACTTCCGGAAGCTAGATTTGACTATTGGGCATCTATCAAGGACTCTAAGGCCGCCATATGACTTAAGATGACTGCTACAAGTCTCAAAATCGCGGCTCTAAGTCCCTTTCGGCAGCTAGTTTGGATTGTTGGGCATCCTTCAAGGACCCTAAGGCTGCCATATGACTTAAGATGGCTGCTATAAGTGTCAACGTGCCGGCTCTACGCCATTTCGGGAAGCAAGATTGGACTATTGGGCATACATCAAGGACTCTAAGGCTGCCATATGTCTTAAGATCGCTCCTACAAATCTCATCGAGCCGGCTATCCATCACTTCCGAAAGCTAGATTTGACTATTGGGCATCTATCAAGGACTCTAAGGCCGCCATATGACTTAAGATGACTGCTACAAGTCTCAAAATCGCGGCTCTAAGTCCCTTTCGGCAGCTAGTTTGGATTGTTGGGCATCCTTCAAGGACCCTAAGGCTGCCATATGACTTAAGATGGCTGCTATATGTCTCAACGTGCCGGGTATCCGTCACTTCCGGAAGCTAGATTGGACTATTCGGCATCTATCAAGGAATCTAAAGCTTCCATATGACTTAAGATGACTGGTACAAGTCTCAAAATCGCGGCTCTAAGTCCCTTTCGGCAGCTAGTTTGGATTGTTGGGCATCCTTCAAGGACCCTAAGGCTGCCATATGACTTAAGATGGCTGCTACAAGTCTCATCGAGCCGGTTCTACGCCATTTCGAAAAGCTAGATTGGACTATTGGGCAGCTATCAAGGAATCTAAGGCTGCCAAATGACTTAAGGTCGCTGCTATAAGTCTCATCGAGCCGGCTATCCGTCACTTCCGAAAGCTAGATTGGACTATCGGGCATCCTTCAAGGACCCTAAGGCTGCCATATGATTTAAGATGGCTGCTATAAGTGTCAACGTGCCGGCTCTACGCCATTTCGGGAAGCAAGATTGGACTATTGGGCATACATCAAGGACTCTAAGGCTGCCATATGTCTTAAGATCGCTCCTACAAATCTCATCGAGCCGGCTATCCGTCACTTCCGAAAGCTAGATTGGACTATCGGGCATCCTTCAAGGACCCTAAGGCTGCCATATGACTTACGATGGCTGCTACAAGTCTCATCGAGCCGGTTCTACGCCATTTCGAAAAGCTAGATTGGACTATTGGGCAGCTATCAAGGAATCTAAGGCTGCCAAATGACTTAAGGTCGCTGCTATAAGTCTCATCGAGCCGGCTATCCGTCACTTCCGGAAGCTAGATTCGACTATTGGGCATCTATCAAGGACTCTAAGGCTGCCATATGACTTAAGATGACTGCTACAAGTCTCAAAATCGCGGCTCTAAGTCCCTTGCGGCAGCTAGTTTGGACTATTGGGCATCCTCCAAGGACCATAAGGCTACCATATGACTTAAGATGGCTGCTATAAGTCTCAACGTGCCGGCTATCCGTCACTTCCGGAAGCTAGATTGGACTATTGGACATCTATCAAGAACTCTAAGGCTACCATATGACTTAAGATGACTGCTACAAGTCTCAAAATCGCGGCTCTAAGTCCCTTGCGGCAGCTAGTTTCGACTATTGGGCATCCTTCAAGGACCCTAAGGCTGCCATATAACTTAAAATGGCTGCTACAAGTCTCAACGTGCCGGCTGTCCGTCACTTCCGGAAGCTAGATTTGACTATTGGGCATCTATCAAGGACTCTAAGGCCGCCATATGACTTAAGATGACTGCTACAAGTCTCAAAATCGCGGCTCTAAGTCCCTTTCGGCAGCTAGTTTGGATTGGGCATCCTTCAAGGACCCTAAGGCTGCCATATGACTTAAGATGGCTGCTATAAGTGTCAACGTGCCGGCTCTACGCCATTTCGGGAAGCAAGATTGGACTATTGGGCATACATCAAGGACTCTAAGGCTGCCATATGTCTTAAGATCGCTCCTACAAATCTCATCGAGCCGGCTATCCATCACTTCCGAAAGCTAGATTTGACTATTGGGCATCTATCAAGGACTCTAAGGCCGCCATATGACTTAAGATGACTGCTACAAGTCTCAAAATCGCGGCTCTAAGTCCCTTTCGGCAGCTAGTTTGGATTGTTGGGCATCCTTCAAGGACCCTAAGGCTGCCATATGACTTAAGATGGCTGCTATAAGTGTCAACGTGCCGGCTCTACGCCATTTCGGGAAGCAAGATTGGACTATTGGGCATCCTTCAAGGACCCTAAGGCTGCCATATGACTTAAGATGGCTGCTACAAGTCTCATCGAGCCGGTTCTACGCCATTTCGAAAAGCTAGATTGGACTATTGGGCATACATCAAGGACTCTAAGGCTGCCATATAAATTAAGATCGCTGCTACAAATCTCATCGAGCCGGCTATCCGTCACTTCCGCAAGCTAGATTGGACTATTGGGCAGCTATCAAGGAATCTAAGGCTGCCAAATGACTTAAGGTCGCTGCTATAAGTCTCATCGAGCCGGCTATCCGTCGCTTCCGGAAGCTAGATTCGACTATTGGGCATCTATCAAGGACTCTAAGGCTGCCATATGACTTAAGATGGCTGCTACAAGTCTCATCGAGCCGGCTCTACGCCATTTCGAAAAGCTAGATTGGACTATTGGGCATACATCAAGGACTCTAAGGCTGCCATATAAATTAAGATCGCTGCTACAAATCTCATCGAGCCGGTTATCCGTCACTTCCGCAAGCTAGATTGGACTATTGGGCAGCTATCAAGGAATCTAAGGCTGCCAAATGACTAAAGATCGCTGCTACAAGTCTCACCGAGCCGGCTCTAAGTCCCTTCCTGCAGCTAGTTTGGACTATTGGGCATCCTTCAAGGACCCTAAGGCTGCCATATGACTTAAGATGGCTGCTATATGTCTCAACGTGCCGGCTATCCGTCACTTCCGGAAGCTAGATTGGACTATTGGGCATCCTTCAAGGACCCTAAGGCTGCCATATGACTTAAGATGGCTGCTACAAGTCTCATCGAACCGGCTCTAGATTGGACTATTGGGCAGCTATCAAGGAATCTAAGGCTGCCAAATGACTTAAGGTCGCTGCTACAAGTCTCATCGAGCCGGCTATCCGTCACTTCCGGAAGCTAGATTGGACTATTGGGCATCTATCAAGGACTCTAAGGCTGCCATATGACTTAAGATGGCTGCTACAAGTCTCATCGAGCCGGCTCTACGCCATTTCGAAAAGCTAGATTGGACTATTGGGCATACATCAAGGACTCTAAGGCTGCCATATAAATTAAGATCGCTGCTACAAATCTCATCGACCCGGTTATCCGTCACTTCCGCAAGCTAGATTGGACTATTGGGCAGCTATCAAGGAATCTAAGGCTGCCAAATGACTTAAAGTCGCTGCTACAAGTCTCAACGTGCCGGCTGTCCGTCACTTCCGGAAGCTAGATTGGACTATTGGGGAGCTATAAAGGGCTCTAAGGCTGCCAAATGACTTAAGATGACTGCTACAAGTCTCAAAATCGCGGCTCTAAGTCCCTTGCGGCAGCTAGTTTGGACTATTGGGCATCCTTCAAGGACCCTACGGCTGCCATATGACTTAAGATGGCTGCTACAAGTCTCAGCAAGCCGGTTCTACGCCATTTCGGGAAGCTAGATTGGACTATTGGTCATACATCAAGGACTCTAAGGCTGCCATATGACTTAAGATCGCTGCTACAAGTCTCATCGAGCCTTCTATCCGTCACTTCCGGAAGCTAGATTGGACTATTGGGCAGCTATCAACGACTCTAAGGCTGCCAAATGACTAAAGATCGCTGCTACAAGTCTCACCGAGCCGGCTATCCGTCACTTCCGGAAGCTGGATTGGACTATTGCGCATCTATCAAGGACTCTAAGGCTGCCATATGACTTAAGGTGGCTGCTACAAGTCTCATTGTGCCGGCTCTACGCCATTTCAAAAAGCTAGATTGGACTATTGGGCATACATCAAGGACTCTAAGGCTGCCATATAAATTAAGATCGCTGCTACAAATCTCATCGAGCCGGTTATCCGTCACTTCCGCAAGCTAGTTTGGACTATTGGGCATCCTTCAAGAACCCTAAGGCTGCCATATGACTTAAGATGGCTGCTACAAGTCTCATCAAGCCGGTTCTACGCCATTTCGGGAAGCTAGATTGGACTATTGGTCATACATCAAGGACTCTAAGGCTGCCATATGACTTAAGATCGCTGCTACAAGTCTCATCGAGCCTTCTATCCGTCAATTCCGGAAGCAAGATTGGACTATTGGGCAGCTATCAACGACTCTAAGGCTGCCAAATGACTAAAGATCGCTGCTACAAGTCTCACCGAGCCGGCTATCCGTCACTTCCGGAAGCTAGATTGGACTATTGCGCATCTATCAAGGACTCTAAGGCTGCCATATGACTTAAGGTGGCTGCTACAAGTCTCATTGTGCCGGCTGTCCGTCACTTCTGGAAGCTAGATTGGACTATTGGGCAGCTATAAAGGGCTCTAAGGCTGCCAAATGACTTAAGATGACTGCTACAAGTCTCAAAATCGCGGCTCTAAGTCCCTTGCGGCAGCTAGTTTGGACTATTGGGCATCCTTCAAGGACCCTAAGGCTGCCATTTCGGGAAGCAAGATTGGACTATTGGGCATACATCAAGGACTCTAAGGCTGCCATATGTCTTAAGATCGCTCCTACAAATCTCATCGAGCCGGCTATCCATCACTTCCGAAAGCTAGATTTGACTATTGGGCAGCTATCAAGGAATCTAAGGCTGCCAAATGACTTAAGGTCGCTGCTATAAGTCTCATCGAGCCGGCTATCCGTCACTTCCGGAAGCTAGATTCGACTATTGGGCATCTATCAAGGACTCTAAGGCTGCCATATGACTTAAGATGACTGCTACAAGTCTCAAAATCGCGGCTCTAAGTCCCTTGCGGCAGCTAGTTTGGACTATTGGGCATCCTCCAAGGACCATAAGGCTACCATATGACTTAAGATGGCTGCTATAAGTCTCAACGTGCCGGCTATCCGTCACTTCCGGAAGCTAGATTGGACTATTGGACATCTATCAAGAACTCTAAGGCTACCATATGACTTAAGATGACTGCTACAAGTCTCAAAATCGCGGCTCTAAGTCCCTTGCGGCAGCTAGTTTCGACTATTGGGCATCCTTCAAGGACCCTAAGGCTGCCATATAACTTAAAATGGCTGCTACAAGTCTCAACGTGCCGGCTGTCCGTCACTTCCGGAAGCTAGATTTGACTATTGGGCATCTATCAAGGACTCTAAGGCCGCCATATGACTTAAGATGACTGCTACAAGTCTCAAAATCGCGGCTCTAAGTCCCTTTCGGCAGCTAGTTTGGATTGTTGGGCATCCTTCAAGGACCCTAAGGCTGCCATATGACTTAAGATGGCTGCTATAAGTGTCAACGTGCCGGCTCTACGCCATTTCGGGAAGCAAGATTGGACTATTGGGCATACATCAAGGACTCTAAGGCTGCCATATGTCTTAAGATCGCTCCTACAAATCTCATCGAGCCGGCTATCCATCACTTCCGAAAGCTAGATTTGACTATTGGGCATCTATCAAGGACTCTAAGGCCGCCATATGACTTAAGATGACTGCTACAAGTCTCAAAATCGCGGCTCTAAGTCCCTTTCGGCAGCTAGTTTGGATTGTTGGGCATCCTTCAAGGACCCTAAGGCTGCCATATGACTTAAGATGGCTGCTATAAGTGTCAACGTGCCGGCTCTACGCCATTTCGGGAAGCAAGATTGGACTATTGGGCATCCTTCAAGGACCCTAAGGCTGCCATATGACTTAAGATGGCTGCTACAAGTCTCATCGAGCCTTCTATCCGTCACTTCCGGAAGCTAGATTGGACTATTGGGCAGCTATCAACGACTCTAAGGCTGCCAAATGACTAAAGATCGCTGCTACAAGTCTCACCGAGCCGGCTATCCGTCACTTCCGGAAGCTGGATTGGACTATTGCGCATCTATCAAGGACTCTAAGGCTGCCATATGACTTAAGGTGGCTGCTACAAGTCTCATTGTGCCGGCTCTACGCCATTTCAAAAAGCTAGATTGGACTATTGGGCATACATCAAGGACTCTAAGGCTGCCATATAAATTAAGATCGCTGCTACAAATCTCATCGAGCCGGTTATCCGTCACTTCCGCAAGCTAGTTTGGACTATTGGGCATCCTTCAAGAACCCTAAGGCTGCCATATGACTTAAGATGGCTGCTACAAGTCTCATCAAGCCGGTTCTACGCCATTTCGGGAAGCTAGATTGGACTATTGGTCATACATCAAGGACTCTAAGGCTGCCATATGACTTAAGATCGCTGCTACAAGTCTCATCGAGCCTTCTATCCGTCAATTCCGGAAGCAAGATTGGACTATTGGGCAGCTATCAACGACTCTAAGGCTGCCAAATGACTAAAGATCGCTGCTACAAGTCTCACCGAGCCGGCTATCCGTCACTTCCGGAAGCTAGATTGGACTATTGCGCATCTATCAAGGACTCTAAGGCTGCCATATGACTTAAGGTGGCTGCTACAAGTCTCATTGTGCCGGCTGTCCGTCACTTCTGGAAGCTAGATTGGACTATTGGGCAGCTATAAAGGGCTCTAAGGCTGCCAAATGACTTAAGATGACTGCTACAAGTCTCAAAATCGCGGCTCTAAGTCCCTTGCGGCAGCTAGTTTGGACTATTGGGCATCCTTCAAGGACCCTAAGGCTGCCATTTCGGGAAGCAAGATTGGACTATTGGGCATACATCAAGGACTCTAAGGCTGCCATATGTCTTAAGATCGCTCCTACAAATCTCATCGAGCCGGCTATCCATCACTTCCGAAAGCTAGATTTGACTATTGGGCAGCTATCAAGGAATCTAAGGCTGCCAAATGACTTAAGGTCGCTGCTATAAGTCTCATCGAGCCGGCTATCCGTCACTTCCGGAAGCTAGATTCGACTATTGGGCATCTATCAAGGACTCTAAGGCTGCCATATGACTTAAGATGACTGCTACAAGTCTCAAAATCGCGGCTCTAAGTCCCTTGCGGCAGCTAGTTTGGACTATTGGGCATCCTCCAAGGACCATAAGGCTACCATATGACTTAAGATGGCTGCTATAAGTCTCAACGTGCCGGCTATCCGTCACTTCCGGAAGCTAGATTGGACTATTGGACATCTATCAAGAACTCTAAGGCTACCATATGACTTAAGATGACTGCTACAAGTCTCAAAATCGCGGCTCTAAGTCCCTTGCGGCAGCTAGTTTCGACTATTGGGCATCCTTCAAGGACCCTAAGGCTGCCATATAACTTAAAATGGCTGCTACAAGTCTCAACGTGCCGGCTGTCCGTCACTTCCGGAAGCTAGATTTGACTATTGGGCATCTATCAAGGACTCTAAGGCCGCCATATGACTTAAGATGACTGCTACAAGTCTCAAAATCGCGGCTCTAAGTCCCTTTCGGCAGCTAGTTTGGATTGTTGGGCATCCTTCAAGGACCCTAAGGCTGCCATATGACTTAAGATGGCTGCTATAAGTGTCAACGTGCCGGCTCTACGCCATTTCGGGAAGCAAGATTGGACTATTGGGCATACATCAAGGACTCTAAGGCTGCCATATGTCTTAAGATCGCTCCTACAAATCTCATCGAGCCGGCTATCCATCACTTCCGAAAGCTAGATTTGACTATTGGGCATCTATCAAGGACTCTAAGGCCGCCATATGACTTAAGATGACTGCTACAAGTCTCAAAATCGCGGCTCTAAGTCCCTTTCGGCAGCTAGTTTGGATTGTTGGGCATCCTTCAAGGACCCTAAGGCTGCCATATGACTTAAGATGGCTGCTATAAGTGTCAACGTGCCGGCTCTACGCCATTTCGGGAAGCAAGATTGGACTATTGGGCATCCTTCAAGGACCCTAAGGCTGCCATATGACTTAAGATGGCTGCTACAAGTCTCATCGAGCCGGTTCTACGCCATTTCGAAAGCTAGATTGGACTATTGGGCATACATCAAGGACTCTAAGGCTGCCATATAAATTAAGATCGCTGCTACAAATCTCATCGAGCCGGCTATCCGTCACTTCCGCAAGCTAGATTGGACTATTGGGCAGCTATCAAGGAATCTAAGGCTGCCAAATGACTTAAGGTCGCTGCTATAAGTCTCATCGAGCCGGCTATCCGTCACTTCCGGAAGCTAGATTCGACTATTGGGCATCTATCAAGGACTCTAAGGCTGCCATATGACTTAAGATGGCTGCTACAAGTCTCATCGAGCCGGCTCTACGCCATTTCGAAAAGCTAGATTGGACTATTGGGCATACATCAAGGACTCTAAGGCTGCCATATAAATTAAGATCGCTGCTACAAATCTCATCGAGCCGGTTATCCGTCACTTCCGCAAGCTAGATTGGACTATTGGGCAGCTATCAAGGAATCTAAGGCTGCCAAATGACTAAAGATCGCTGCTACAAGTCTCACCGAGCCGGCTCTAAGTCCCTTCCTGCAGCTAGTTTGGACTATTGGGCATCCTTCAAGGACCCTAAGGCTGCCATATGACTTAAGATGGCTGCTATATGTCTCAACGTGCCGGCTATCCGTCACTTCCGGAAGCTAGATTGGACTATTGGGCATCCTTCAAGGACCCTAAGGCTGCCATATGACTTAAGATGGCTGCTACAAGTCTCATCGAACCGGCTCCTAGATTGGACTATTGGGCAGCTATCAAGGAATCTAAGGCTGCCAAATGACTTAAGGTCGCTGCTACAAGTCTCATCGAGCCGGCTATCCGTCACTTCCGGAAGCTAGATTGGACTATTGGGCATCTATCAAGGACTCTAAGGCTGCCATATGACTTAAGATGGCTGCTACAAGTCTCATCGAGCCGGCTCTACGCCATTTCGAAAAGCTAGATTGGACTATTGGGCATACATCAAGGACTCTAAGGCTGCCATATAAATTAAGATCGCTGCTACAAATCTCATCGAGCCGGTTATCCGTCACTTCCGCAAGCTAGATTGGACTATTGGGCAGCTATCAAGGAATCTAAGGCTGCCAAATGACTTAAAGTCGCTGCTACAAGTCTCAACGTGCCGGCTGTCCGTCACTTCCGGAAGCTAGATTGGACTATTGGGGAGCTATAAAGGGCTCTAAGGCTGCCAAATGACTTAAGATGACTGCTACAAGTCTCAAAATCGCGGCTCTAAGTCCCTTGCGGCAGCTAGTTTGGACTATTGGGCATCCTTCAAGGACCCTACGGCTGCCATATGACTTAAGATGGCTGCTACAAGTCTCAGCAAGCCGGTTCTACGCCATTTCGGGAAGCTAGATTGGACTATTGGTCATACATCAAGGACTCTAAGGCTGCCATATGACTTAAGATCGCTGCTACAAGTCTCATCGAGCCTTCTATCCGTCACTTCCGGAAGCTAGATTGGACTATTGGGCAGCTATCAACGACTCTAAGGCTGCCAAATGACTAAAGATCGCTGCTACAAGTCTCACCGAGCCGGCTATCCGTCACTTCCGGAAGCTGGATTGGACTATTGCGCATCTATCAAGGACTCTAAGGCTGCCATATGACTTAAGGTGGCTGCTACAAGTCTCATTGTGCCGGCTCTACGCCATTTCAAAAAGCTAGATTGGACTATTGGGCATACATCAAGGACTCTAAGGCTGCCATATAAATTAAGATCGCTGCTACAAATCTCATCGAGCCGGTTATCCGTCACTTCCGCAAGCTAGTTTGGACTATTGGGCATCCTTCAAGAACCCTAAGGCTGCCATATGACTTAAGATGGCTGCTACAAGTCTCATCAAGCCGGTTCTACGCCATTTCGGGAAGCTAGATTGACTATTGGTCATACATCAAGGACTCTAAGGCTGCCATATGACTTAAGATCGCTGCTACAAGTCTCATCGAGCCTTCTATCCGTCAATTCCGGAAGCAAGATTGGACTATTGGGCAGCTATCAACGACTCTAAGGCTGCCAAATGACTAAAGATCGCTGCTACAAGTCTCACCGAGCCGGCTATCCGTCACTTCCGGAAGCTAGATTGGACTATTGCGCATCTATCAAGGACTCTAAGGCTGCCATATGACTTAAGGTGGCTGCTACAAGTCTCATTGTGCCGGCTGTCCGTCACTTCTGGAAGCTAGATTGGACTATTGGGCAGCTATAAAGGGCTCTAAGGCTGCCAAATGACTTAAGATGACTGCTACAAGTCTCAAAATCGCGGCTCTAAGTCCCTTGCGGCAGCTAGTTTGGACTATTGGGCATCCTTCAAGGACCCTAAGGCTGCCATATAACTTAAGATGACTGCTACAAGTCTCAAAATCGCGTCTCTAAGTCCCTTTCGGCAGCTAGTTTGGACTATTGGGCATCCTTCAAGGACCCTAAGGCTGCCATATGACTTAAGATGGCTGCTACAAGTCTCAACGTGCGGGCTGTCCGTCACTTCCGGAAGCTAGATTGGACTATTGGGCAGCTATAAAGGGGTCTAAGGCTGCCAAATGACTTAAGATGACTGCTACAAGTCTCAAAATCGCGTCTCTAAGTCCCTTGCGGCAGCTAGTTTGGACTATTGGGCATCCTTCAAGGACCCTAAGGCTGCCATATGACTTAAGATGGCTGCTACAAGTCTCAACGTGCCGGCTGTCCGTCACTTCCGGAAGCTAGATTGGACTATTGGGCAGCTATAAAGGGCTCTAAGGCTGCCAAATGACTTAAGATGGCTGCTACAAGTCTCAAGTTCGCGGCTCTAAGTCCCTTCCTGCAGCTAGTTTGGACTATTGGGCGTCCTTCAAGGACCCTACGGCTGCCATATAACTTAAGATGACTGCTACAAGTCTCAAGTTCGCGGCTCTAAGTCCCTTCCTGCAGCTAGTTTGGACTATTGGGCATCCTTCAAGGACCCTAAGGCTGCCATATGACTTAAGATGGCTGCTATATGTCTCAACGTGCCGGCTATCCGTCACTTCCGGAAGCTAGATTGGACTATTGGGCAGCTATAAAGGGCTCTAAGGCTGCCAAATGACTTAAGATGACTGCTACAAGTCTCAAAATCGCGTCTCTAAGTCCCTTGCGGCAGCTAGTTTGGACTATTGGGCATCCTTCAAGGACCCTAAGGCTGCCATATAACTTAAGATGACTGCTACAAGTCTCAAAATCGCGTCTCTAAGTCCCTTTCGGCAGCTAGTTTGGACTATTGGGCATCCTTCAAGGACCCTAAGGCTGCCATATGACTTAAGATGGCTGCTACAAGTCTCAACGTGCCGGCTGTCCGTCACTTCCGGAAGCTAGATTGGACTATTGGGCAGCTATAAAGGGCTCTAAGGCTGCCAAATGACTTAAGATGACTGCTACAAGTCTCAAAATCGCGTCTCTAAGTCCCTTGCGGCAGCTAGTTTGGACTATTGGGCATCCTTCAAGGACCCTAAGGCTGCCATATAACTTAAGATGACTGCTACAAGTCTCAAAATTGCGTCTCTAAGTCCCTTTCGGCAGCTAGTTTGGACTATTGGGCATCCTTCAAGGACCCTAAGGCTGCCATATGACTTAAGATGGCTGCTACAAGTCTCAACGTGCCGGCTGTCCGTCACTTCCGGAAGCTAGATTGGACTATTGGGCAGCTATAAAGGGCTCTAAGGCTGCCAAATGACTTAAGATGACTGCCTACAAGTCTGGAAATCGTTTGTTCAAGTCTCAAAATCGCGGCTCTTAGTCCCTTCAGGCAGCTAGTTTATGGGACTATTGGGCTTTCTTCATAGGACCCTAAGGCTGCCATATGACTTAAGATGGCTGCTACAAGTCTCAACGTGCCGGCTGTTCGTCACTTCCGGAAGCTAGTGTGGACTATTGGGCAGCTATAAAGGGCTCTAAGGCTGCCAAATGACTTAAGATGGCTCCTACAAGTCTCAAGTTCGCGGGCTCTAAGTCCCTTCCTGCAGCTAGTTTGGACTATTGGGCATCCTTCAAGGACCCTAATGCTGCCATACGACTTAAGATGGCTGCTATATGTCTCAACGTGCCGGCTGTCCGTCACTTCCGGAAGCTAGATTGGACTATTGGGCAGCTATAAAGGGCTCTAAGGCTGCCAAATGACTTAAGATGACTGCTACAAGTCTCAAGTTCGCGGCTCTAAGTCCCTTCCTGCAGCTAGTTTGGACTATTGGGCATCCTTCAAGGACCCTAAGGCTGCCATATGACTTAAGATGGCTGCTATATGTCTCAACGTGCCGGCTGTCCGTCACTTCCGGAAGCTAGATTGAACTATTGGGCAGCTAAAGGGCTCTAAGGCAGCCAAATGACTTAAGATGGCTACTACAAGTCTCAAGTTCGCGGCTCTTAGTCCTTCCTGCAGCCTAGTTTGGACTATTGGGCATCCTTCAAAGGACCTAAGGCTGCCATATGACTTAAGAAGGCTGTTATATGTTGGTCCCACGTGGCCGTCCGTCACTTCCGGAAGCTAGATTGGACTATTGGGCAGCTATAAAGGGCTCTAAGGCTGCCAAATGACTTAAGATGACTGCTACAAGTCTCAAAATCGCGTCTCTAAGTCCCTTGCGGCAGCTAGTTTGGACTATTGGGCATCCTTCAAGGACCCTAAGGCTGCCATATGACTTAAGATGGCTGCTACAAGTCTCAACGTGCGGGCTGTCCGTCACTTCCGGAAGCTAGATTGGACTATTGGGCAGCTATAAAGGGCTCTAAGGCTGCCAAATGACTTAAGATGACTGCTACAAGTCTCAAAATCGCGTCTCTAAGTCCCTTGCGGCAGCTAGTTTGGACTATTGGGCATCCTTCAAGGACCCTAAGGCTGCCATATGACTTAAGATGGCTGCTACAAGTCTCAACGTGCCGGCTGTCCGTCACTTCCGGAAACTAGATTGGACTATTGGGCAGCTATAAAGGGCTCTAAGGCTGCCAAATGACTTAAGATGACTGCTACAAGTCTCAAGTTCGCGGCTCTTAGTCCCTTCAGGCAGCTAGTTATGACTATTGGGCTTTCTTCAAGGACCCTAATGCTGCCATACGACTTAAGATGGCTGCTATATGTCTCAACGTGCCGGCTGTCCGTCACTTCCGGAAGCTAGATTGACTATTGGGCAGCTATAAAGGGCTCTAAGGCTGCCAAATGACTTAAGATGACTGCTACAAGTCTCAAGTTCGCGGCTCTAAGTCCCTTCCTGCAGCTAGTTTGGACTATTGGGCATCCTTCAAGGACCCTAAGGCTGCCATATGACTTAAGATGGCTGCTATATGTCTCAACGTGCCGGCTGTCCGTCACTTCCGGAAGCTAGATTGGACTATTGGGCAGCTATAAAGGGCTCTAAGGCAGCCAAATGACTTAAGATGGCTACTACAAGTCTCAAGTTCGCGGCTCTAAGTCCCTTCCTGCAGCTAGTTTGGACTATTGGGCATCCTTCAAGGACCCTAAGGCTGCCATATGACTTAAGAAGGCTGCTATATGTCTCAACGTGCCGGCTGTCCGTCACTTCCGGAAGCTAGATTGGACTATTGGGCAGCTATAAAGGGCTCTAAGGCTGCCAAATGACTTAAGATGACTGCTACAAGTCTCAAAATCGCGTCTCTAAGTCCCTTGCGGCAGCTAGTTTGGACTATTGGGCATCCTTCAAGGACCCTAAGGCTGCCATATGACTTAAGATGGCTGCTACAAGTCTCAACGTGCGGGCTGTCCGTCACTTCCGGAAGCTAGATTGGACTATTGGGCAGCTATAAAGGGCTCTAAGGCTGCCAAATGACTTAAGATGACTGCTACAAGTCTCAAAATCGCTTCTCTAAGTCCCTTGCGGCAGCTAGTTTGGACTATTGGGCATCCTTCAAGGACCCTAAGGCTGCCATATGACTTAAGATGGCTGCTACAAGTCTCAACGTGCCGGCTGTCCGTCACTTCCGGAAACTAGATTGGACTATTGGGCAGCTATAAAGGGCTCTAAGGCTGCCAAATGACTTAAGATGGCTGCTACAAGTCTCAAGTTCGCGGCTCTAAGTCCCTTCCTGCAGCTAGTTTGGACTATTGGGCGTCCTTCAAGGACCCTAAGGCTGCCATATAACTTAAGATAACTGCTACAAGTCTCAAGTTCGCGGCTCTAAGTCCCTTCCTGCAGCTAGTTTGGACTATTGGGCATCCTTCAAGGACCCTAAGGCTGCCATATGACTTAAGATGGCTGCTATATGTCTCAACGTGCCGGCTATCCGTCACTTCCGGAAGCTAGATTGGACTATTCGGCATCTATCAAGGAATCTAAAGCTTCCATATGACTTAAGATGACTGGTACAAGTCTCAAAATCGCGGCTCTTAGTCCCTTCAGGCAGCTAGTTTGGACTATTGGGCTTCCTTCAAAGGACCCTAAGGCTGCCATATGACTTAAGATGGCTGCTACAAGTCTCAACGTGCGGGCTGTCCGTCACTTCCGGAAGCTAGATTGGACTATTGGGCAGCTATAAGGGGCTCTAAGGCTGCCAAATGACTTAAGATGACTGCTACAAGTCTCAAAATCGCGTCTCTAAGTCCCTTGCGGCAGCTAGTTTGGACTATTGGGCATCCTTCAAGGACCCTAAGGCTGCCATATGACTTAAGATGGCTGCTACAAGTCTCAACGTGCCGGCTGTCCGTCACTTCCGGAAACTAGATTGGACTATTGGGCAGCTATAAAGGGCTCTAAGGCTGCCAAATGACTTAAGATGGCTGCTACAAGTCTCAAGTTCGCGGCTCTAAGTCCCTTCCTGCAGCTAGTTTGGACTATTGGGCGTCCTTCAAGGACCCTAAGGCTGCCATATAACTTAAGATAACTGCTACAAGTCTCAAGTTCGCGGCTCTAAGTCCCTTCCTGCAGCTAGTTTGGACTATTGGGCATCCTTCAAGGACCCTAAGGCTGCCATATGACTTAAGATGGCTGCTATATGTCTCAACGTGCCGGCTATCCGTCACTTCCGGAAGCTAGATTGGACTATTCGGCATCTATCAAGGAATCTAAAGCTTCCATATGACTTAAGATGACTGGTACAAGTCTCAAAATCGCGGCTCTTAGTCCCTTCAGGCAGCTAGTTTGGACTATTGGGCTTCCTTCAAGGACCCTAAGGCTGCCATATGACTTAAGATGGCTGCTACAAGTCTCAACGTGCCGGCTGTCCGTCACTTCCGGAAGCTAGATTGGACTATTGGGCAGCTCTAAAGGGCTCTAAGGCTGCCAAATGACTTAAGATGACTGCTACAAGTCTCAAAATCGCGTCTCTAAGTCCCTTGCGGCAGCTAGTTTGGACTATTGGGCATCCTTCAAGGACCCTAAGGCTGCCATATAACTTAAGATGACTGCTACAAGTCTCAACGTGCCGGCTGTCCGTCACTTCCGGAAGCTAGATTGGACTATTGGGCAGCTATAAAGGGCTCTAAGGCTGCCAAATGACTTAAGATGACTGCTACAAGTCTCAAAATCGCGTCTCTAAGTCCCTTTCGGCAGCTAGTTTGGACTATTGGGCATCCTTCAAGGACCCTAAGGCTGCCATATGACTTAAGATGGCTGCTACAAGTCTCAACGTGCGGGCTGTCCGTCACTTCCGGAAGCTTGATTGGACTATTGGGCAGCTATAAAGGGCTCTAAGGCTGCCAAATGACTTAAGATGGCTGCTACAAGTCTCAAGTTCGCGGCTCTAAGTCCCTTCATGCAGCTAGTGTGGACTATTGGGCATCCTTCAGGCAGCTAGTTATGACTATTGGGCTTTCTTCAAGGACCCTAAGGCTGCCATATGACTTAAGATGGCTGCTACAAGTCTCAACGTGCCGGCTGTTCGTCACTTCCGGAAGCTAGATTGGACTATTGGGCAGCTATAAAGGGCTCTAAGGCTGCCAAATGACTTAAGATGGCTCCTACAAGTCTCAAGTTCGCGGCTCTAAGTCCCTTCCTGCAGCTAGTTTGGACTATTGGGCATCCTTCAAGGACCCTAATGCTGCCATACGACTTAAGATGGCTGCTATATGTCTCAACGTGCCGGCTGTCCGTCACTTCCGGAAGCTAGATTGGACTATTGGGCAGCTATAAAGGGCTCTAAGGCTGCCAAATGACTTAAGATGACTGCTACAAGTCTCAAGTTCGCGGCTCTAAGTCCCTTCCTGCAGCTAGTTTGGACTATTGGGCATCCTTCAAGGACCCTAAGGCTGCCATATGACTTAAGAAGGCTGCTATATGTGTCAACGTGCCGGCTGTCCGTCACTTCCGGAAGCTAGATTGGACTATTGGGCAGCTATAAAGGGATCTAAGGCTGCCAAATGACTTAAGATGACTGCTACAAGTCTCAAAATCGCGTCTCTAAGTCCCTTTGCGGCAGCTAGTTTGGACTATTGGGCATCCTTCAAGGACCCTAAGGCTGCCATATGACTTAAGATGGCTGCTACAAGTCTCAACGTGCGGGCTGTCCGTCACTTCCGGAAGCTAGATTGGACTATTGGGCAGCTATAAAGGGCTCTAAGGCTGCCAAATGACTTAAGATGACTGCTACAAGTCTCAAAATCGCGTCTCTTAGTCCCTTGCGGCAGCTAGTTTGGACTATTGGGCATCCTTCAAGGACCCTAAGGCTGCCATATGACTTAAGATGGCTGCTACAAGTCTCAACGTGCCGGCTGTCCGTCACTTCCGGAAACTAGATTGGACTATTGGGCAGCTATAAAGGGCTCTAAGGCTGCCAAATGACTTAAGATGACTGCTACAAGTCTCAAGTTCGCGGCTCTTAGTCCCTTCAGGCAGCTAGTTATGACTATTGGGCTTTCTTCAAGGACCCTAAGGCTGCCATATGACTTAAGATGGCTGCTACAAGTCTCAACGTGCCGGCTGTTCGTCACTTCCGGAAGCTAGATTGGACTATTGGGCAGCTATAAAGGGCTCTAAGGCTGCCAAATGACTTAAGATGGCTCCTACAAGTCTCAAGTTCGCGGCTCTAAGTCCCTTCCTGCAGCTAGTTTGGACTATTGGGCATCCTTCAAGGACCCTAATGCTGCCATACGACTTAAGATGGCTGCTATATGTCTCAACGTGCCGGCTGTCCGTCACTTCCGGAAGCTAGATTGGACTATTGGGCAGCTATAAAGGGCTCTAAGGCTGCCAAATGACTTAAGATGACTGCTACAAGTCTCAAGTTCGCGGCTCTAAGTCCCTTCCTGCAGCTAGTTTGGACTATTGGGCATCCTTCAAGGACCCTAAGGCTGCCATATGACTTAAGAAGGCTGCTATATGTCTCAACGTGCCGGATGTCCGTCACTTCCGGAAGCTAGATTGGACTATTGGGCAGCTATAAAGGGCTCTAAGGCTGCCAAATGACTTAAGATGACTGCTACAAGTCTCAAAATCGCGTCTCTAAGTCCCTTGCGGCAGCTAGTTTGGACTATTGGGCATCCTTCAAGGACCCTAAGGCTGCCATATGACTTAAGATGGCTGCTACAAGTCTCAACGTGCGGGCTGTCCGTCACTTCCGGAAGCTAGATTGGACTATTGGGCAGCTATAAAGGGCTCTAAGGCTGCCAAATGACTTAAGATGACTGCTACAAGTCTCAAAATCGCGTCTCTAAGTCCCTTGCGGCAGCTAGTTTGGACTATTGGGCATCCTTCAAGGACCCTAAGGCTGCCATATGACTTAAGATGGCTGCTACAGTCTCAACGTGCCGGCTGTCCGTCACTTCCGGAAACTAGATTGGACTATTGGGCAGCTATAAAGGGCTCTAAGGCTGCCAAATGACTTAAGATGACTGCTACAAGTCTCAAGTTCGCGGCTCTTAGTCCCTTCAGGCAGCTAGTTATGACTATTGGGCTTTCTTCAAGGACCCTAAGGCTGCCATATGACTTAAGATGGCTGCTACAAGTCTCAACGTGCTGGCTGTTCGTCACTTCCGGAAGCTAGATTGGACTATTGGGCAGCTATAAAGGGCTCTAAGGCTGCCAAATGACTTAAGATGGCTCCTACAAGTCTCAAGTTCGCGGCTCTAAGTCCCTTCCTGCAGCTAGTTTGGACTATTGGGCATCCTTCAAGGACCCTAATGCTGCCATACGACTTAAGATGGCTGCTATATGTCTCAACGTGCCGGCTGTCCGTCACTTCCGGAAGCTAGATTGGACTATTGGGCAGCTATAAAGGGCTCTAAGGCTGCCAAATCACTTAAGATGACTGCTACAAGTCTCAAGTTCGCGGCTCTAAGTCCCTTCCTGCAGCTAGTTTGGACTATTGGGCATCCTTCAAGGACCCTAAGGCTGCCATATGACTTAAGAAGGCTGCTATATGTCTCAACGTGCCGGATGTCCGTCACTTCCGGAAGCTAGATTGGACTATTGGGCAGCTATAAAGGGCTCTAAGGCTGCCAAATGACTTAAGATGACTGCTACAAGTCTCAAAATCGCGTCTCTAAGTCCCTTGCGGCAGCTAGTTTGGACTATTGGGCATCCTTCAAGGACCCTAAGGCTGCCATATGACTTAAGATGGCTGCTACAAGTCTCAACGTGCGGGCTGTCCGTCACTTCCGGAAGCTAGATTGGACTATTGGGCAGCTATAAAGGGCTCTAAGGCTGCCAAATGACTTAAGATGACTGCTACAAGTCTCAAAATCGCGTCTCTAAGTCCCTTGCGGCAGCTAGTTTGGACTATTGGGCATCCTTCAAGGACCCTAAGGCTGCCATATGACTTAAGATGGCTGCTACAAGTCTCAACGTGCCGGCTGTCCGTCACTTCCGGAAGCTAGATTGGACTATTGGGCAGCTATAAAGGGCTCTAAGGCTGCCAAATGACTTAAGATCGCTGCTACAAGTCTCTCAAGTTCGCGGCTCTAAGTCCCTTCCTGCAGCTAGTTTGGACTATTGGGCGTCCTTCAAGGACCCTACGGCTGCCATATAACTTAAGATGACTGCTACAAGTCTCAAGTTCGCGGCTCTAAGTCCCTTCCTGCAGCTAGTTTGGACTATTGGGCATCCTTCAAGGACCCTAAGGCTGCCATATGACTTAAGATGGCTGCTATATGTCTCAACGTGCCGGCTATCCGTCACTTCCGGAAGCTAGATTGGACTATTGGGCAGCTATAAAGGGCTCTAAGGCTGCCAAATGACTTAAGATGACTGCTACAAGTCTCAAAATCGCGTCTCTAAGTCCCTTGCGGCAGCTAGTTTGGACTATTGGGCATCCTTCAAGGACCCTAAGGCTGCCATATAACCCAAGATGACTGCTACAAGTCTCAAAAATCGCGTCTCTAAGTCCCTTTCGGCAGCTAGTTTGGACTATTGGGCATCCTTCAAGGACCCTAAGGCTGCCATATGACTTAAGATGGCTGCTACAAGTCTCAACGTGCCGGCTGTCCGTCACTTCCGGAAGCTAGATTGGACTATTGGGCAGCTATAAAGGGCTCTAAGGCTGCCAAATGACTTAAGATGACTGCTACAAGTCTCAAAATCGCGTCTCTAAGTCCCTTGCGGCAGCTAGTTTGGACTATTGGGCATCCTTCAAGGACCCTAAGGCTGCCATATAACTTAAGATGACTGCTACAAGTCTCAAAATTGCGTCTCTAAGTCCCTTTCGGCAGCTAGTTTGGACTATTGGGCATCCTTCAAGGACCCTAAGGCTGCCATATGACTTAAGATGGCTGCTACAAGTCTCAACGTGCCGGCTGTCCGTCACTTCCGGAAGCTAGATTGGACTATTGGGCAGCTATAAAGGGCTCTAAGGCTGCCAAATGACTTAAGATGACTGCTACAAGTCTCAAAATCGCGTCTCTAAGTCCCTTGCGGCAGCTAGTTTGGACTATTGGGCATCCTTCAAGGACCCTAAGGCTGCCATATGACTTAAGATGACTGGTACAAGTCTCAAAATCGCGGCTCTTAGTCCCTTCAGGCAGCTAGTTTGGACTATTGGGCTTCCTTCAAGGACCCTAAGGCTGCCATATGACTTAAGATGGCTGCTACAAGTCTCAACGTGCGGGCTGTCCGTCACTTCCGGAAGCTAGATTGGACTATTGGGCAGCTATAAAGGGCTCTAAGGCTGCCAAATGACTTAAGATGACTGCTACAAGTCTCAAAATCGCGTCTCTAAGTCCCTTGCGGCAGCTAGTTTGGACTATTGGGCATCCTTCAAGGACCCTAAGGCTGCCATATGACTTAAGATGGCTGCTACAAGTCTCAACGTGCCGGCTGTCCGTCACTTCCGGAAACTAGATTGGACTATTGGGCAGCTATAAAGGGCTCTAAGGCTGCCAAATGACTTAAGATGGCTGCTACAAGTCTCAAGTTCGCGGCTCTAAGTCCCTTCCTGCAGCTAGTTTGGACTATTGGGCGTCCTTCAAGGACCCTAAGGCTGCCATATAACTTAAGATAACTGCTACAAGTCTCAAGTTCGCGGCTCTAAGTCCCTTCCTGCAGCTAGTTTGGACTATTGGGCATCCTTCAAGGACCCTAAGGCTGCCATATGACTTAAGATGGCTGCTATATGTCTCAACGTGCCGGCTATCCGTCACTTCCGGAAGCTAGATTGGACTATTCGGCATCTATCAAGGAATCTAAAGCTTCCATATGACTTAAGATGACTGGTACAAGTCTCAAAATCGCGGCTCTTAGTCCCTTCAGGCAGCTAGTTTGGACTATTGGGCTTCCTTCAAGGACCCTAAGGCTGCCATATGACTTAAGATGGCTGCTACAAGTCTCAACGTGCCGGCTGTCCGTCACTTCCGGAAGCTAGATTGGACTATTGGGCAGCTATAAAGGGCTCTAAGGCTGCCAAATGACTTAAGATGACTGCTACAAGTCTCAAAATCGCGTCTCTAAGTCCCTTGCGGCAGCTAGTTTGGACTATTGGGCATCCTTCAAGGACCCTAAGGCTGCCATATAACTTAAGATGACTGCTACAAGTCTCAAAATCGCGTCTCTAAGTCCCTTTCGGCAGCTAGTTTGGACTATTGGGCATCCCTTCAAGGACCCTAAGGCTGCCATATGACTTAAGATGGCTGCTACAAGTCTCAACGTGCCGGCTGTCCGTCACTTCCGGAAGCTAGATTGGACTATTGGGCAGCTATAAAGGGCTCTAAGGCTGCCAAATGACTTAAGATGACTGCTACAAGTCTCAAAATCGCGTCTCTAAGTCCCCTTGCGGCAGCTAGTTTGGACTATTGGGCATCCTTCAAGGACCCTAAGGCTGCCATATAACTTAAGATGACTGCTACAAGTCTCAAAATTGCGTCTCTAAGTCCCTTTCGGCAGCTAGTTTGGACTATTGGGCATCCTTCAAGGACCCTAAGGCTGCCATATGACTTAAGATGGCTGCTACAAGTCTCAACGTGCCGGCTGTCCGTCACTTCCGGAAGCTAGATTGGACTATTGGGCAGCTATAAAGGGCTCTAAGGCTGCCAAATGACTTAAGATGACTGCTACAAGTCTCAAAATCGCGTCTCTAAGTCCCTTGCGGCAGCTAGTTTGGACTATTGGGCATCCTTCAAGGACCCTAAGGCTGCCATATGACTTAAGATGACTGGTACAAGTCTCAAAATCGCGGCTCTTAGTCCCTTCAGGCAGCTAGTTATGACTATTGGGCTTTCTTCAAGGACCCTAAGGCTGCCATATGACTTAAGATGGCTGCTACAAGTCTCAACGTGCCGGCTGTTCGTCACTTCCGGAAGCTAGATTGGACTATTGGGCAGCTATAAAGGGCTCTAAGGCTGCCAAATGACTTAAGATGGCTCCTACAAGTCTCAAGTTCGCGGCTCTAAGTCCCTTCCTGCAGCTAGTTTGGACTATTGGGCATCCTTCAAGGACCCTAATGCTGCCATACGACTTAAGATGGCTGCTATATGTCTCAACGTGCCGGCTGTCCGTCACTTCCGGAAGCTAGATTGGACTATTGGGCAGCTATAAAGGGCTCTAAGGCTGCCAAATGACTTAAGATGACTGCTACAAGTCTCAAGTTCGCGGCTCTAAGTCCCTTCCTGCAGCTAGTTTGGACTATTGGGCATCCTTCAAGGACCCTAAGGCTGCCATATGACTTAAGATGGCTGCTATATGTCTCAACGTGCCGGCTGTCCGTCACTTCCGGAAGCTAGATTGGACTATTGGGCAGCTATAAAGGGCTCTAAGGCAGCCAAATGACTTAAGATGGCTACTACAAGTCTCAAGTTCGCGGCTCTAAGTCCCTTCCTGCAGCTAGTTTGGACTATTGGGCATCCTTCAAGGACCCTAAGGCTGCCATATGACTTAAGAAGGCTGCTATATGTGTCAACGTGCCGGCTGTCCGTCACTTCCGGAAGCTAGATTGGACTATTGGGCAGCTATAAGGGCTCTAAGGCTGCCAAATGACTTAAGATGACTGCTACAAGTCTCAAAATCGCGTCTCTAAGTCCCTTGCGGCAGCTAGTTTGGACTATTGGGCATCCTTCAAGGACCCTAAGGCTGCCATATGACTTAAGATGGCTGCTACAAGTCTCAACGTGCGGGCTGTCCGTCACTTCCGGAAGCTAGATTGGACTATTGGGCAGCTATAAAGGGCTCTAAGGCTGCCAAATGACTTAAGATGACTGCTACAAGTCTCAAAATCGCGTCTCTAAGTCCCTTGCGGCAGCTAGTTTGGACTATTGGGCATCCTTCAAGGACCCTAAGGCTGCCATATGACTTAAGATGGCTGCTACAAGTCTCAACGTGCCGGCTGTCCGTCACTTCCGGAAACTAGATTGGACTATTGGGCAGCTATAAAGGGCTCTAAGGCTGCCAAATGACTTAAGATGACTGCTACAAGTCTCAAGTTCGCGGCTCTTAGTCCCTTCAGGCAGCTAGTTATGACTATTGGGCTTTCTTCAAGGACCCTAATGCTGCCATACGACTTAAGATGGCTGCTATATGTCTCAACGTGCCGGCTGTCCGTCACTTCCGGAAGCTAGATTGGACTATTGGGCAGCTATAAAGGGCTCTAAGGCTGCCAAATGACTTAAGATGACTGCTACAAGTCTCAAGTTCGCGGCTCTAAGTCCCTTCCTGCAGCTAGTTTGGACTATTGGGCATCCTTCAAGGACCCTAAGGCTGCCATATGACTTAAGATGGCTGCTATATGTCTCAACGTGCCGGCTGTCCGTCACTTCCGGAAGCTAGATTGGACTATTGGGCAGCTATAAAGGGCTCTAAGGCAGCCAAATGACTTAAGATGGCTACTACAAGTCTCAAGTTCGCGGCTCTAAGTCCCTTCCTGCAGCTAGTTTGGACTATTGGGCATCCTTCAAGGACCCTAAGGCTGCCATATGACTTAAGAAGGCTGCTATATGTCTCAACGTGCCGGCTGTCCGTCACTTCCGGAAGCTAGATTGGACTATTGGGCAGCTATAAAGGGCTCTAAGGCTGCCAAATGACTTAAGATGACTGCTACAAGTCTCAAAATCGCGTCTCTAAGTCCCTTGCGGCAGCTAGTTTGGACTATTGGGCATCCTTCAAGGACCCTAAGGCTGCCATATGACTTAAGATGGCTGCTACAAGTCTCAACGTGCGGGCTGTCCGTCACTTCCGGAAGCTAGATTGGACTATTGGGCAGCTATAAAGGGCTCTAAGGCTGCCAAATGACTTAAGATGACTGCTACAAGTCTCAAAATCGCTTCTCTAAGTCCCTTGCGGCAGCTAGTTTGGACTATTGGGCATCCTTCAAGGACCCTAAGGCTGCCATATGACTTAAGATGGCTGCTACAAGTCTCAACGTGCCGGCTGTCCGTCACTTCCGGAAACTAGATTGGACTATTGGGCAGCTATAAAGGGCTCTAAGGCTGCCAAATGACTTAAGATGGCTGCTACAAGTCTCAAGTTCGCGGCTCTAAGTCCCTTCCTGCAGCTAGTTTGGACTATTGGGCGTCCTTCAAGGACCCTAAGGCTGCCATATAACTTAAGATAACTGCTACAAGTCTCAAGTTCGCGGCTCTAAGTCCCTTCCTGCAGCTAGTTTGGACTATTGGGCATCCTTCAAGGACCCTAAGGCTGCCATATGACTTAAGATGGCTGCTATATGTCTCAACGTGCCGGCTATCCGTCACTTCCGGAAGCTAGATTGGACTATTCGGCATCTATCAAGGAATCTAAAGCTTCCATATGACTTAAGATGACTGGTACAAGTCTCAAAATCGCGGCTCTTAGTCCCTTCAGGCAGCTAGTTTGGACTATTGGGCTTCCTTCAAGGACCCTAAGGCTGCCATATGACTTAAGATGGCTGCTACAAGTCTCAACGTGCGGGCTGTCCGTCACTTCCGGAAGCTAGATTGGACTATTGGGCAGCTATAAAGGGCTCTAAGGCTGCCAAATGACTTAAGATGACTGCTACAAGTCTCAAAATCGCGTCTCTAAGTCCCTTGCGGCAGCTAGTTTGGACTATTGGGCATCCTTCAAGGACCCTAAGGCTGCCATATGACTTAAGATGGCTGCTACAAGTCTCAACGTGCCGGCTGTCCGTCACTTCCGGAAACTAGATTGGACTATTGGGCAGCTATAAAGGGCTCTAAGGCTGCCAAATGACTTAAGATGGCTGCTACAAGTCTCAAGTTCGCGGCTCTAAGTCCCTTCCTGCAGCTAGTTTGGACTATTGGGCGTCCTTCAAGGACCCTAAGGCTGCCATATAACTTAAGATAACTGCTACAAGTCTCAAGTTCGCGGCTCTAAGTCCCTTCCTGCAGCTAGTTTGGACTATTGGGCATCCTTCAAGGACCCTAAGGCTGCCATATGACTTAAGATGGCTGCTATATGTCTCAACGTGCCGGCTATCCGTCACTTCCGGAAGCTAGATTGGACTATTCGGCATCTATCAAGGAATCTAAAGCTTCCATATGACTTAAGATGACTGGTACAAGTCTCAAAATCGCGGCTCTTAGTCCCTTCAGGCAGCTAGTTTGGACTATTGGGCTTCCTTCAAGGACCCTAAGGCTGCCATATGACTTAAGATGGCTGCTACAAGTCTCAACGTGCCGGCTGTCCGTCACTTCCGGAAGCTAGATTGGACTATTGGGCAGCTCTAAAGGGCTCTAAAGGCTGCCAAATGACTTAAGATGACTGCTACAAGTCTCAAAATCGCGTCTCTAAGTCCCTTGCGGCAGCTAGTTTGGACTATTGGGCATCCTTCAAGGACCCTAAGGCTGCCATATAACTTAAGATGACTGCTACAAGTCTCAACGTGCCGGCTGTCCGTCACTTCCGGAAGCTAGATTGGACTATTGGGCAGCTATAAAGGGCTCTAAGGCTGCCAAATGACTTAAGATGACTGCTACAAGTCTCAAAATCGCGTCTCTAAGTCCCTTTCGGCAGCTAGTTTGGACTATTGGGCATCCTTCAAGGACCCTAAGGCTGCCATATGACTTAAGATGGCTGCTACAAGTCTCAACGTGCGGGCTGTCCGTCACTTCCGGAAGCTTGATTGGACTATTGGGCAGCTATAAAGGGCTCTAAGGCTGCCAAATGACTTAAGATGGCTGCTACAAGTCTCAAGTTCGCGGCTCTAAGTCCCTTCATGCAGCTAGTGTGGACTATTGGGCATCCTTCAGGCAGCTAGTTATGACTATTGGGCTTTCTTCAAGGACCCTAAGGCTGCCATATGACTTAAGATGGCTGCTACAAGTCTCAACGTGCCGGCTGTTCGTCACTTCCGGAAGCTAGATTGGACTATTGGGCAGCTATAAAGGGCTCTAAGGCTGCCAAATGACTTAAGATGGCTCCTACAAGTCTCAAGTTCGCGGCTCTAAGTCCCTTCCTGCAGCTAGTTTGGACTATTGGGCATCCTTCAAGGACCCTAATGCTGCCATACGACTTAAGATGGCTGCTATATGTCTCAACGTGCCGGCTGTCCGTCACTTCCGGAAGCTAGATTGGACTATTGGGCAGCTATAAAGGGCTCTAAGGCTGCCAAATGACTTAAGATGACTGCTACAAGTCTCAAGTTCGCGGCTCTAAGTCCCTTCCTGCAGCTAGTTTGGACTATTGGGCATCCTTCAAGGACCCTAAGGCTGCCATATGACTTAAGAAGGCTGCTATATGTGTCAACGTGCCGGCTGTCCGTCACTTCCGGAAGCTAGATTGGACTATTGGGCAGCTATAAAGGGCTCTAAGGCTGCCAAATGACTTAAGATGACTGCTACAAGTCTCAAAATCGCGTCTCTAAGTCCCTTGCGGCAGCTAGTTTGGACTATTGGGCATCCTTCAAGGACCCTAAGGCTGCCATATGACTTAAGATGGCTGCTACAAGTCTCAACGTGCGGGCTGTCCGTCACTTCCGGAAGCTAGATTGGACTATTGGGCAGCTATAAAGGGCTCTAAGGCTGCCAAATGACTTAAGATGACTGCTACAAGTCTCAAAATCGCGTCTCTTAGTCCCTTGCGGCAGCTAGTTTGGACTATTGGGCATCCTTCAAGGACCCTAAGGCTGCCATATGACTTAAGATGGCTGCTACAAGTCTCAACGTGCCGGCTGTCCGTCACTTCCGGAAACTAGATTGGACTATTGGGCAGCTATAAAGGGCTCTAAGGCTGCCAAATGACTTAAGATGACTGCTACAAGTCTCAAGTTCGCGGCTCTTAGTCCCTTCAGGCAGCTAGTTATGACTATTGGGCTTTCTTCAAGGACCCTAAGGCTGCCATATGACTTAAGATGGCTGCTACAAGTCTCAACGTGCCGGCTGTTCGTCACTTCCGGAAGCTAGATTGGACTATTGGGCAGCTATAAAGGGCTCTAAGGCTGCCAAATGACTTAAGATGGCTCCTACAAGTCTCAAGTTCGCGGCTCTAAGTCCCTTCCTGCAGCTAGTTTGGACTATTGGGCATCCTTCAAGGACCCTAATGCTGCCATACGACTTAAGATGGCTGCTATATGTCTCAACGTGCCGGCTGTCCGTCACTTCCGGAAGCTAGATTGGACTATTGGGCAGCTATAAAGGGCTCTAAGGCTGCCAAATGACTTAAGATGACTGCTACAAGTCTCAAGTTCGCGGCTCTAAGTCCCTTCCTGCAGCTAGTTTGGACTATTGGGCATCCTTCAAGGACCCTAAGGCTGCCATATGACTTAAGAAGGCTGCTATATGTCTCAACGTGCCGGATGTCCGTCACTTCCGGAAGCTAGATTGGACTATTGGGCAGCTATAAAGGGCTCTAAGGCTGCCAAATGACTTAAGATGACTGCTACAAGTCTCAAAATCGCGTCTCTAAGTCCCTTGCGGCAGCTAGTTTGGACTATTGGGCATCCTTCAAGGACCCTAAGGCTGCCATATGACTTAAGATGGCTGCTACAAGTCTCAACGTGCGGGCTGTCCGTCACTTCCGGAAGCTAGATTGGACTATTGGGCAGCTATAAAGGGCTCTAAGGCTGCCAAATGACTTAAGATGACTGCTACAAGTCTCAAAATCGCGTCTCTAAGTCCCTTGCGGCAGCTAGTTTGGACTATTGGGCATCCTTCAAGGACCCTAAGGCTGCCATATGACTTAAGATGGCTGCTACAAGTCTCAACGTGCCGGCTGTCCGTCACTTCCGGAAACTAGATTGGACTATTGGGCAGCTATAAAGGGCTCTAAGGCTGCCAAATGACTTAAGATGACTGCTACAAGTCTCAAGTTCGCGGCTCTTAGTCCCTTCAGGCAGCTAGTTATGACTATTGGGCTTTCTTCAAGGACCCTAAGGCTGCCATATGACTTAAGATGGCTGCTACAAGTCTCAACGTGCTGGCTGTTCGTCACTTCCGGAAGCTAGATTGGACTATTGGGCAGCTATAAAGGGCTCTAAGGCTGCCAAATGACTTAAGATGGCTCCTACAAGTCTCAAGTTCGCGGCTCTAAGTCCCTTCCTGCAGCTAGTTTGGACTATTGGGCATCCTTCAAGGACCCTAATGCTGCCATACGACTTAAGATGGCTGCTATATGTCTCAACGTGCCGGCTGTCCGTCACTTCCGGAAGCTAGATTGGACTATTGGGCAGCTATAAAGGGCTCTAAGGCTGCCAAATCACTTAAGATGACTGCTACAAGTCTCAAGTTCGCGGCTCTAAGTCCCTTCCTGCAGCTAGTTTGGACTATTGGGCATCCTTCAAGGACCCTAAGGCTGCCATATGACTTAAGAAGGCTGCTATATGTCTCAACGTGCCGGATGTCCGTCACTTCCGGAAGCTAGATTGGACTATTGGGCAGCTATAAAGGGCTCTAAGGCTGCCAAATGACTTAAGATGACTGCTACAAGTCTCAAAATCGCGTCTCTAAGTCCCTTGCGGCAGCTAGTTTGGACTATTGGGCATCCTTCAAGGACCCTAAGGCTGCCATATGACTTAAGATGGCTGCTACAAGTCTCAACGTGCGGGCTGTCCGTCACTTCCGGAAGCTAGATTGGACTATTGGGCAGCTATAAAGGGCTCTAAGGCTGCCAAATGACTTAAGATGACTGCTACAAGTCTCAAAATCGCGTCTCTAAGTCCCTTGCGGCAGCTAGTTTGGACTATTGGGCATCCTTCAAGGACCCTAAGGCTGCCATATGACTTAAGATGGCTGCTACAAGTCTCAACGTGCCGGCTGTCCGTCACTTCCGGAAACTAGATTGGACTATTGGGCAGCTATAAAGGGCTCTAAGGCTGCCAAATGACTTAAGATGGCTGCTACAAGTCTCAAGTTCGTGGCTCTAAGTCCCTTCCTGCAGCTAGTTTGGACTATTGGGCGTCCTTCAAGGACCCTAAGGCTGCCATATAACTTAAGATAACTGCTACAAGTCTCAAGTTCGCGGCTCTAAGTCCCTTCCTGCAGCTAGTTTGGACTATTGGGCATCCTTCAAGGACCCTAAGGCTGCCATATGACTTAAGATGGCTGCTATATGTCTCAACGTGCCGGCTATCCGTCACTTCCGGAAGCTAGATTGGACTATTCGGCATCTATCAAGGAATCTAAAGCTTCCATATGACTTAAGATGACTGGTACAAGTCTCAAAATCGCGGCTCTTAGTCCCTTCAGGCAGCTAGTTTGGACTATTGGGCTTCCTTCAAGGACCCTAAGGCTGCCATATGACTTAAGATGGCTGCTACAAGTCTCAACGTGCCGGCTGTCCGTCACTTCCGGAAGCTAGATTGGACTATTGGGCAGCTATAAAGGGCTCTAAGGCTGCCAAATGACTTAAGATGACTGCTACAAGTCTCAAAATCGCGTCTCTAAGTCCCTTGCGGCAGCTAGTTTGGACTATTGGGCTTCCTTCAAGGACCCTAAGGCTGCCATATGACTTAAGATGGCTGCTACAAGTCTCAACGTGCCGGCTGTCCGTCACTTCCGGAAGCTAGATTGGACTATTGGGCAGCTATAAAGGGCTCTAAGGCTGCCAAATGACTTAAGATGACTGCTACAAGTCTCAAAATCGCGTCTCTAAGTCCCTTGCGGCAGCTAGTTTGGACTATTGGGCATCCTTCAAGGACCCTAAGGCTGCCATATAACTTAAGATGACTGCTACAAGTCTCAAAATCGCGTCTCTAAGTCCCTTTCGGCAGCTAGTTTGGACTATTGGGCATCCTTCAAGGACCCTAAGGCTGCCATATGACTTAAGATGGCTGCTACAAGTCTCAACGTGCGGGCTGTCCGTCACTTCCGGAAGCTTGATTGGACTATTGGGCAGCTATAAAGGGCTCTAAGGCTGCCAAATGACTTAAGATGGCTGCTACAAGTCTCAAGTTCGCGGCTCTAAGTCCCTTCATGCAGCTAGTGTGGACTATTGGGCATCCTTCAAGGACCCTAAGGCTGCCATATGACTTAAGATGGCTGCTATATGTCTCAAGTTCGCGGCTCTAAGTCCCTTCCTGCAGCTAGTTTGGACTATTGGGCATCCTTCAAGGACCCTAAGGCTGCCATATAACTTAAGATGACTGCTACAAGTCTCAACGTGCCGGCTGTCCGTCACTTCCGGAAGCTAGATTGGACTATTGGGCAGCTATAAAGGGCTCTAAGGCTGCCAAATGACTTAAGATGACTGCTACAAGTCTCAAAATCGCGTCTCTAAGTCCCTTGCGGCAGCTAGTTTGGACTATTGGGCATCCTTCAATGACCCTAAGGCTGCCATATAACTTAAGATGACTGCTACAAGTCTCAAAATCGCGTCTCTAAGTCCCTTTCGGCAGCTAGTTTGGACTATTGGGCATCCTTCAAGGACCCTAAGGCTGCCATATGACTTAAGATGGCTGCTACAAGTCTCAACGTGCGGGCTGTCCGTCACTTCCCGGAAGCTTGATTGGACTATTGGGCAGCTATAAAGGGCTCTAAGGCTGCCAAATGACTTAAGATGGCTGCTACAAGTCTCAAGTTCGCGGCTCTAAGTCCCTTCATGCAGCTAGTGTGGACTATTGGGCATCCTTCAAGGACCCTAAGGCTGCCATATGACTTAAGATGGCTGCTATATGTCTCAACGTGCCGGCTATCCGTCACTTCCGGAAGCTAGATTGGACTATTCGGCATCTATCAAGGAATCTAAAGCTTCTATATGACTTAAGATGACTGGTACAAGTCTCAAAATCGCGGCTCTTAGTCCCTTCCGGCAGCTAGTTTGGACTATTGGGCTTCCTTCAAGGACCCTAAGGCTGCCATATGACTTAAGATGGCTGCTACAAGTCTCAACGTGCCGGCTGTCCGTCACTTCCGGAAGCTAGATTGGACTATTGGGCAGCTATAAAGGGCTCTAAGGCTGCCAAATGACTTAAGATGACTGCTACAAGTCTCAAAATCGCGTCTCTAAGTCCCTTGCGGCAGCTAGTTTGGACTATTGGGCATCCTTCAAGGACCCTAAGGCTGCCATATAACTTAAGATGACTGCTACAAGTCTCAACGTGCCGGCTGTCCGTCACTTCCGGAAGCTAGATTGGACTATTGGGCAGCTATAAAGGGCTCTAAGGCTGCCAAATGACTTAAGATGACTGCTACAAGTCTCAAAATCGCGTCTCTAAGTCCCTTGCGGCAGCTAGTTTGGACTATTGGGCATCCTTCAATGACCCTAAGGCTGCCATATAACTTAAGATGACTGCTACAAGTCTCAAAATCGCGTCTCTAAGTCCCTTTCGGCAGCTAGTTTGGACTATTGGGCATCCTTCAAGGACCCTAAGGCTGCCATATGACTTAAGATGGCTGCTACAAGTCTCAACGTGCCGGCTGTCCGTCACTTCCGGAAGCTTGATTGGACTATTGGGCAGCTATAAAGGGCTCTAAGGCTGCCAAATGACTTAAGATGGCTGCTACAAGTCTCAAGTTCGCGGCTCTAAGTCCCTTCCTGCAGCTAGTGTGGACTATTGGGCATCCTTCAAGGACCCTAAGGCTGCCATATGACTTAAGATGACTGCTACAAGTCTCAAAATCGCGTCTCTAAGTCCCTTTCGGCAGCTAGACTGGACTATTGGGCATCTATCAAGGACTCTAAGGCTGCCATATGACTTAAGATGGCTGCTACAAATCTCATCGAGCCGGCTATCCGTCACTTCCGGAAGCTAGATTGGACTATTGGGCATCTATCAAGGACTCTAAGGCTGCCATATGACTTAAGATGATTGCTACAAGTCTCAACGTGCCGGCTGTCCGTCACTTCCGGAAGCTAGATTGGACTATTGGGCAGCTATAAAGGGCTCTAAGGCTGCCAAATGACTTAAGATGACTGCTACAAGTCTCAAAATCGCGTCTCTAAGTCCCTTGCGGCAGCAAGTTTGGACTATTGGGCATCCTTCAAGGACCCTAAGGCTGCCATATAACTTAAGATGACTGCTACAAGTCTCAAATTCGCGTCTCTAAGTCCCTTTCGGCAGCTAGACTGGACTATTGGGCATCTATCAAGGACTCTAAGGCTGCCATATGACTTAAGATGGCTGCTACAAATCTCATCGAGCCGGCAATCCGTCACTTCCGGAAGCTAGATTGGACTTTTGGGCATCTATCAAGAACTCTAAGGCTGCCATATGACTTAAGATGGCTGCTATATGTCTCAACGTGCCGGCTATCCGTCACTTCCGGAAGCTAGATTGGACTATTCGGCATCTATCAAGGAATCTAAGGCTGCCATATGACTTAAGATGATTGCTACAAGTCTCAACGTGCCGGCTGTCCGTCACTTCCGGAAGCTAGTTTGGACTATTGGGCATCCTTCAAGGACCCTAAGGCTGCCATATAACTTAAGATGGCTGCTACAAGTCTCAAGTTCGCGGCTCTAAGTCCCTTCCTGCAGTTAGTTTGGACTATTGGGCATCCTTCAAGGACCCTAAGGCTGCCATATGACTTAAGATGGCTGCTATATGTCTCAACGTGCCGGCTATCCGTCACTTCCGGAAGCTAGATTGGACTATTCGGCATCTATCAAGGAATCTAAAGCTTCCATATGACTTAAGATGACTGGTACAAGTCTCAAAATCGCGGCTCTTAGTCCCTTCCGGCAGCTAGTTTGGACTATTGGGCTTCCTTCAAGAACCCTAAGGCTGCCATATGACTTAAGATGGCTGCTACAAGTCTCAACGTGCCGGCTGTCCGTCACTTCCGGAAGCTAGATTGGACTATTGGGCAGCTATAAAGGGCTCTAAGGCTGCCAAATGACTAAAGATGACTGCTACAAGTCTCAAAATCGCGTCTCTAAGTCCCTTGCGGCAGCTAGTTTGGACTATTGGGCATCCTTCAAGGACCCTAAGGCTGCCATATGACTTAAGATGGCTGCTACAAGTCTCATCGAGCCGGCTATCCGTCACTTCCGGAAGCTAGATTGGACTATTGGGCATCTATCAAGGACTCTAAGGCTGCCATATGACTTAAGATGGCTACTACAAGTCTCAAGTTCGCGGCTCTAAGTCCCTTTCGGCAGCTAGTTTGGACTATTGGGCATCCTTCAAGGACCCTAAGGCTGCCATATGACTTAAGATGGCTGCTATAAGTCTCAACGTGCCGGCTATCCGTCACTTCCGGAAGCTAGAATGGACTATTGGGCATCCTTCAAGAACCCTAAGGCTGCCAAATCACTTAAGATGACTCCTACAAGTCTCAAAATCGCTACAAGTCTCAATATCGCGGCTCTAAGTCCCTTGCGGCAGCTAGTTTGGACTATTGGGCATCCTTCAAGGACCCTAAGGCTGCCAAATGACTTAAGATGACTGCTACAAGTCTCAAAATCGCGGCTCTAAGTCCCTTGCGGCAGCTAGTTTGGACTATTGGGCATCCTTCAAGAACCCTGAGGCTGCCAAATCATTTAAGATGACTCCTACAAGTCTCAAAATCGCTACAAGTCTCAATATCGCGGCTCTAAGTCCCTTGCGGCAGCTAGTTTGGACTATTGGGCATCCTCCAAGGACCCTAAGGCTGCCAAATGACTTAAGATGACTGCTACAAGTCTCAAAATCGCGGCTCTAAGTCCCTTGCGGCAGCTAGTTTGGACTATTGGGCATCCTTCAAGGACCCTAAGGCTGCCATATAACTTAAGATGACTGCTACAAGTCTCAACGTGCCGGCTGTCCGTCACTTCCGGAAGCTAGATTGGACTATTGGGCAGCTATAAAGGGCTCTAAGGCTGCCAAATGACTTAAGATGACTGCTACAAGTCTCAAAATCGCGTTTCTAAGTCCCTTTCGGCAGCTAGTTTGGACTATTGGGCATCCTTCAAGGACCCTAAGGCTGCCATATGACTTAAGATGGCTGCTACAAGTCTCAACGTGCCGGCTATCCGTCACTTCCGGAAGCTAGATTGGACTATTGGGCAGCTATAAAGGGCTTTAAGCCTGCCAAATGACTTAAGATGACTCCTACAAGTCTCAAAATCGCGTCTCTAAGTCCCTTTCGGCAGCTAGTTTGGACTATTGGGCAGCTATCAAGGACCCTAAGGCTGCCATATGACTTAAGATCACTGCTACAAGTCTCAACGTGCCGGCTATTCGTCACTTCCGGAAGCTAGACTGGACTATTGGGCATCTATCAAGGACTCTAAGGCTGCCATATGACTTAAGGTGGCTGCTACAAGTCTCATTGTGCCGGCTGTCCGTCACTTCCGGAAGCTAGATTGGACTATTGGGCAGCTATAAATTGCTCTAAGGCTGCCAAATGACCTAAGATGACTGCTACAAGTCTCAAAATCGCGGCTCTAAGTCCTTTGCGGCAGCTAGTTTGGACTATTGGGCATCCTTCAAGGATCCTAAGGCTGCCATATGACTTAAGATGGCTGCTACAAGTCTCAACGTGCCGGCTGTCCGTCACTTCCGGAAGCTAGATTGGACTATTGGGCAGCTATAAAGGGCTCTAAGGCTGCCAAATGACTTAAGATGACTGCTACAAGTCTCAAAATCGCGTCTCTAAGTCCCTTTCGGCAGCTAGTTTGGACTATTGGGCATCCTTCAAGGACCCTAAGGCTGCCATATGACTTAAGATGGCTGCTATAAGTCTCAACGTGCCGGCTATCCGTCACTTCCGGAAGCTAGATTGGACTATTCGGCATCTATCAAGGAATCTAAAGCTTCCATATGACTTAAGATGACTGGTACAAGTCTCAAAATCGCGGCTCTTAGTCCCTTCCGGCAGCTAGTTTGGACTATTGGGCTTCCTTCAAGGACCCTAAGGCTGCCATATGACTTAAGATGGCTGCTACAAGTCTCAACGTGCCGGCTGTCCGTCACTTCCGGAAGCTAGTTTGGACTATTGGGCATCCTTCAAGAACCCTAAGGCTGCCAAATCACTTAAGATGACTGCTACAAGTCTCAAAATCGCGGCTCTAAGTCCCTTGCGGCAGCTAGTTTGGACTATTGGGCATCCTTCAAGGACCCTAAGGCTGCCATATAACTTAAGATGACTCCTACAAGTCTCAAAATCGCTACAAGTCTCAATATCGCGGCTCTAAGTCCCTTGCGGCAGCTAGTTTGGACTATTGGGCATCCTTCAAGGACCCTAAGGCTGCCAAATGACTTAAGATGACTGCTACAAGTCTCAAAATCGCGGCTCTAAGTCCCTTGCGGCAGCTAGTTTGGACTATTGGGCATCCTTCAAGGACCCTAAGGCTGCCATATGACTTAAGATGGCTGCTATAAGTCTCAACGTGCCGGCTGTCCGTCACTTCCGGAAGCTAGTTTGGACTATTGGGCATCCTTCAAGGACCCTAAGGCTGCCATATAACTTAAGATGGCTGCTACAAGTCTCAAGTTCGCGGCTCTAAGTCCCTTCCTGCAGCTAGTGTGGACTATTGGGCATCCTTCAAGGACCCTAAGGCTGCCATATGACTTAAGATGGCTGCTATATGTCTCAACGTGCCGGCTATCCGTCACTTCCGGAAGCTAGATTGGACTATTCGGCATCTATCAAGGAATCTAAAGCTTCCATATGACTTAAGATGACTGGTACAAGTCTCAAAATCGCGGCTCTTAGTCCCTTCCGGCAGCTAGTTTGGACTATTGGGCTTCCTTCAAGGACCCTAAGGCTGCCATATGACTTAAGATGGCTGCTACAAGTCTCAACGTGCCGGCTGTCCGTCACATCCGGAAGCTAGATTGGACTATTGGGCAGCTATAAAGGGCTCTAAGGCTGCCAAATGACTTAAGATGACTGCTACAAGTCTCAAAATCGCGTCTCTAAGTCCCTTGCGGCAGCTAGTTTGGACTATTGGGCATCCTTCAAGGACCCTAAGGCTGCCATATAACTTAAGATGACTGCTACAAGTCTCAACGTGCCGGCTGTCCGTCACTTCCGGAAGCTAGATTGGACTATTGGGCAGCTATAAAGGGCTCTAAGGCTGCCAAATGACTTAAGATGACTGCTACAAGTCTCAAAATCGCGTCTCTAAGTCCCTTGCGGCAGCTAGTTTGGACTATTGGGCATCCTTCAATGACCCTAAGGCTGCCATATGACTTAAGATGGCTGCTATATGTCTCAACGTGCCGGCTATCCGTCACTTCCGGAAGCTAGATTGGACTATTCGGCATCTATCAAGGAATCTAAAGCTTCCATATGACTTAAGATGACTGGTACAAGTCTCAAAATCGCGGCTCTTAGTCCCTTCCGGCAGCTAGTTTGGACTATTGGGCTTCCTTCAAGGACCCTAAGGCTGCCATATGACTTAAGATGGCTGCTACAAGTCTCAACGTGCCGGCTGTCCGTCACTTCCGGAAGCTAGATTGGACTATTGGGCAGCTATAAAGGGCTCTAAGGCTGCCAAATGACTTAAGATGACTGCTACAAGTCTCAAAATCGCGTCTCTAAGTCCCTTGCGGCAGCTAGTTTGGACTATTGGGCATCCTTCAAGGACCCTAAGGCTGCCATATAACTTAAGATGACTGCTACAAGTCTCAACGTGCCGGCTGTCCGTCACTTCCGGAAGCTAGATTGGACTATTGGGCAGCTATAAAGGGCTCTAAGGCTGCCAAATGACTTAAGATGACTGCTACAAGTCTCAAAATCGCGTCTCTAAGTCCCTTGCGGCAGCTAGTTTGGACTATTGGGCATCCTTCAATGACCCTAAGGCTGCCATATAACTTAAGATGACTGCTACAAGTCTCAAAATCGCGTCTCTAAGTCCCTTTCGGCAGCTAGTTTGGACTATTGGGCATCCTTCAAGGACCCTAAGGCTGCCATATGACTTAAGATGGCTGCTACAAGTCTCAACGTGCCGGCTGTCCGTCACTTCCGGAAGCTTGATTGGACTATTGGGCAGCTATAAAGGGCTCTAAGGCTGCCAAATGACTTAAGATGGCTGCTACAAGTCTCAAGTTCGCGGCTCTAAGTCCCTTCCTGCAGCTAGTGTGGACTATTGGGCATCCTTCAAGGACCCTAAGGCTGCCATATGACTTAAGATGGCTGCTATATGTCTCAACGTGCCGGCTATCCGTCACTTCCGGAAGCTAGATTGGACTATTCGGCATCTATCAAGGAATCTAAAGCTTCCATATGACTTAAGATGACTGGTACAAGTCTCAAAATCGCGGCTCTTAGTCCCTTCCGGCAGCTAGTTTGGACTATTGGGCTTCCTTCAAGGACCCTAAGGCTGCCATATGACTTAAGATGGCTGCTACAAGTCTCAACGTGCCGGCTGTCCGTCACTTCCGGAAGCTAGATTGGACTATTGGCCAGCTATAAAGGGCTCTAAGGCTGCCAAATGACTTAAGATGACTGCTACAAGTCTCAAAATCGCCTCTCTAAGTCCCTTGCGGCAGCTAGTTTGGACTATTGGGCATCCTTCAATGACCCTAAGGCTGCCATATAACTTAAGATGACTGCTACAAGTCTCAAAATAGCGTCTCTAAGTCCCTTTCGGCAGCTAGTTTGGACTATTGGGCATCCTTCAAGGACCCTAAGGCTGCCATATGACTTAAGATGGCTGCTATAAGTCTCAACGTGCCGGCTATCCGTCACTTCCGGAAGCTAGATTGGACTATTGGGCATCCTTCAAGAACCCTAAGGCTGCCAAATCACTTAAGATGACTCCTACAAGTCTCAAAATCGCTACAAGTCTCAATATCGCGGCTCTATGTCCCTTGCGGCAGCTAGTTTGGACTATTGGGCATCCTTCAAGGACCCTAAGGCTGCCAAATGACTTAAGATGACTGCTACAAGTCTCAAAATCGCGGCTCTAAGTCCCTTGCGGCAGCTAGTTTGGACTATTGGGCCTCCTTCAAGGACCCTAAGGCTGCCATATAACTTAAGATGACTCCTACAAGTCTCAAAATCGCTACAAGTCTCAATATCGCGGCTCTAAGTCCCTTGCGGCAGCTAGTTTGGACTATTGGGCATCCTTCAAGGACCCTAAGGCTGCCAAATGACTTAAGATGACTGCTACAAGTCTCAAAATCGCGGCTCTAAGTCCCTTGCGGCAGCTAGTTTGGACTATTAGGCACCCTTCAAGGACCCTAAGGCTGCCATATGACTTAAGATGGCTGCTATAAGTCTCAACGTGCCGGCTATCCGTCACTTCCGGAAGCTAGAATGGACTATTGGGCATCCTTCAAGAACCCTAAGGCTGCCAAATCACTTAAGATGACTCCTACAAGTCTCAAAATCGCTACAAGTCTCAATATCGCGGCTCTAAGTCCCTTGCGGCAGCTAGTTTGGACTATTGGGCATCCTTCAAGGACCCTAAGGCTGCCAAATGACTTAAGATGACTGCTACAAGTCTCAAAATCGCGGCTCTAAGTCCCTTGCGGCAGCTAGTTTGGACTATTGGGCATCCTTCAAGAACCCTAAGGCTGCCAAATCACTTAAGATGACTCCTACAAGTCTCAAAATCGCTACAAGTCTCAATATCGCGGCTCTAAGTCCCTTGCGGCAGCTAGTTTGGACTATTGGGCATCCTCCAAGGACCCTAAGGCTGCCAAATGACTTAAGATGACTGCTACAAGTCTCAAAATCGCGGCTCTAAGTCCCTTGCGGCAGCTAGTTTGGACTATTGGGCATCCTTCAAGGACCCTAAGGCTGCCATATAACTTAAGATGACTGCTACAAGTCTCAACGTGCCGGCTGTCCGTCACTTCCGGAAGCTAGATTGGACTATTGGGCAGCTATAAAGGGCTCTAAGGCTGCCAAATGACTTAAGATGACTGCTACAAGTCTCAAAATCGCGTCTCTAAGTCCCTTTCGGCAGCTAGTTTGGACTATTGGGCATCCTTCAAGGACCCTAAGGCTGCCATATGACTTAAGATGGCTGCTACAAGTCTCAACGTGCCGGCTATCCGTCACTTCCGGAAGCTAGATTGGACTATTGGGCAGCTATAAAGGGCTTTAAGCCTGCCAAATGACTTAAGATGACTCCTACAAGTCTCAAAATCGCGTCTCTAAGTCCCTTTCGGCAGCTAGTTTGGACTATTGGGCAGCTATCAAGGACCCTAAGGCTGCCATATGACTTAAGATCACTGCTACAAGTCTCAACGTGCTGGCTATTCGTCACTTCCGGAAGCTAGACTGGACTATTGGGCATCTATCAAGGACTCTAAGGCTGCCATATGACTTAAGGTGGCTGCTACAAGTCTCATTATGCCGGCTGTCCGTCACTTCCGGAAGCTAGATTGGACTATTGGGCAGCTATAAATTGCTCTAAGGCTGCCAAATGACTTAAGATGACTGCTACAAGTCTCAAAATCGCGGCTCTAAGTCCTTTGCGGCAGCTAGTTTGGACTATTGGGCATCCTTCAAGGACCCTAAGGCTGCCATATGACTTAAGATGGCTGCTACAAGTCTCAACGTGCCGGCTGTCCGTCACTTCCGGAAGCTAGATTGGACTATTGGGCAGCTATAAAGGGCTCTAAGGCTGCCAAATGACTTAAGATGACTGCTACAAGTCTCAAAATCGCGTCTCTAAGTCCCTTTCGGCAGCTAGTTTGGACTATTGGGCATCCTTCAAGGACCCTAAGGCTGCCATATGACTTAAGATGGCTGCTATAAGTCTCAACGTGCCGGCTATCCGTCACTTCCGGAAGCTAGATTGGACTATTGGGCATCCTTCAAGAACCCTAAGGCTGCCAAATCACTTAAGATGACTCCTACAAGTCTCAAAATCGCGGCTCTAAGTCCCTTGCGGCAGCTAGTTTGGACTATTGGGCATCCTTCAAGGACCCTAAGGCTGCCAAATGACTTAAGATGACTGCTACAAGTCTCAAAATCGCGGCTCTAAGTCCCTTGCGGCAGCTAGTTTGGACTATTGGGCATCCTTCAAGGACCCTAAGGCTGCCATATAACTTAAGATGACTCCTACAAGTCTCAAAATCGCTACAAGTCTCAATATCGCGGCTCTAAGTCCCTTGCGGCAGCTAGTTTGGACTATTGGGCATCCTTCAAGGACCCTAAGGCTGCCAAATGACTTAAGATGACTGCTACAAGTCTCAAAATCGCGGCTCTAAGTCCCTTGCGGCAGCTAGTTTGGACTATTGGGCATCCTTCAAGGACCCTAAGGCTGCCATATGACTTAAGATGGCTGCTATAAGTCTCAACGTGCCGGCTGTCCGTCACTTCCGGAAGCTAGTTTGGACTATTGGGCATCCTTCAAGGACCCTAAGGCTGCCATATAACTTAAGATGGCTGCTACAAGTCTCAAAATCGCGGCTCTTAGTCCCTTCCGGCAGCTAGTTTGGACTATTGGGCTTCCTTCAAGGACCCTAAGGCTGCCATATGACTTAAGATGGCTGCTACAAGTCTCAACGTGCCGGCTGTCCGTCACTTCCGGAAGCTAGATTGGACTATTGGGCAGCTATAAAGGGCTCTAAGGCTGCCAAATGACTTAAGATGACTGCTACAAGTCTCAAAATCGCGTCTCTAAGTCCCTTGCGGCAGCTAGTTTGGACTATTGGGCATCCTTCAAGGACCCTAAGGCTGCCATATAACTTAAGATGACTGCTACAAGTCTCAACGTGCCGGCTGTCCGTCACTTCCGGAAGCTAGATTGGACTATTGGGCAGCTATAAAGGGCTCTAAGGCTGCCAAATGACTTAAGATGACTGCTACAAGTCTCAAAATCGCGTCTCTAAGTCCCTTGCGGCAGCTAGTTTGGACTATTGGGCATCCTTCAATGACCCTAAGGCTGCCATATAACTTAAGATGACTGCTACAAGTCTCAAAATAGCGTCTCTAAGTCCCTTTCGGCAGCTAGTTTGGACTATTGGGCATCCTTCAAGGACCCTAAGGCTGCCATATGACTTAAGATGGCTGCTACAAGTCTCAACGTGCCGGCTGTCCGTCACTTCCGGAAGCTTGATTGGACTATTGGGCAGCTATAAAGGGCTCTAAGGCTGCCAAATGACTTAAGATGGCTGCTACAAGTCTCAAAGTTCGCGGCTCTAAGTCCCTTCCTGCAGCTAGTGTGGACTATTGGGCATCCTTCAAGGACCCTAAGGCTGCCATATGACTTAAGATGACTGCTACAAGTCTCAAAATCGCGTCTCTAAGTCCCTTTCGGCAGCTAGACTGGACTATTGTGCATCTATCAAGGACTCTAAGGCTGCCATATGACTTAAGATGGCTGCTACAAATCTCATCGAGCCGGCTATCCGTCACTTCCGGAAGCTAGATTGGACTATTGGGCATCTATCAAGGACTCTAAGGCTGCCATATGACTTAAGATGATTGCTACAAGTCTCAACGTGCCGGCTGTCCGTCACTTCCGGAAGCTAGATTGGACTATTGGGCAGCTATAAAGGGCTCTAAGGCTGCCAAATGACTTAAGATGACTGCTACAAGTCTCAAAATCGCGTCTCTAAGTCCCTTGCGGCAGCTAGTTTGGACTATTGGGCATCCTTCAAGGACCCTAAGGCTGCCATATAACTTAAGATGACTGCTACAAGTCTCAAATTCGCGTCTCTAAGTCCCTTTCGGCAGCTAGACTGGACTATTGGGCATCTATCAAGGACTCTAAGGCTGCCATATGACTTAAGATGGCTGCTACAAATCTCATCGAGCCGGCTATCCGTCACTTCCGGAAGCTAGATTGGACTTTTGGGCATCTATCAAGATCTCTAAGGCTGCCATATGACTTAAGATGGCTGCTATATGTCTCAACGTGCCGGCTATCCGTCACTTCCGGAAGCTAGATTGGACTATTCGGCATCTATCAAGGAATCTAAGGCTGCCATATGACTTAAGATGATTGCTACAAGTCTCAACGTGCCGGCTGTCCGTCACTTCCGGAAGCTAGTTTGGACTATTGGGCATCCTTCAAGGACCCTAAGGCTGCCATATAACTTAAGATGGCTGCTACAAGTCTCAAGTTCGCGGCTCTAAGTCCCTTCCTGCAGTTAGTTTGGACTATTGGGCATCCTTCAAGGACCCTAAGGCTGCCATATGACTTAAGATGGCTGCTATATGTCTCAACGTGCCGGCTATCCGTCACTTCCGGAAGCTAGATTGGACTATTCGGCATCTATCAAAGGAATCTAAAGCTTCCATATGACTTAAGATGACTGGTACAAGTCTCAAAATCGCGGCTCTTAGTCCCTTCCCGCAGCTAGTTTGGACTATTGGGCTTCCTTCAAGAACCCTAAGGCTGCCATATGACTTAAGATGACTGCTACAAGTCTCAACGTGCCGGCTGTCCATCACTTCCGGAAGCTAGATTGGACTATTGGGCAGCTATAAAGGGCTCTAAGGCTGCCAAATGACTAAAGATGACTGCTACAAGTCTCAAAATCGCGTCTCTAAGTCCCTTGCGGCAGCTAGTTTGGACTATTGGGCATCCTTCAAGGACCCTAAGGCTGCCATATGACTTAAGATGGCTGCTACAAGTCTCATCGAGCCGGCTATCCGTCACTTCCGGAAGCTAGATTGGACTATTGGGCATCTATCAAGGACTCTAAGGCTGCCATATGACTTAAGATGATTGCTACAAGTCTCAAAATCGCGGCTCTAAGTCCCTTCCGGCAGCTAGTTTGGACTATTGGGCATCCTTCAAGGACCCTAAGGCTGCCATATGACTTAAGATGGCTGCTACAAGTCTCATCGAGCCGGCTATCCGTCACTTCCGGAAGCTAGATTGGACTATTGGGCATCTATCAAGGACTCTAAGGCTGCCATATGACTTAAGATGATTGCTACAAGTCTCAAAATCGCGGCTCTAAGTCCCTTCCGGCAGCTAGTTTGGACTATTGGGCATCCTTCAAGGACCCTAAGGCTGCCAAATGACTTAAGATGGCTGCAACAAGTCTCATCAAGCCGGTTCTACGCCATTTCGGGAAGCTAGATTGGACTATTGGGCATACATCAAGGACTCTAAGGCTGCCATATGACTTAAGATCACTGCTACAAGTCTCAACGTGCCGGCTGTCCGTCACTTCCGGAAGCTAGATTGGACTATTGGGCAGCTATAAGGGCTCTAAGGCTGCCAAATGACTTAAGATGACTGCTACAAGTCTCAATATCGCGGCTCTAAGTCCTTTGCGGCAGCTAGTTTGGACTATTGGGCATCCTTCAAGGACCCTAAGGCTGCCATATGACTTAAGATGGCTGCTATAAGTCTCAACGTGCCGGCTATCCGTCACTTCCGGAAGCTAGATTGGACTATTGGGCATCCTTCAAGAACCCTAAGGCTGCCAAATCACTTAAGATGACTCCTACAAGTCTCAAAATCGCTACAAGTCTCAATATCGCGGCTCTAAGTCCCTTGCGGCAGCTAGTTTGGACTATTGGGCATCCTTCAAGGACCCTAAGGCTGCCAAATGACTTAAGATGACTGCTACAAGTCTCAAAATCGCGGCTCTAAGTCCCTTGCGGCAGCTAGTTTGGACTATTGGGCATCCTTCAAGGACCCTAAGGCTGCCATATAACTTAAGATGACTCCTACAAGTCTCAAAATCGCTAAGTCTCAATATCGCATGGGCTCTAAGTCCCTTGCGGCAGCTAGTTTGGACTATTGGGCATCCTTCAAGGACCCTAAGGCTGCCAAATGACTTAAGATGACTGCTACAAGTCTCAAAATCGCGGCTCTAAGTCCCTTGCGGCAGCTAGTTTGGACTATTGGGCATCCTTCAAGGACCCTAAGGCTGCCATATGACTTAAGATGGCTGCTATAAGTCTCAACGTGCCGGCTATCCGTCACTTCCGGAAGCTAGATTGGACTATTGGGCATCCTTCAAGAACCCTAAGGCTGCCAAATCACTTAAGATGACTCCTACAAGTCTCAAAATCGCTACAAGTCTCAATATCGCGGCTCTAAGTCCCTTGCGGCAGCTAGTTTGGACTATTGGGCATCCTTCAAGGACCCTAAGGCTGCCAAATGACTTAAGATGACTGCTACAAGTCTCAAAATCGCGGCTCTAAGTCCCTTGCGGCAGCTAGTTTGGACTATTGGGCATCCTTCAAGAACCCTAAGGCTGCCAAATGACTTAAGATGACTCCTACAAGTCTCAAAATCGCTACAAGTCTCAATATCGCGGCTCTAAGTCCCTTGCGGCAGCTAGTTTGGACCATTGGGCATCCTTCAAGGACCCTAAGGCTGCCAAATGACTTAAGATGACTGCTACAAGTCTCAAAATCGCGGCTCTAAGTCCCTTGCGGCAGCTAGTTTGGACTATTGGGCATCCTTCAAGGACCCTAAGGCTGCCATATAACTTAAGATGACTGCTACAAGTCTCAACGTGCCGGCTGTCCGTCACTTCCGGAAGCTAGATTGGACTATTGGGCATCCTTCAAGGACCCTAAGGCTGCCAAATGACTTAAGATGACTGCTACAAGTCTCAAAATCGCGGCTCTAAGTCCCTTGCGGCAGCTAGTTTGGACTATTGGGCATCCTTCAAGGACCCTAAGGCTGCCATATAACTTAAGATGACTGCTACAAGTCTCAACGTGCCGGCTGTCCGTCACTTCCGGAAGCTAGATTGGACTATTGGGCAGCTATAAAGGGCTCTAAGGCTGCCAAATGACTTAAGATGACTGTTACAAGTTTCAAAATCGCGTCTCTAAGTTCCTTTCGGCAGCTAGTTTGGACTATTGGGCATCGTTCAAGGACCCTAAGGCTGCCATATGACTTAAGATGGCTGCTACAAGTCTCAACGTGAAGGCTGTCCGTCACTTCCGGAAGCTAGATTGGACTATTGGGCAGCTATAAAGGGCTCTAAGGCTGCCAAATGACTTAAGATGACTGCTACAAGTCTCAAAATCGCGTCTCTAAGTCCCTTTCGGCAGCTAGTTTGGACTATTGGGCAGCTATCAAGGACCCTAAGGCTGCCATATGACTTAAGATCACTGCTACAAGTCTCAACGTGCCGGCTATTCGTCACTTCCGGAAGCTAGACTGGACTATTGGGCATCTATCAAGGACTCTAAGGCTGCCATATGACTTAAGGTGGCTGCTACAAGTCCCATTGTGCCGGCTGTCCGTCACTTCCGGAAGCTAGATTGGACTATTGGGCAGCTATAAATTGCTCTAAGGCTGCCAAATGACCTAAGATGACTGCTACAAGTCTCAAAATCGCGGCTCTAAGTCCTTTGCGGCAGCTAGTTTGGACTATTGGGCATCCTTCAAGGACCCTAAGGCTGCCATATGACTTAAGATGGCTGCCATATGACTTAAGATGGCTGCTACAAGTCTCAACGTGCCGGCTGTCCGTCACTTCCGGAAGCTAGATTGGACTATTGGGCATCTATAAAGGGCTCTAAGGCTGCCAAATGACTTAAGATGACTGCTACAAGTCTCAAAATCGCGTCTCTAAGTCCCTTTCGGCAGCTAGTTTGGACTATTGGGCATCCTTCAAGGACCCTAAGGCTGCCATATGACTTAAGATGGCTGCTATAAGTCTCAACGTGCCGGCTATCCGTCACTTCCGGAAGCTAGATTGGACTATTGGGCATCCTTCAAGAACCCTAAGGCTGCCAAATCACTTAAGATGACTCCTACAAGTCTCAAAATCGCTACAAGTCTCAATATCGCGGCTCTAAGTCCCTTGCGGCAGCTAGTTTGGACTATTGGGCATCCTTCAAGGACCCTAAGGCTGCCAAATGACTTAAGATGACTGCTACAAGTCTCAAAATCGCGGCTCTAAGTCCCTTGCGGCAGCTAGTTTGGACTATTGGGCATCCTTCAAGGACCCTAAGGCTGCCATATAACTTAAGATGACTCCTACAAGTCTCAAAATCGCTACAAGTCTCAATATCGCTCTAAGTCACTTCCGGCAGCTAGATTGGACTATTGGGCATCCTATAAAGGACCCTAAGGCTGCCAAATGACTTAAGATGACTGCTACAAGTCTCAAAATCGCGGCTCTAAGTCCCTTGCGGCAGCTAGTTTGGACTATTGGGCATCCTTCAAGGACCCTAAGGCTGCCATATAACTTAAGATGACTGCTACAAGTCTCAACGTGCCGGCTGTCCGTCACTTCCGGAAGCTAGATTGGACTATTGGGCAGCTATAAAGGGCTCTAAGGCTGCCAAATGACTTAAGATGACTGCTACAAGTCTCAAAATCGCGTCTCTAAGTCCCTTTCGGCAGCTAGTTTGGACTATTGGGCAGCTATCAAGCCCTAAGGTTCGCTTGCACCAACAACCTAGCTAGATTGGACTATTGGGCATCCTTCAAGGACCCTAAGGCTGCCATATGACTTAAGATGGCTGCTACAAGTCTCAACGTGCCGGCTGTCCGTCACTTCCGGAAGCTAGATTGGACTATTGGGCAGCTATAAAGGGCTTTAAGCCTGCCAAATGACTTAAGATGACTCCTACAAGTCTCAAAATCGCGTCTCTAAGTCCCTTTCGGCAGCTAGTTTGGACTATTGGGCAGCTATCAAGGACCCTAAGGCTGCCATATGACTTAAGATCACTGCTACAAGTCTCAACGTGCCGGCTATTCGTCACTTCCGGAAGCTAGACTGGACTATTGGGCATCTATCAAGGACTCTAAGGCTGCCATATGACTTAAGGTGGCTGCTACAAGTCCCATTGTGCCGGCTGTCCGTCACTTCCGGAAGCTAGATTGGACTATTGGGCAGCTATAAATTGCTCTAAGGCTGCCAAATGACCTAAGATGACTGCTACAAGTCTCAAAATCGCGGCTCTAAGTCCTTTGCGGCAGCTAGTTTGGACTATTGGGCATCCTTCAAGGACCCTAAGGCTGCCATATGACTTAAGATGACTGCTACAAGTCTCAACGTGCCGGCTGTCCGTCACTTCCGGAAGCTAGATTGGACTATTGGGCAGCTATAAAGGGCTCTAAGGCTGCCAAATGACTTAAGATGACTGCTACAAGTCTCAAAATCGCGTCTCTAAGTCCCTTTCGGCAGCTAGTTTGGACTATTGGGCATCCTTCAAGGACCCTAAGGCTGCCATATGACTTAAGATGGCTGCTATAAGTCTCAACGTGCCGGCTATCCGTCACTTCCGGAAGCTAGATTGGACTATTGGGCATCCTTCAAGAACCCTAAGGCTGCCAAATCACTTAAGATGATTCCTACAAGTCTCAAAATCGCTACAAGTCTCAATATCGCGGCTCTAAGTCCCTTGCGGCAGCTAGTTTGGACTATTGGGCATCCTTCAAGGACCCTAAGGCTGCCAAATGACTTAAGATGACTGCTACAAGTCTCAAAATCGCGGCTCTAAGTCCCTTGCGGCAGCTAGTTTGGACTATTGGGCATCCTTCAAGGACCCTAAGGCTGCCATATAACTTAAGATGACTCCTACAAGTCTCAAAATCGCTACAAGTCTCAATATCGCGGCTCTAAGTCCCTTGCGGCAGCTAGTTTGGACTATTGGGCATCCTTCAAGGACCCTAAGGCTGCCAAATGACTTAAGATGACTGCTACAAGTCTCAAAATCGCGGCTCTAAGTCCCTTGCGGCAGCTAGTTTGGACTATTGGGCATCCTTCAAGGACCCTAAGGCTGCCATATGACTTAAGATGGCTGCTATAAGTCTCAACGTGCCGGCTATCCGTCACTTCCGGAAGCTAGATTGGACTATTGGGCATCCTTCAAGAACCCTAAGGCTGCCAAATCACTTAAGATGACTCCTACAAGTCTCAAAATCGCTACAAGTCTCAATATCGCGGCTCTAAGTCCCTTGCGGCAGCTAGTTTGGACTATTGGGCATCCTTCAAGGACCCTAAGGCTGCCAAATGACTTAAGATGACTGCTACAAGTCTCAAAATCGCGGCTCTAAGTCCCTTGCGGCAGCTAGTTTGGACTATTGGGCATCCTTCAAGAACCCTAAGGCTGCCAAATCACTTAAGATGACTCCTACAAGTCTCAAAATTGCTACAAGTCTCAATATCGCGGCTCTAAGTCCCTTGCGGCAGCTAGTTTGGACTATTGGGCATCCTTCAAGGACCCTAAGGCTGCCAAATGACTTAAGATGACTGCTACAAGTCTCAAAATCGCGGCTCTAAGTCCCTTGCGGCAGCTAGTTTGGACTATTGGGCATCCTTCAAGGACCCTAAGGCTGCCATATAACTTAAGATGACTGCTACAAGTCTCAACGTGCCGGCTGTCCGTCACTTCCGGAAGCTAGATTGGACTATTGGGCAGCTATAAAGGGCTCTAAGGCTGCCAAATGACTTAAGATGACTGCTACAAGTCTCAAAATCGCGTCTCTAAGTCCCTTTCGGCAGCTAGTTTGGACTATTGGGCATCCTTCAAGGACCCTAAGGCTGCCATATAACTTAAGATGACTGCTACAAGTCTCAACGTGCCGGCTGTCCGTCACTTCCGGAAGCTAGATTGGACTATTGGGCAGCTATAAAGGGCTCTAAGGCTGCCAAATGACTTAAGATGACTGCTACAAGTATCAAAATTGCGTCTCTAAGTCCCTTTCGGCAGCTAGTTTGGACTATTGGGCATCCTTCAAGGACCCTAAGGCTGACATATGACTTAAGATGGCTGCTACAAGTCTCAACGTGCCGGCTGTCCGTCACTTCCAGAAGCTAGATTGGACTATTGGGCAGCTATAAAGGGCTCTAAGGCTGCCAAATGACTAAAGATGACTCCTACAAGTCTCAAAATCGCGTCTCTAAGTCCCTTTCGGCAGCTAGTTTGGACTATTGGGCAGCTATCAAGGACCCTAAGGCTGCCATATGACTTAAGATCACTGCTACAAGTCTCAACGTGCCGGCTATTCGTCACTTCCGGAAGCTAGACTGGACTATTGGGCATCTATCAAGGACTCTAAGGCTGCCATATGACTTAAGGTGGCTGCTACAAGTCTCATTGTGCCGGCTGTCCGTCACTTCCGGAAGCTAGATTGGACTATTGGGCAGCTATAAATTGCTCTAAGGCTGCCAATGACCTAAGATGACTGCTACAAGTCTCAAAATCGCGGCTCTAAGTCCTTTGCGGCAGCTAGTTTGGACTATTGGGCATCCTTCAAGGACCCTAAGGCTGCCATATGACTTAAGATGGCTGCTACAAGTCTCAACGTGCCGGCTGTCCGTCACTTCCGGAAGCTAGATTGGACTATTGGGCAGCTATAAAGGGCTCTAAGGCTGCCAAATGACTTAAGATGACTGCTACAAGTCTCAAAATCGCGTCTCTAAGTCCCTTTCGGCAGCTAGTTTGGACTATTGGGCATCCTTCAAGGACCCTAAGGCTGCCATATGACTTAAGATGGCTGCTATAAGTCTCAACGTGCCGGCTATCCGTCACTTCCGGAAGCTAGATTGGACTATTGGGCATCCTTCAAGAACCCTACGGCTGCCAAATCACTTAAGATGACTCCTACAAGTCTCAAAATCGCTACAAGTCTCAATATCGCGGCTCTAAGTCCCTTGCGGCAGCTAGTTTGGACTATTGGGCATCCTTCAAGGACCCTAAGGCTGCCAAATGACTTAAGATGACTGCTACAAGTCTCAAAATCGCGGCTCTAAGTCCTTTGCGGCAGCTAGTTTGGACTATTGGGCATCCTTCAAGGACCCTAAGGCTGCCATATAACTTAAGATGACTGCTACAAGTCTCAACGTGCCGGCTGTCCGTCACTTCCGGAAGCTAGATTGGACTATTGGGCAGCTATAAAGGGCTCTAAGGCTGCCAAATGACTTAAGATGACTGCTACAAGTCTCAAAATCGCGTCTCTAAGTCCCTTTCGGCAGCTAGTTTGGACTATTGGGCATCCTTCAAGGACCCTAAGGCTGCCATATGACTTAAGATGGCTGCTACAAGTCTCAACGTGCCGGCTATCCGTCACTTCCGGAAGCTAGATTGGACTATTGGGCAGCTATAAAGGGCTCTAAGCCTGCCAAATGACTTAAGATGACTCCTACAAGTCTCAAAATCGCGTCTCTAAGTCCCTTTCGGCAGCTAGTTTGGACTATTGGGCAGCTATCAAGGACCCTAAGGCTGCCATATGACTTAAGATCACTGCTACAAGTCTCAACGTGCCGGCTATTCGTCACTTCCGGAAGCTAGACTGGACTATTGGGCATCTATCAAGGACTCTAAGGCTGCCATATGACTTAAGGTGGCTGCTACAAGTCTCATTGTGCCGGCTGTCCGTCACTTCCGGAAGCTAGATTGGACTATTGGGCAGCTATAAAGGGCTCTAAGGCTGCCAAATGACTTAAGATGACTGCTACAAGTCTCAAAATCGCGTCTCTAAGTCCCTTGCGGCAGCTAGTTTGGACTATTGGGCATCCTTCAAGGACCCTAAGGCTGCCATATGACTTAAGATGGCTGCTACAAGTCTCAACGTGCCGGCTGTCCGTCACTTCCGGAAGCTAGATTGGACTATTGGGCAGCTATAAATTGCTCTAAGGCTGCCAAATGACTTAAGATGACTGCTACAAATCTCAAAATCGCGGCTCTAAGTCCCTTGCGGCAGCTAGTTTGGACTATTGGGCATCCTTCAAGGACCCTAAGGCTGCCATATGACTTAAGATGACTGCTACAAGTCTCAAAATCGCGTCTCTAAGTCCCTTTCGGCAGCTAGACTGGACTATTGGGCATCTATCAAGGACTCTAAGGCTGCCATATGACTTAAGATGGCTGCTACAAATCTCATCGAGCCGGCTATCCGTCACTTCCGGAAGCTAGATTGGACTATTGGGCATCTATCAAGGACTCTAAGGCTGCCATATGACTTAAGATGATTTCTACAAGTCTCAACGTGCCGGCTGTCCGTCACTTCCGGAAGCTAGATTGGACTATTGGGCAGCTATAAAGGGCTCTAAGGCTGCCAAATGACTTAAGATGACTGCTACAAGTCTCAAAATCGCGTCTCTAAGTCCCTTGCGGCAGCTAGTTTGGACTATTGGGCATCCTTCAAGGACCCTAAGGCTGCCATATGACTTAAGATGGCTGCTACAAGTCTCAACGTGCCGGCTGTCCGTCACTTCCGGAAGCTAGATTGGACTATTGGGCAGCTATAAATTGCTCTAAGGCTGCCAAATGACTTAAGATGACTGCTACAAATCTCAAAATCGCGGCTCTAAGTCCCTTGCGGCAGCTAGTTTGGACTATTGGGCATCCTTCAAGGACCCTAAGGCTGCCATATGACTTAAGATGACTGCTACAAGTCTCAAAATCGCGTCTCTAAGTCCCTTTCGGCAGCTAGTTTGGACTATTGGGCATCCTTCAAGGACCCTAAGGCTGCCATATGACTTAAGATGGCTGCTACAAGTCTCAACGTGCCGGCTGTCCGTCACTTCCGGAAGCTAGATTGGACTATTGGGCAGCTATAAATTGCTCTAAGGCTGCCAAATGACTTAAGATGACTGCTACAAATCTCAAAATCGCGGCTCTAAGTCCCTTGCGGCAGCTAGTTTGGACTATTGGGCATCCTTCAAGGACCCTAAGGCTGCCATATGACTTAAGATGACTACTACAAGTCTCAAAATCGCGTCTCTAAGTCCCTTTCGGCAGCTAGACTGGACTATTGGGCATCTATCAAGGACTCTAAGGCTGCCATATGACTTAAGATGGCTGCTACAAATCTCATCGAGCCGGCTATCCGTCACTTCCGGAAGCTAGATTGGACTATTGGGCATCTATCAAGGACTCTAAGGCTGCCATATGACTTAAGATGATTTCTACAAGTCTCAACGTGCCGGCTGTCCGTCACTTCCGGAAGCTAGATTGGACTATTGGGCAGCTATAAAGGGCTCTAAGGCTGCCAAATGACTTAAGATGACTGCTACAAGTCTCAAAATCGCGTCTCTAAGTCCCTTTGCGGCAGCTAGTTTGGACTATTGGGCATCCTTCAAGGACCCTAAGGCTGCCATATGACTTAAGATGGCTGCTACAAGTCTCAACGTGCCGGCTGTCCGTCACTTCCGGAAGCTAGATTGGACTATTGGGCAGCTATAAATTGCTCTAAGGCTGCCAAATGACTTAAGATGACTGCTACAAATCTCAAAATCGCGGCTCTAAGTCCTTTGCGGCAGCTAGTTTGGACTATTGGGCATCCTTCAAGGACCCTAAGGCTGCCATATGACTTAAGATGGCTGCTACAAGTCTCAACGTGCCGGCTGTCCGTCACTTCCGGAAGCTAGATTGGACTATTGGGCAGCTATAAAGGGCTCTAAGGCTGCCAAATGACTTAAGATGACTGCTACAAGTCTCAAAATCGCGTCTCTAAGTCCCTTGCGGCAGCTAGTTTGGACTATTGGGCATCCTTCAAGGACCCTAAGGCTGCCATATGACTTAAGATGACTGCTACAAGTCTCAAAATCGCGTCTTTAAGTCCCTTTCGGCAGCTAGACTGGACTATTGGGCATCTATCAAGGACTCTAAGGCTGCCATATGACTTAAGATGGCTGCTACAAATCTCATCGAGCCGGCTATCCGTCACTTCCGGAAGCTAGATTGGACTATTGGGCATCTATCAAGGACTCTAAGGCTGCCATATGACTTAAGATGATTTCTACAAGTCTCAACGTGCCGGCTGTCCGTCACTTCCGGAAGCTAGATTGGACTATTGGGCAGCTATAAAGGGCTCTAAGGCTGCCAAATGACTTAAGATGACTGCTACAAGTCTCAAAATCGCGTCTCTAAGTCCCTTTCGGCAGCTAGTTTGGACTATTGGGCATCCTTCAAGGACCCTAAGGCTGCCAAATGACTTAAGATGACTGCTACAAGTCTCAAAATCGCGGCTCTAAGTCCTTTGCGGCAGCTAGTTTGGACTATTGGGCATCCTTCAAGGACCCTAAGGCTGCCAAATGACTTAAGATGACTGCTACAAGTCTCAAAATCGCGGCTCTAAGTCCTTTGCGGCAGCTAGTTTGGACTATTGGGCATCCTTCAAGGACCCTAAGGCTGCCATATAACTTAAGATGACTGCTACAAGTCTCAACGTGCCGGCTGTCCGTCACTTCCGGAAGCTAGATTGGACTATTGGGCAGCTATAAAGGGCTCTAAGGCTGCCAAATGACTTAAGATGACTGCTACAAGTCTCAAAATCGCGTCTCTAAGTCCCTTTCGGCAGCTAGTTTGGACTATTGGGCATCCTTCAAGGACCCTAAGGCTGCCATATGACTTAAGATGACTGCTACAAGTCTCAAAATCGCTACAAGTCTCAATATCGCGGCTCTAAGTCCCTTGCGGCAGCTAGTTTGGACTATTGGGCATCCTTCAAGGACCCTAAGGCTGCCAAATGACTTAAGATGACTGCTACAAGTCTCAAAATCGCGTCTCTAAGTCCCTTTCGGCAGCTAGTTTGGACTATTGGGCATCCTTCAAGAACCCTACGGCTGCCAAATCACTTAAGATGACTCCTACAAGTCTCAAAATCGCTACAAGTCTCAATATCGCGGCTCTAAGTCCCTTGCGGCAGCTAGTTTGGACTATTGGGCATCCTTCAAGGACCCTAAGGCTGCCAAATGACTTAAGATGACTGCTACAAGTCTCAAAATCGCGGCTCTAAGTCCTTTGCGGCAGCTAGTTTGGACTATTGGGCATCCTTCAAGGACCCTAAGGCTGCCATATAACTTAAGATGACTGCTACAAGTCTCAACGTGCCGGCTGTCCGTCACTTCCGGAAGCTAGATTGGACTATTGGGCAGCTATAAAGGGCTCTAAGGCTGCCAAATGACTTAAGATGACTGCTACAAGTCTCAAAATCGCGTCTCTAAGTCCCTTTCGGCAGCTAGTTTGGACTATTGGGCATCCTTCAAGGACCCTAAGGCTGCCATATGACTTAAGATGGCTGCTACAAGTCTCAACGTGCCGGCTATCCGTCACTTCCGGAAGCTAGATTGGACTATTGGGCAGCTATAAAGGGCTCTAAGCCTGCCAAATGACTTAAGATGACTCCTACAAGTCTCAAAATCGCGTCTCTAAGTCCCTTTCGGCAGCTAGTTTGGACTATTGGGCAGCTATCAAGGACCCTAAGGCTGCCATATGACTTAAGATCACTGCTACAAGTCTCAACGTGCCGGCTATTCGTCACTTCCGGAAGCTAGACTGGACTATTGGGCATCTATCAAGGACTCTAAGGCTGCCATATGACTTAAGGTGGCTGCTACAAGTCTCATTGTGCCGGCTGTCCGTCACTTCCGGAAGCTAGATTGGACTATTGGGCAGCTATAAAGGGCTCTAAGGCTGCCAAATGACTTAAGATGACTGCTACAAGTCTCAAAATCGCGTCTCTAAGTCCCTTGCGGCAGCTAGTTTGGACTATTGGGCATCCTTCAAGGACCCTAAGGCTGCCATATGACTTAAGATGGCTGCTACAAGTCTCAACGTGCCGGCTGTCCGTCACTTCCGGAAGCTAGATTGGACTATTGGGCAGCTATAAATTGCTCTAAGGCTGCCAAATGACTTAAGATGACTGCTACAAATCTCAAAATCGCGGCTCTAAGTCCCTTGCGGCAGCTAGTTTGGACTATTGGGCATCCTTCAAGGACCCTAAGGCTGCCATATGACTTAAGATGACTGCTACAAGTCTCAAAATCGCGTCTCTAAGTCCCTTTCGGCAGCTAGACTGGACTATTGGGCATCTATCAAGGACTCTAAGGCTGCCATATGACTTAAGATGGCTGCTACAAATCTCATCGAGCCGGCTATCCGTCACTTCCGGAAGCTAGATTGGACTATTGGGCATCTATCAAGGACTCTAAGGCTGCCATATGACTTAAGATGATTTCTACAAGTCTCAACGTGCCGGCTGTCCGTCACTTCCGGAAGCTAGATTGGACTATTGGGCAGCTATAAAGGGCTCTAAGGCTGCCAAATGACTTAAGATGACTGCTACAAGTCTCAAAATCGCGTCTCTAAGTCCCTTGCGGCAGCTAGTTTGGACTATTGGGCATCCTTCAAGGACCCTAAGGCTGCCATATGACTTAAGATGGCTGCTACAAGTCTCAACGTGCCGGCTGTCCGTCACTTCCGGAAGCTAGATTGGACTATTGGGCAGCTATAAATTGCTCTAAGGCTGCCAAATGACTTAAGATGACTGCTACAAATCTCAAAATCGCGGCTCTAAGTCCTTTGCGGCAGCTAGTTTGGACTATTGGGCATCCTTCAAGGACCCTAAGGCTGCCATATGACTTAAGATGGCTGCTACAAGTCTCAACGTGCCGGCTGTCCGTCACTTCCGGAAGCTAGATTGGACTATTGGGCAGCTATAAAGGGCTCTAAGGCTGCCAAATGACTTAAGATGACTGCTACAAGTCTCAAAATCGCGTCTCTAAGTCCCTTGCGGCAGCTAGTTTGGACTATTGGGCATCCTTCAAGGACCCTAAGGCTGCCATATGACTTAAGATGACTGCTACAAGTCTCAAAATCGCGGCTCTAAGTCCTTTGCGGCAGCTAGACTGGACTATTGGGCATCTATCAAGGACTCTAAGGCTGCCATATGACTTAAGATGGCTGCTACAAATCTCATCGAGCCGGCTATCCGTCACTTCCGGAAGCTAGATTGGACTATTGGGCATCTATCAAGGACTCTAAGGCTGCCATATGACTTAAGATGATTTCTACAAGTCTCAACGTGCCGGCTGTCCGTCACTTCCGGAAGCTAGATTGGACTATTGGGCAGCTATAAAGGGCTCTAAGGCTGCCAAATGACTTAAGATGACTGATACAAGTCTCAAAATCGCGTCTCTAAGTCCCTTGCGGCAGCTAGTTTGGACTATTGGGCATCCTTCAAGGACCCTAAGGCTGCCATATAACTTAAGATGACTGCTACAAGTCTCAAAATCGCGTCTCTAAGTCCCTTTCGGCAGCTAGACTGGACTATTGGGCATCTATCAAGGACTCTAAGGCTGCCATATGACTTAAGATGGCAGCTACAAATCTCATCGAGCCGGCTATCCGTCACTTCCGGAAGCTAGATTGGACTTTTGGGCATCTATCAAGGACTCTAAGGCTGCCATATGACTTAAGATGGCTGCTATATGTCTCAATGTGCCGGCTATCCGTCACTTCCGGAAGCTAGATTGGACTATTCGGCATCTATCAAGGAATCTAAGGCTGCCATATGACTTAAGATGATTGCTACAAGTCTCAACGTGCCGGCTGTCCGTCACTTCCGGAAGCTAGTTTGGACTATTGGGCATCCTTCAAGGACCCTAAGGCTGCCATATAACTTAAGATGGCTGCTACAAGTCTCAAGTTCGCGGCTCTAAGTCCCTTCCTGCAGCTAGATTGGACTATTGGGCATCCTTCAAGGACCCTAAGGCTGCCATATGACTTAAGATGGCTGCTATATGTCTCAACGTGCCGGCTATCCGTCACTTCCGGAAGCTAGATTGGACTATTCGGCATCTATCAAGGAATCTAAAGCTTCCATATGACTTAAGATGACTGGTACAAGTCTCAAAATCGCGGCTCTTAGTCCCTTCCGGCAGCTAGTTTGGACTATTGGGCTTCCTTCAAGAACCCTAAGGCTGCCATATGACTTAAGATGGCTGCTACAAGTCTCATCGAGCCGGCTATCTGTCACTTCCGGAAGCTAGATTGGACTATTGGGCATCTATCAAGGACTCTAAGGCTGCCATATGACTTAAGATGATTGCTACAAGTCTCAAAATCGCGGCTCTAAGTCCCTTCCGGCAGCTAGTTTGGACTATTGGGCATCCTTCAAGGACCCTAAGGCTGCCAAATGACTTAAGATGACCCCTACAAGTCTCAAAATCGCTACAAGTCAATATCGCGGCTCTAAGTCCCTTGCGGCAGCTAGTTTGGACTATTGGGCATCCTTCAAGGACCCTAAGGCTGCCAAATGACTTAAGATGACTGCTACAAGTCTCAAAATCGCGGCTCTAAGTCCCTTGCGGCAGCTAGTTTGGACTATTGGGCATCCTTCAAGGACCCTAAGGCTGCCATATAACTTAAGATGACTGCTACAAGTCTCAACGTGCCGGCTGTCCGTCACTTCCGGAAGCTAGATTGGACTATTGGGCAGCTATAAAGGGCTCTAAGGCTGCCAAATGACTTAAGATAACTGCTACAAGTATCCGATTTGTCCGGGCAATCTTCCAATCGAATGGAAATTGCCGATAGTTTTATTATAGGAGGCCCTGTTAGTGGCTTTGCTGCGTCAGCAGTTGCAACTCCCAATGTTGCAGCTGCTATTGTAGCACAGCCGCCAAGGGATCTTATTGGTGTTCCACCAAAGAAACATGTATTTGTTTCTAGGCTTGCCCCTGAAGTCACATCTGATGATGTTATAGCCTATATTCGGTCTGTGGTTAAAGACCCGAATATTGCAGTGGAAAAGTTTAAATTTTCTTATGCCCGTGACATTTCGTCATTTAAAATAAGTGTTTCTGCCAACAATTTTGACACTATATGTCATAAACGTTTTTGGCCGGAGCACATTATAGTTAAAGAATATACTGTGAAAAAAGAAAAATCGGCCACCGATTCGCCTGCCAAGTTCTGCTCAAGCTACTAATACGGTTTCGGGCACACTAGCATCTGGTGGTGTGTCAAAAACTAGATTCGACCCTCAATCTGGGTTACCAGAATGTGAGAGGACTGAAATCAAAACTTACTAATCTCTATGTAGATAGCCTTTCTTTTACGAATAACATTTTAGCTTTTACGGAGACGTGGCTAAAACCTGACATTGCTGATGCATCTGTTTTTGCTTCAAAATTTTCTGTATTCAGATGTGATCGAACTCCTCGCGTGGGTGGTGGAGTTTTGATTGCTGTTGATGCTGCTTTACCATCTGAACAGATTCTGCCTTCTTATAATCAGGAGATTGAGTTTGTCAGTGTTAAGGTAGATTATCATTCTTTTTCCGCCTACATCACTTGTTCTTATATTCCACCGCAGTCTGACATGGTGGCTTATTTAAATCATTTAGAGGCAATTCGATCTGTCTCTGCTTTAACTTCTAATCGTGATATTCTCATTGTTCTAGGAGATTTTAATTTACCTTCCATAGCATGGTCCCTTGCGGATGAGTCTACTATACTGTTGCCTTCCACGTCACATGACTTTGTTGACGGCCTTCTTGAGATGTCTCTTTCTCAAGTCAATTCAGTGCGTAATACAAATGGAAGATCATTAGATCTGATATTTGTACTTGATCCTTCCAATTGTGCTGTTTCCAGGATTGAACCTTTTGTTCTTCCGGAAGATAAATTTCATCCTACTGTAAATTTAACAATTGATCTACCTTTCCTTCCACCACTACTTGGTGCTAATACGATACCTCGAACCCGATGTTTTCGTAAAACAGATTTTTCTAATCTTAATGATTTCATTCTTGCTACAGATTGGTCTTATTTGTACAATTGTATAGACATGGACTCAGCTATTTCTTTCTTTTATAGTACACTTGATTCACTCTTCGATAATTGTGTTCCTCTCAAGAGACAAGTGATTTCTAATAGACCTCCTTGGTTCTCTCGGGAGTTATCCAACTTGAAAAATGTGAAGTCACGATGCTATAAAAAGTTTAAAAAAACTCGCCGTTCGTCCGATTTCATTCTGTATTCTGTTGCTCGCTCGAGATTTATGGTCCTTAATATGCAATGCTATAAGGATTATCTACGGCGCTGCAAATGTCAGTTTTCTCGCGATCCTAAGCAATTTTATAACTTTGTCAATACTAAACGTAAGACATCAGTGCATCCGTCTTCCTTGTCGTTTGAAAATAATAAAGCTAACACTGATCAGGCAATTGCCGATATGTTTGCTGATTTTTTCAAGACTACCTACTCCTCAGCGGAATATCATTCAAGACTTCCGTATCCTTATCAGTTAAAAAAGTCGAACTGCATTTTTAATCCAGTGATTGATGAAAGTTCGCTTCTCAGCGTGCTTAATTTAGTGAAACCTGTGTATTCACCAGGACCTGACGGTATACCTGGTTGCGTACTCAGGTTTTGTGCAAATGCTTTATGTAAGCCAATTTTGAAGTTATTTTTGTTGTCTGTTGAATCGTCCTCCTTCCCATCTATTTGGAAGGAATCATATATTATTCCTCTCCATAAAAATGGTAAAAAGTCCGAAGCTTCAAACTATAGGGGTATTTCCAAATTGTCTGCTATTCCTAAAGCTTTTGAAAAGATAATTACTTCTCAATTGCAACACTTCTGTAGGTCTATTATTTCGACATCCCAGCATGGGTTTGTGAAACGTAGATCCACTACCACTAACCTTTTAGAATTCACTTCTTTAACAATCGATGGATTCAGAAATGCAAAACAAACTGATGTCATATATACTGATTTCAGTAAGGCTTTTGATTCTGTTAATCATACGCTTTTGCTTATTAAGTTAAGTGACATTGGCTTTCCGCCAATTTTTCTTTGTTGGATTCGCGAGTATCTAACAAACAGAACGCAGAAGGTACTTTTCAAGTCTTCCTTTTCCAGTTCCATTCATGTGACGTCTGGGGTGCCGCAAGGTAGTCATCTGGGCCCTCTGCTTTTACACTCTTTATTAATGATCTTCCCTCAGTTATGATACATTCGCGTGTGCTTATGTATGCTGATGACGTTAAACTTTGTTTTAGTTATAAAGATATGATTTCGCCTGCTTGCTTACAAGCCGATCTTAACAGTTTCGAGTCTTGGTGTCGGCTCAACTTGTTAAACCTCAATACTACTAAGTGTAAAGTAATGACTTTTCATAGAACTTCTCCTCAACTGGTAACCTATTTTCTTAATCATAGTCCATTGGAACGTCTAACTGAGATGAACGATTTAGGTGTGCTTATGGACAGCAAACTAACTTTTAATACCCACATTTCCAACATGGTCGGTAAAGCAATGGGTGTTCTTGGTTTTATAAAGCGGTGGTCGAAGGAATTCACCGACCCATACATAACCAAGATTCTCTTCACATCACTTGTACGGCCTATTCTAGAGTACGGTTCTTGTGTATGGTCGCCTCAGTATGAGTCGCACCAAACTAGAATAGAATCTGTACAGAAACAATTTCTGCTTTTCGCTCTTCGTGGCTTAAACTGGAATCGCAATGCCAATTTGCCTTCGTACTCCAGTAGACTTCTTTTGATTAACCTTCCTTCTCTCATTAACCGTAGAATTATGCTTGGTGTAATCTTTATGCACAAGCTTTTGAATGGTGATATAGATTCGCCTGAGTTATTATCTCAGGTTAATCTATCTGTTCCATGTAGACCTACCAGAAACTTTATTCCTTTATCTTTGACTCGCTGTACTACTAACTATGCTTTGCATGAACCCTTTCGTGTCCTTTGTGCTGACTACAATCGGTTGTACCGAGCGATCAGCACAGAGTCCTCTCTTCCTCTACTAAAAACGTCTATTTTATGTTACTTAGCTCGTAATTAGCCCTAGTTATTCGATTTTATGTTTCTTGTCTTCGTCCACGCGATAACGTGTCGTACGTTATGCGACTGCGCCCCTCGGTCGGTTGGGCGGGAGGTGGGCGGAACGCCTGGGACTCGCGCGAAAAAAAGTCTCAAAATCGCGTCTCTAAGTCCCTTTCGGCAGCTAGTTTGGACTATTGGGCATCCATCAAGGACCCTAAGGCTGCCATATGACTTAAGATGGCTGCTACAAGTCTCAACGTGCCGGCTATCCGTCACTTCCGGAAGCTAGATTGGACTATTGGGCAGCTATAAAGGGATCTAAGCCTGCCAAATGACTTAAGATGACTCCTACAAGTCTCAAAATCGCGTCTCTAAGTCCCTTTCGGCAGCTAGTTTGGACTATTGGGCAGCTATCAAGGACCCTAAGGCTGCCATATGACTTAAGATCACTGCTACAAGTCTCAACGTGCCGGCTATTCGTCACTTCCGGAAGCTAGACTGGACTATTGGGCATCTATCAAGGACTCTAAGGCTGCCATATGACTTAAGGTGGCTGCTACAAGTCTCATTGTGCCGGCTGTCCGTCACTTCCTGAAGCTAGATTGACTATTGGGCAGCTATAAATTGCTCTAAGGCTGCCAAATGACTTAAGATGACTGCTACAAGTCTCAAAATTGCGGCTCTAAGTCCTTTGCGGCAGCTAGTTTGGACTATTGGGCATCCTTCAAGGACCCTAAGGCTGCCATATGACTTAAGATGGCTGCTACAAGTCTCAACGTGCCGGCTGTCCGTCACTTCCGGAAGCTAGATTGGACTATTGGGCAGCTATAAAGGGCTCTAAGGCTGCCAAATGACTTAAGATGACTGCTACAAGTCTCAAAATCGCGTCTCTAAGTCCCTTTCGGCAGCTAGATTGGACTATTGGGCATCTATCAAGGACCCTAAGGCTGCCATATGACTTAAGATGGCTGCTACAAGTCTCAACGTGCCGGCTGTCCGTCACTTCCGGAAGCTAAATTGGACTATTGGGCAGCTATAAAGGGCTCTAAGGCTGCCAAATGACTTAAGATGACTGCTACAAATCTCAAAATTGCGGCTCTAAGTCCTTTGCGGCAGCTAGTTTGGACTATTGGGCATCCTTCAAGGACCCTAAGGCTGCCATATGACTTAAGGTGGCTGCTACAAGTCTCAACGTGCCGGCTGTCCGTCACTTCCGGAAGCTAGATTGGACTATTGGGCAGCTATAAAGGGCTCTAAGGCTGCCAAATGACTTAAGATGACTGCTACAAGTCTCAAAATCGCGTCTCTAAGTCCCTTTCGGCAGCTAGATTGGACTATTGGGCATCTATCAAGGACCCTAAGGCTGCCATATGACTTAAGATGGCTGCTACAAGTCTCAACGTGCCGGCTGTCCGTCACTTCCGGAAGCTAAATTGGACTATTGGGCAGCTATAAAGGGCTCTAAGGCTGCCAAATGACTTAAGATGACTGCTACAAGTCTCAAAATCGCGTCTCTAAGTCCCTTTCGGCAGCTAGTTTGGACTATTGGGCAGCTATCAAGGACCCTAAGGCTGCCATATGACTTAAGATCACTGCTACAAGTCTCAACGTGCCGGCTATTCGTCACTTCCGGAAGCTAGACTGGACTATTGGGCATCTATCAAGGACTCTAAGGCTGCCATATGACTTAAGGTGGCTGCTACAAGTCTCATTGTGCCGGCTGTCCGTCACTTCCTGAAGCTAGATTGGACTATTGGGCAGCTATAAATTGCTCTAAGGCTGCCAAATGACTTAAGATGACTGCTACAAATCTCAAAATTGCGGCTCTAAGTCCTTTGCGGCAGCTAGTTTGGACTATTGGGCATCCTTCAAGGACCCTAAGGCTGCCATATGACTTAAGATGGCTGCTACAAGTCTCAACGTGCCGGCTGTCCGTCACTTCCGGAAGCTAGATTGGACTATTGGGCAGCTATAAAGGGCTCTAAGGCTGCCAAATGACTTAAGATGACTGCTACAAGTCTCAAAATCGCGTCTCTAAGTCCCTTTCGGCAGCTAGATTGGACTATTGGGCATCTATCAAGGACCCTAAGGCTGCCATATGACTTAAGATGGCTGCTACAAGTCTCAACGTGCCGGCTGTCCGTCACTTCCGGAAGCTAGATTGGACTATTGGGCAGCTATAAAGGGCTCTAAGGCTGCCAAATGACTTAAGATGACTGCTACAAGTCTCAAAATCGCGTCTCTAAGTCCCTTTCGGCAGCTAGTTTGGACTATTGGGCATCCTTCAAGGACCCTAAGGCTGCCATATGACTTAAGATGGCTGCTATAAGTCTCAACGTGCCGACTATCCGTCACTTCCGGAAGCTAGATTGGACTATTGGGCATCCTTCAAGAACCCTAAGGCTGCCATATCACTTAAGATGACTGCTACAAGTCTCAAAATCGCTACAAGTCTCAATATCGCGGCTCTAAGTCCCTTGCGGCAGCTAGTTTGGACTATTGGGCATCCTTCAAGGACCCTAAGGCTGCCAAATGACTTAAGATGACTGCTACAAGTCTCAAAATCGCGGCTCTAAGTCCCTTGCGGCAGCTAGTTTGGACTATTGGGCATCCTTCAAGAACCCTAAGGCTTCCATATAACTTAAGATGACTGCTACAAGTCTCAAAATCGCGTCTCTAAGTCCCTTTCGGCAACTAGTTTGGACTATTGGGCATCCTTCAAGGACCCTAAGGCTGCCATATGATTTAAGATGGCTGCTACAAGTCTCAACGTGCCGGCTATCCGTCACTTCCGGAAGCTAGATTGGACTATTGGGCAGCTATAAAGGGCTCTAAGCCTGCCAAATGACTTAAGATGACTGCTACAAGTCTCAAAATCGCGTCTCTAAGTCCCTTTCGGCAGCTAGTTTGGACTATTGGGCAGCTATCAAGGACCCTAAGGCTGCCATATGACTTAAGATGGCTGCTACAAGTCTCATCGAGCCGGTTCTACGCCATTTCGTAAGCTAGATTGGACTATTGGTCATACATCAAGGACTCTAAGGCTGCCATATAACTTAAGATCGCTGCTACAAATCTCATCGAGCCGGCTATCCGTCCCTTCCGGAAGCTAGATTGGACTATTGGGCAGCTATCAAGGACTCAAAGGCTGCAATATGACTTAAGTTGACTGCTACAAATCTCATCGAGCCGGCTATCCGTCACTTCCGGAAGATAGACTGGACTATTGGGCATCTATCAAGGACTCTAAGGCTGCCATATGACTTAAGATGGTTGCTACAAATCTCATCGAGCCGGCTATCCGTCACTTCCGGAAGCTAGATTGGACTATTGGGCATCTATCAAGGACTCTAAGGCTGCCATATGACTTAAGATGGCTGCTACAAATCTCATCGAGCCGGCTATTCGTCACTTCCGGAAGCTAGACTGGACTATTGGGCATCTATCAAGGACTCTAAGGCTGCCATATGACTTAAGATGGCTGCTACAAATCTCATCGAGCCGGCTATTCGTCACTTCCGGAAGCTAGACTGGACTATTGGGCATCTATCAAGGACTCTAAGGCTGCCAAATGACTTAAGATGACTGCTACAAATCTCAAAATCGCGGCTCTAAGTCCCTTGCGGCAGCTAGTTTGGACTATTGGGCATCCTTCAAGGACCCTAAGGCTGCCATATAACTTAAGATGACTGCTACAAGTCTCAAAATCGCGTCTCTAAGTCCCTTTCGGCAGCTAGTTTGGACTATTGGGCATCCTTCAAGGACCCTAAGGCTGCCATATGACTTAAGATGGCTGCTACAAGTCTCAACGTGCCGGCTGTGCGTCACTTCCGGAAGCTAGATTGGACTATTGGGCAGCTATAAAGGGCTCTAAGGCTGCCAAATGACTTAAGATGACTGCTACAAGTCTCAAAATCGCGTCTCTAAGTCCCTTTCGGCAGCTAGTTTGGACTATTGGGCATCCTTCAAGGACCCTAAGGCTGACATATGACTTAAGATGGCTGCTACAAGTCTCAACGTGCCGGCTGTCCGTCACTTCCAGAAGCTAGATTGGACTATTGGGCAGCTATAAAGGGCTCTAAGGCTGCCAAATGATTTAAGATGACTGCTACAAGTCGCAAAATCGCGTCTCTAAGTCCCTTTCGGCAGCTAGATTGGACTATTGGGCATCTATCGAGGACCCTAAGGCTGACATATGACTTAAGATGGCGGCTACAAGTTTGAGACTTGCCGGCTGTCCGTCACTTCCGGAAGCTAGATTGGACTATTGGGCAGCTATAAAGGGCTCTAAGGCTGCCAAATGACTTAAGATGACTGCTACAAGTCTCAAAATCGCGTCTCTAAGTCCCTTTCGGCAGCTAGTTTGGACTATTGGGCATCCTTCAAGGACCCTAAGGCTGCCATATGACTTAAGATGGCTGCTACAAGTCTCAATGTGCCGGCTGTCCGTCACTTCCGGAAGCTAGATTGGACTATTGGGCAGCTATAAAGGGCTCCAAGGCTGCCAAATGACCTAAGATGACTGCTACAAGTCTCAAAATCGCGTCTCTAAGTCCCTTTCGGCAGCTAGATTGGACTATTGGGCATCTATCAAGGACTCTAAGGCTGCCATATGACTTAAGATGGCTGCTACAAATCTCATCGAGCCGGCTATTCGTCACTTCCGGAAGCTAGACTGGACTATTGGGCATCTATCAAGGACTCTAAGGCTGCCATATGACTTAAGATGGCTGCTACAAATCTCATCGAGCCGGCTATCCGTCACTTCCAGAAGCTAGATTGGACTATTGGGCATCCTTCAAGGACCCTAAGGCTGCCAAATGACTTAAGATGACTCCTACAAGTCTCAAAATCGCGTCTTTAAGTCCCTTTCGGCAACTAGTTTGGACTATTGGGCAGCTATCAAGGACCCTAAGGCTGCCATGTGACTTAAGATGGCTTCTACAAGTCTCATCGAGCCGGTTCTACGCCATTTCGGGAAGCTAGATTGGACTATTGGTCATACATCAAGGACTCTAAGGCTGCCATATAACTTAAGATCGCTGCTACAAATCTCATCGAGCCGGCTATCCGTCACTTCCGGAAGCTAGATTGGACTATTGGGCAGCTATCAAGAACTCAAAGGCTGCCATATGACTTAAGTTGACTGCTACAAATCTCATTGAGCCGGCTATCCGTCACTTCCGGAAGCTAGACTGGACTATTGGGCATCTATCAAGGACTCTAAGGCTGCCATATGACTTAAGATGGCTGCTACAAATCTCATCGAGCCGGCTATCCGTTACTTCCGGAAGCTAGATTGGACTATTGGGCATCTATCAAGGACTCTAAGGCTTCCATATGACTTATGATGGCTGCTACAAATCTCATCGAGCCGGCTATTCGTCACTTCCGGAAGCTAGACTGGACTATTGGGCATCCTTCAAGGACTCTAAGGCTGCCATATGACTTAAGATGGCTGGTACAAATCTCATCGAGCCGGCTATCCGTCACTTCCGGAAGCTAGATTGGACTATTGCGCATCTATCAAGGACTCTAAGGCTGCCATATGACTTAAGATGATTGCTACAAGTCTCAACGTGCCGGCTGTCCGTCACTTCCGGAAGCTAGATTGGACTATTGGGCAGCTATAAAGGGCTCTAAGGCTGCCAAATGACTAAAAATAACTGCTACAAGTCTCAAAATCGCGGCTCTAAGTCCCTTGCGGCAGCTAGTTTGGACTATTGGGCATCCTTCAAGGACCCTAAGGCTGCCATATAACTTAAGATCGCTGCTACAAATCTCATCGAGCCGGCCATCCGTCACTTCCGGAAGCTAGATTGGACTATTGGGCATTCCTCAAAGACCCTAAGGCTGCCATATAACTTAAGATGGCTGCTACAAGTCTCAACGTGCCGGCTACCCGTCACTTCCGGAAGCTAGATTGGACTATTGGGCAGCTATTAAGGGCTCTAAGGCTGCCATATGACTTAAGATGGCTGCTACAAATCTCATCGAGCCGGCTATCCGTCACTTCCGGAAGATAGACTGGACTATTGGGCATCTATCAAGGACTCTAAGGCTGCCATATGACTTAAGATGGCTGCTACAAATCTAATCGAGGCGGCTATCCGTCACTTCCGGAAGCTAGATTGGACTATTGGGCAGCTATAAAGGGCTCTAAGGCTGCCAAATGACTAAAAATAACTGCTACAAGTCTCAAAATCGCGGCTCTAAGTCCCTTGCGGCAGCTAGTTTGGACTATTGGGCATCCTTCAAGGACCCTAAGGCTGCCATATAACTTAAGATCGCTGCTACAAATCTCATCGAGCCGGCCATCCGTCACTTCCGGAAGCTAGATTGGACTATTGGGCATTCCTCAAAGACCCTAAGGCTGCCATATAACTTAAGATGGCTGCTACAAGTCTCAACGTGCCGGCTACCCGTCACTTCCAGAAGCTAGATTGGACTATTGGGCATCCTTCAAGGACCCTAAGGCTGCCAAATGACTTAAGATGACTCCTACAAGTCTCAAAATCGCGTCTTTAAGTCCCTTTCGGCAACTAGTTTGGACTATTGGGCAGCTATCAAGGACCCTAAGGCTGCCATGTGACTTAAGATGGCTTCTACAAGTCTCATCGAGCCGGTTCTACGCCATTTCGGGAAGCTAGATTGGACTATTGGTCATACATCAAGGACTCTAAGGCTGCCATATAACTTAAGATCGCTGCTACAAATCTCATCGAGCCGGCTATCCGTCACTTCCGGAAGCTAGATTGGACTATTGGGCAGCTATCAAGAACTCAAAGGCTGCCATATGACTTAAGTTGACTGCTACAAATCTCATTGAGCCGGCTATCCGTCACTTCCGGAAGCTAGACTGGACTATTGGGCATCTATCAAGGACTCTAAGGCTGCCATATGACTTAAGATGGCTCCTACAAATCTCATCGAGCCGGCTATCCGTTACTTCCGGAAGCTAGATTGGACTATTGGGCATCTATCAAGGACTCTAAGGCTTCCATATGACTTATGATGGCTGCTACAAATCTCATCGAGCCGGCTATTCGTCACTTCCGGAAGCTAGACTGGACTATTGGGCATCCTTCAAGGACTCTAAGACTGCCATATGACTTAAGATGGCTGGTACAAATCTCATCGAGCCGGCTATCCGTCACTTCCGGAAGCTAGATTGGACTATTGCGCATCTATCAAGGACTCTAAGGCTGCCATATGACTTAAGATGATTGCTACAAGTCTCAACGTGCCGGCTGTCCGTCACTTCCGGAAGCTAGATTGGACTATTGGGCAGCTATAAAGGGCTCTAAGGCTGCCAAATGACTAAAAATAACTGCTACAAGTCTCAAAATCGCGGCTCTAAGTCCCTTGCGGCAGCTAGTTTGGACTATTGGGCATCCTTCAAGGACCCTAAGGCTGCCATATAACTTAAGATCGCTGCTACAAATCTCATCGAGCCGGCCATCCGTCACTTCCGGAAGCTAGATTGGACTATTGGGCATTCCTCAAAGACCCTAAGGCTGCCATATAACTTAAGATGGCTGCTACAAGTCTCAACGTGCCGGCTACCCGTCACTTCCGGAAGCTAGATTGGACTATTGGGCAGCTATTAAGGGCTCTAAGGCTGCCATATGACTTAAGATGGCTGCTACAAATCTCATCGAGCCGGCTATCCGTCACTTCCGGAAGATAGACTGGACTATTGGGCATCTATCAAGGACTCTAAGGCTGCCATATGACTTAAGATGGCTGCTACAAATCTCATCGAGCCGGCTATCCGTCACTTCCGGAAGCTAGATTGGACTATTGGGCAGCTATAAAGGGCTCTAAGGCTGCCAAATGACTAAAAATAACTGCTACAAGTCTCAAAATCGCGGCTCTAAGTCCCTTGCGGCAGCTAGTTTGGACTATTGGGCATCCTTCAAGGACCCTAAGGCTGCCATATAACTTAAGATCGCTGCTACAAATCTCATCGAGCCGGCCATCCGTCACTTCCGGAAGCTAGATTGGACTATTGGGCATTCCTCAAAGACCCTAAGGCTGCCATATAACTTAAGATGGCTGCTACAAGTCTCAACGTGCCGGCTACCCGTCACTTCCGGAAGCTAGATTGGACTATTGGGCAGCTATTAAGGGCTCTAAGGCTGCCATATGACTTAAGATGGCTGCTACAAATCTCATCGAGCCGGCTATCCGTCACTTCCGGAAGATAGACTGGACTATTGGGCATCTATCAAGGACTCTAAGGCTGCCATATGACTTAAGATGGCTGCTACAAATCTCATCGAGCCGGCTATCCGTCACTTCCGGAAGCTAGATTGGACTAATGCGCATCTATCAAGGACTCTGAGGCTGCCATATGACTTAAGATGATTGCTACAAGTCTCAACGTGCCGGCTGTCCCTCACTTCCGGAAGCTAGATTGGACTATTGGGCAGCTATAAAGGGCTCTAAGGCTGCCAAATGACTAAAGATGACTGCTACAAGTCTCAAAATCGCGGCTCTAAGTCCCTTGCGGCAGCTAGTTTGGACTATTGGGCATCCTTCAAGGACCCTAAGGCTGCCATATAACTTAAGATCGCTGCTACAAATCTCATCGAGCCGGCTATCCGTCACTTCCAGAAGCTAGATTGGACTATTGGGCATCTATCAAGGACTCTAAGGCTGCCATATGACTTATGATGGCTCCTACAAATCTCATCGAGCCGGCTATCCGTCACTTCCGGAAGCTAGATTGGACTATTGGGCATCTATCAAGGACTCTAAGGCTGCCATATGACTTATGATGGCTGCTACAAATCTCATCGAGCCGGCTATTCGTCACTTCCGGAAGCTAGACTGGACTATTGGGCATCTATCAAGGACTCTAAGGCTGCCATATGACTTAAGATGGCTGCTACAAATCTCATCGAGCCGGCTATTCGTCACTTCCGGAAGCTAGATTGGACTATTGGGCATCTATCAAAGACTCTAAGGCTGCCATATGACTTATGATGGCTGCTACAAATCTCATCGAGCCGGCTATTCGTCACTTCCGGAAGCTAAACTGGACTATTGGGCATCTATCAAGGACTCTAAGGCTGCCATATGACTTAAGATGGCTGCTACAAATCTCATCGAGCCGGCTATCCGTCACTTCCGGAAGCTAGATTGGACTATTGCGCATCTATCAAGGACTCTAAGGCTGCCATATGACTTAAGATGATTGCTACAAGTCTCAACGTGCCGGCTGTCCGTCACTTCCGGAAGCTAGATTGGACTATTGGGCATCTATCAAGGACTCTAAGGCTGCCATATGACTTAAGATGGCTGCTACAAATCTCATCGAGCCGGCTATCCGTCACTTCCGCAAGATAGACTGGACTATTGGGCATCTATCAAGGACTCTAAGGCTGCCATATAACTTAAGATGGCTGCTACAAATCTCATCGAGCCGGCTATCCGTCACTTCCGGAAGATAGACTGGACTATTGGGCATCTATCAAGGACTCTAAGGCTGCCATATGACTTATGATGGCTGCTACAAATCTCATCGAGCCGGCTATTCGTCACTTCCGGAAGCTAGACTGGACTATTGGGCATCTATCAAGGACTCTAAGGCTGCCATATGACTTAAGATGGCTCCTACAAATCTCATCGAGCCGGCTATCCGTCACTTCCGGAAGCTAGATTGGACTATTGGGCATCTATCAAAGACTCTAAGGCTGCCATATGACTTATGATGGCTGCTACAAATCTCATCGAGCCGGCTATTCGTCACTTCCGGAAGCTAAACTGGACTATTGGGCATCTATCAAGGACTCTAAGGCTGCCATATGACTTAAGATGGCTGCTACAAATCTCATCGAGCCGGCTATTCGTCACTTCCGGAAGCTAGACTGGACTATTGGGCATCTATCAAGGACTCTAAGGCTGCCATATGACTTAAGATGATTGCTACAAGTCTCAACGTGCCGGCTGTCCGTCACTTTCGGAAGCTAGATTGGACTATTGGGCATCTATCAAGGAATCTAAGGCTGCCATATGACTTATGATGGCTGCTACAAATCTCATCGAGCCGGCTATTCGTCACTTCCGGAAGCTAGACTGGACTATTGGGCATCTATCAAGGACTCTAAGGCTGCCATATGTCTTAAGATGGCTGCTACAAATCTCATCGAGCCGGCTATCCGTCACTTCCGGAAGATAGTCTGGACTATTGGGCATCTATCAAGGACTCTAAGGCTGCCAAATGACTTAAGATGACTCCTACAAGTCTCAAAATCGCGTCTCTAAGTCCCTTTCGGCAGCTATTTTGGACTATTGGGCAGCTATCAAGGACTCTAAGGCTGCCATATGACTTAAGATGGCTGCTACAAGTCTCACCGAGCCGGTTCTACGCCATTTCGGGAAGCTAGATTGTTCTATTGGTCATACATCAAGGACTCTAAGGCTGCCATATGACTTAAGTTGACTGCTACAAATCTCATCGAGCCGGCTATCCATCACTTCCGGAAGCTAGACTGGACTATTGGGCAGGTATCAAGGACTCTAAGGCTGCCATATGACTTAAGATGGCTGCTACAAGTCTCACCGAGCCGGTTCTACGCCATTTCGGGAAGCTAGATTGTTCTATTGGTCATACATCAAGGACTCTAAGGCTGCCATATATCTTAAGATCGCTGCTACAAATCTCATCGAGCCGGCTATCCGTCACTTCCGGAAGCTAGATTGGACTATTGGGCATCTATCAAAGACTCTAAGGCTGCCATATGACTTATGATGGCTGCTACAAATCTCATCGAGCCGGCTATTCGTCACTTCCGGAAGCTAAACTGGACTATTGGGCATCTATCAAGGACTCTAAGGCTGCCATATGACTTAAGATGGCTGCTACAAATCTCATCGAGCCGGCTATCCGTCACTTCCGGAAGCTAGATTGGACTATTGCGCATCTATCAAGGACTCTAAGGCTGCCATATGACTTAAGATGATTGCTACAAGTCTCAACGTGCCGGCTGTCCGTCACTTCCGGAAGCTAGATTGGACTATTGGGCATCTATCAAGGACTCTAAGGCTGCCATATGACTTATGATGGCTGCTACAAATCTCATCGAGCCGGCTATTCGTCACTTCCGGAAGCTAGACTGGACTATTGGGCATCTATCAAGGACTCTAAGGCTGCCATATGTCTTAAGATGGCTGCTACAAATCTCATCGAGCCGGCTATCCGTCACTTCCGGAAGATAGACTGGACTATTGGGCATCTATCGAGGCCTCTAAGGCTGCCATATGACTTAGGATGGCTGCTACAAGTCTCACCGAGCCGGTTCTACGCCATTTCGGGAAGCTAGATTGTTCTATTGGTCATACATCAAGGACTCTAAGGCTGCCATATGACTTAAGTTGACTGCTACAAATCTCATCGAGCCGGCTATCCATCACTTCCGGAAGCTAGACTGGACTATTGCGCATCTATCAAGGACTCTAAGGCTGCCATATGACTTAAGATGATTGCTACAAGTTTCAACGTGCCGGCTATCCGTCACTTCCGGAAGCTAGATTGGACTATTGGGCATCTATCAAGGACTCTAAGGCTGCCATATGACTTATGATGGCTGCTACAAATCTCATCGAGCCGGCTATTCGTCACTTCCGGAAGCTAGACTGGACTATTGGGCATCTATAAAGGACTCTAAGGCTGCCATATGACTTAAGATGGCTACTACAAATCTCATCGAGCCGGCTATCCGTCACTTCCGGAAGCTAGATTGGACTATTGCGCATCTATCAAGGACTCTAAGGCTGCCATATGACTTAAGATGATTGCTACAAGTTTCAACGTGCCGGCTGTCCGTCACTTCCGCAAGCTAGATTGGACTATTGGGCAGCTATAAAGGGCTCTAAGGCTGCCAAATGACTTAAGATAACTGCTACAAGTCTCAAAATCGCGGCTCTAAGTCCCTTTCGGCAGCTTGTTTGGACTATTGGGCATCCTTCAAGGACCCTAAGGCTGCCATATAACTTAAGATGACTGCTACAAGTCTCAAAGTGCCGTCTGTCCGTCACTTCCGGAAGCTAGATTGGACTATTGGGCAGCTATAAAGGGCTCTAAGGCTGCCAAATGACTTAAGATAACTGCTACAAGTCTCAAAATCGCGGCTCTAAGTCCCTTTCGGAAGCTAGATTGGATTATTGGGCATCCTTCAAGGACCCTAAGGCTGCCAAATAGCTTAATATGACTGCTACAAGTCTCAAAATCGCGTCTCTAAGTCCCTTTCGGCAGCTAGTTTGGACTATTGAACATCCTTCAAGGACTCTAAGGCTTCCATATAACTTAAGATCGCTGCTATAAATCTCATCGAGCCGGCTATCCGTCACTTCCGGAAGCTAGATTGGACTATTGGGCAGCTATCAAGGACTCAAAGGCTGCCATATGACTTAAGTTGACTGCTACAAATCTCATGGAGCCGGCTATCCGTCACTTCCGGAAGCTAGACTGGACTATTGGGCATCTATCAAGGACTCTAAGGCTGCCATATGACTTAAGATGGCTGCTATAAGTCTCAACGTGCCGGCTATCCGTCACTTCCGGAAGCTAGATTGGACTATTGGGCATCCTTCAAGGACCCTAAGTCTGCCAAATGACTTAAGATGACTCCTACAAGTCTCAAAATCGCGTCTTTAAGTCCCTTTCGGCAACACGTTTGGACTATTGGGCAGCTATCAAGGACCCTAAGGCTGCCATGTGACTTAAGATGGCTGCTACAAGTCTCATCGAGCCGGTTCTACGCCATTTCGGGAAGCTAGATTGGACTATTGGTCATACATCAAGGACTCTAAGGCTGCCATATAACTTAAGATCGCTGCTACAAATCTCATCGAGCCGGCTATCCGTCACTTCCGGAAGCTAGATTGGCCTATTGGGCAGCTATCAAGGACTCAAAGGCTGCCATATGACTTAAGTTGACTGCTACAAATCTCATCGAGCCGGCTATCCGTCACTTCCGGAAGCTAGACTGGACTATTGGGCATCTATCAAGGACTCTAAGGCTGCCATATGACTTAAGATGGCTGCTACAAATCTCATCGAGCCGGCTATCCGTCACTTCCGGAAGCTAGATTGGACTATTGGGCATCTATCAAGGACTCTAAGGCTGCCATATGACTTAAGATGGCTGCTACAAATCTCATCGAGCCGGCTATCCGTCACTTCCGGAAGATAGACTGGACTATTGCGCATCTATCAAGGACTCTAAGGCTGCCATATGACTTAAGATGATTGCTACAAGTTTCAACGTGCCGGCTGTCCGTCCCTTCCGGAAGCTAGATTGGACTATTGGGCATCTATCAAGGACTCTAAGGCTGCCATATGACTTATGATGGCTGCTACAAATCTCATCGAGCCGGCTATTCGTCACTTCCGGAAGCTAGACTGGACTATTGGGCATCTATAAAGGACTCTAAGGCTGCCATATGACTTAAGATGGCTGCTACAAATCTCATCGAGCCGGCTATCCGTCACTTCCGGAAGATAGACTGGACTATTGGGCATCTATCAAGGACTCTAAGGCTGCCATATGCCTTAAGATGGCTGCTACAAATCTCATCGAGCCGGCTATCCGTCACTTCCGGAAGCTAGATTGGACTATTGGGCATTCTTCAAAGACCCTAAGGCTGCCATATAACTTAAGATGACTGCTACAAGTCTCAAAATCGCGTCTCTAAGTCCCTTTCGGCAGCTAGTTTGGACTATTGGACATATTTCAAGGACTCTAAGGCTGCCATATGACTTAAGATGGCTGCTACAAATCTCATCGAGCCGGCTATCCGTCACTTCCGGAAGCTAGATTGGACTAATGCGCATCTATCAAGGACTCTGAGGCTGCCATATGACTTAAGATGATTGCTACAAGTCTCAACGTGCCGGCTGTCCCTCACTTCCGGAAGCTAGATTGGACTATTGGGCATCTATCAAGGACTCTAAGGCTGCCATATGACTTAAGATGGCTGCCACAAATCTCATCGAGCCGGCTATCCGTCACTTCCGGAAGATAGACTGGACTATTGGGCATCTATCAAGGACTCTAAGGCTGCCATATAACTTAAGATGGCTGCTACAAATCTCATCGAGCCGGCTATCCGTCACTTCCGGAAGATAGACTGGACTATTGGGCATCTATCAAGGACTCTAAGGCTGCCATATGACTTATGATGGCTGCTACAAATCTCATCGAGCCGGCTATTCGTCACTTCCGGAAGCTAGACTGGACTATTGGGCATCTATCAAGGACTCTAAGGCTGCCATATGACTTAAGATGGCTCCTACAAATCTCATCGAGCCGGCTATCCGTCACTTCCGGAAGCTAGATTGGACTATTGGGCATCTATCAAAGACTCTAAGGCTGCCATATGACTTATGATGGCTGCTACAAATCTCATCGAGCCGGCTATTCATCACTTCCGGAAGCTAAACTGGACTATTGGGCATCTATCAAGGACTCTAAGGCTGCCATATGACTTAAGATGGCTGCTACAAATCTCATCGAGCCGGCTATTCGTCACTTCCGGAAGCTAGACTGGACTATTGGGCATCTATCAAGGACTCTAAGGCTGCCATATGACTTAAGATGGCTGCTACAAATCTCATCGAGCCGGCTATTCGTCACTTCCGGAAGCTAGATTGGACTATTGGGCATCTATCAAAGACTCTAAGGCTGCCATATGACTTATGATGGCTGCTACAAATCTCATCGAGCCGGCTATTCGTCACTTCCGGAAGCTAAACTGGACTATTGGGCATCTATCAAGGACTCTAAGGCTGCCATATGTCTTAAGATGGCTGCTACAAATCTCATCGAGCCGGCTATCCGTCACTTCCGGAAGAGAAACTGGACTATTGGGCATCTATCAAGGACTCTAAGGCTGCCATATGACCTAAGATGATTGCTACAAGTCTCAACGTGCCGGCTGTCCGTCACTTCCGGAAGCTAGATTGGACTATTGGGCATCTATCAAGGACTCTAAGGCTGCCATATGACTTAAGATGGCTGCCACAAATCTCATCGAGCCGGCTATCCGTCACTTCCGGAAGATAGACTGGACTATTGGGCATCTATCAAGGACTCTAAGGCTGCCATATAACTTAAGATGGCTGCTACAAATCTCATCGAGCCGGCTATCCGTCACTTCCGGAAGATAGACTGGACTATTGGGCATCTATCAAGGACTCTAAGGCTGCCATATGACTTATGATGGCTGCTACAAATCTCATCGAGCCGGCTATTCGTCACTTCCGGAAGCTAGACTGGACTATTGGGCATCTATCAAGGACTCTAAGGCTGCCATATGACTTAAGATGGCTCCTACAAATCTCATCGAGCCGGCTATCCGTCACTTCCGGAAGCTAGATTGGACTATTGGGCATCTATCAAAGACTCTAAGGCTGCCATATGACTTATGATGGCTGCTACAAATCTCATCGAGCCGGCTATTCATCACTTCCGGAAGCTAAACTGGACTATTGGGCATCTATCAAGGACTCTAAGGCTGCCATATGACTTAAGATGGCTGCTACAAATCTCATCGAGCCGGCTATTCGTCACTTCCGGAAGCTAGACTGGACTATTGCGCATCTATCAAGGACTCTAAGGCTGCCATATGACTTAAGATGATTGCTACAAGTCTCAACGTGCCGGCTGTCCGTCACTTCCGGAAGCTAGATTGGACTATTGGGCATCTATCAAGGACTCTAAGGCTGCCATATGACTTATGATGGCTGCTACAAATCTCATCGAGCCGGCTATTCGTCACTTCCGGAAGCTAGACTGGACTATTGGGCATCTATCAAGGACTCTAAGGCTGCCATATGTCTTAAGATGGCTGCTACAAATCTCATCGAGCCGGCTATCCGTCACTTCCGGAAGATAGACTGGACTATTGGGCATCTATCGAGGCCTCTAAGGCTGCCATATGACTTAGGATGGCTGCTACAAGTCTCACCGAGCCGGTTCTACGCCATTTCGGGAAGCTAGATTGTTCTATTGGTCATACATCAAGGACTCTAAGGCTGCCATATGACTTAAGTTGACTGCTACAAATCTCATCGAGCCGGCTATCCATCACTTCCGGAAGCTAGACTGGACTATTGCGCATCTATCAAGGACTCTTAGGCTGCCATATGACTTAAGATGATTGCTACAAGTTTCAACGTGCCGGCTATCCGTCACTTCCGGAAGCTAGATTGGACTATTGGGCATCTATCAAGGACTCTAAGGCTGCCATATGACTTATGATGGCTGCTACAAATCTCATCGAGCCGGCTATTCGTCACTTCCGGAAGCTAGACTGGACTATTGGGCATCTATAAAGGACTCTAAGGCTGCCATATGACTTAAGATGGCTGCTACAAATCTCATCGAGCCGGCTATCCGTCACTTCCGGAAGCTAGATTGGACTATTGCGCATCTATCAAGGACTCTAAGGCTGCCATATGACTTAAGATGATTGCTACAAGTTTCAACGTGCCGGCTGTCCGTCACTTCCGCAAGCTAGACTGGACTATTGGGCATCTATAAAGGACTCTAAGGCTGCCATATGACTTAAGATGGCTGCTACAAATCTCATCGAGCCGGCTATCCGTCACTTCCGGAAGCTAGATTGGACTATTGCGCATCTATCAAGGACTCTAAGGCTGCCATATGACTTAAGATGGCTGCTATAAGTCTCAACGTGCCGGCTATCCGTCACTTCTAGAAGCTAGATTGGACTATTGGGCATCCTTCAAGGACCCTAAGGCTGCCATATAACTTAAGATGACTGCTACAAGTCTCAAAATCGCGTCTCTAAGTCCCTTTCGGCAGCTAGTTTGGACTATTGGACATATTTCAAGGACTCTAAGGCTGCCATATAACTTAAGATCGCTGCTACAAATCTCATCGAGCCGGCTATCCGTCACTTCCGGAAGATAGACTGGACTAATGGGCATCTATCAAGGACTCTAAGGCTGCCATATGACTTAAGATGATTGCTACAAGTCTCAAAATCGCGGCTCTAAGTCCCTTCCTGCAGCTAGTTTGGACTATTGGGCATCCTCTAAGGACCCTAAGGCTGCCATATGAATTAAGATGGCTGCTATAAGTCTCAACGTGCCGGCTATCCGTCACTTCCGGAAGCTAGATTGGACTATTGGGCATCTATCAAGGACTCTAAGGCTGCCATATGATTTAAGATGACTGCTACCAGTCTCAAAATCGCGGCTCTAAGTCCCTTGCGGCAGCTAGTTTGGATTATTGGGCATCCTTCAAGGACCCTAAGGCTGCCATATAACTTCAGATGGCTGCTACAAGTCTCAACGTGCCGGCTGTCCGTCACTTCCGGAAGCTAGATTGGACTATTGGGCAGCTATAAAGGGCTCTAAGGCTGCCAAATGACTTAAGATAACTGCTACAAGTCTCAAAATCGCGGCTCTAAGTCCCTTTCGGCAGCTTGTTTGGACTATTGGGCATCCTTCAAGGACCCTAAGGCTGCCATATAACTTAAGATGACTGCTACAAGTCTCAAAGTGCCGGCTGTCCGTCACTTCCGGAAGCTAGATTGGACTATTGGGCAGCTATAAAGGGCTCTAAGGCTGCCAAATGACTTAAGATAACTGCTACAAGTCTCAAAATCGCGGCTCTAAGTCCCTTTCGGCAGCTTGTTTGGACTATTGGGCATCCTTCAAGGACCCTAAGGCTGCCATATAACTTAAGATGGCTGCTATAAGTCTCAACGTGCCGGCTATCCGTCACTTTCGGAAGCTAGATTGGATTATTGGGCATCCTTCAAGGACCCTCAGGCTGCCAAATAGCTTAATATGACTGCTACAAGTCTCAAAATCGCGTCTCTAAGTCCCTTTCGGCAGCTAGTTTGGACTATTGGACATCCTTCAAGGACTCTAAGGCTTCCATATAACTTAAGATCGCTGCTACAAATCTCATCGAGCCGGCTATCCGTCACTTCCGGAAGCTAGATTGGACTATTGGGCAGCTATCAAGGACTCAAAGGCTGCCATATGACTTAAGTTGACTGCTACAAATCTCATGGAGCCGGCTATCCGTCACTTCCGGAAGCTAGACTGGACTATTGGGCATCTATCAAGGACTCTAAGGCTGCCATATGACTTAAGATGGCTGCTATAAGTCTCAACGTGCCGGCTATCCGTCACTTCCGGAAGCTAGATTGGACTATTGGGCATCCTTCAAGGACCCTAAGGCTGCCAAATGACTTAAGATGACTCCTACAAGTCTCAAAATCGCGTCTTTAAGTCCCTTTCGGCAACACGTTTGGACTATTGGGCAGCTATCAAGGACCCTAAGGCTGCCATGTGACTTAAGATGGCTGCTACAAGTCTCATCGAGCCGGTTCTACGCCATTTCGGGAAGCTAGATTGGACTATTGGTCATACATCAAGGACTCTAAGGCTGCCATATAACTTAAGATCGCTGCTACAAATCTCATCGAGCCGGCTATCCGTCACTTCCGGAAGCTAGATTGGCCTATTGGGCAGCTATCAAGGACTCAAAGGCTGCCATATGACTTAAGATGACTGCTACAAATCTCATCGAGCCGGCTATCCGTCACTTCCGGAAGCTAGACTGGACTATTGGGCATCTATCAAGGACTCTAAGGCTGCCATATGACTTAAGATGGCTGCTACAAATCTCATCGAGCCGGCTATCCGTCACTTCCGGAAGCTAGATTGGACTATTGGGCATCTATCAAGGACTCTAAGGCTGCCATATGACTTAAGATGGCTGCTACAAATCTCATCGAGCCGGCTATCCGTCACTTCCGGAAGATAGACTGGACTATTGCGCATCTATCAAGGACTCTAAGGCTGCCATATGACTTAAGATGATTGCTACAAGTCTCAACGTGCCGGCTGTCCGTCACTTCCGGAAGCTAGATTGGACTATTGGGCATCTATCAAGGACTCTAAGGCTGCCATATGACTTATGATGGCTGCTACAAATCTCATCGAGCCGGCTATTCGTCACTTCCGGAAGCTAGACTGGACTATTGGGCATCTATAAAGGACTCTAAGGCTGCCATATGACTTAAGATGGCTGCTACAAATCTCATCGAGCCGGCTATCCGTCACTTCCGGAAGATAGACTGGACTATTGGGCATCTATCAAGGACTCTAAGGCTGCCATATGACTTAAGATGGCTGCTACAAATCTCATCGAGCCGGCTATCCGTCACTTCCGGAAGCTAGATTGGACTATTGGGCATTCTTCAAAGACCCTAAGGCTGCCATATAACTTAAGATGACTGCTACAAGTCTCAAAATCGCGTCTCTAAGTCCCTTTCGGCAGCTAGTTTGGACTATTGGGCATATTTCAAGGACTCTAAGGCTGCCATATAACTTAAGATCGCTGCTACAAATCTCATCGAGCCGGCTATCCGTCACTTCCGGAAGCTAGATTGGACTATTGGGCATCTATCAAGGACTCTAAGGCTGCCATATGACTTAAGATGGCTGCTACAAGTCTCAACGTGCCGGCTATCCGTCACTTCCGGAAGCTAGATTGGACTATTGGGCAGCTATTAAGGGCTCTAAGGCTGCCATATGACTTAAGATGGCTGCTAAAAATCTCATCGAGCCGGCTATCCGTCACTTCCGGAAGATAGACTGGACTATTGGGCATCTATCAAGGACTCTAAGGCTGCCATATGACTTAAGATGGCTGCTACAAATCTCATCGAGCCGGCTATCCGTCACTTCCGGAAGATAGACTGGACTATTGGGCATCTATCAAGGACTCTAAGGCTGCCATATGACTTAAGATGATTGCTACATGTCTCAAAATCGCGGCTCTAAGTCCCTTCCTGCAGCTAGTTTGGACTATTGGGCATCCTCTAAGGACCCTAAGGCTCCCATATGAATTAAGATGGCTGCTATAAGTCTCAACGTGCTGGCTATCCGTCACTTCCGGAAGCTAGATTGGACTATTGGGCATCTATCAAGGACTCTAAGGCTGCCATATGACTTAAGATGACTGCTACAAGTCTCAAAATCGCGGCTCTAAGTCCCTTGCGGCAGCTAGTTTGGACTATTGGGCATCCTTCAAGGACCCTAAGGCTGCCATATAACTTCAGATGGCTGCTACAAGTCTCAACGTGCCGGCTGTCCGTCACTTTCGGAAGCTAGATTGGACTATTGGGCAGCTATAAAGGGCTCTAAGGCTGCCAAATGACTTAAGATGACTGCTACAAGTCTCAAAATCGCGGCTCTAAGTCCCTTGCGGCAGCTAGTTTGGACTATTGGGCATCCTTCAAGGACCCTAAGGCTGCCATATAACTTAAGATGACTGCTACAAGTCTCAACGTGCCGGCTGTCCGTCACTTCCGGAAGCTAGATTGGACTATTGGGCAGCTATAAAGGGCTCTAAGGCTGCCATATGACTTAAGATGACTGCTACAAATCTCAATATCGCGGCTCTAAGTCCCTTGCGGCAGCTAGTTTGGACTATTGGGCATCCTTCAAGGACCCTAAGGCTGCCATATGACTTAAGATGGCTGCTACAAGTCTCAACGTGCCGGCTATCCGTCACTTTCGGAAGCTAGATTGGACTATTGGGCATCCTTCAAGGACCCTAAGGCTGCCATATGACTTAAGATGACTGCTACAAGTCTCAAAATCGCGTCTCTAAGTCCCTTTCGGCAGCTAGTTTGGACTATTGGACATCCTTCAAGGACTCTAAGGCTGCCATATAACTTAAGATCGCTGCTACAAATCTCATCAAGCCGGCTATCCGTCACTTCCGGAAGCTAGATTGGACTATGTGGGCAGCTATCAAGGACTCAAAGGCTGCCATATGACTTAAGTTGACTGCTACAAATCTCATCGAGCCGGCTATCCGTCACTTCCGGAAGCTAGACTGGACTATTGGGCATCTATCGAGGACTCTAAGGCTGCCATATGACTTAAGATGGCTGCTATAAGTCTCAACGTGCCGGCTATCCGTCACTTCCGGAAGCTAGATTGGACTATTGGGCAGCTATTAAGGGCTCTAAGGCTGCCATATGACTTAAGATGGCTGCTACAAATCTCATCGAGCCGGCTATCCGTCACTTTCGGAAGCTAGACTGGACTATTGAGCATCTATCAACGACTCGAAGGCTGCCATATGACTTAAGATCGCTGCTACAAGTCTCATCGAGCCGGCTATCCGTCACTTCCGGAAGCTAGATTGGACTATTGGGCAGCTATCAAGGGCTCTAAGGCTGCCATATGACTTAAGATGGCTGCTACAAATCTCATCGAGCCGGCTATCCGTCACTTCCGGAAGCTAGATTGGACTATTGGGCATCTATCAAGGACTCTAAGGCTGCCATATGACTTAAGATGACTGCTACAAGTCTCAAAATCGCGGCTCTAAGTCCCTTGCGGCAGCTAGTTTGGACTATTGGGCATCCTTCAAGGACCCTAAGGCTGCCATATAACTTAAGATGACTGCTACAAGTCTCATCGAGCCGGCTATCCGTCACTTCCGGAAGCTAGACTGGACTATTGAGCATCTATCAACGACTCTAAGGCTGCCAAATGACTTAAGATCGCTGCTACAAGTCTCATCGAGCCGGCTATCCGTCACTTCCGGAAGCTAGATTGGACTATTGGGCAGCTATCAAGGACTCTAAGGCTGCCATATGACTTAAGATGGCTGCTACAAATCTCATCGAGCCGGCTATCCGTCACTTCCGGAAGCTAGACTGGACTATTGGGCATCTATCAAGGACTCTAAGGCTGCCATATGACTTAAGATGGCTGCTATAAGTCTCAACGTGCCGGCTATCCGTCACTTCCGGAAGCTAGATTGGACTATTGGGCAGCTATTAAGGGCTCTAAGGCTGCCATATGACTTAAGATGGCTGCTACAAATCTCATCGAGCCGGCTATCCGTCACTTCCGGAAGCTAGACTGGACTATTGAGCATCTATCAACGACTCTAAGGCTGCCAAATGACTTAAGATCGCTGCTACAAGTCTCATCGAGCCGGCTATCCGTCACTTCCGGAAGCTAGATTGGACTATTGGGCAGCTATTAAGGGCTCTAAGGCTGCCATATGACTTAAGATGGCTGCTACAAATCTCATCGAGCCGGCTATCCGTCACTTCCGGAAGCTAGACTGGACTATTGGGCATCTATCAAGGACTCTAAGGCTGCCATATGACTTAAGATGACTGCTACAAGTCTCAAAATCGCGGCTCTAAGTCCCTTGCGGCAGCTAGTTTGGACTATTGGGCATCCTTCAAGGACCCTAAGGCTGCCATATGACTTAAGATGGCTGCTACAAGTCTCAACGTGCCGGCTATCCGTCACTTCGGGAAGCTAGATTGGACTATTGGGCAGCTATAAAGGGCTCTAAGGCTGCCAAATGACTTTACATGACTCCTACAAGTCTCAAAATCGCGGCTCTAAGTCCCTTGCGGCAGCTAGTTTGGATTATTGGGCATCCTTCAAGGACCCTAAGGCTGCCATATAACTTCAGATGGCTGCTACAAGTCTCAACGTGCCGGCTGTCCGTCACTTCCGGAAGCTAGATTGGACTATTGGGCAGCTATAAAGGGCTCTAAGGCTGCCAAATGACTTAAGATAACTGCTACAAGTCTCAAAATCGCGGCTCTAAGTCCCTTGCGGCAGCTTGTTTGGACTATTGGGCATCCTTCAAGGACCCTAAGGCTGCCATATGACTTAAGTTGACTGCTACAAATCTCAACGTGCCGGCTATCCGTCACTTCCGGAAGCTAGACTGGACTATTGAGCATCTATCAACGACTCCAAGGCTGCCAAATGACTTAAGATCGCTGCTACAAGTCTCATCGAGCCGGCTATCCGTCACTTCCGGAAGCTAGATTGGACTATTGGGCAGCTATTAAGGGCTCTAAGGCTGCCATATGACTTAAGATGGCTGCTACAAATCTCATCAAGCCGGCTATCCGTCACTTCCGGAAGCTAGACTGGACTATTGGGCATCTATCAACGACTCTAAGGCTGCCAAATGACTTAAGATCGCTGCTACAAGTCTCATCGAGCCGGCTATCCGTCACTTCCGGAAGCTAGATTGGACTATTGGGCAGCTATTAAGGGCTCTAAGGCTGCCATATGACTTAAGATGGCTGCTACAAATCTCATCGAGCCGGCTATCCGTCACTTCCGGAAGCTAGATTGGACTATTGGGCATCTATCAAGGACTCTAAGGCTGCCATATGACTTAAGATGACTGCTACAAGTCTCAAAATCGCGGCTCTAAGTCCCTTGCGGCAGCTTGTTTGGACTATTGGGCATCCTTCAAGGACCCTAAGGCTGCCATATAACTTAAGATGACTGCTACAAGTCTCATCGAGCCGGCTATCCGTCACTTCCGGAAGCTAGATTGGACTATTGGGCAGCTATTAAGGGCTCTAAGGCTGCCATATGACTTAAGATGGCTGCTACAAATCTCATCGAGCCGGCTATCCGTCACTTGCGGAAGCTAGATTGGACTATTGGGCATCTATCAAGGACTCTAAGGCTGCCATATGACTTAAGATGGCTGCTACAAGTCTCATCGAGCCGGCTATCCGTCACTTCCGGAAGCTAGATTGGACTATTGGGCAGCTATTAAGGGCTCCAAGGCTGCCATATGACTTAAGATGGCTGCTACAAATCTCATCGAGCCGGCTATCCGTCACTTGCGGAAGCTAGACTGGACTATTGGGCATCTATCAAGGACTCTAAGGCTGCCATATGACTTAAGATGGCTGCTATAAGTCTCAACGTGCCGGCTATCCGTCACTTCCGGAAGCTAGATTGGACTATTGGGCAGCTATTAAGGGCTCTAAGGCTGCCATATGACTTAAGATGGCTGCTACAAATCTCATCGAGCCGCCTATCCGTCACTTCCGGAAGCTAGACTGGACTATTGAGCATCTATCAACGACTCTAAGGCTGCCAAATGACTTAAGATCGCTGCTACAAGTCTCATCGAGCCGGCTATCCGTCACTTCCGGAAGCTGGATTGGACTATTGGGCAGCTATTAAGGGCTCTAAGGCTGCCATATGACTTAAGATGGCTGCTACAAATCTCATCGAGCCGGCTATCCGTCACTTCCGGAAGCTAGACTGGACTATTGGGCATCTATCAAGGACTCTAAGGCTGCCATATGACTTAAGATGACTGCTACAAGTCTCAAAATCGCGGCTCTAAGTCCCTTGCGGCAGCTTGTTTGGACTATTGGGCATCCTTCAAGGACCCTAAGGCTGCCATATGACTTAAGATGGCTGCTACAAGTCTCAAAATCGCGTCTCTAAGTCCCTTTCGGCAGCTAGTTTGAACTATTGGACATCCTTCAAGGACTCTAAGGCTTCCATATAACTTAAGATCGCTGCTACAAATCTCATGGAGCCGGCTATCCGTCACTTCCGGAAGCTAGATTGCACTATTGGGCAGCTATCAAGGACTCAAAGGCTGCCATATGACTTAAGTTGACTGCTACAAATCTCATGGAGCCGGCTATCCGTCACTTGCGGAAGCTAGACTGGACTATTGGGCATCTATCAAGGACTCTAAGGCTGCCATATGACTTAAGATGGCTGCTACAAATCTCATCGAGCCGGCTATCCGTCACTTCCGGAAGCTAGATTGGACTATTGGGCATCTATCAAGGACTCTAAGGCTGCCATATGACTTAAGATGGCTGCTACAAATCTCATCGAGCCGGCTATCCGTCACTTCCGGAAGCTAGACTGGACTATTGGGCATCTATCAAGGACTCTAAGGCTGCCATATGACTTAAGATGACTGCTACAAGTCTCAACGTGCCGGCTGTCCGTCACTTCCGGAAGCTAGATTGGACTATTGGGCATCTATCAAGGACTCTAAGGCTGCCATATGACTTAAGATGGCTGCTACAAATCTCATCGAGCCGGCTATTCGTCACTTCCGGAAGCTAGACTGGACTATTGGGCATCTATCAAGGACTCTAAGGCTGCCATATGACTTAAGATGGCTGCTACAAATCTCATCAAGCCGGCTATCCGTCACTTCCGGAAGCTAGATTGGACTATTGGGCATCTATCAAGGACTCTAAGGCTGCCATATGACTTAAGATGGCTGCTACAAATCTCATCGAGCCGGCTATCCGTCACTTCCGGAAGCTAGATTGGACTATTGGGCATTCTTCAAAGACCCTAAGGCTGCCATATAACTTAAGATGACTGCTACAAGTCTCAAAATCGCGTCTCTAAGTCCCTTTCGGCAGCTAGTTTGGACTATTGGACATATTTCAAGGACTCTAAGGCTGCCATATAACTTAAGATCGCTGCTACAAATCTCATTGAGCCGGCTATCCGTCACTTCCGGAAGCTAGATTGGACAATTGGGCATTCTTCAAAGACCCTAAGGCTGAAATATGACTTAAGATGGCTGCTACAAGTCTCAACGTGCCGGCTATCCGTCACTTCCGGAAGCTAGATTGGACTATTGGGCAGCTATTAAGGGCTCTAAGGCTGCCATATGACTTAAGATGGCTGCTAAAAATCTCATCGAGCCGGCTATCCGTCACTTCCGGAAGATAGACTGGACTATTGGGCATCTATCAAGGACTCTAAGGCTGCCATATGACTTAAGATGGCTGCTACAAATCTCATCGAGCCGGCTATCCGTCACTTCCGGAAGATAGACTGGACTATTGGGCATCTATCAAGGACTCTAAGGCTGCCATATGACTTAAGATGATTGCTACATGTCTCAAAATCGCGGCTCTAAGTCCCTTCCTGCAGCTAGTTTGGACTATTGGGCATCCTCTAAGGACCCTAAGGCTCCCATATGAATTAAGATGGCTGCTATAAGTCTCAACGTGCTGGCTATCCGTCACTTCCGGAAGCTAGATTGGACTATTGGGCATCTATCAAGGACTCTAAGGCTGCCATATGATTTAAGATGACTGCTACCAGTCTCAAAATCGCGGCTCTAAGTCCCTTGCGGCAGCTAGTTTGGATTATTGGGCATCCTTCAAGGACCCTAAGGCTGCCATATAACTTCAAATGGCTGCTACAAGTCTCAACGTGCCGGCTGTCCGTCACTTCCGGAAGCTAGATTGGACTATTGGGCAGCTATAAAGGGCTCTAAGGCTGCCAAATGACTTAAGATAACTGCTACAAGTCTCAAAATCGCGGCTCTAAGTCCCTTGCGGCAGCTTGTTTGGACTATTGGGCATCCTTCAAGGACCCTAAGGCTGCCATATAACTTAAGATGACTGCTACAAGTCTCAACGTGCCGGCTGTCCGTCACTTCCGGAAGCTAGATTGGACTATTGGGCAGCTATAAAGGGCTCTAAGGCTGCCAAATGACTTAAGATGACTGCTACAAATCTCAATATCGCGGCTCTAAGTCCCTTGCGGCAGCTAGTTTGGACTACTGGGCATCCTTCAAGGACCCTAAGGCTGCCATATGACTTAAGATAGCTGCTATAAGTCTCAACGTGCCGGCTATCCGTCACTTTCGGAAGCTAGATTGGATTATTGGGCATCCTTCAAGGACCCTAAGGCTGCCATATAGCTTAATATGACTGCTACAAGTCTCAAAATCGCGTCTCTAAGTCCCTTTCGGCAGCTAGTTTGAACTATTGGACATCCTTCAAGGACTCTAAGGCTTCCATATAACTTAAGATCGCTGCTACAAATCTCATGGAGCCGGCTATCCGTCACTTCCGGAAGCTAGATTGCACTATTGGGCAGCTATCAAGGACTCAAAGGCTGCCATATGACTTAAGTTGACTGCTACAAATCTTATGGAGCCGGCTATCCGTCACTTGCGGAAGCTAGACTGGACTATTGGGCATCTATCAAGGACTCTAAGGCTGCCATATGACTTAAGATGGCTGCTATAAGTGTCAACGTGCCGGCTATCCGTCACTTCCGGAAGCTAGATTGGACTATTGGGCAGCTATTAAGGGCTCTAAGGCTGCCATATGACTTAAGATGGCTGCTACAAATCTCATCAAGCCGGCTATCCGTCACTTCCGGAAGCTAGACTGGACTATTGAGCATCTATCAACGATTCTAAGGCTGCCAAATGACTTAAGATCGCTGCTACAAGTCTCATCGAGCCGGCTATCCGTCACTTCCGGAAGCTAGATTGGACTATTGGGCAGCTATTAAGGGCTCTAAGGCTGCCATATGACTTAAGATGGCTGCTACAAATCTCATCGAGCCGGCTATCCGTCACTTCCGGAAGCTAGATTGGACTATTGGGCATCTATCAAGGACTCTAAGGCTGCCATATGACTTAAGATGACTGCTACAAGTCTCAAAATCGCGGCTCTAAGTCCCTTGCGGCAGCTTGTTTGGACTATTGGGCATCCTTCAAGGACCCTAAGGCTGCCATATAACTTAAGATGACTGCTACAAGTCTCATCGAGCCGGCTATCCGTCACTTCCGGAAGCTAGACTGGACTATTGAGCATCTATCAACGACTCTAAGGCTGCCAAATGACTTAAGATCGCTGCTACAAGTCTCATCGAGCCGGCTATCCGTCACTTCCGGAAGCTAGATTGGACTATTGGGCAGCTATTAAGGGCTCCAAGGCTGCCATATGACTTAAGATGGCTGCTACAAATCTCATCGAGCCGGCTATCCGTCACTTGCGGAAGCTAGACTGGACTATTGGGCATCTATCAAGGACTCTAAGGCTGCCATATGACTTAAGATGGCTGCTATAAGTGTCAACGTGCCGGCTATCCGTCACTTCCGGAAGCTAGATTGGACTATTGGGCAGCTATTAAGGGCTCTAAGGCTGCCATATGACTTAAGATGGCTGCTACAAATCTCATCGAGCCGGCTATCCGTCACTTCCGGAAGCTAGACTGGACTATTGAGCATCTATCAACGATTCTAAGGCTGCCAAATGACTTAAGATCGCTGCTACAAGTCTCATCGAGCCGGCTATCCGTCACTTCCGGAAGCTGGATTGGACTATTGGGCAGCTATTAAGGGCTCTAAGGCTGCCATATGACTTAAGATGGCTGCTACAAATCTCATCGAGCCGGCTATCCGTCACTTCCGGAAGCTAGACTGGACTATTGGGCATCTATCAAGGACTCTAAGGCTGCCATATGACTTAAGATGACTGCTACAAGTCTCAAAATCGCGGCTCTAAGTCCCTTGCGGCAGCTTGTTTGGACTATTGGGCATCCTTCAAGGACCCTAAGGCTGCCATATGACTTAAGATGGCTGCTACAAGTCTCAACGTGCCGGCTATCCGTCACTTCGGGAAGCTAGATTGGACTATTGGGCAGCTATAAAGGGCTCTAAGGCTGCCAAATGACTTTACATGACTCCTACAAGTCTCAAAATCGCGGCTCTAAGTCCCTTGCGGCAGCTAGTTTGGATTATTGGGCATCCTTCAAGGACCCTAAGGCTGCCATATAACTTCAGATGGCTGCTACAAGTCTCAACGTGCCGGCTGTCCGTCACTTCCGGAAGCTAGATTGGACTATTGGGCAGCTATAAAGGGCTCTAAGGCTGCCAAATGACTTAAGATAACTGCTACAAGTCTCAAAATCGCGGCTCTAAGTCCCTTGCGGCAGCTTGTTTGGACTATTGGGCATCCTTCAAGGACCCTAAGGCTGCCATATGACTTAAGTTGACTGCTACAAATCTCAACGTGCCGGCTATCCGTCACTTCCGGAAGCTAGACTGGACTATTGAGCATCTATCAACGACTCCAAGGCTGCCAAATGACTTAAGATCGCTGCTACAAGTCTCATCGAGCCGGCTATCCGTCACTTCCGGAAGCTAGATTGGACTATTGGGCAGCTATCAAGGACTCAAAGGCTGCCATATGACTTAAGTTGACTGCTACAAATCTCATCGAGCCGGCTGTCCGTCACTTCCGGAAGCTAGATTGGACTATTGGGCAGCTATAAAGGGCTCTAAGGCTGCCAAATGACTTAAGATGGCTGCTATAAGTCTCAACGTGCCGGCTATCCGTCACTTCTAGAAGCTAGATTGGACTATTGGGCATCCTTCAAGGACCCTAAGGCTGCCATATAACTTAAGATGACTGCTACAAGTCTCAAAATCGCGTCTCTAAGTCCCTTTCGGCAGCTAGTTTGGACTATTGGACATATTTCAAGGACTCTAAGGCTGCCATATAACTTAAGATCGCTGCTACAAATCTCATCGAGCCGGCTATCCGTCACTTCCGGAAGATAGACTGGACTAATGGGCATCTATCAAGGACTCTAAGGCTGCCATATGACTTAAGATGATTGCTACAAGTCTCAAAATCGGGGCCTTAAGCCTTCCTCCCCCCAATTTTGGATATTTGGGCATTTTTTGAAGGGGGGGGAAGAAAATTTTATTTATGGATATGTATGTATGGTTGGCGGGTGCCAATAGACTTCCTTCTCGAATGGTGGGTGAGTCTGTGGAGTTTGGTGTATTAAAACGCACGGTTCTTTCGTTTGAATCTATGTGTCTTTATTTGTGTTCACAGAACTCGCGAACTTGGGAATTTTCGAGTGGAAAAATATACTTGTGTGGAAATTTCGGGGGGTCGAACGCGTCCGATTTCAATGGCGGTTTTCATTAATACTGCCGGTCATTTAGCATAGTGTGACCGCCCTCGCGTTGCCCCGAAATCCCCCCTCGATCTGGCGTGAACATGCCGCCCCCATTGCAACAAGTTGCAATTGCCACTCTGGGCATACATGAAAGGATGAGGAGCGGCCGCGTTCTGGATCGCCTAGATGCCGCAGGAGCCGGAAAGAATCCAGCCGAAGACGGTGCTTTGGGCGGCTGGGGTGCCGCTCTGCCCCGGCACACAACCTGGTTGGATGACCTCAGGATAGAGGTCTGCACCAAGCACTACGGAGACGGATGAGGGGCGGTGGAACTCCGGGTCTGCCAGCACTAGGTGTCGGAATTTTCCACGCACCGAGTCGGATACCTCCCGGATGGGGGTACGAACTTGAAGGTCGGGCTCCACCTTGAAAACGACCTCCTTTTGGAAGTCTGGGTCGGTCTTTGACCCGAGCACGGCTGTGCACGCGCGGTCGTTCCCGACTGGACCGATGGCTAGACCCAGAGCCTTCGCGAACGAAGCGTTGACACGGCTCATCGGGCTGCACGCGTCCAGGAGGACCCGGGTGTCAAACTGCTTGACTCCGTTGCCTAGTCGCACCACGGCAGTGGGCATCACTACAGTCGACCTGGACTGCAGGAGGGAGTTCAGCGTGGGCGCTTGGGACGGATCGCGAGCGGAGGGGGACTTGTCGGAACGCCGCTGGGAGGAGCGCTGCCGTGAAGGCTGGTCATCTGACCGCCTGGGGGACCGACGTCTTGGGGTCTGGTCAGCCATGTGGAGGAGCGTGTGGTGGCTCTGCCCACACCGTCGGCATCCGTCGGGACTGCGGCAGGACTCGCCCGAATGCTCGTGGGCCAGGCAGTTGGGGCAGTACTTGTTCACAAGTACTGCACGCAGGCGCTTCTCCGCGCGTAGGTTTAGGAATCGCCGGCACTGGCGGAGGGCGTGGACTCCTCGACAGACCCGGCACCTATAGGAGTCGACTCCGCGGATGCGGTGGGTCTCCTCACGGGTGCGGGTGGTACGCCTTGGGGCCATTGCGATTGGATTGTAGCGAGAGTCTAGAATGGGAGCAAACTGGGTTAGTTATTGTCGCGGAGACGGACACAGGACATTGAGACGATGACACGCAACGGAACACAGGATAGGTAGGAGGACGTTACGGCTTGGAGGTGTCCGGGACGAGCTCGCTATCGCTATGTAGAAGGATAAGCTTCGCGACCGGTCGTCGGATGGACCCGCGCGAAGTCCTAACATCGACAACCCGGACCAGCCCGTCGGCACCGGAATGCCGACCTTCCACTCGGCCTAGACGCCACTCGGTTGGTGGCAGATTGTCTTCCGAGACGATAACGAGATCGCCGATCTGCAGGTTGCGATCCGGGGCCTTCCATTTGTGCCGTTTTTGGAGCTCTCGAAGGTACTCCTCCTTCCAACGACGACAAAAGTTCTGGTGGAGTGCCTTCAGACGTTGCCACCGGTTGATCACGGACATGGGATCGACGTGAATCTCCGGCTCCGCAATGGATATGAGGGGCCCCCCACTAGGAAGTGTCCGGGGGTTAACGCCAACAAGTCTGACGGATCCTCACTCATGGGGGAGATTGGACGCGAGTTCAAACATGCCTCGATCCGACACAGGAGTGTGGACAACTCCTCCATAGTGTACCTCATCGTCGAAGACCCCTTGTAGAACAAGGCCTTGAAGCTCTTCACCCCCGCTTCCCACAATCCGCCCATATGGGGTGCGCCGGGTGGAATGAAATGCCAGGAGAGGATGTGTTGGCTGAAGGAGTTCAGTATGCATCCTTTGGTGGCGTCCAGGAAGTCCTTCTCTAAGGCTTTGGAGGCTCCAACGAAAGTCTTGCCATTATCGGAATAAATGCGCTGAGGGCACTGGCGACGGGCTACGAATCGGGAGAATGCAGCCAGGAATTTTTCGGTGGTGAGATCCGACGTGGCTTCGAGGTGGATTGCCCTTGTACTGAAGCACACAAAGACGCACACGTACCCTTTGGTGATGAGGCAGGCTCTGCCAGTGAAATTCTTGATTTCGAATGGACCCGCGAAATCAATACCGGTATGGGTGAAGGGTCTGGAGAATGTGGTGCGCTCACGAGGGAGGTCTCCCATCATCTGGGTCAGCTGCCGTCGCCTGTGGAGGATACAGGGCTTGCAGCCTCGGATGTGGGCCTTGATAAGGTTCGCAATCCTTGGAATCCAGAATTTTGCACGAAGATACCGTATCATCAGCTGATTGCCTCCATGCAGGGTGATGCGATGCGCGAAATCGACGAGCAGGCGCGTCAGACGGGCGCCGTACGGGAGCAAAATGGGATGACGCTCATCGTACGTTAAGGATTCGGACGCCCGAAGCCGCCCACCGGACCGGAGAATCCCATGTTGATCCAGGAATGGGTTGAGGTTGAGCAGCTTGCTTGAAGACGGAAGTGGTTGCTTCTCAGTGAGACGTCCGATTTCCGTGGAGTACTCATCGCGCTGGGTGGCCCGAATAAGCACTCTCTCCGCTGTCAGCATCTCTTCCTTGCTGAGCTGGGTTGTGGGGGGAAGAGAGGCCCTCGGCCGCATGAATCGCTGGACGTATGCGATCACCCTCAGGGCTCTGCCGTAATTGGAGAAGCGCTCGATGACGCCCCCGTCGGTGTCGTCGCGGATATGTGACACTGGATTCGTTGCTCGAGGTCTGTGTCAGGGACGTCGGATATGGATGTAGGCCAACTGTCGGGGGGTTGCAGCAGCCAGTGTGGTCCGTGCCACCATAGCTTGCTGGCCGCCAAGTCGTCAGCGGAGACTCCACGGCTAGCGAGATCCGCCGGGTTGTCTTCGGACCGCACATGAGACCAATCCTGGATGTTGGTGCTTCTAGATATGGAGGACACTCGGTTAGCAACAAAGGTGGACCAGCTGCAGGGGGCTTGGCTAGCCAAGCCAACACAATGGTGGAGTCGGTCCAGAAATGGACGTTGGAAGGCGAGATGGGGAGATTGGGGACCACCGCTGCGCACAAGTCTGCCAGGAGGACCGCGCCGCACAACTCCAGTCGTGGCAGGGAGACCGTTTTAACTGGAGCCACTCGGGTCTTGGCAGTTAGCAGATGGACGCTCGCCTCATTCTGGTGCTGAACCCGCACGTATAGGGCTGCTCCGTACGCCTTTTGAGACGCGTCACAAAAGCCGTGTAGGTCCCACTTCAATTTGGTGCCAATTCCTAACCACCGAGGGATACGTACTCGGCTAAGACCTGGATAGTCTTGGAGAAATTCTGCCACTGCATCAGTAGAAGCGAAGGGAGCGGATCATCCCATCCGAGCTCGGTCAACCAAATCTGCTGCATAAAGATTTTTGCTCGAACTACGAACGGTGCCAGCCACCCGGCTGGGTCGAACAGCTTTGCGATGTGAGAGAGGACTTCGCGTTTGGAGACCGTTTCCTGGAGTTGGAGCGCCGTTACGGCGAAGAAGAAGCAGTCACTGGTAGCTCGCCAGCGGATGCCCAATGTCTTGGCCGTGCTTGCATCTTCTAGCTCGAGAAAGTCGGCATGGAGCAGGTGCTCCCTAGGAATGGCGTGGAGCACCTCCTTCTTGTTGGATGTCCATTTTCGCAGCGGGAACCCAGCTGAGCTGAGTGCTGTCTGGAGTTCCTGGATGATGGCGCGTGCTTCCGCCATCGTGTGAGCGCCAGCGAGGACGTCATCTACATACATGTAGTGACGGAGGATTTCACTTGCCTTTGGATATAGCTGTCGCACTTCGTGCGCCAGCTGCAGCAGGACTCTGATCGCCAAGAACGGGGCGCAATTAACGCCGAAGGTGACCGTTTGGAGCTCGTAATCGTTCAGAGTCCCGTCGCGCTCGCGGTATAGGATCCGCTGGAAAGGCGTGTGTTTGGGGTCGACCAGGATTTGTCGATACATCTGCGTGATGTCTGCATTAAAGACGAATTGGAAGAATCGCCATTTGAGGATCTGGAGCGTCAGATCAGCTTGGAGTGTGGGGCCGGTATGTAAGGCGTCATTCAAGCTGATCCCTCTGGTGGATGGACTTGAGGCGTTGAAGACGACTCGAACCTTAGTGGTGGTGCTCTCGGGTTTGAACACAGCGTGATGGGGGAGATAAAAGTTGTCACAAGTTGCGGGAGGAGTTACCCGAATCATGTGACCCAAATCGGCGTATTCTTGCAACACGGCATCGTATTGCCTCTTTAGCTCTGGATTTTTCTGGAGGCGAGCTTCGTTCCTCAGGAATTGAGCCAAGGCGATGGATCTGGAATGACCCAGCTCTATATGCTTTGGATCCTTGAACGGGAGAGAGACCACATAACGCCCATCCTTCCTTCTCTTGGTCGTCTCTTGGAACATTTGCTCGCAAATTCGATCTTCTTCCTTTTCCGGCTTCGCTGGGAGATCTTCCACCTCCCAAAACTTGGTGAGAAGCTCATCAAGTTTTGCCTCTGGCGGACCCGTCTGAACGGTGTAAACCGGCCGCGGATGGTGTGAGTCGGTCAGGATAGCCCCACACACCACCCAGCCAAACATGGTTTCGATCCCGATCAGGCCGCCTCCGATATCCTTCTTGATGCGTTCGCCGAGGATCGACCGGAAGGCATCCACACCGATGATCAGATCGACTGGTGCTGGCTTGTTAAAATGCGGGTCAGCCAGAGGGAGGTCGAGGGTACTGACCTGGATCGGATCAGGGAAGGCGCATCTCGGCATGGTGCCAGTCAACTTCGGCAGGACCAAGGCTAGCACCTCGATCTGGAAACCTCGATTGCATGGAGCGGATAGGGTCAACAGACATGCCTTCTCTGCCCCGCCGGCGTCGCATTCACCCATGCCGGTGATGCCTGCGCGGAACGGGTAGTGTGGAGGCCGGACCAAATTGAACACACGTTCAGATAGAAAGCTGGAGTCAGCTCCTGAGTCAACCTTATGGCAGCGCGCATATTCGGATTAAGTGGCAGGCGATTGTGCCCAGACCTGCGGGTTATCTTGAGGGAGTATAAAGGCACATCTTGTTCAAGGCCTGCGCTCTCTCGCGCTTCGAAAATAGTCAAAGCGTCGCATACGGCAATAAAATCCGTCAGAGCCATGTCGGCACGTGCGCGAAATTCTTGCGAACGGGATCGCGTGATCACGGGTGACTCAGGAGAGGTCACGACTAAGGAGGGAACGCGAGAAGCGGATTTGGCGAATCCCGATTTGCCGGAGGAGGAGCGCGAAGTAGGAGATGCGCTGCGGGGTCGCGATGCAGACGGAGAGCCGGAAGGGTTACGCCTGATGGTGGATGGCGTGCTAAGCGCCTTGGGTTTAGAAGGCGGGGTGGAAGGGGACGCGTTGCGGCCCGGAACTGGGAGGCTAGCTGATTTCTTGCTCGCCTTGGAGGGGTCGATTGACATAATCGACGTCGTTGAGCGGGATAAGGGCTACCGAGAAAGGGTATTCTCTGCCCTAGCGGATATCGGAATGAAGGAGAGACGAGTGGACTGTATGTTTTAATGAACGTACGCGAGTATACACGTCGAAAATCGGGGATTATAAGGAATATATAAATATAGGAATATTATCATAGGCTGGAAAGGAAACGTTATTTTATATTATAAATGTGGAGGAAAGCGCCAATTTCGCTTATAAGGATATATAATGAAATTTGTTAGTTTAATTTATAATATAAGTATGGACAACAAAAACGTGTATCTTTCCTACAAGGATATGTAGGCGTATATTGAAATATTGGGGAAAATTTTTATTATAAGGATATATAATAAAAAAAGGTTGTTTTTTTTGTAGGTTAATTTCGAAAACAATCTTCCTTATAAGGATATATAAGGGAAATATTCTTCCACTACAAAATAAAAATATCGCTGCAAGGGATGTCGCTTGGATTAAAGGACGCACTAATGAGCGGCTCGCAATGGGTTTGAGCCGGTCGGTGGTGTGGCGTGTGCTCGGGTTGGATTAAATTTGGTGGTTTTCCTTTTTTGTCTCTTAGTACCTCAGACGTTATTTTTTTTTTGTTTTATGTATTTATTGTTGTGTTGGCGAGTTTGGCCGGAAAAAATAGGTCTAAGGTCGCTAGGATATGGCGAGTCCTTGGGATAATTGCCGATAAAAAATTTTTTTATAACAAAAAGGAATTGGAATTATTTACTTCGGACTTGATTGAAGCGCCAAAAAAACACCAAATATTAAATTTTCGCACTTTGTTCGCCGTTCACACCGGAACCGAATATTTGTGGTTTTTTTTTTTTTTTTTATTTATTTTTTACTCAAAGTGGCCAATAATATTTTTTTGCGACAATCTAAATTAATTTTTAAATTAATTTAATTATTTCTGAGTCAAAAATATGTGACTTAGCAGAAAAAGGCTAAAGTCGTGACTCAGTCACGACTTTGAGCTCGCGGGCCACCACTAACAGCGAATCAGCTGGTAGGCCTTTGTTTGGACTTTAAGTGTGAAACAAAAATTAATTTTTATCGCGTTGTGGAATATTTTCGTTGTGTTGCGTCGAAATTAATTGCGGAAAGCCAAAAACGGAGTGGCCTGCAATAGTTGTGGGACCGTAGTGCGAGTGGCGGAGCAATGGAACGACACTGGTGCACATATGACAAGTGTGTCTGCCGGTCGTTTGGCTTGCCGCCCGATTTTTTTCGGCCCGCTTTAGATCTTTAAATTTTTTTTTCATCAAGTTTTGCCTCTGGCGGACCCGTCTGAACGGTGTAAACCGGCCGCGGATGGTGTGAGTCGGTCAGGATAGCCCCACACACCACCCAGCCAAACATGGTTTCGATCCCGATCAGGCCGCCTCCGATATCCTTCTTGATGCGTTCGCCGAGGATCGACCGGAAGGCATCCACACCGATGATCAGATCGACTGGTGCTGGCTTGTTAAAATGCGGGTCAGCCAGAGGGAGGTCGAGGGTACTGACCTGGATCGGATCAGGGAAGGCGCATCTCGGCATGGTGCCAGTCAACTTCGGCAGGACCAAGGCTAGCACCTCGATCTGGAAACCTCGATTGCATGGAGCGGATAGGGTCAACAGACATGCCTTCTCTGCCCCGCCGGCGTCGCATTCACCCATGCCGGTGATGCCTGCGCGGAACGGGTAGTGTGGAGGCCGGACCAAATTGAACACACGTTCAGATAGAAAGCTGGAGTCAGCTCCTGAGTCAACCATTGCACGGACATGAAAAACTTCGCCTAAGTGGCTGAGGGTCACGATTGCAGTGCCTAGCAGACCCCCTGCCTGGGGTGGACGCGATATACCCTAAGGCGTTTAGCGGCTGCTGGCTGGTTGACGGACCATCACCGGAATCGGGTCGCTGTAGATGCGAAGCGGATGGCGCACTGGGAGGGTGGTCAATATGCAACAAGGTATGATGACGCTCCTTGCAAATATGGCAATTGTGCGCACTGGAGCAGTCCTTGACCTGATGACCACGCGCAAAGCAGTTTAGGCATAAGCCTTGTTGCCTTATGGTCTCAGAGCGCTTGGGGACGGCCATGTCGTTGAACCGTGGACACACGCGTATCGGATGGTTCTCCTTGTTGCAGAGTTTACAGGAGGCCGGTTTGGGAAGGGCCTTCGCGGGAAATGCCTGTACTCGCACGGCCGCGGCGGACTTGCGAGGGACGAATTGGGAGACCGGAGCGCTCTGAGTCGACTGATGGTCATCGGTGGCCTCGAGCACACGATAGCGATCAGTAAGGAAATTATTCAACTCTTCCCATGAGGACACTGCTGTTTTATTCGGAACGGATTGTTCCCACAGCAGGATAGTGGATTTGGGCAGCTTACTGGTACAGATCGCGATGAGAAGGATATCCCAATTCTCTGTACTGGCCCCCGAACGTTCAAGGGCTGTCAGACACCCTTGAAACGTCGTTTGCAGTTGCCTAAGAGCCTTCGCTGACTCCTGAGCAACCACGGGAATTTGTAGGAGCTGCTTGGCCTGCGTCATGATGAGCAGCCGACTGTTCTCATAACGCGCGGAAAGGTTCTCCCATGCGGACTGGAAGCCTTCATTAGTCAAAGGGGATTTGGACACGATCCCCGGGCTTCCCCTCGTGTTTTGGAGTTTAAGTGGTATAGTTTCTCCACTTCCGCTAAGCACGGATTGTTGATGTATATGGCCGTAAAAAGGTCACGGAACGTAGGCCAGGCCAGGCTATCCCCTTCGAAAACCTCAACCTCACATGGAGGCAATCTATGGCCTCGGGATGGCGGAACGATTGGAGGTCGAGAGGGAGCGGGAGCGTTTAAAGCGGACAACTGCTCGATTCGCTGCCCGAACGCTGTAGCGCCACGCACGTATACCATGTAGCAGTACTCGTGCTTAGCCTTCACCGTACTGAGCATTATTTGGCTCTCCTCATCGTCTTTGGCCGTGAAGGCCTTATGGCAGCGCGCATATTCGGATTCAATATTGGCCCAGAGCGACTTGATTTGCTCCATGTGTATCTTGAGGGAGTATAAAGGCACATCTTGTTCAAGGCCTGCGCTCTCTCGCGCTTCGAAAATAGTCAAAGCGTCGCATACGGCAATAAAATCCGTCAGAGCCATGTCGGCACGTGCGCGAAATTCTTGCGAACGGGATCGCGTGATCACGGGTGACTCAGGAGAGGTCACGACTAAGGAGGGAACGCGAGAAGCGGATTTGGCGAATCCCGATTTGCCGGAGGAGGAGCGCGAAGTAGGAGATGCGCTGCGGGGTCGCGATGCAGACGGAGAGCCGGAAGGGTTACGCCTGATGGTGGATGGCGTGCTAAGCGCCTTGGGTTTAGAAGGCGGGGTGGAAGGGACGCGTTGCGGCCCGGAACTGGGAGGCTAGCTGATTTCTTGCTCGCCTTGGAGGGGTCGATTGACATAATCGACGTCGTTGAGCGGGATAAGGGCTACCGAGAAAGGGTATTCTCTGCCCTAGCGGATATCGGAATGAAGGAGAGACGAGTGGACTGTATGTTTTAATGAACGTACGCGAGTATACACGTCGAAAATCGGGGATTATAAGGAATATATAAATATAGGAATATTATCAGAGGCTGGAAAGGAAACGTTATTTTATATTATAAATGTGGAGGAAAGCGCCAATTTCGCTTATAAGGATATATAATGAAATTTGTTAGTTTAATTTATAATATAAGTATGGACAACAAAAACGTGTATCTTTCCTACAAGGATATGTAGGCGTATATTGAAATATTCGGGGAAAATTTTTATTATAAGGATATATAATAAAAAAGGGGTTTTTTTTTGTAGGTTAATTTCGAAAACAATCTTCCTTATAAGGATATATAAGGAAATATTCTTCCACTACAAAATAAAAATATCGCTGCAAGGGATGTCGCTTGGATTAAAGGACGCACTAATGAGCGGCTCGCAATGGGTTTGAGCCGGTCGGTGGTGTGGCGTGTGCTCGGGTTGGATTAAATTTGGTGGTTTTTCTTTTTTGTCTCTTAGTACCTCAGACGTTATTTTTTTTGTTTTATGTATTTATTGTTGTGTTGGCGAGTTTGGCCGGAAAAAATAGGTCTAAGGTCGCTAGGATATGGCGAGTCCTTGGGATAATTGCCGATAAAAAATCTTTTTATAACAAAAAGGAATTGGAATTATTTACTTCGGACTTGATGAAGCGCCAAAAAAACACCAAATATTAAATTTTCGCACTTTGTTCGCCGTTCACACCGGAACCGAATATTTGTGGTTTTTTTTTTTTTATTTATTTTTACTCAAAGTGGCCAATAATATTTTTTTTGCGACAATGTAAATTAATTTTTAAATTAATTTAATTATTTCTGAGTCAAAAATATGTGACTTAGCAGAAAAAGGCTAAAGTCGTGACTCAGTCACGACTTGAGCTCGCGGGCCACCACTAACAGCGAATCAGCTGGTAGGCCTTTGTTTGGACTTTAAGTGTGAAACAAAAATTTATTTTTATCGCGTTGTGGAATATTTTCGTTGTGTTGCGTCGAAATTAATTGCGGAAAGCCAAAAACGGAGTGGCTGCAATAATTGTTGGACCGTAGTGCGAGTGGCGGAGCAATGGAACGACACTGGTGCACATATGACAAGTGTGTCTGCCGGTGCGGCCGCGATTTTTTTCGGACTTTAATTTTTTTTTTTTTTTTTAGAATTTTGGATCGCACACGGATTAAAACCACAAAGAAGCACAACACAATTAGCCCACGGTAAGTGGCTTGAGAAACACACAACGCGATATTAATTTTTTTCACACTTTGCAGATGGCGACTGCTGGACATATATGTATGTAGTGATGTACCGATGTACATACATACATAAATATGGGAATGGAAATTGGAAGAAACGCGCACTTTATCACGATGGACAGACACAGGATAGGTCGGAGTGGTAAAGTGAGACCTTTGGAGAGGTCACGTATGGGCATACAAGGGCTTAAAAGGTGGAAAGGTCGCTATAGAGGAGCGAAAATTCTCACCTTTAAGGGTGTATGCGGGTGAGTGTTAGTCAAAGGAAATAATAATAAAGTGTACTACTTAACAGATTTCCACCGATGCGATGCTGGCTGAGCGGAAGGATATCCGGCTCGAAGGACCAAATGTTCGTAGGGGGCGGAAAGCTTCTTTATATATGGATATGTATGTATGGTTGGCGGGTGCCAATAGACTTCCTTCTCGAATGGTGGGTGAGTCTGTGGAGTTTGGTGTATTAAAACGCACGGTTCTTTCGTTTGAATCTATGTGTCTTTATTTGTGTTCACAGAACTCGCGAACTTGGGAATTTTCGAGTGGAAAAATATACTTGTGTGGAAATTTCGGGGGTCGAACGCGTCCGATTTCAATGGCGGTTTTAAAATGTATTTATAGGGGACCCCTTCCAATCATTAATACTGCCGGTCATTTAGCATAGTGTGACCGCCCCCGCGTTGGCCCAAAACCCTCCCTCCTCCCCCTCCCGGCGTGAACAGGCATCCTCTAAGGACCCTAAGGCTGCCATATGAATTAAGATGGCTGCTATAAGTCTCAATCCTTAGCTTCCGGAAGCTAGATTGGACTATTGGGCATCTATCAAGGACTCTAAGGCTGCCATATGATTTAAGATCGCTGCTACAAGTCTCATCGAGCCGGCTATCCGTCACTTCCGGAAGCTAGATTGGACTATTGGGCAGCTATCAAGGACTCAAAGGCTGCCATATGACTTAAGTTGACTGCTACAAATCTCATCGAGCCGGCTGTCCGTCACTTCCGGAAGCTAGATTGGACTATTGGGCAGCTATAAAGGGCTCTAAGGCTGCCAAATGACTTAACATGACTCCTACAAGTCTCAAAATCGCGTCTCCAAGTCCCTTTCGGCAGCTAGTTTGGACTATTGGGCATCCTTCAAGGACCCTAAGGCTGCCATATGACTTAAGATGGCTGCTACAAGTCTAAACGTGCCGGCTATCCGTCACTTCCGGAAGCTAGATTGGACTATTGGGCAGCTATAAAGGGCTCTAAGGCTGCCAAATGACTTAAGATGACTCCTACAAGTCTCAAAATCGCGTCTCTAAGTCCCTTTCGGCAGCTATTTTGGACTATTGGGCAGCTATCAAGGACTCTAAGGCTGCCATATGACTTAAGATGGCTGCTACAAGTCTCACCGAGCCGGTTCTACGCCATTTCGGGAAGCTAGATTGTTCTATTGGTCATACATCAAGGACTCTAAGGCTGCCATATGACTTAAGTTGACTGCTACAAATCTCATCGAGCCGGCTATCCATCACTTCCGGAAGCTAGACTGGACTATTGCGCATCTATCAAGGACTCTAAGGCTGCCATATGACTTAAGATGATTGCTACAAGTTTCAACGTGCCGGCTATCCGTCACTTCCGGAAGCTAGATTGGACTATTGGGCAGCTATAAAGGGCTCTAAGGCTGCCAAATGACTTAATATAACTGCTACAAGTCTCAAAATCGCGGCTCTAAGTCCCTTGCGGCAGCTTGTTTGGACTATTGGGCATCCTTCAAGGACCCTAAGGCTGCCATATAACTTAAGATGGATGCTACAAGTCTCAACGTGCCGGCTATCCGTCACTTCCGGAAGCTAGACTGGACTATTGAGCATCTATCAACGACTCCAAGGCTGCCAAATGACTTAAGATCGCTGCTACAAGTCTCATCGAGCCGGCTATCCGTCACTTCCGGAAGCTAGATTGGACTATTGGGCAGCTATCAAGGACTCAAAGGCTGCCATATGACTTAAGTTGACTGCTACAAATCTCATCGAGCCGGCTGTCCGTCACTTCCGGAAGCTAGATTGGACTATTGGGCAGCTATAAAGGGCTCTAAGGCTGCCAAATGACTTAACATGACTCCTACAAGTCTCAAAATCGCGTCTCCAAGTCCCTTTCGGCAGCTAGTTTGGACTATTGGGCATCCTTCAAGGACCCTAAGGCTGCCATATGACTTAAGATGGCTGCTACAAGTCTAAACGTGCCGGCTATCCGTCACTTCCGGAAGCTAGATTGGACTATTGGGCAGCTATAAAGGGCTCTAAGGCTGCCAAATGACTTAAGATGACTCCTACAAGTCTCAAAATCGCGTCTCTAAGTCCCTTTCGGCAGCTATTTTGGACTATTGGGCAGCTATCAAGGACTCTAAGGCTGCCATATGACTTAAGATGGCTGCTACAAGTCTCACCGAGCCGGTTCTACGCCATTTCGGGAAGCTAGATTGTTCTATTGGTCATACATCAAGGACTCTAAGGCTGCCATATGACTTAAGTTGACTGCTACAAATCTCATCGAGCCGGCTATCCATCACTTCCGGAAGCTAGACTGGACTATTGCGCATCTATCAAGGACTCTAAGGCTGCCATATGACTTAAGATGATTGCTACAAGTTTCAACGTGCCGGCTATCCGTCACTTCCGGAAGCTAGATTGGACTATTGGGCATCTATCAAGGACTCTAAGGCTGCCATATGACTTATGATGGCTGCTACAAATCTCATCGAGCCGGCTATTCGTCACTTCCGGAAGCTAGACTGGACTATTGGGCATCTATAAAGGACTCTAAGGCTGCCATATGACCTAAGATGGCTACTACAAATCTCATCGAGCCGGCTATCCGTCACTTCCGGAAGCTAGATTGGACTATTGCGCATCTATCAAGGACTCTAAGGCTGCCATATGACTTAAGATGATTGCTACAAGTTTCAACGTGCCGGCTGTCCGTCACTTCCGCAAGCTAGACTGGACTATTGGGCATCTATAAAGGACTCTAAGGCTGCCATATGACTTAAGATGGCTGCTACAAATCTCATCGAGCCGGCTATCCGTCACTTCCGGAAGCTAGATTGACTATTGCGCATCTATCAAGGACTCTAAGGCTGCCATATGACTTAAGATGGCTGCTATAAGTCTCAACGTGCCGGCTATCCGTCACTTCCAGAAGCTAGATTGGACTATTGGGCATCCTTCAAGGACCCTAAGGCTGCCATATAACTTAAGATGACTGCTACAAGTCTCAAAATCGCGTCTCTAAGTCCCTTTCGGCAGCTAGTTTGAACTATTGGACATATTTCAAGGACTATAAGGCTGCCATATAACTTAAGATCGCTGCTACAAATCTCATCGAGCCGGCTATCCGTCACTTCCGGAAGATAGACTGGACTAATGGGCATCTATCAAGGACTCTAAGGCTGCCATATGACTTAAGATGATTGCTACAAGTCTCAAAATCGCGGCTCTAAGTCCCTTCCTGCAGCTAGTTTGGACTATTGGGCATCCTCTAAGGACCCTAAGGCTGCCATATGAATTAAGATGGCTGCTATAAGTCTCAACGTGCCGGCTATCCGTCACTTCCGGAAGCTAGATTGGACTATTGGGCATCTATCAAGGACTCTAAGGCTGCCATATGATTTAAGATGACTGCTACCAGTCTCAAAATCGCGGCTCTAAGTCCCTTGCGGCAGCTAGTTTGGATTATTGGGCATCCTTCAAGGACCCTAAGGCTGCCATATAACTTCAGATGGCTGCTACAAGTCTCAACGTGCCGGCTGTCGGTCACTTCCGGAAGCTAGATTGGACTATTGGGCAGCTATAAAGGGCTCTAAGGCTGCCAAATGACTTAAGATAACTGCTACAAGTCTCAAAATCGCGGCTCTAAGTCCCTTTCGGCAGCTTGTTTGGACTATTGGGCATCCTTCAAGGACCCTAAGGCTGCCATATAACTTAAGATGACTGCTACAAGTCTCAAAGTGCCGCCATATGACTTAAGTTGACTGCTACAAATCTCATGGAGCCGGCTATCCGTCACTTCCGGAAGCTAGACTGGACTATTGGGCATCTATCAAGGACTCTAAGGCTGCCATATGACTTAAGATGGCTGCTATAAGTCTCAACGTGCCGGCTATCCGTCACTTCCGGAAGCTAGATTGGACTATTGGGCATCCTTCAAGGACCCTAAGGCTGCCAAATGACTTAAGATGACTCCTACAAGTCTCAAAATCGCGTCTTTAAGTCCCTTTCGGCAACTAGTTTGGACTATTGGGCAGCTATCAAGGACCCTAAGGCTGCCATGTGACTTAAGATGGCTGCTACAAGTCTCATCGAGCCGGTTCTACGCCATTTCGGGAAGCTAGATTGGACTATTGGTCATACATCAAGGACTCTAAGGCTGCCATATAACTTAAGATCGCTGCTACAAATCTCATCGAGCCGGCTATCCGTCACTTCCGGAAGCTAGATTGGCCTATTGGGCAGCTATCAAGGACTCAAAGGCTGCCATATGACTTAAGTTGACTGCTACAAATCTCATCGAGCCGGCTATCCGTCACTTCCGGAAGCTAGACTGGACTATTGGGCATCTATCAAGGACTCTAAGGCTGCCATATGACTTAAGATGGCTGCTACAAATCTCATCGAGCCGGCTATCCGTCACTTCCGGAAGCTAGATTGGACTATTGGGCATCTATCAAGGACTCTAAGGCTGCCATATGACTTAAGATGGCTGCTACAAATCTCATCGAGCCGGCTGTCCGTCACTTCCGGAAGATAGACTGGACTATTGCGCATCTATCAAGGACTCTAAGGCTGCCATATGACTTAAGATGATTGCTACAAGTTTCAACGTGCCGGCTGTCCGTCACTTCCGGAAGCTAGATTGGACTATTGGGCATCTATCAAGGACTCTAAGGCTGCCATATGACTTATGATGGCTGCTACAAATCTCATCGAGCCGGCTATTCGTCACTTCCGGAAGCTAGACTGGACTATTGGGCATCTATAAAGGACTCTAAGGCTGCCATATGACTTAAGATGGCTGCTACAAATCTCATCGAGCCGGCTATCCGTCACTTCCGGAAGCTAGATTGGACTATTGCGCATCTATCAAGGACTCTAAGGCTGCCATATGACTTAAGATGGCTGCTATAAGTCTCAACGTGCCGGCTATCCGTCACTTCCAGAAGCTAGATTGGACTATTGGGCATCCTTCAAGGACCCTAAGGCTGCCATATAACTTAAGATGACTGCTACAAGTCTCAAAATCGCGTCTCTAAGTCCCTTTCGGCAGCTAGTTTGGACTATTGGACATATTTCAAGGACTCTAAGGCTGCCATATAACTTAAGATCGCTGCTACAAATCTCATCGAGCCGGCTATCCGTCACTTCCGGAAGCTAGATTGGACTATTGGGCATTCTTCAAAGACCCTAAGGCTGAAATATGACTTAAGATGGCTGCTACAAGTCTCAACGTGCCGGCTATCCGTCACTTCCGGAAGCTAGATTGGACTATTGGGCAGCTATTAAGGGCTCTAAGGCTGCCATATGACTTAAGATGGCTGCTAAAAATCTCATCGAGCCGGCTATCCGTCACTTCCGGAAGATAGACTGGACTATTGGGCATCTATCAAGGACTCTAAGGCTGCCATATGACTTAAGATGGCTGCTACAAATCTCATCGAGCCGGCTATCTGTCACTTCCGGAAGATAGACTGGACTATTGGGCATCTATCAAGGACTCTAAGGCTGCCATATGACTTAAGATGATTGCTACAAGTCTCAAAATCGCGGCTCTAAGTCCCTTCCTGCAGCTAGTTTGGACTATTGGACATCCTCTAAGGACCCTAAGGCTGCCATATGAATTAAGATGGCTGCTATAAGTCTCAACGTGCTGGCTATCCGTCACTTCCGGAAGCTAGATTGGACTATTGGGCATCTATCAAGGACTCTAAGGCTGCCATATGATTTAAGATGACTGCTACCAGTCTCAAAATCGCGGCTCTAAGTCCCTTGCGGCAGCTAGTTTGGATTATTGGGCATCCTTCAAGGACCCTAAGGCTGCCATATAACTTAAGATGACTGCTACAAGTCTCAACGTGCCGGCTGTCCGTCACTTCCGGAAGCTAGATTGGACTATTGGGCAGCTATAAAGGGCTCTAAGGCTGCCAAATGACTTAAGATAACTGCTACAAGTCTCAAAATCGCGGCTCTAAGTCCCTTGCGGCAGCTTGTTTGGACTATTGGGCATCCTTCAAGGACCCTAAGGCTGCCATATAACTTAAGATGATTGCTACAAGTCTCAACGTGCCGGCTGTCCGTCACTTCCGGAAGCTAGATTGGACTATTGGGCAGCTATAAAGGGCTCTAAGGCTGCCAAATGACTTAAGATGACTGCTACAAGTCTCAAAATCGCGGCTCTAAGTCCCTTGCGGCAGCTAGTTTGGACTATTGGGCATCTATCAAGGACCCTAAGGCTGCCATATGACTTAAGATGGCTGCTACAAGTCTCAACGTGCCGGCTATCCGTCACTTCCGGAAGCTAGATTGGACTATTGGGCAGCTATAAAGGACTCTAAGGCTGCCATATAACTTAAGATGATTGCTACAAGTCTCAACGTGCCGGCTGTCCGTCACTTCCGGAAGCTAGATTGGACTATTGGGCAGCTATAAAGGGCTCTAAGGCTGCCAAATGACTTAAGATGACTGCTACAAGTCTCAAAATCGCGGCTCTAAGTCCCTTGCGGCAGCTAGTTTGGACTATTGGGCATCTATCAAGGACCCTAAGGCTGCCATATGACTTAAGATGGCTGCTACAAGTCTCAACGTGCCGGCTATCCGTCACTTCCGGAAGTTAGATTGGACTATTGGGCAGCTATAAAGGGCTCTAAGGCTGCCATATGACTTAAGTTGACTGCTACAAATCTCATCGAGCCGGCTATCCGTCACTTCCGGAAGCTAGACAGGACTATTGGGCATCTATCAAGGACTCTAAGGCTGCCATATAACTTAAGATCGCTGCTACAAATCTCATCGAGCCGGCTATCCGTCACTTCCGGAAGCTAGATTGGACTATTGGGCAGCTATAAAGGGCTCTAAGGCTGCCATATGACTTAAGTTGACTGCTACAAATCTCATCGAGCCGGCTATCCGTCACTTCCGGAAGCTAGACAGGACTATTGGGCATCTATCAAGGACTCTAAGGCTGCCATATCACTTAAGATGACTGCTACAAGTCTCAAAATCGCTACAAGTCTCAATATCGCGGCTCTAAGTCCCTTCCGGCAGCTAGTTTGGACTATTGGGCATCCTTAAAGGACCCTAATTCTGCCAAATGACTTAAGATGACTGCTACAAGTCTCAAAATCGCGGGTCTAAGTCCCTTGCGGCAGCTAGTTTGGACTATTGGGCATCCTTCGAGGACCCTAAGGCTGCCATATAACTTAAGATGACTGCTACAAGTCTCAAAATCGCGTCTCTAAGTCCCTTTCGGCAGCTTGTTTGGACTATTGGGCATCCTTCAAGGACTCTAAGGCTGCCATATGACTTAAGATGGCTGCTACAAGTCTCAACGTGCCGGCTATCCGTCACTTCCGGAAGCTAGATTGGACTATTGGGCAGCTATAAAGGGCTCTAAGGCTGCCATATGACTTAAGATGACTGCTACAAGTCTCAAAATCGCGGCTCTAAGTCCCTTTCGGCAGCTTGTTTGGACTATTGGGCATCCTTCAAGGACCCTAAGGCTGCCATATGACTTAAGATGGCTGCTACAAGTCTCATCGAGCCGGTTCTACGCCATTTTGGGAAGCAAGATTGGACTATTGGGCATCTATCAAGGACTCTAAGGCTGCCATATGACTTAAGATGGCTGCTATAAGTCTCAACGTGCCGGCTATCCGTCACTTCCGGAAGCTAGATTGGACTATTGGGCAGCTATAAAGGGCTCTAAGGCTGCCAAATGACTTAACATGACTCCTACAAGTCTCAAAATCGCGTCTCTAAGTCCCTTTCGGCAGCTAGTTTGGACTATTGGGCAGCTATCAAGGACCCTAAGGCTGCCATATGACTTAAGATGGCTGCTACAAGTCTCATCGAGCCGGTTCTACGCCATTTCGGGAAGCAAGATTGGACTATTGGGCATCTATCAAGGACTCTAAGGCTGCCATATGACTTAAGATGGCTGCTATAAGTCTCAACGTGCCGGCTATCCGTCACTTCCGGAAGCTAGATTGGACTATTGGGCATCCGTCAAGAACCCTAAGGCTGCCATATAACTTAAGATGACTGCTACAAGTCTCAAAATCGCTACAAGACTCAATATCGCGGCTCTAAGTCCCTTGCGGCAGCTAGTTTGGACTATTGGGCATCCTTCAAGGACCCTAAGGCTGCCAAATGACTTAAGATGACTGCTACAAGTCTCAAAATCGCGACTTTAAGTCCCTTGCGGCAGCTAGTTTGGACTATTGGGCATCCTTCAAGGACCCTAAGGCTGCCATATAACTTAAGATGACTGCTACAAGTCTCAAAATCGCGGCTCTAAGTCCCTTTCGGCAGCTTGTTTGGACTATTGGGCATCCTTCAAGGACTCTAAGGCTGCCATATGACTTAAGATGGCTGCTACAAGTCTCAACGTGCCGGCTATCCGTCACTTCCGGAAGCTAGATTGGACTATTGGGCAGCTATAAAGGGCTCTAAGGCTGCCAAATGACTTAACATGACTCCTACAAGTCTCAAAATCGCGTCTCTAAGTCCCTTTCGGCAGCTAGTTTGGACTATTGGGCAGCTATCAAGGACCCTAAGGCTGCCATATGACTTAAGATGGCTGCTACAAGTCTCATCGAGCCGGTTCTACGCCATTTCGGGAAGCTAAATTGGACTATTGGTCATACATCAAGGACTCTAAGGCTGCCATATGACTTAAGTTGACTGCTACAAATCTCATCGAGCCGGCTATCCGTCACTTCCGGAAGCTAGACAGGACTATTGGGCATCTATCAAGGACTCTAAGGCTGCCATATGACTTAAGATGGCTGCTTCAAATCTAATCGAGCCGGCTATCCGTCACTTCCGGAAGCTAGATTGGACTATTGGGCATCTATTAAGGACTCTAAGGCTGCCATATGACTTAAGATTGCTGCTACAAATCTCATCGAGCCGGCTATTCGTCACTTCCGGAAGCTAGACTGGACTATTGGGCATCTATCAAGGACTCTAAGGCTGCCATATGACTTAAGATGGCTGCTAAAAATCTCATCGAGCCGGCTATCCGTCACTTCCGGAAGCTAGATTGGACTATTGCGCATCTATCAAGGACTCTAAGGCTGCCATATGACTTAACATGATTGCTACAAGTCTCAACGTGCCGGCTGTCCGTCACTTCCGGAAGCTAGATTGGACTATTGGGCAGCTATAAAGGGCTCTAAGGCTGCCAAATGACTTAAGATGACTGTTACAAGTCTCAAAATCGCGGCTCTAAGTCCCTTGCGGCAGCTAGTTTGGACTATTGGGCATCCTTCAAGGACCCAAAGGCTGCCATATAACTTAAGATGACTGCTACAAGTCTCAAAATCGCGTCTCTAAGTCCCTTACGGCAGCTAGTTTGGACTATTGGGCATTCTTCAAGGACCCTAAGACTGCCATATGACTTAAGATGGCTGCTATAAGTCTCAACGTGCCGGCTATCCGTCACTTCCAGAAGCTAGATTGGACTATTGGGCATCCTTCAAGGACCCTAAGGCTGCCATATAACTTAAGATGACTGCTACAAGTCTCAAAATCGCGTATCTAAGTCCCTTTCGGCAGCTAGTTTGGACTATTGGACATCCTTCAAGGACTCTAAGGCTGCCATATAACTTAAGGTCGCTGCTACAAGTCTCATCGAGCCGGCTATCCGTCACTTCCGGCAGATAGACTGGACTATTGGGCATCTATCAAGGACTCTAAGGCTGCCATATGACTTAAGATGGCTGCTACAAATCTCATCGAGCCGGCTATCCGTCACTTCCGGAAGATAGACTGGACTATTGGGCATCTATCAAGGACTCTAAGGCTGCCATATGACTTAAGATGGCTGCTACAAATCTCATCGAGCCGGCTATCCGTCACTTCCGGCAGATAGACTGGACTATTGGGCATCTATCAAGGACTCTAAGGCTGCCATATGACTTAAGATGGCTGCTACAAATCTCATCGAGCCGGCTATCCGTCACTTCCGGAAGATAGACTGGACTATTGGGCAGCTATTAAGGGCTCTAAGGCTGCCATATGACTTAAGATGGCTGCTACAAATCTCATCGAGCCGGCTATCCGTCACTTCCGGCAGATAGACTGGACTATTGGGCATCTATCAAGGACTCTAAGGCTGCCATATGACTTAAGATGGCTGCTACAAATCTCATCGAGCCGGCTATCCGTCACTTTCGGAAGATAGACTGGACTATTGGGCATCTATCAAGGACTCTAAGGCTGCCATATGACTTAAGATGGTTGCTACAAGTCTCAAAATAACGGCTCTAAGTCCCTTCCTGCAGCTAGTTTGGACTATTGGGCATCCTCTAAGGACCCTAAGGCTGCCATATGACTTAAGATGGCTGCTATAAGTCTCAACGTGCCGGCTATCCGTCACTTCCGGAAGCTAGATTGGACTATTGGGCATCTATCAAGGACTCTAAGGCTGCCATATGACTTAAGATGACTGCTTCCAGTCTCAAAATGGCGGCTCTAAGTCCCTTGCGGCAGCTAGTTTGGATTACTGGGCATCCTTCAAGGACCCTAAGGCTGCCATATAACTTCAGATGCCTGCTACAAGTCTCAACGTGCCGGCTGTCCGTCACTTCCGGAAGCTAGATTGGACTATTGGGCAACTATAAGGGCTCTAAGGCTGCCAAATGACTTAAGATGACGGCTACAAGTCTCAATATCGCGGCTCTAAGTCCTTTGCGGCAGCTTGTTTGGACTATTGGGCATCCTTCAAGGACCCTAAGACTGCCATATAACTTAAGATGGCTGCTACAAGTCTCAACGTGCAGGCTATCCGTCACTTCCAGAAGCTAGATTGGACTATTGGGTATCCTTCAAGGACCCTAAGGCTGCCATATAACTTAAGATGACTGCTACAAGTCTCAAAATCGCGTCTCTAAGTCCCTTTCGGCAGCTAGTTTGGACTATTTGACATCCTTCAAGGACTCTAAGGCTGCCATATAACTTAAGATCGCTGCTACAAATCTCATCGAGCCGGCTATCCGTCACTTCCGAAAGATAGATTGGACTATTGGGCAGCTATCAAGGACTCAAAGGCTGCCATATGACTAAAGTTGACTGCTACAAATCTCATCGAGCCGGCTATCCGTCACTTCCGGAAGCTAGACTGGACTATTGGGCATCTATTAAGGACTCTAAGGCTGCCATATGACTTAAGATGGCTGCTATAAGTCTCAACGTGCCAGCTATCCGTCACTTCCGGAAGTTAGATTGGACTATTGGGCAGCTATCAAGGAATCTAAGGCTGCCAAATAACTTAAGGTCGCTGCTACAAGTCTCATCGAGCCGGCTATCCGTCACTTCCGGAAGGTAGATTGGACTATTGGGCATCTATCAAGGACTCAAAGGCTGCCATATGACTAAAGTTGACTGCTACAAATCTCATCGAGCCGGCTATCCGTCACTTCCGGAAGCTAGACTGGACTATTGGGCATCTATTAAGGACTCTAAGGCTGCCAAATGACTTAAGATGACTGCTACAAGTCTCAAAATCGCGGCTCTAAGTGCCTTGCGGCAGCTAGATTGGACTATTGGGCAGCTATCAAGGACTCAAAGGCTGCCATATGACTTAAGTTGACTGCTACAAATCTCATCGAGCCGACTATCCGTCACTTCCGGAAGCTAGATTGGACTATTGGGCATCTATCAAGGACTCTAAGGCTGCCATATGACTTAAGATGGCTGCTACAATTCTCATCGAGCCGGCTCTAGATTAGACTATTGGGCAGCTATCAAGGAATCTAAGGCTGCCATATGACTTAAGATGACTGCTACAAGTCTCAAAATCGCGGCTCTAAGTCCCTTGCGGCAGCTAGATTGGACTATTGGGCAGCTATCAAGGACTCAAAGGCTGCCATATGACTTAAGTTGACTGCTACAAATCTCATCGAGCCGACTATCCGTCACTTCCGGAAGCTAGATTGGACTATTGGGCATCTATCAAGGACACTAAGGCTGCCATATGACTTAAGATGGCTGCTACAAGTCTCATCGAGCCGGCTCTAGATTAGACTATTGGGCAGCTATCAAGGACTCAAAGGCTGCCATATGACTTAAGTTGACTGCTACAAATCTCATCGAGCCGGCTATCCGTCACTTCCGGAAGCTAGACTGGACTATTGGGCATCTATCAAGGACTCTAAGGCTGCCATATGACTTAAGATGACTGCTACAAGTCTCAAAATTGCGGCTCTAAGTCCCTTGCGGCAGCTAGTTTGGACTATTGGGCATCCTTCAAGGACCCTAAGGCTGCCATATAACTTAAGATGACTGCTACAAGTCTCATCGAGCCGGCTATCCGTCACTTCCCGAAGCTAGATTGGACTATTGGGAATCTATCAAGGGCTCTAAGGCTGCCAAATGACTTGAGATCGCTGCTACAAGTCTCATCGAGCCGGCAATCCGTCACTTCCGGAAGCTATATTGGACTATTGGGCATCTATCATGGACTCTAAGGTTGACAAATAACTTAAGGTCGCTGCTACAAGTCTCATCGAGCCGGTTATCCGTCACTTCCGGAAGCTAGTTTGGACTATTGGGCATCCTTCAAGGACCCTAAGGCTTCCATATGAATTAAGATGGCTACTACAAGTCTCATCGAGCCGGCTCTAGATTAGACTATTGGGCAGCTATCAAGGAATCTAAGGCTGCCATATGACTTAAGATGACTGCTACAAGTCTCAAAATCGCGGCTTTAAGTCCCTTGCGGCAGCTAGATTGGACTATTGTGCAGCTATCAAGGACTCAAAGGCTGCCATATGACTTAAGTTGACTGCTACAAATCTCATCGAGCCGACTATCCGTCACTTCCGGAAGCTAGATTGTACTATTGGGCATCTATCAAGGACTCTAAGGCTGCCATATGACTTAAGATGGCTGCTACAAGTCTCATCGAGCCGGCTATAGATTAGACTATTGGGCAGCTATCAAGGAATCTAAGGCTGCCATATGACTTAAGATGACTGCTACAAGTCTCAAAATCGCGGCTCTAAGTCCCTTGCGGCAGCTAGATTGGACTATTGGGCAGCTATCAAGGACTCAAAGGCTGCCATATGACTTAAGTTGACTGCTACAAATCTCATCGAGCCGACTATCCGTCACTTCCGGAAGCTAGATTGGACTATTGGGCATCTATCAAGGACTCTAAGGCTGCCATATGACTTAAGATGGCTGCTACAAGTCTCATCGAGCCGGTCTAGATTAGACTATTGGGCAGCTATCAAGGACTCAAAGGCTGCCATATGACTAAAGTTGACTGCTACAAATCTCATCGAGCCGGCTATCCGTCACTTCCGGAAGCTAGACTGGACTATTGGGCATCTATTAAGGACTCTAAGGCTGCCATATGACTTAAGATGGCTGCTATAAGTCTCAACGTGCCAGCTATCCGTCACTTCCGGAAGTTAGATTGGACTATTGGGCAGCTATCAAGGAATCTAAGGCTGCCAAATAACTTAAGGTCGCTGCTACAAGTCTCATCGAGCCGGCTATCCGTCACTTCCGGAAGGTAGATTGGACTATTGGGCATCTATCAAGGACTCAAAGGCTGCCATATGACTAAAGTTTGGCTGCTACAAATCTCATCGAGCCGGCTATCCGTCACTTCCGGAAGCTAGACTGGACTATTGGGCATCTATTAAGGACTCTAAGGCTGCCAAATGACTTAAGATGACTGCTACAAGTCTCAAAATCGCGGCTCTAAGTGCCTTGCGGCAGCTAGATTGGACTATTGGGCAGCTATCAAGGACTCAAAGGCTGCCATATGACTTAAGTTGACTGCTACAAATCTCATCGAGCCGACTATCCGTCACTTCCGGAAGCTAGATTGGACTATTGGGCATCTATCAAGGACTCTAAGGCTGCCATATGACTTAAGATGGCTGCTGCAAGTCTCATCGAGCCGGCTCTAGATTAGACTATTGGGCAGCTATCAAGGAATCTAAGGCTGCCATATGACTTAAGATGACTGCTACAAGTCTCAAAATCGCGGCTCTAAGTCCCTTGCGGCAGCTAGATTGGACTATTGGGCAGCTATCAAGGACTCAAAGGCTGCCATATGACTTAAGTTGACTGCTACAAATCTCATCGAGCCGACTATCCGTCACTTCCGGAAGCTAGATTGGACTATTGGGCATCTATCAAGGACTCTAAGGCTGCCATATGACTTAAGATGGCTGCTACAAGTCTCATCGAGCCGGCTCTAGATTAGACTATTGGGCAGCTATCAAGGACTCAAAGGCTGCCATATGACTTAAGTTGACTGCTACAAATCTCATCGAGCCGACTATCCGTCACTTCCGGAAGCTAGATTGGACTATTGGGCATCTATCAAGGACTCTAAGGCTGCCATATGACTTAAGATGGCTGCTACAAGTCTCATCGAGCCGGCTCTAGATTAGACTATTGGGCAGCCATCAAGGACTCTAAGGCTGCCATATGACTTAAGATGACTGCTACAAGTCTCAAAATCGCTGCTCAAAATCCCTTCCGGCAGCTAGATTGGACTATTGGGCAGCTATCAAGGACTCTAAGGCTGCCAAATAAATTAAGGTCGCTGCTACAAATCTCATCGAGCCGGCTATCCGTCACTTCCGGAAGCTAGATTGGACTATTGGGCATCCATCAAGGACTCTAAGGCTGCCATATGACTTAAGATGACTGCTACAAGTCTCAAAATCGCGGCTCTAAATGCCTTGCGGCAGCTAGATTGGACTATTGGGCATCTATCAAGGACTCTAAGGCTGCCATATGACTTAAGATGGCTGCTACAAATCTCATCGAGCCGGCTATCCGTCACTTCCGGAAGATAGACTGGACTATTGGGCATCTATCAAGGACTCTAAGGCTGCCATATGACTTAAGATGATTGCTACAAGTCTCAAAATCACGGCTCTAAATCCCTTCCTGCAGCTAGTTTGGACTATTGGGCATCCTCTCTAGGACCCTAAGGCTGCCATATGACTTAAGATGGCTGCTATAAGTCTCAACGTGCCGGCTATCCGTCACTTCCGGAAGCTAGATTGGACTATTGGGCATCTATCAAGGACTCTAAGGCTGCCATATGACTTAAGATGACTGCTTCCAGTCTCAAAATGGCGGCTCTAAGTCCCTTGCGGCAGCTAGTTTGGATTACTGGGCATCCTTCAAGGACCCTAAGGCTGCCATATAACTTCAGATGCCTGCTACAAGTCTCAACGTGCCGGCTGTCCGTCACTTCCGGAAGCTAGATTGGACTATTGGGCAACTATAAGGGCTCTAAGGCTGCCAAATGACTTAAGATGACGGCTACAAGTCTCAATATCGCGGCTCTAAGTCCTTTGCGGCAGCTTGTTTGGACTATTGGGCATCCTTCAAGGACCCTAAGACTGCCATATAACTTAAGATGGCTGCTACAAGTCTCAACGTGCAGGCTATCCGTCACTTCCAGAAGCTAGATTGGACTATTGGGTATCCTTCAAGGACCCTAAGGCTGCCATATAACTTAAGATGACTGCTACAAGTCTCAAAATCGCGTCTCTAAGTCCCTTTCGGCAGCTAGTTTGGACTATTTGACATCCTTCAAGGACTCTAAGGCTGCCATATAACTTAAGATCGCTGCTACAAATCTCATCGAGCCGGCTATCCGTCACTTCCGAAAGATAGATTGGACTATTGGGCAGCTATCAAGGACTCAAAGGCTGCCATATGACTAAAGTTGACTGCTACAAATCTCATCGAGCCGGCTATCCGTCACTTCCGGAAGCTAGACTGGACTATTGGGCATCTATTAAGGACTCTAAGGCTGCCATATGACTTAAGATGGCTGCTATAAGTCTCAACGTGCCAGCTATCCGTCACTTCCGGAAGTTAGATTGGACTATTGGGCAGCTATCAAGGAATCTAAGGCTGCCAAATAACTTAAGGTCGCTGCTACAAGTCTCATCGAGCCGGCTATCCGTCACTTCCGGAAGGTAGATTGGACTATTGGGCATCTATCAAGGACTCAAAGGCTGCCATATGACTAAAGTTGACTGCTACAAATCTCATCGAGCCGGCTATCCGTCACTTCCGGAAGCTAGACTGGACTATTGGGCATCTATTAAGGACTCTAAGGCTGCCAAATGACTTAAGATGACTGCTACAAGTCTCAAAATCGCGGCTCTAAGTGCCTTGCGGCAGCTAGATTGGACTATTGGGCAGCTATCAAGGACTCAAAGGCTGCCATATGACTTAAGTTGACTGCTACAAATCTCATCGAGCCGACTATCCGTCACTTCCGGAAGCTAGATTGGACTATTGGGCATCTATCAAGGACTCTAAGGCTGCCATATGACTTAAGATGGCTGCTACAATTCTCATCGAGCCGGCTCTAGATTAGACTATTGGGCAGCTATCAAGGAATCTAAGGCTGCCATATGACTTAAGATGACTGCTACAAGTCTCAAAATCGCGGCTCTAAGTCCCTTGCGGCAGCTAGATTGGACTATTGGGCAGCTATCAAGGACTCAAAGGCTGCCATATGACTTAAGTTGACTGCTACAAATCTCATCGAGCCGACTATCCGTCACTTCCGGAAGCTAGATTGGACTATTGGGCATCTATCAAGGACACTAAGGCTGCCATATGACTTAAGATGGCTGCTACAAGTCTCATCGAGCCGGCTCTCTAGATTAGACTATTGGGCAGCTATCAAGGACTCAAAGGCTGCCATATGACTTAAGTTGACTGCTACAAATCTCATCGAGCCGGCTATCCGTCACTTCCGGAAGCTAGACTGGACTATTGGGCATCTATCAAGGACTCTAAGGCTGCCATATGACTTAAGATGACTGCTACAAGTCTCAAAATTGCGGCTCTAAGTCCCTTGCGGCAGCTAGTTTGGACTATTGGGCATCCTTCAAGGACCCTAAGGCTGCCATATAACTTAAGATGACTGCTACAAGTCTCATCGAGCCGGCTATCCGTCACTTCCCGAAGCTAGATTGGACTATTGGGAATCTATCAAGGGCTCTAAGGCTGCCAAATGACTTGAGATCGCTGCTACAAGTCTCATCGAGCCGGCAATCCGTCACTTCCGGAAGCTATATTGGACTATTGGGCATCTATCATGGACTCTAAGGTTGACAAATAACTTAAGGTCGCTGCTACAAGTCTCATCGAGCCGGTTATCCGTCACTTCCGGAAGCTAGTTTGGACTATTGGGCATCCTTCAAGGACCCTAAGGCTTCCATATGAATTAAGATGGCTACTACAAGTCTCATCGAGCCGGCTCTAGATTAGACTATTGGGCAGCTATCAAGGAATCTAAGGCTGCCATATGACTTAAGATGACTGCTACAAGTCTCAAAATCGCGGCTTTATAGTCCTTTCGGCAGCTAGATTGGACTATTGTGCAGCTATCAAGGACTCAAAGGCTGCCATATGACTTAAGTTGACTGCTACAAATCTCATCGAGCCGACTATCCGTCACTTCCGGAAGCTAGATTGTACTATTGGGCATCTATCAAGGACTCTAAGGCTGCCATATGACTTAAGATGGCTGCTACAAGTCTCATCGAGCCGGCTCTAGATTAGACTATTGGGCAGCTATCAAGGAATCTAAGGCTGCCATATGACTTAAGATGACTGCTACAAGTCTCAAAATCGCGGCTCTAAGTCCCTTGCGGCAGCTAGATTGGACTATTGGGCAGCTATCAAGGACTCAAAGGCTGCCATATGACTTAAGTTGACTGCTACAAATCTCATCGAGCCGACTATCCGTCACTTCCGGAAGCTAGATTGGACTATTGGGCATCTATCAAGGACTCTAAGGCTGCCATATGACTTAAGATGGCTGCTACAAGTCTCATCGAGCCGGCTCTAGATTAGACTATTGGGCAGCTATCAAGGACTCAAAGGCTGCCATATGACTAAAGTTGACTGCTACAAATCTCATCGAGCCGGCTATCCGTCACTTCCGGAAGCTAGACTGGACTATTGGGCATCTATTAAGGACTCTAAGGCTGCCATATGACTTAAGATGGCTGCTATAAGTCTCAACGTGCCAGCTATCCGTCACTTCCGGAAGTTAGATTGGACTATTGGGCAGCTATCAAGGACTCTAAGGCTGCCAAATAACTTAAGGTCGCTGCTACAAGTCTCATCGAGCCGGCTATCCGTCACTTCCGGAAGGTAGATTGGACTATTGGGCATCTATCAAGGACTCAAAGGCTGCCATATGACTAAAGTTGACTGCTACAAATCTCATCGAGCCGGCTATCCGTCACTTCCGGAAGCTAGACTGGACTATTGGGCATCTATTAAGGACTCTAAGGCTGCCAAATGACTTAAGATGACTGCTACAAGTCTCAAAATCGCGGCTCTAAGTGCCTTGCGGCAGCTAGATTGGACTATTGGGCAGCTATCAAGGACTCAAAGGCTGCCATATGACTTAAGTTGACTGCTACAAATCTCATCGAGCCGACTATCCGTCACTTCCGGAAGCTAGATTGGACTATTGGGCATCTATCAAGGACTCTAAGGCTGCCATATGACTTAAGATGGCTGCTACAAGTCTCATCGAGCCGGCTCTAGATTAGACTATTGGGCAGCTATCAAGGAATCTAAGGCTGCCATATGACTTAAGATGACTGCTACAAGTCTCAAAATCGCGGCTCTAAGTCCCTTGCGGCAGCTAGATTGGACTATTGGGCAGCTATCAAGGACTCAAAGGCTGCCATATGACTTAAGTTGACTGCTACAAATCTCATCGAGCCGACTATCCGTCACTTCCGGAAGCTAGATTGGACTATTGGGCATCTATCAAGGACTCTAAGGCTGCCATATGACTTAAGATGGCTGCTACAAGTCTCATCGAGCCGGCTGTCTAGATTAGACTATTGGGCGCTATCAAGGACTCAAAGGCTGCCATATGACTTAAGTTGACTGCTACAAATCTCATCGAGCCGACTATCCGTCACTTCCGGAAGCTAGATTGGACTATTGGGCATCTATCAAGGACTCTAAGGCTGCCATATGACTTAAGATGGCTGCTACAAGTCTCATCGAGCCGGCTCTAGATTAGACTATTGGGCAGCTATCAAGGAATCTAAGGCTGCCATATGACTTAAGATGACTGCTACAAGTCTCAAAATCGCGGCTCTAAGTCCCTTGCGGCAGCTAGATTGGACTATTGGGCAGCTATCAAGGACTCAAAGGCTGCCATATGACTTAAGTTGACTGCTACAAATCTCATCGAGCCGACTATCCGTCACTTCCGGAAGCTAGACTGGACTATTGGGCATCTATCAAGGTTTCTAAGGCTGCCATATGACTTAAGATGACTGCTACAAGTCTCAAAATTGCGGCTCTAAGTCCCTTGCGGCAGCTAGTTTGGACTATTGGGCATCCTTCAAGGACCCTAAGGCTGCCATATAACTTAAGATGACTGCTACAAGTCTCATCGAGCCGGCTATCCGTCACTTCCCGAAGCTAGATTGGACTATTGGGAATCTATCAAGGGCTCTAAGGCTGCCAAATGACTTGAGATCGCTGCTACAAGTCTCATCGAGCCGGCAATCCGTCACTTCCGGAAGCTATATTGGACTATTGGGCATCTATCATGGACTCTAAGGTTGACAAATGACTTAAGATCGCTGCTACAAGTCTCATCGAGCCTTCTATCCGTCACTTCCGGAAGCTAGATTGGACTATTGGGCATCTATCAAGGACTCTAAGGCTGCCAAATGACTTAAGATCGCTGCTACAAGTCTCATCGAGCCGGTTATCCGTCATTTCCGGAAGCTAGATTGGACTATTGGGCAGCTATCAAGGAATCTTAGGCTGCCAAATAACTTAAGGTCGCTGCTACAAGTCTCATCGAGCCGGTTATCCGTCACTTCCGGAAGCTAGTTTGGACTATTGGGCATCCTTCAAGGACCCTAAGGCTTCCATATGAATTAAGATGGCTACTACAAGTCTCATCGAGCCGGCTCTAGATTAGACTATTGGGCAGCTATCAAGGAATCTAAGGCTGCCATATGACTTAAGATGACTGCTACAAGTCTCAAAATCGCGGCTCTAAGTCCCTTGCGGCAGCTAGATTGGACTATTGTGCAGCTATCAAGGACTCAAAGGCTGCCATATGACTTAAGTTGACTGCTACAAATCTCATCGAGCCGACTATCCGTCACTTCCGGAAGCTAGACTGGACTATTGGGCATCTATCAAGGACTCTAAGGCTGCCATATGACTTAAGATGACTGCTACAAGTCTCAAAATCGCGGCTCTAAGTGCCTTGCGGCAGCTAGATTGGACTATTGGGCATCTATCAAGGACTCTAAGGCTGCCATATGACTTAAGATGGCTGCTACAAATCTCATCGAGCCGGCTATCCGTCACTTCCGGAAGATAGACTGGACTATTGGGCATCTATCAAGGACTCTAAGGCTGCCATATGACTTAAGATGATTGCTACAAGTCTCAAAATAACGGCTCTAAGTCCCTTCCTGCAGCTAGTTTGGACTATTGGGCATCCTCTAAGGACCCTAAGGCTGCCATATGACTTAAGATGGCTGCTATAAGTCTCAACGTGCCGGCTATCCGTCACTTCCGGAAGCTAGATTGGACTATTGGGCATCTATCAAGGACTCTAAGGCTGCCATATGACTTAAGATGACTGCTTCCAGTCTCAAAATGGCGGCTCTAAGTCCCTTGCGGCAGCTAGTTTGGATTACTGGGCATCCTTCAAGGACCCTAAGGCTGCCATATAACTTCAGATGCCTGCTACAAGTCTCAACGTGCCGGCTGTCCGTCACTTCCGGAAGCTAGATTGGACTATTGGGCAACTATAAGGGCTCTAAGGCTGCCAAATGACTTAAGATGACGGCTACAAGTCTCAATATCGCGGCTCTAAGTCCTTTGCGGCAGCTTGTTTGGACTATTGGGCATCCTTCAAGGACCCTAAGACTGCCATATAACTTAAGATGGCTGCTACAAGTCTCAACGTGCAGGCTATCCGTCACTTCCAGAAGCTAGATTGGACTATTGGGTATCCTTCAAGGACCCTAAGGCTGCCATATAACTTAAGATGACTGCTACAAGTCTCAAAATCGCGTCTCTAAGTCCCTTTCGGCAGCTAGTTTGGACTATTTGACATCCTTCAAGGACTCTAAGGCTGCCATATAACTTAAGATCGCTGCTACAAATCTCATCGAGCCGGCTATCCGTCACTTCCGAAAGATAGATTGGACTATTGGGCAGCTATCAAGGACTCAAAGGCTGCCATATGACTAAAGTTGACTGCTACAAATCTCATCGAGCCGGCTATCCGTCACTTCCGGAAGCTAGACTGGACTATTGGGCATCTATTAAGGACTCTAAGGCTGCCATATGACTTAAGATGGCTGCTATAAGTCTCAACGTGCCAGCTATCCGTCACTTCCGGAAGTTAGATTGGACTATTGGGCAGCTATCAAGGAATCTAAGGCTGCCAAATAACTTAAGGTCGCTGCTACAAGTCTCATCGAGCCGGCTATCCGTCACTTCCGGAAGGTAGATTGGACTATTGGGCATCTATCAAGGACTCAAAGGCTGCCATATGACTAAAGTTGACTGCTACAAATCTCATCGAGCCGGCTATCCGTCACTTCCGGAAGCTAGACTGGACTATTGGGCATCTATTAAGGACTCTAAGGCTGCCAAATGACTTAAGATGACTGCTACAAGTCTCAAAATCGCGGCTCTAAGTGCCTTGCGGCAGCTAGATTGGACTATTGGGCAGCTATCAAGGACTCAAAGGCTGCCATATGACTTAAGTTGACTGCTACAAATCTCATCGAGCCGACTATCCGTCACTTCCGGAAGCTAGATTGGACTATTGGGCATCTATCAAGGACTCTAAGGCTGCCATATGACTTAAGATGGCTGCTACAATTCTCATCGAGCCGGCTCTAGATTAGACTATTGGGCAGCTATCAAGGAATCTAAGGCTGCCATATGACTTAAGATGACTGCTACAAGTCTCAAAATCGCGGCTCTAAGTCCCTTGCGGCAGCTAGATTGGACTATTGGGCAGCTATCAAGGACTCAAAGGCTGCCATATGACTTAAGTTGACTGCTACAAATCTCATCGAGCCGACTATCCGTCACTTCCGGAAGCTAGATTGGACTATTGGGCATCTATCAAGGACACTAAGGCTGCCATATGACTTAAGATGGCTGCTACAAGTCTCACCGAGCCGCTCTCTAGATTAGACTATTGGGCAGCTATCAAGGACTCAAAGGCTGCCATATGACTTAAGTTGACTGCTACAAATCTCATCGAGCCGGCTATCCGTCACTTCCGGAAGCTAGACTGGACTATTGGGCATCTATCAAGGACTCTAAGGCTGCCATATGACTTAAGATGACTGCTACAAGTCTCAAAATTGCGGCTCTAAGTCCCTTGCGGCAGCTAGTTTGGACTATTGGGCATCCTTCAAGGACCCTAAGGCTGCCATATAACTTAAGATGACTGCTACAAGTCTCATCGAGCCGGCTATCCGTCACTTCCCGAAGCTAGATTGGACTATTGGGAATCTATCAAGGGCTCTAAGGCTGCCAAATGACTTGAGATCGCTGCTACAAGTCTCATCGAGCCGGCAATCCGTCACTTCCGGAAGCTATATTGGACTATTGGGCATCTATCATGGACTCTAAGGTTGACAAATAACTTAAGGTCGCTGCTACAAGTCTCATCGAGCCGGTTATCCGTCACTTCCGGAAGCTAGTTTGGACTATTGGGCATCCTTCAAGGACCCTAAGGCTTCCATATGAATTAAGATGGCTACTACAAGTCTCATCGAGCCGGCTCTAGATTAGACTATTGGGCAGCTATCAAGGAATCTAAGGCTGCCATATGACTTAAGATGACTGCTACAAGTCTCAAAATCGCGGCTTTAAGTCCCTTGCGGCAGCTAGATTGGACTATTGTGCAGCTATCAAGGACTCAAAGGCTGCCATATGACTTAAGTTGACTGCTACAAATCTCATCGAGCCGACTATCCGTCACTTCCGGAAGCTAGATTGTACTATTGGGCATCTATCAAGGACTCTAAGGCTGCCATATGACTTAAGATGGCTGCTACAAGTCTCATCGAGCCGGCTCTAGATTAGACTATTGGGCAGCTATCAAGGAATCTAAGGCTGCCATATGACTTAAGATGACTGCTACAAGTCTCAAAATCGCGGCTCTAAGTCCCTTGCGGCAGCTAGATTGGACTATTGGGCAGCTATCAAGGACTCAAAGGCTGCCATATGACTTAAGTTGACTGCTACAAATCTCATCGAGCCGACTATCCGTCACTTCCGGAAGCTAGATTGGACTATTGGGCATCTATCAAGGACTCTAAGGCTGCCATATGACTTAAGATGGCTGCTACAAGTCTCATCGAGCCGGCTCTAGATTAGACTATTGGGCAGCTATCAAGGACTCAAAGGCTGCCATATGACTAAAGTTGACTGCTACAAATCTCATCGAGCCGGCTATCCGTCACTTCCGGAAGCTAGACTGGACTATTGGGCATCTATTAAGGACTCTAAGGCTGCCATATGACTTAAGATGGCTGCTATAAGTCTCAACGTGCCAGCTATCCGTCACTTCCGGAAGTTAGATTGGACTATTGGGCAGCTATCAAGGAATCTAAGGCTGCCAAATAACTTAAGGTCGCTGCTACAAGTCTCATCGAGCCGGCTATCCGTCACTTCCGGAAGGTAGATTGGACTATTGGGCATCTATCAAGGACTCAAAGGCTGCCATATGACTAAAGTTGACTGCTACAAATCTCATCGAGCCGGCTATCCGTCACTTCCGGAAGCTAGACTGGACTATTGGGCATCTATTAAGGACTCTAAGGCTGCCAAATGACTTAAGATGACTGCTACAAGTCTCAAAATCGGGGCTCTAAGTGCCTTGCGGCAGCTAGATTGGACTATTGGGCAGCTATCAAGGACTCAAAGGCTGCCATATGACTTAAGTTGACTGCTACAAATCTCATCGAGCCGACTATCCGTCACTTCCGGAAGCTAGATTGGACTATTGGGCATCTATCAAGGACTCTAAGGCTGCCATATGACTTAAGATGGCTGCTACAATTCTCATCGAGCCGGCTCTAGATTAGACTATTGGGCAGCTATCAAGGAATCTAAGGCTGCCATATGACTTAAGATGACTGCTACAAGTCTCAAAATCGCGGCTCTAAGTCCCTTGCGGCAGCTAGATTGGACTATTGGGCAGCTATCAAGGACTCAAAGGCTGCCATATGACTTAAGTTGACTGCTACAAATCTCATCGAGCCGACTATCCGTCACTTCCGGAAGCTAGATTGGACTATTGGGCATCTATCAAGGACACTAAGGCTGCCATATGACTTAAGATGGCTGCTACAAGTCTCATCGAGCCGGCTCTAGATTAGACTATTGGGCAGCTATCAAGGACTCAAAGGCTGCCATATGACTTAAGTTGACTGCTACAAATCTCATCGAGCCGGCTATCCGTCACTTCCGGAAGCTAGACTGGACTATTGGGCATCTATTAAGGACTCTAAGGCTGCCAAATGACTTAAGATGACTGCTACAAGTCTCAAAATCGCGGCTCTAAGTGCCTTGCGGCAGCTAGATTGGACTATTGGGCAGCTATCAAGGACTCAAAGGCTGCCATATGACTTAAGTTGACTGCTACAAATCTCATCGAGCCGACTATCCGTCACTTCCGGAAGCTAGATTGGACTATTGGGCATCTATCAAGGACTCTAAGGCTGCCATATGACTTAAGATGGCTGCTACAAATCTCATCGAGCCGGCTATCCGTCACTTCCGGAAGCTAGACTGGACTATTGGGCATCTATTAAGGACTCTAAGGCTGCCATATGACTTAAGATGGCTGCTATAAGTCTCAACGTGCCAGCTATCCGTCACTTCCGGAAGTTAGATTGGACTATTGGGCAGCTATCAAGGAATCTAAGGCTGCCAAATAACTTAAGGTCGCTGCTACAAGTCTCATCGAGCCGGCTATCCGTCACTTCCGGAAGGTAGATTAGACTATTGGGCAGCTATCAAGGAATCTAAGGCTGCCATATGACTTAAGATGACTGCTACAAGTCTCAAAATCGCGGCTTTAAGTCCCTTGCGGCAGCTAGATTGGACTATTGGGCAGCTATCAAGGACTCAAAGGCTGCCATATGACTTAAGTTGACTGCTACAAATCTCATCGAGCCGACTATCCGTCACTTCCGGAAGCTAGATTGGACTATTGGGCATCTATCAAGGACTCTAAGGCTGCCATATGACTTAAGATGGCTGCTACAAGTCTCATCGAGCCGGCTCTAGATTAGACTATTGGGCAGCTATCAAGGACTCAAAGGCTGCCATATGACTAAAGTTGACTGCTACAAATCTCATCGAGCCGGCTATCCGTCACTTCCGGAAGCTAGACTGGACTATTGGGCATCTATTAAGGACTCTAAGGCTGCCATATGACTTAAGATGGCTGCTATAAGTCTCAACGTGCCAGCTATCCGTCACTTCCGGAAGTTAGATTGGACTATTGGGCAGCTATCAAGGAATCTAAGGCTGCCAAATAACTTAAGGTCGCTGCTACAAGTCTCATCGAGCCGGCTATCCGTCACTTCCGGAAGGTAGATTGGACTATTGGGCATCTATCAAGGACTCAAAGGCTGCCATATGACTAAAGTTGACTGCTACAAATCTCATCGAGCCGGCTATCCGTCACTTCCGGAAGCTAGACTGGACTATTGGGCATCTATTAAGGACTCTAAGGCTGCCAAATGACTTAAGATGACTGCTACAAGTCTCAAAATCGCGGCTCTGGTGCCTTGCGGCAGCTAGATTGGACTATTGGGCAGCTATCAAGGACTCAAAGGCTGCCATATGACTTAAGTTGACTGCTACAAATCTCATCGAGCCGACTATCCGTCACTTCCGGAAGCTAGATTGGACTATTGGGCATCTATCAAGGACTCTAAGGCTGCCATATGACTTAAGATGGCTGCTACAAGTCTCGAGCCGGCTGCTAGATTAGACTATTGGGCAGCTATCAAGGAATCTAAGGCTGCCATATGACTTAAGATGACTGCTACAAGTCTCAAAATCGCGGCTCTAAGTCCCTTGCGGCAGCTAGATTGGACTATTGGGCAGCTATCAAGGACTCAAAGGCTGCCATATGACTTAAGTTGACTGCTACAAATCTCATCGAGCCGACTATCCGTCACTTCCGGAAGCTAGATTGGACTATTGGGCATCTATCAAGGACTCTAAGGCTGCCATATGACTTAAGATGGCTGCTACAAGTCTCATCGAGCCGGCTCTAGATTAGACTATTGGGCAGCTATCAAGGACTCAAAGGCTGCCATATGACTTAAGTTGACTGCTACAAATCTCATCGAGCCGACTATCCGTCACTTCCGGAAGCTAGATTGGACTATTGGGCATCTATCAAGGACTCTAAGGCTGCCATATGACTTAAGATGGCTGCTACAAGTCTCATCGAGCCGGCTCTAGATTAGACTATTGGGCAGCTATCAAGGAATCTAAGGCTGCCATATGACTTAAGATGACTGCTACAAGTCTCAAAATCGCGGCTCTAAGTCCCTTGCGGCAGCTAGATTGGACTATTGGGCAGCTATCAAGGACTCAAAGGCTGCCATATGACTTAAGTTGACTGCTACAAATCTCATCGAGCCGACTATCCGTCACTTCCGGAAGCTAGACTGGACTATTGGGCATCTATCAAGGACTCTAAGGCTGCCATATGACTTAAGATGACTGCTACAAGTCTCAAAATTGCGGCTCTAAGTCCCTTGCGGCAGCTAGATTGGACAATTGGGCATACATCAAGGACTCTAAGGCTGCCATATGACTTAAGATTGCTGCTACAAATCTCATCGAGCCGGCTATCCGTCACTTCCCGAAGCTAGATTGGACTATTGGGAATCTATCAAGGGCTCTAAGGCTGCCAAATGACTTAAGATCGCTGCTACAAGTCTCATCGAGCCGGCAATCCGTCACTTCCGGAAGCTATATTGGACTATTGGGCATCTATCATGGACTCTAAGGTTGACAAATGACTTAAGATCGCTGCTACAAGTCTCATCGAGCCTTCTATCCGTCACTTCCGGAAGCTAGATTGGACTATTGGGCAGCTATCAAGAAATCTAAGGCTGCCAAATGACTTAAGATCGCTGCTACAAGTCTCACCGAGCCGGTTATCCGTCATTTCCGGAAGCTAGATTGGACTATTGGGCAGCTATCAAGGAATCTTAGGCTGCCAAATAACTTAAGGTCGCTGCTACAAGTCTCATCGAGCCGGTTATCCGTCACTTCCGGAAGCTAGTTTGGACTATTGGGCATCCTTCAAGGACCCTAAGGCTTCCATATGAATTAAGATGGCTACTACAAGTCTCATCGAGCCGGCTCTAGATTAGACTATTGGGCAGCTATCAAGGAATCTAAGGCTGCCATATGACTTAAGATGACTGCTACAAGTCTCAAAATCGCGGCTCTAAGTCCCTTGCGGCAGCTAGATTGGACTATTGTGCAGCTATCAAGGACTCAAAGGCTGCCATATGACTTAAGTTGACTGCTACAAATCTCATCGAGCCGACTATCCGTCACTTCCGGAAGCTAGATTGTACTATTGGGCATCTATCAAGGACTCAAAGGCTGCCATATGACTTAAGTTGACTGCTACAAATCTCATCGAGCCGGCTATCCGTCACTTCCGGAAGCTAGACTGGACTATTGGGCATCTATCAAGGACTCTAAGGCTGCCATATGACTTAAGATAACTGCTACAAGTCTCAAAATTGCGGCTCTAAGTCCCTTGCGGCAGCTAGTTTGGACAATTGGGCATCCTTCAAGGACCCTAAGGCTGCCATATAACTTAAGATGACTGCTACAAGTCTCATCGAGCCGGCTATCCGTCACTTCCCGAAGCTAGATTGGACTATTGGGAATCTATCAAGGGCTCTAAGGCTGCCAAATGACTTGAGATCGCTGCTACAAGTCTCATCGAGCCGGCAATCCGTCACTTCCGGAAGCTAGATTGGACTATTGGGCAGCTATCAAGAAATCTAAGGCTGCCAAATGACTTAAGATCGCTGCTACAAGTCTCACCGAGCCGGTTATCCGTCATTTCCGGAAGCTAGATTGGACTATTGGGCAGCCATCAAGGAATTGAAGGCTGCCAAATAACTTAAGGTCGCTGCTACAAGTCTCATCGAGCCGGTTATCCGTCACTTCCGGAAGCTAGTTTGGACTATTGGGCATCCTTCAAGGACCCTAAGGCTTCCATATAAATTAAGATGGCTACTACAAGTCTCATCGAGCCGGCTCTACGCCATTTCGGGAAGCAGGATTGGACTATTGGGAATACATCAAGGACTCTAAGGCTGCCATATGACTTAAGATCGCTGCTACAAATCTCATCGAGCCGGCTATCTGTCACTTCCGGAAGCTAGATTGGACTATTGGGCAGCTATAAGGGCTCTAAGGCTGCCATATAACTTAAGATGACTGCTACAAGTCTCAAAATCGCGTCTCTAAGTCCCTTTCGGCAGCTAGTTTGGACTATTGGACATCCTTCAAGAACTCTAAGGCTGCCATATAACTTAAGATCGCTGCTACAAATCTCATCGAGCCGGCTATCCGTCACTTCCGGAAGCTAGACTGGTCTATTGGGCAGCTATCAAGGAATCTAAGGCTGCCATATGACTTATGTTGACTGCTACAAATCTCATCGAGCCGGCTATCCGTCACTTCCGGAAGCTAGACTGGACTATTGGGCATCTATCAAGGACTCTAAGGCTGCCATACGACTTAAGATGGCTGCTACAAATCTCATCGAGCCGGCTATCCGTCACTTCCGGAAGCTAGATTGGACTATTGGGCATCTATCAAGGACTCTAAGGCTGCCATATGACTTAAGATGATTGCTACAAGTCTCAACGTGCCGGCTGTCCGTCACTTCCGGAAGCTAGATTGGACTATTGGGCAGCTAAAAAGGACTCTAAGGCTGCCAAATGACTTAAGATGACTGCTACAAGTCTCAACGTGCCGGCTGTCCGTCACTTCCGGAAGCTAGATTGGACTATTGGGCAGCTAAAAAGGGCTCTAAGGCTGCCAAATGACTTAAGATGACTGCTACAAGTCTCAAAATCGCGTCTCTAAGTCCCTTTCGGCAGCTAGTTTGGACTATTGGGCAGCTATCAAGGACCCTAAAGCTGCCATATGACTTAAGATGGCTGCTACAAGTCTCATCAAGCCGGTTCTACGCCATTTCGGGAAGCTAGATTGGAGTATTGGTCATACATCAAGGACTCTAAGGCTGCCATATGACTTAAGATCGCTGCTACAAGTCTCATCGAGCCTTCTATCCGTCACTTCCGGAATCTAGTTTGGACTATTGGGCATCCTTCAAGGACCCTAAGGCTTCCATATGAATTAAGATGGCTACTACAAGTCTCATCAAGCCGGTTCTACGCCATTTCGGGAAGCTAGATTGGAGTATTGGTCATACATCAAGGACTCTAAGGCTGCCATATGACTTAAGATCGCTGCTACAAGTCTCATCGAGCCTTCTATCCGTCACTTTCGGAAGCTAGATTGGACTATTGGGCAGCTATCAAGGAATCTAAGGCTGCCAAATAACTTAAGGTCGCTGCTACAAGTCTCATCGAGCCGGCTATCCGTCACTTCCGGAATCTAGTTTGGACTATTGGGCATCCTTCAAGGACCCTAAGGCTTCCATATGAATTAAGATGGCTACTACAAGTCTCATCAAGCCGGTTCTACGCCATTTCGGGAAGCTAGATTGGACTATTGGGCAGCTATCAACGACTCTAAGGCTGCCAAATGACTTAAGATCGCTGCTACAAGTCTCACCGAGACGGTTATCCGTCACTTCCGGAAGCTAGATTGGACTATTGGGCAGCTATCAAGGAATCTAAGGCTGCCAAATAACTTAAGGTCGCTGCTACAAGTCTCATCGAGCCGGCTATCCGTCACTTCCGGAATCTAGTTTGGACTATTGGGCATCCTTCAAGGACCCTAAGGCTTCCATATGAATTAAGATGGCTACTACAAGTCTCATCAAGCCGGTTCTACGCCATTTCGGGAAGCTAGATTGGAGTATTGGTCATACATCAAGGACTCTAAGGCTGCCATATGACTTAAGATCGCTGCTACAAGTCTCATCGAGCCTTCTATCCGTCACTTTCGGAAGCTAGATTGGACTATTGGGCAGCTATCAACGACTCTAAGGCTGCCAAATGACTTAAGATCGCTGCTACAAGTCTCACCGAGACGGTTATCCGTCACTTCCGGAAGCTAGATTGGACTATTGGGCAGCTATCAAGGAATCTAAGGCTGCCAAATAACTTAAGGTCGCTGCTACAAGTCTCATCGAGCCTTCTATCCGTCACTTCCGGAAGCTAGATTGGACTATTGGGCATCTATCAAGGACTCTAAGGCTGCCATATGACTTAAGATGGTTGCTACAAGTCTCAACGTGCCGGCTGTCCGTCACTTCCGGAAGCTAGATTGGACTATTGGGCAGCTATAAAGGACTCTAAGGCTGCCAAATGACTTAAGATGACTGCTACAAGTCTCAACGTGCCGGCTGTCCGTCACTTCCGGAAGCTAGATTGGACTATTGGGCAGCTATAAAGGGCTCTAAGGCTGCCAAATGACTTAAGATGACTGCTACAAGTCTCAAAATCGCGTCTCTAAGTCCCTTTCGGCAGCTAGTTTGGACTATTGGGCAGCTATCAAGGACCCTAAAGCTGCCATATGACTTAAGATGGCTGCTACAAGTCTCATCAAGCCGGTTCTACGCCATTTCGGGAAGCTAGATTGGAGTATTGGTCATACATCAAGGACTCTAAGGCTGCCATATGACTTAAGATCGCTGCTACAAGTCTCATCGAGCCTTCTATCCGTCACTTCCGGAAGCTAGATTGGACTATTGGGCAGCTATCAACGACTCTAAGGCTGCCAAATGACTTAAGATCGCTACTACAAGTCTCACCGAGACGGTTATCCGTCACTTCCGGAAGCTAGATTGGACTATTGGGCAGCTATCAAGGAATCTAAGGCTGCCAAATAACTTAAGGTCGCTGCTACAAGTCTCATCGAGCCTTCTATCCGTCACTTCCGGAAGCTAGATTGGACTATTGGGCATCTATCAAGGACTCTAAGGCTGCCATATGACTTAAGATGATTGCTACAAGTCTCAACGTGCCGGCTGTCCGTCACTTCCGGAAGCTAGATTGGACTATTGGGCAGCTATAAAGGACTCTAAGGCTGCCAAATGACTTAAGATGACTGCTACAAGTCTCAACGTGCCGGCTGTCCGTCACTTCCGGAAGCTAGATTGGACTATTGGGCAGCTATAAAGGGCTCTAAGGCTGCCAAATGACTTAAGATGACTGCTACAAGTCTCAAAATCGCGTCTCTAAGTCCTTTTCGGCAGCTAGTTTGGACTATTTTGCATCCTTCAAGGACCCTAAGGCTGCCATATGACTTAAGATGGCTGCTACAAGTCTCATCAAGCCGGTTCTACGCCATTTCGGGAAGATAGATTGGAGTATTGGTCATACATCAAGGACTCTAAGGCTGCCATATGACTTAAGATCGCTGCTACAAGTCTCATCGAGCCTTCTATCCGTCACTTCCGGAAGCTAGATTGGACTATTGGGCAGCTATCAACGACTCTAAGGCTGCCAAATGACTTAAGATCGCTGCTAAAAGTCTCACCGAGCCGGTTATCCGTCACTTCCGGAAGCTAGATTGGACTATTGGGCAGCTATCAAGGAATCTAAGGCTGCCAAATAACTTAAGGTCGCTGCTACAAGTCTCATCGAGCCGGCTATCCGTCACTTCCGGAATCTAGTTTGGACTATTGGGCATCCTTCACGGACCCTAAGGCTTCCATATGACTTAAGGTGGCTGCTACAAGTCTCATCAAGCCGGTTCTACGCCATTTCGGGAAGCTAGATTGGAGTATTGGTCATACATCAAGGACTCGAAGGCTGCCATATGACTTAAGATCGCTGCTACAAGTCTCATCGAGTCTTCTATCCGTCACTTCCGGAAGCTAGATTGGACTATTGGGCAGCTATCAACGACTCTAAGGCTGCCAAATGACTTAAGATCGCTGCTACAAGTCTCACCGAGCCGGTTATCCGTCACTTCCGGAAGCTAGATTGGACTATTGGGCAGCTATCAAGGAATCTAAGGCTGCCAAATAACTTAAGGTCGCTGCTACAAGTCTCATCGAGCCGGCTATCCGTCACTTCCGGAATCTAGTTTGGACTATTGGGCAGCTATCAAGGAATCTAAGGCTGCCAAATAACTTAAGGTCGCGGCTACAAGTCTCATCGAGCCGGCTATCCGTCACTTCCGGAATCTAGTTTGGACTATTGGGCATCCTTCAAGGACCCTAAGGCTTCCATATGAATTAAGATGGCTACTACAAGTCTCATCGAGCCGGCTCTACGCCATTTTGAGAAGCAAGATTCGACTATTGGGCATACATCAAGGACTCTAAGGCTGCTATATGACTTAAGATCGCTGCTACAAATCTCATCGAGCCGGCTATCCGTCACATCCGGAAGCTAGATTGGACTATTGGGCATCCTTCAAGGAATCTAAGGCTGCCAAATAACTTAAGATCGCTGCTAAAAGTCTCACCGAGCCGGTTATCCGTCACTTCCGGAAGCTAGATTAGACTATTGGGCAGCTATCAAGGAATCTAAGGCTGCCAAATGACTTAAGGTCGCTGCTACAAGTCTCATCGAGCCGGCTCTAGATTAGACTATTGGGCAGCTATCAAGGAATCTAAGGCTGCCAAATGACTTAAGGTCGCTGCTACAAGTCTCATCGAGCCGGCTATCCGTCACTTCCGGAAGCTAGATTGGACTATTGCGCATCTATCAAGGATTCTAAGGCTGCCATATGACTTAAGATGGCTGCTACAAGTCCCATCGTGCCGGCTCTACGCCATTTCGAAAAGCTAGATTGGACTATTGGGCATACATCAAGGACTCTAAGGCTGCCATATAACTTAAGATCGTTGCTACAAATCTCATCGAGCCGGCTATCCGTCACTTCCGGAAGCTAGATTGGACTATTGGGCAGCTATCAAGGAATCTAAGGCTGCCAAATAACTTAAGGTCGCTGCTACAAGTCTCATCGAGCCGGCTATCCGTCACTTCCGGAATCTAGTTTGGACTATTGGGCATCCTTCACGGACCCTAAGGCTTTCATATGAATTAAGATGGCTACTACAAGTCTCATCGAGCCGGCTCTACGCCATTTCGGGAAGCTAGATTGGACTATTGGGCATCCTTCAAGGACCCTAAGGCTGCCATATAACTTAAGATCGCTGCTACAAATCTCATCGAGTCGGCTCTAGATTGGACTATTGGGCAGCTATCAAGGAATCTAAGGCTGCCAAATGACTTAAGGTCGCTGCTACAAGTCTCATCGAGCCGGCTATCCGTCACTTCCGGAAGCTAGATTGGACTATTGGGCATCTATCAAGGACTCTAAGGCTGCCATATGACTTAAGATGGCTGCTACAAGTCTCATCGAGCCGGCTCTACGTCATTTCGAAAAGCTAGATTGGACTATTGAGCATACATCAAGGACTCTAAGGCTGCCATATAACTTAAGATCGCTGCTACAAATCTCATCGAGCCGGCTATACGTCACTTCCGGAAGCTAGATTGGACTATTGGGCATCTATCAAGGACTCTAAGGCTGCCAAATGACTTAAGATCGCTGCTACAAGTCTCACCGAGCCGGTTATCCGTCACTTCCGGAAACTAGATTGGACTATTGGGCATACATCAAGGAATCTAAGGCTGCCAAATGACTTAAGGTCGCTGCTACAAGTCTCATCGAGCCGGCTATCCGTCACTTCCGGAAGCTAGATTGGACTATTGGGTATCTATCAAGGACTCTAAGGCTGCCATATGACTTAAGAAGGCTGCTACAAGTCTCATCGTGCCGGCTCTACGCCATTTCGAAAAGCTAGATTGGACTATTGGGCATACATCAAGGACTCCAAGGCTGCCATATAACTTAAGATCGCTGCTACAAATCTCATCGAGCCGGCTATACGTCACTTCCGGAAGCTAGATTGGACTATTGGGCATCTATCAAGGACTCGAAGGCTGCCATATGACTTAAGATGGCTGCTATAAGACTCATCGAGCCGGCTCTACGCCATTTCGAAAAGCTAGATTGGACTATTGGGCATACATCAAGGACTCTAAGGCTGCCATATAACTTAAGATCGCTGCTACAAATCTCATCGAGCCGGCTATCCGTCACTTCCGGAAGCTAGATTGGACTATTGGGCAGCTATAAAGGACTCTAAGGCTGCCAAATGACTTAAGATCGCTGCTACAAGTCTCACCGAGCCGGTTATCCGTCACTTCCGGAAACTAGATTGGACTATTGGGCATACATCAAGGAATCTAAGGCTGCCAAATGACTTAAGGTCGCTGCTACAAGTCTCATCGAGCCGGCTATCCGTCACTTCCGGAAGCTAGATTGGACTATTGGGCATCCTTCAAGGATCCTAAGGCTGCCATATGACTTAAGATGGCTGCTACAAGTCTCATCGAGCCGGCTCTAGATTAGACTATTGGGCAGCTATCAAGGAATCTAAGGCTGCCAAATGACTTAAGGTCGCTGCTACAAGTCTCATCGAGCCGGCTATCCGTCACTTTCGGAAGCTAGATTGGACTATTGGGCATCCTTCAAGGATCCTAAGGCTGCCATATGACTGAAGATGGCTGCTACAAGTCTCATCGAGCCGGCTCTAGATTAGACTATTGGGCAGCTATCAAGGAATCTAAGGCTGCCAAATGACTTAAGGTCGCTGCTACAAGTCTCATCGAGCCGGCTATCCGTCACTTCCGGAAGCTAGATAGGACTATTGGGCATCCTTCAAGGATCCTAAGGCTGCCATATGACTTAAGATGGCTGCTACAAGTCTCATCGAGCCGGCTCTAGATTGGACTATTGGGCAGCTATCAAGGAATCTAAGGCTGCCAAATGACTTAAGGTCGCTGCTACAAGTCTCATCGAGCCGGCTATCCGTCACTTCCGGAAGCTAGATTGGACTATTGGGCATCTATCAAGGACTCTAAGGCTGCCATATGACTTAAGATGGCTGCTACAAGTCTCATCGAGCCGGCTCTACGTCATTTCGAAAAGCTAGATTGGACTATTGAGCATACATCAAGGACTCTAAGGCTGCCATATAACTTAAGATCGCTGCTACAAATCTCATCGAGCCGGCTATACGTCACTTCCGGAAGCTAGATTGGACTATTGGGCATCTATCAAGGACTCTAAGGCTGCCATATGACTTAAGATGGCTGCTATAAGACTCATCGAGCCGGCTCTACGCCATTTCGAAAAGCTAGATTGGACTATTGGGCATACATCAAGGACTCTAAGGCTGCCATATAACTTAAGATCGCTGCTACAAATCTCATCGAGCCGGCTATCCGTCACTTCCGGAAGCTAGATTGGACTATTGGGCAGCTATAAAGGACACTAAGGCTGCCAAATGACTTAAGATCGCTGCTACAAGTCTCACCGAGCCGGTTATCCGTCACTTCCGGAAACTAGATTGGACTATTGGGCATACATCAAGGAATCTAAGGCTGCCAAATGACTTAAGGTCGCTGCTACAAGTCTCATCGAGCCGGCTATCCGTCACTTCCGGAAGCTAGATTGGACTATTGGGTATCTATCAAGGACTCTAAGGCTGCCATATGACTTAAGAAGGCTGCTACAAGTCTCATCGTGCCGGCTCTACGCCATTTCGAAAAGCTAGATTGGACTATTGGGCATACATCAAGGACTCCAAGGCTGCCATATAACTTAAGATCGTTGCTACAAATCTCATCGAGCCGGCTATCCGTCACTTCCGGAAGCTAGATTGGACTATTGGGCAGCTATCAAGGAATCTAAGGCTGCCAAATAACTTAAGGTGGCTGCTACAAGTCTCATCGAGCCGGCTATCCGTCACTTTCGGAAGCTAGTTTGACTATTGGGCATCCTTCAAGGACCCTAAGGCTTCTATATGAATTAAGATGGCTACTACAAGTCTCATCGAGCCGGCTCTATGCCATTTCGAAAAGCAAGATTGGACTATTGGGCATTCATCAAGGACTCTAAGGCTGCCATATGACTTAAGATCGTTGCTACAAATCTCATCGAGCCGGCTATCCGTCACATCCGGAAGCTAGATTGGACTATTGGGCATCCTTCAAGGACCCTAAAGCTGTCATATGACTTAAGATGGCTGCTACCAGTCTCATCGAGCCGGCTCTAGATTGGACTATTGGGCAGCTATCAAGGAATCTAAGGCTGCCAAATGACTTAAGGTCACTGCTACAAGTCTCATCGAGCCGGCTATCCGTCACTTCCGGAAGCTAGATTGGACTATTGGGCATCTATCAAGGACTCTAAGGCTGCCATATGACTTAAGATGGCTGCTACAAGTCTCATCGAGCCGGCTATACGTCACTTCCGGAAGCTAGATTGGACTATTGGGCATCTATCAAAGTCTCTAAGGCTGCCATATGACTTAAGATGATTGATACAAGTCTCAACGTGCCGGCTGTCCGCCACTTCCGGAAGCTAGATTGGACTATTGGGCAGCTATAAAGGGCTCTAAGGCTGCCAAATGACTGCTACAAGTCTCAAAATCGCGGCTCTAAGTCCCTTGCGGCAGCTAGTTTGGACTATTGGGCATCCTTTAAGGACCCTAAGGCTGCCATATAACTTAAGATGGCTGCTATAAGTCCCAACGTGCCGTCTATCCGTCACTTCCGGAAGCTAGATTGGACTATTGGGCAGCTATCAACGACTCTAAGGCTGCCAAATGACTTAAGATCGCTACTACAAGTCTCACCGAGACGGTTATCCGTCACTTCCGGAAGCTAGATTGGACTATTGGGCAGCTATGAAGGAATCTAAGGCTGCCAAATAACTTAAGATGGCTGCTACAAATCTCATCGAGCCGGCTATCCGTCACTTCCGGAAGCTAGACTGGACTATTGGGCATGTATCAAGGACTCTAAGGCCGCCATATGACTTAAGATGGCTGCTACAAATCTCATCGAGCCGGCTATCCGTCACTTCCGGAAGCTAGACTGGACTATTGGGCATGTATCAAGGACTCTAAGGCCGCCATATGACTTAAGATGGCTGCTACAAATCTCATCGAGCCGGCTATCCGTCACTTACGGAAGCTAGATTGAACTATTGGGCAGCTATCAAGGACTCAAAGGCTGCCATATGACTTAAGTTGACTGCTACAAGTCTCATCGAGCCGGCTCTAGATTAGACTATTGGGCAGCTATCAAGGAATCTAAGGCTGCCAAATGACTTAAGGTCGCTGCTACAAGTCTCATCGAGCCGGCTATCCGTCACTTTCGGAAGCTAGATTGGACTATTGGGCATCCTTCAAGGATCCTAAGGCTGCCATATGACTTAAGATCGCTGCTACAAGTCTCATCGAGCCTTCTATCCGTCACTTCCGGAAGCTAGATTGGACTATTGGGCAGCTATCAAGGACTCTAAGGCTGCCATATGACTTAAGATGATTGCTACAAGTCTCAACGTGCCGGCTGTCCGTCACTTCCGGAAGCTAGACTGGACTATTGGGCATGTATCAAGGACTCTAAGGCTGCCATATAACTTAAGATAGCTGCTACAAATCTCATCGAGCCGGCTATCCGTCACTTCCGGAAGCTAGATTGAACTATTGGGCAGCTATCAAGGACTCAAAGGCTGCCATATGACTTAAGTTGACTGCTACAAATCTCATCGAGCCGGCTATCCGTCACTTCCGGAAGCTAGACTGGACTATTGGGCATCTATCAAGGACTCTAAGGCTGCCATACGACTTAAGTTGACTGCTACAAATCTCATCGAGCCGGCTATCCGTCACTTCCGGAAGCTAGACTGGACTATTGGGCATCTATCAAGGACTCTAAGGCTGCCATACGACTTAAGATGGCTGCTACAAATCTCATCGAGCCGGCTATCCGTCACTTCCGGAAGCTAGATTGGACTATTGGGCATCCTTCAAGGATCCTAAGGCTGCCATATGACTGAAGATGGCTGCTACAAGTCTCATCGAGCCGGCTCTAGATTAGAATATTGGGGAGCTATCAAGGAATCTAAGGCTGCCAAATGACTTAAGGTCGCTGCTACAAGTCTCATCGAGCCGGCTATCTGTCACTTCCGGAAGCTAGATTGGACTATTGGGCATCCTTCAAGGATCCTAAGGCTGCCATATGACTTAAGATGGCTGCTACAAGTCTCATCGAGCCGACTCTAGATTAGACTATTGGGCAGCTATCAAGGAATCTAAGGCTGCCAAATGACTTAAGGTCGCTGCTACAAGTCTCATCGAGCCGGCTATCCGTCACTTCCGGAAGCTAGATTGGACTATTGGGCATCCTTCAAGGATCCTAAGGCTGCCATATGACTTAAGATCGCTGCTACAAGTCTCATCGAGCCTTCTATCCGTCACTTCCGGAAGCTAGATTGGACTATTGGGCATCTATCAAGGAATCTAAGGCTGCCAAATGACTTAAGGTCGCTGCTACAAGTCTCATCGAGCCGGCTATCCGTCACTTCCGGAAGCTAGTTTGGACTATTGGGCATCCTTCAAGGACCCTAAGGCTTCCATATGAGTTAAGATGGCTACTACAAGTCTCATCGAGCCGGCTCTACGCCATTTCAGGAAGCTAGATTGGACTATTGGGCATCCTTCAAGGACCCTAAGGCTGCCATATGACTTAAGATGGCTGCCATATGACTTAAGATGGCTGCTACAAGTCTCATCAAGCCGGTTCTACGCCATTTCGGGAAGCTAGATTGGACGATTGGTCATACATCAAGGACTCTAAGGCTGCCATATGACTTAAGATCGCTGCTACAAGTCTCATCGAGCCTTCTATCCGTCACTTCCGGAAGCTAGTTTGGACTATTGGGCATCCTTCAAGGACCCTAAGGCTTCCATATGAATTAAGATGGCTACTACAAGTCTCATCGAGCCGGCTCTACGCCATTTCAGGAAGCTAGATTGGACTATTGGGCATCCTTCAAGGACCCTAAGGCTGCCATATGACTTAAGATGGCTGCCATATGACTTAAGATGGCTGCTACAAGTCTCATCAAGCCGGTTCTACGCCATTTCGGGAAGCTAGATTGGACGATTGGTCATACATCAAGGACTCTAAGGCTGCCAAATGACTTAAGATCGCTGCTACAAGTCTCATCGAGCCGGCTATCCGTCACTTCCGGAAGCTAGTTTGGACTATTGGGCATCCTTCAAGGACCCTAAGGCTTCCATATGAGTTAAGATGGCTACTACAAGTCTCATCGAGCCGGCTCTACGCCATTTCAGGAAGCTAGATTGGACTATTGGGCATCCTTCAAGGACCCTAAGGCTGCCATATGACTTAAGATGGCTGCCATATGACTTAAGATGGCTGCTCAAGTCTCTCAAGCCGGTTCTACGCCATTTCGGGAAGCTAGATTGGACGATTGGTCATACATCAAGGACTCTAAGGCTGTCATATGACTTAAGATCGCTGCTACAAGTCTCATCGAGCCTTCTATCCGTCACTTCCGGAAGCTAGTTTGGACTATTGGGCATCCTTCAAGGACCCTAAGGCTTCCATATGAATTAAGATGGCTACTACAAGTCTCATCGAGCCGGCTCTACGCCATTTCAGGAAGCTAGATTGGACTATTGGGCATCCTTCAAGGACCCTAAGGCTGCCATATGACTTAAGATGGCTGCCATATGACTTAAGATGGCTGCTACAAGTCTCATCAAGCCGGTTCTACGCCATTTGGAGAAGCTAGATTGGACGATTGGTCATACATCAAGGACTCTAAGGCTGCCAAATGACTTAAGATCGCTGCTACAAGTCTCACCGAGCCGGTTATCCGTCACTTCCGGAAGCTAGATTGGACTATCAAGGAATCTAAGGCTGCCAAATAACTTAAGGTCGCTGCTACAAGTCTCATCGAGCCGGCTATCCGTCACTTCCGGAATCTAGTTTGGACTATTGGGCATCCTTCAAGGACCCTAAGGCTTCCATATGAATTAAGATGGCTACTACAAGTCTCATCGAGCCGGCTCTACGCCATTTGGAGAAGCAAGATTGGACTATTGGGCATACATCAAGGACTCTAAGGCTGCCATATGACTTAAGATCGCTGCTACAAATCTCATCGAGCCGGCTATCCGTCACTTCCGGAAGGTAGATTGGACTATTGGGCATCCTTCAAGGATCCTAAGTCTGCCATATGACTTAAGATGGCTGCTACAAGTCTAATCGAGCCGGCTCTAGATTAGACTATTGGGCAGCTATCAAGGAATCTAAGGCTGCCAAATAACTTAAGGTCGCTGCTACAAGTCTCATCGAGCCAGCTATCCGTCACTTCCGGAAGCTAGATTGGACTATTGCGCATCTATCAAGGACTCTAAGGCTGCCATATGACTTAAGATGGCTGCTACAAGTCCCATCGTGCCGGCTCTACGCCATTTCGAAAAGCTAGATTGGACTATTGGGCATACATCAAGGACTCTAAGGTTGCCATATAACTTAAGATCGTTGCTACAAATCTCATCGAGCCGGCTATCCGTCACTTCCGGAAGCTAGATTGGACTATTGGGCAGCTATCAAGGAATCTAAGGCTGCCAAATAACTCAAGGTCGCTGCTACAAGTCTCATCGAGCCGGCTATCCCTCACTTCCGGAATCTAGTTTGGACTATTGGGCATCCTTCACGGACCCTAAGGCTTCCATATGAATTAAGATGGCTACTACAAGTCTCATCGAGCCGGCTCTACGCCATTTTGAGAAGCAAGATTGGACTATTGGGCATACATCAAGGACTCTAAGGCTGCCATATGACTTAAGATCGCTGCTACAAATCTCATCGAGCCGGCTATCCGTCACTTCCGGAAGCTAGATTGGACTATTGGGCAGCTATCAAGGAATCTAAGGCTGCCAAATAACTTAAGGTCGCTGCTACAAGTCTCATCGGAAGGTAGATTGGACTATTGGGCATCCTTCAAGGATCCTAAGTCTGCCATATGACTTAAGATGGCTGCTACAAGTCTAATCGAGCCGGCTCTAGATTAGACTATTGGGCAGCTATCAAGGAATCTAAGGCTGCCAAATAACTTAAGGTCGCTGCTACAAGTCTCATCGAGCCGGCTATCCGTCACTTCCGGAAGCTAGATTGGACTATTGCGCATCTATCAAGGACTCTAAGGCTGCCATATGACTTAAGATGGCTGCTACAAGTCCCATCGTGCCGGCTCTACGCCATTTCGAAAAGCTAGATTGGACTATTGGGCATACATCAAGGACTCTAAGGTTGCCATATAACTTAAGATCGTTGCTACAAATCTCATCGAGCCGGCTATCCGTCACTTCCGGAAGCTAGATTGGACTATTGGGCAGCTATCAAGGAATCTAAGGCTGCCAAATAACTCAAGGTCGCTGCTACAAGTCTCATCGAGCCGGCTATCCCTCACTTCCGGAATCTAGTTTGGACTATTGGGCATCCTTCACGGACCCTAAGGCTTCCATATGAATTAAGATGGCTACTACAAGTCTCATCGAGCCGGCTCTACGCCATTTTGAGAAGCAAGATTGGACTATTGGGCATACATCAAGGACTCTAAGGCTGCCATATGACTTAAGATCGCTGCTACAAGTCTCATCGAGCCGGCTATCCGTCACTTCCGGAAGCTAGTTTGGACTATTGGGCATCCTTCAAGGACCCTAAGGCTTCCATATGAATTAAGATGGCTACTACAAGTCTCATCGAGCCGGCTCTAGATTGGACTATTGGGCAGCTATCAAGGAATCTAAGGCTGCCAAATGACTTAAGGTCGCTGCTACAAGTCTCATCGAGCCAGCTATCCGTCACTTCCGGAAGCTAGATTGGACTATTGGGCATCTATCAAGGACTCTAAGGCTGCCATATGACTTAAGATGGCTGCTACAAGTCTCATCGAGCCGGCTCTACGTCATATCGAAAAGCTAGATTGGACTATTGGGCATACATCAAGGACTCTAAGGCTGCCATATAACTTAAGATCGCTGCTACAAATCTCATCGAGCCGGCTATCCGTCACTTCCGGAAGCTAGATTGGACTATTGGGCAGCTATCAAGGAATCTAAGGCTGCCAAATGACTTAAGGTCGCTGCTACAAGTCTCATCGAGCCGGCTATCCGTCACTTCCGGAAGCTAGATTGGACTATTGGGTATCTATCAAGGACTCTAAGGCTGCCATATAACTTAAGATCGTTGCTACAAAGCTCATCGAGCCGGCTATCCGTCACTTCCGGAAGCTAGATTGGACTATTGGGCATCCTTCAAGGACCCTAAGGCTTCTACATGAATTAAGATGGCTACTACAAGTCTCATCAAGCCGGCTCTATGCCATTTCGAAAAGCAAGATTGGACTATTGGGCATACATCAAGGACTCTAAGGCTGCCATATGACTTAAGATCGTTGCTACAAATCTCATCGAGCCGGCTATCCGTCACATCCGGAAGCTAGATTGGACTATTGGGCATCCTTCAAGGACTCCAAGGCTGCCATATAACTTAAGATCGTTGCTACAAAGCTCATCGATCCGGCTATCCGTCACTTCCGGAAGCTAGATTGGACTATTGGGCATCTATCAAAGTCTCTAAGGCTGCCATATGACTTAAGATGATTGCTACAAGTCTCAACGTGCCGGCTGTCCGCCACTTCCGGAAGCTAGATTGGACTATTGGGCAGCTATAAAGGGCTCTAAGGCTGCCAAATGACTGCTACAAGTCTCAAAATCCCGGCTCTAAGTCCCTTGCGGCAGCTAGTTTGGACTATTGGGCATCCTTTAAGGACCCTAAGGCTGCCATATAACTTAAGATGGCTGCTATAAGTCCCAACGTGCCGTCTATCCGTCACTTCCGGAAGCTAGATTGGACTATTGGGCAGCTATTAAGGGCTCTAAGGCTGCCAAATGACTTAAGATGACTGCTACAAGACTCAAAATCGAACCTCTAAGTCCCTTGCGGCAGCTAGTTTGGACTATTGGGCATCTTTCAAGGACCCTAAGGCTGCCATATGACTTAAGATAGCTCCTACAAGTCTCATCAAGCCGGTTCTACGCCATTTCGAAAAGCTAGATTGGACTATTGGTCATACATCAAGAACTCTCAGGCTGCCATATGACTTAAGATGATTGCTACAAGTCTCAACGTGCCGGCTGTCCGTCACTTCCGGAAGCTAGATTGGACTATTGGGCAGCTATAAAGGGCTCTAAGGCTGCCAAATGACTTAAGATGACTACTACAAGACTCAAAATCGAGGCTCTAAGTCCCTTGCGGCAGCTAGTTTGGACTATTCGGCATCCTTCAAGGACCCTAAGGCTGCCATATGACTTAAGATGTCTGCTACAAGTCTCAACGTGCCGGCTGTCCGTCACTTCCGGAAGCTAGATTGGACTATTGGGCAGCTATAAAGGGCTCTAAAGCTGCCAAATGACTTAAGATGACCGCTACAAGTCTCAAAATCGCGCCTCTAAGTCCCTTTCGGCAGCTAGTTTGGACTATTGGGCATCTTTCAAGGACCCTAAGGCTGCCATATGACTTAAGATAGCTGCTACAAGTCTCATCAAGCCGGTTCTACGCCATTTCGAAAAGCTAGATTGGACTATTGGTCATACATCAAGGACTCTCAGGCTGCCATATGACTTAAGATCGCTGCTACAAGTCTCATCGAGCCTTCTATCCGTCACTTCCGGAAGCTAGATTGGACTATTGGACAGCTATCAACGACTCTAAGGCTGCCAAATGACTAAAGATCGCTGTTACAAGTCCCATCGAGCCGGCTATCCGTCACTTCCGGAAGCTAGATTAGACTATTGCGCATCTATCAAGGACTCTAAGGCTGCCATATGACTTAAGATGGCTGCTACAAGTCTCATCGAGCCGGCTTTACGCCATTTCGAAAAGCTAGTTTGGACTATTGGGCATACATCAAGGACTCTAAGGCTGCCGTATAACTTAAGATCGTTGCTACACATCTCATCGAGCCGGCTATCCGTCACTTCCGGAAGCTAGATTGGACTATTGGGCAGCTATCAAGGAATCTAAGGCTGCCAAATAACTTAAGGTCGCTGCTACAAGTCTCATCGAGCCGGCTATCCGTCACTTCCGGAAGGTAGATTGGACTATTGGGCATCTATCAAGGACTCTAAGGCTGCCAAATGACTTAAGATGACTGCTACAAGTCTCAAAATCGCGGCTCTAAATCCCTTGCGGCAGCTAGTTTGGACTATTGGGCAGCTATCAAGGACTCAAAGGCTGCCATATGACTTAAGTTGACTGCTACAAATCTCATCGAGACGGCTATCCGTCACTTCCGGAAGCTAGACTGGACTATTGGGCATCTATCAAGGACTCTTAGGCTGCCATATGACTTAAGATGGCTGCTACAAGTCTCATCGAGCCGGCTCTACGCCATTTCGGGAAGCAAGATTGGACTATTGGGCATACATCAAGGACTCTAAGGCTGCCATATGACTTAAGATCGCTGCTACAAATCTCATCGAGCCGGCTGTCCGTCACTTCCGGAAGCTAGATTGGACTATTGGGCATCCTTCAAGGACCCTAAGGCTGCCATATAACTTCAGATGGCTGCTACAAGTCTCAACATGCCGGCTGTCCGTCACTTCCGGAAGCTAGATTGGACTATTGGGCAGCTATATGGGCTCTAAGGCTGCCAAATGACTTAAGATGACTGCTACAAGTCTCAATAACGCGGCTCTAAGTCCTTTGCGGCAGCTAGTTTGGACTATTGGGCATCCTTCAAGGACCCTAAGGCTGCCATATGACTTAAGATGGCTGCTACAAGTCTCATCGAGCCGGCTATACGTCACTTCCGGAAGCTAGATTGGACTATTGGGCATCTATCAAAGTCTCTAAGGCTGCCATATGACTTAAGATGATTGCTACAAGTCTCAACGTGCCGGCTGTCCGCCACTTCCGGAAGCTAGATTGGACTATTGGGCAGCTTATAAAGGGCTCTAAGGCTGCCAAATGACTGCTACAAGTCTCAAAATCGCGGCTCTAAGTCCCTTGCGGCAGCTAGTTTGGACTATTGGGCATCCTTTAAGGACCCTAAGGCTGCCATATAACTTAAGATGGCTGCTATAAGTCCCAACGTGCCGTCTATCCGTCACTTCCGGAAGCTAGATTGGACTATTGGGCAGCTATTAAGGGCTCTAAGGCTGCCATATGACTTAAGATGGCTGCTACAAATCTCATCGAGCCGGCTATCCGTCACTTCCGGAAGCTAGATTGGACTATTGGGCATCTATCAAGGACTCTAAGGCTGCCATATGACTTAAGATGATTGCTACAAGTCTCAACGTGCCGGCTGTCCGTCACTTCCGGAAGCTAGATTGGACTATTGGGCAGCTATAAAGGGCTCTAAGGCTGCCAAATGACTTAAGATGACTGCTACAAGACTCAAAATCGAGGCTCTAAGTCCCTTGCGGCAGCTAGTTTGGACTATTCGGCATCCTTCAAGAACCCTAAGGCTGCCATATAACTTAAGATGACTGCTACAAGTCTCAAAATCGCGTCTCTAAGTCCCTTTCGGCAGCTAGTTTGGACTATTGGGCATCCTTCAAGGACCCTAAGGCTGCCATATGACTTAAGATGTCTGCTACAAGTCTCAACGTGCCGGCTGTCCGTCACTTCCGGAAGCTAGATTGGACTATTGGGCAGCTATAAAGGGCTCTAAAGCTGCCAAATGACTAAAGATGACCGCTACAAGTCTCAAAATCGCGTCTCTAAGTCCCTTTCGGCAGCTAGTTTGGACTATTGGGCATCTTTCAAGGACCCTAAGGCTGCCATATGACTTAAGATAGCTGCTACAAGTCTCATCAAGCCGGTTCTACGCCATTTCGAAAAGCTAGATTGGACTATTGGTCATACATCAAGGACTCTCAGGCTGCCATATGACTTAAGATCGCTGCTACAAGTCTCATCGAGCCTTCTATCCGTCACTTCCGGAAGCTAGATTGGACTATTGGACAGCTATCAACGACTCTAAGGCTGCCAAATGACTAAAGATCGCTGTTACAAGTCTCATCGATCCGGCTATCCGTCACTTCCGGGAGCTAGATTAGACTATTGCGCATCTATCAAGGACTCTAAGGCTGCCATATGACTTAAGATGGCTGCTACAAGTCTCATCGTGCCGGCTTTACGCCATTTCGAAAAGCTAGTTTGGACTATTGGGCATACATCAAGGACTCTAAGGCTGCCATATAACTTAAGATCGTTGCTACAAATCTCATCGAGCCGGCTATCCGTCACTTCCGGAAGCTAGATTGGACTATTGGGCAGCTATCAAGGAATCTTAGGCTGCCAAATAACTTAAGGGCGCTGCTACAAGTCTCATCGAGCCGGCTATCCGTCACTTCCGGAAGGTAGATTGGACTATTGGGCATCTATCAAGGACTCTAAGGCTGCCAAATGACTTAAGATGACTGCTACAAGTCTCAAAATCGCGGCTCTAAGTCCCTTGCGGCAGCTAGTTTGGACTATTGGGCAGCTATCAAGGACTCAAAGGCTGCCATATGACTTAAGTTTACTGCTACAAATCTCATCGAGCCGGCTATCCGTCACTTCCGGAAGCTAGACTGGACTATTGGGCATCTATCAAGGACTCTTAGGCTGCCATATGACTTAAGATGGCTGCTACAAGTCTCATCGAGCCGGCTCTACGCCATTTCGGGAAGCAAGATTGGACTATTGGGCATACAGCAAGGACTCTAAGGCTGCCATATGACTTAAGATCGCTGCTACAAATCTCATCGAGCCGGCTGTCCGTCACTTCCGGAAGCTAGATTGGACTATTGGGCATCCTTCAAGGACCCTAAGGCTGCCATATAACTTCAGATTGCTGCTACAAGTCTCAACATGCCGGCTGTCCGTCACTTCCGGAAGCTAGATTGGACTATTGGGCAGCTATAAGGGCTCTAAGGCTGCCAAATGACTTAAGATGACTGCTACAAGTCTCAATAACGCGGCTCTTAGTCCTTTGCGGCAGCTAGTTTGGACTATTGGGCATCCTTCAAGGACCCTAAGGCTGCCATATGACTTAAGATGGCTGCTACAAGTCTCATCGAGCCGGCTATCCGTCACTTCCGGAAGCTAGATTGGACTATTGGGCATCTATCAAGGACTCTAAGGCTGCCAAATGACTTAAGATGACTGCTACAAGTCTCTAAATCGCGGTTTTAAGTCCCTTGCGGTAGCTTGATTGGACTATTGGGCAGCTATCAAGGACTCAAAGGCTGCCATATGACTTAAGTTGACTGCTACAAATCTCATCGAGCCGGCTATCCGTCACTTCCGGAAGCTAGTTTGGACTATTGGGCATCCTTCAAGGACCCTAAGGCTTCCATATGAATTAAGATGGCTACTACAAGTCTCATCGAGCCGGCTCTACGCCATTTCGGGAAGCAGGATTGGACTATTGGGAATACATCAAGGATTCTAAGGCTGCCATATGACTTAAGATCGCTGCTACAAATCTCATCGAGCCGGCTATCTGTCACTTCCGGAAGCTAGATTGGACTATTGGGCAGCTATAAGGGCTCTAAGGCTGCCATATAACTTAAGATGACTGCTACAAGTCTCAAAATCGTGGCTCTAAGTCCCTTGCTGCAGCTAGATTGGACTATTGGGCAGCTATCAAGGACTCAAAGGCTGCCATATGACTTAAGTTGACTGCTACAAATCTCATCGAGCCGGCTATCCGTCACTTCCGGAAGCTAGACTGGACTATTGGGCATCTATCAAGGCCTCTAAGGCTGCCATATGACTTAAGATGGCTGCTACAAATCTCATCGAGCCGGCTATCCGTCACTTCCGGAAGCTAGATTGGACTATTGGGCATCTATCAAGGGCTCTAAGGCTGCCATATGACTTAAGATGGCTGCTACAAGTCTCATCGAGCCGGCTCTAGATTAGACTATTGGGCAGCTATCAAGGAATCTAAGGCTTCCAAATGACTTAAGGTCGCTGCTACAAGTTTTATCGAGCCGGCTATCCGTCACTTCCGGAAGCTAGATTGGACTATTGGGCATCCTTCAAGGATCCTAAGGCTGCCATATGACTTAAGATGGTTGCTACAAGTCTCATCGAGCCGGCTCTAGATTAGTCTATTGGGCAGCTATCAAGGAATCTAAGGCTGCCATATGACTTAAGATGGCTGCTACAAATCTCATCGAGCCGGCTATCCGTCACTTCCGGAAGCTAGATTGGACTATTGGGCAGCTATCAAGGAATCTAAGGCTGCCAAATGACTTAAGGTCGCTGCTACAAGTCTCATCGAGCCGGTTATCCGTCACTTCCGGAAGCTAGATTGGACTATTGGGCATCTATCAAGGACTCTAAGGCTGCCATATGAATTAAGATGGCTACTACAAGTCTCATGGAGCCGGCTCTACGCCATTTCGAAAAGCTAGATTGGACTATTGGGCATACATCAAAGACTCTAAGGCTGCCATATAACCTAAGATCGCTGCTACAAATCTCATCGAGCCGGCTATCCGTCACTTCCGGAAGCTAGATTGGACTATTGGGCATCTATCAAGGACTCTAAGGCTGCCATATGACTTAAGATGGCTGCTACAAGTCTCATGGAGCCGGCTCTACGCCATTTCGAAAAGCTAGATTGGACTATTGGGCATACATCAAGGACTCTAAGGCTGCCATATAACATAAGATCGCTGCTACAAATCTCATCGAGCCGGCTATCCGTCACTTCCGGAAGGTAGATTGGACTATTGGGCATCTATCAAGGACTCTAAGGCTGCCAAATGACTTAAAATGACTGCTACAAGTCTCAAAATCGCGGCTCTAAGTCCCTTGCGGCAGCTAGTTTGGACTATTGGGCAGCTATCAAGGACTCAAAGGCTGCCATATGACTTAAGTTGACTGCTACAAATCTCATCGAGCCGGCTATCCATCACTTCCGGAAGCTAGACTGGACTATTGGGCATCTATCAAGGACTCTTAGGCTGCCATATGACTTAAGATGGCTGCTACAAGTCTCATCGAGCCGGCTCTACGCCATTTTGGGAAGCAAGATTGGACTATTGGGCATACATCAAGGACTCTAAGGCTGCCATATGACTTAAGATCGCTGCTACAAATCTCATCGAGCCGGCTGTCCGTCACTTCCGGAAGCTAGATTGGACTATTGGGCATCCTTCAAGGACCCTAAGGCTGCCATATAACTTCAGATGGCTGCTACAAGTCTCAACATGCCGGCTGTCCGTCACTTCCGGAAGCTAGATTGGACTATTGGGCAGCTATAAGGGCTCTAAGGCTGCCAAATGACTTAAGATGACTGCTACAAGTCTCAATAACGCGGCTCTAAGTCCTTTGCGGCAGCTAGATTAGTCTATTGGGCAGCTATCAAGGAATCTAAGGCTGCCATATGACTTAAGATGGCTGCTACAAGTCTCATCGAGCCGGCTATCCGTCACTTCCGGAAGCTAGATTGGACTATTGGGCATCTATCAAGGACTCTAAGGCTGCCAAATGACTTAAGATGACTGCTACAAGTCTCAAAATCGCGGCTCTAAGTCCCTTGCGGCAGCTAGTTTGGACTATTGGGCAGCTATCAAGGACTCAAAGGCTGCCATATGACTTAAGTTGACTGCTACAAGTCTCATCGAGCCGGCTATCCGTCACTTCCGGAAGCTAGTTTGGACTATTGGGCATCCTTCAAGGACCCTAAGGCTTCCATATGAATTAAGATGGCTACTACAAGTCTCATCGAGCCGGCTCTACGCCATTTCGGGAAGCAGGATTGGACTATTGGGAATACATCAAGGATTCTAAGGCTGCCATATGACTTAAGATCGCTGCTACAAATCTCATCGAGCCGGCTATCTGTCACTTCCGGAAGCTAGATTGGACTATTGGGCAGCTATAAGGGCTCTAAGGCTGCCATATAACTTAAGATGACTGCTACAAGTCTCAAAATCGTGGCTCTAAGTCCCTTGCTGCAGCTAGATTGGACTATTGGGCAGCTATCAAGGACTCAAAGGCTGCCATATGACTTATGTTGACTGCTACAAATCTCATCGAGCCGGCTATCCGTCACTTCCGGAAGCTAGACTGGACTATTGGGCATCTATCAAGGGCTCTAAGGCTGCCATATGACTTAAGATGGCTGCTACAAGTCTCATCGAGCCGGCTCTAGATTAGACTATTGGGCAGCTATCAAGGAATCTAAGGCTTCCAAATGACTTAAGGTCGCTGCTACAAGTTTCATCGAGCCGGCTATCCGTCACTTCCGGAAGCTAGATTGGACTGTTGGGCATCCTTCAAGGATCCTAAGGCTGCCATATGACTTAAGATGGCTGCTACAAGTCTCATCGAGCCGGCTCTAGATTAGTCTATTGGGCAGCTATCAAGGAATCTAAGGCTGCCATATGACTTAAGATGGCTGCTACAAATCTCATCGAGCCGGCTATCCGTCACTTCCGGAAGCTAGATTGGACTATTGGGTATCTATCAAGGAATCTAAGGCTGCCAAATGACTTAAGGTCGCTGCTACAAGTCTCATCGAGCCGGCTATCCGTCACTTCCGGAAGCTAGATTGGACTATTGGGCATCTATCAAGGACTCTAAGGCTGCCATATGAATTAAGATGGCTACTACAAGTCTCATGGAGCCGGCTCTACGCCATTTCGAAAAGCTAGATTGGACTATTGGGCATACATCAAAGACTCTAAGGCTGCCATATAACCTAAGATCGCTGCTACAAATCTCATCGAGCCGGCTATCCGTCACTTCCGGAAGCTAGATTGGACTATTGGGCATCTATCAAGGACTCTAAGGCTGCCATATGACTTAAGATGGCTGCTACAAGTCTCATGGAGCCGGCTCTACGCCATTTCGAAAAGCTAGATTGGACTATTGGGCATACATCAAGGACTCTAAGGCTGCCATATAACTTAAGATCGCTGCTACAAATCTCATCGAGCCGACTTTCCGTCACTTCCGGAAGCTAGATTGGACTATTGGGCAGCTATCAAGGACTCTAAGGCTGCCAAATGACTTAAGATCGCTGCTACAAGTCTCACCGAGCCGGTTATCCGTCACTTCCGGAAACTAGATTGGACTATTGGGCAGCTATCAAGGAATCTAAGGCTGCCATATGACTTAAGATGACTGCTACAAGTCTCATCGAGCCGGCTATCCGTCACTTCCGGAAGCTAGATTGGACTATTGGGTATCTATCAAGGACTCTAAGGCTGCCATATGACTTAAGATGGCTGCTACAAGTCTCATCGTGCCGGCTCTACGCCATTTCGAAAAGCTAGATTGGACTATTGGGCATACATCAAGGACTCCAAGGCTGCCATATAACTTAAGATCGTTGCAACAAATCTCATCGAGCCGGCTATCCTTCACTTCCGGAAGCTAGATTGGACTATTGGGCAGCTATCAAGGAATCTAAGGCTGCCAAATAACTTAAGGTCGCTGCTACAAGTCTCATCGAGCCGGCTATCCGTCACTTCCGGAAGCTAGTTTGGACTATTGGGCATCCTTCAAGGACCCTAAGGCTTCTATATGAATTAAGATGGCTACTACAAGTCTCATCGAGCCGGCTCTATGCCATTTCGAAAAGCAAGATTGGACTATTGGGCATACATCAAGGACTCTAAGGCTGCCATATGACTTAAGATCGTTGCTACAAATCTCATCGAGCCGGCTATCCGTCACTTCCGGAAACTAGATTGGACTATTGGGCAGCTATCAAGGAATCTAAGGCTGCCAAATGACTTAAGGTCGCTGCTACAAGTCTCATCGAGCCGGCTATCCGTCACTTCCGGAAGCTAGATTGGACTATTGGGTATCTATCAAGGACTTTAAGGCTGCCATATGACTTAAGATGGCTGCTACAAATCTCATCGAGCCGGCTATCCGTCACTTCCGGAAGCTAGATTGGACTATTGGGTATCTATCAAGGAATCTAAGGCTGCCAAATGACTTAAGGTCGCTGCTACAAGTCTCATCGAGCCGGCTATCCGTCACTTCCGGAAGCTAGATTGGACTATTGGGCATCTATCAAGGACTCTAAGGCTGCCATATGAATTAAGATGGCTACTACAAGTCTCATGGAGCCGGCTCTACGCCATTTCGAAAAGCTAGATTGGACTATTGGGCATACATCAAAGACTCTAAGGCTGCCATATAACCTAAGATCGCTGCTACAAATCTCATCGAGCCGGCTATCCGTCACTTCCGGAAGCTAGATTGGACTATTGGGCATCTATCAAGGACTCTAAGGCTGCCATATGACTTAAGATGGCTGCTACAAGTCTCATGGAGCCGGCTCTACGCCATTTCGAAAGCTAGATTGGACTATTGGGCATACATCAAGGACTCTAAGGCTGCCATATAACTTAAGATCGCTGCTACAAATCTCATCGAGCCGACTTTCCGTCACTTCCGGAAGCTAGATTGGACTATTGGGCAGCTATCAAGGACTCTAAGGCTGCCAAATGACTTAAGATCGCTGCTACAAGTCTCACCGAGCCGGTTATCCGTCACTTCCGGAAACTAGATTGGACTATTGGGCAGCTATCAAGGAATCTAAGGCTGCCATATGACTTAAGATGACTGCTACAAGTCTCATCGAGCCGGCTATCCGTCACTTCCGGAAGCTAGATTGGACTATTGGGTATCTATCAAGGACTCTAAGGCTGCCATATGACTTAAGATGGCTGCTACAAGTCTCATCGTGCCGGCTCTACGCCATTTCGAAAAGCTAGATTGGACTATTGGGCATACATCAAGGACTCCAAGGCTGCCATATAACTTAAGATCGTTGCAACAAATCTCATCGAGCCGGCTATCCTTCACTTCCGGAAGCTAGATTGGACTATTGGGCAGCTATCAAGGAATCTAAGGCTGCCAAATGACTTAAGGTCGCTGCTACAAGTCTCATCGAGCCGGCTATCCGTCACTTCCGGAAGCTAGATTGGACTATTGGGTATCTATCAAGGACTTTAAGGCTGCCATATGACTTAAGATGGCTGCTACAAGTCTCATCGTGCCGGCTCTACGCCATTTCGAAAAGCTAGATTGGACTATTGGGCATACATCAAGGACTCCAAGGCTGCCATATAACTTAAGATCGTTGCTACAAATCTCATCGAGCCGGCTATCCGTCACTTCCGGAAGCTAGTTTGGACTATTGGGCATCCTTCAAGGACCCTAAGGCTTCTATATGAATTAAGATGGCTACTACAAGTCTCATCGAGCCGGCTCTACGCCATTTCGAAAAGCAAGATTGGACTATTGGGCATACATCAAGGACTCCAAGGCTGCCATATAACTTAAGATCGTTGCTACAAATCTCATCGAGCCGGCTATCCGTCACTTCCGGAAGCTAGTTTGGACTATTGGGCAGCTATCAAGGAATCTAAGGCTGCCATATGACTTAAGATGACTGCTACAAGTCTCATCGAGCCGGCTATCCGTCACTTCCGGAAGCTAGATTGGACTATTGGGTATCTATCAAGGACTCTAAGGCTGCCATATGACTTAAGATGGCTGCTACAAGTCTCATCGTGCCGGCTCTACGCCATTTCGAAAAGCTAGATTGGACTATTGGGCATACATCAAGGACTCCAAGGCTGCCATATAACTTAAGATCGTTGCAACAAATCTCATCGAGCCGGCTATCCTTCACTTCCGGAAGCTAGATTGGACTATTGGGCAGCTATCAAGGAATCTAAGGCTGCCAAATGACTTAAGGTCGCTGCTACAAGTCTCATCGAGCCGGCTATCCGTCACTTCCGGAAGCTAGATTGGACTATTGGGTATCTATCAAGGACTTTAAGGCTGCCATATGACTTAAGATGGCTGCTACAAGTCTCATCGTGCCGGCTCTACGCCATTTCGAAAAGCTAGATTGGACTATTGGGCATACATCAAGGACTCCAAGGCTGCCATATAACTTAAGATCGTTGCTACAAATCTCATCGAGCCGGCTATCCGTCACTTCCGGAAGCTAGATTGGACTATTGGGTATCTATCAAGGACTTTAAGGCTTCTATATGAATTAAGATGGCTACTACAAGTCTCATCGAGCCGGCTCTATGCCATTTCGAAAAGCAAGATTGGACTATTGGGCATACATCAAGGACTCTAAGGCTGCCATATGACTTAAGATCGTTGCTACAAATCTCATCGAGCCGGCTATCCGTCACTTCCGGAAACTAGATTGGACTATTGGGCAGCTATCAAGGAATCTAAGGCTGCCAAATGACTTAAGGTCGCTGCTACAAGTCTCATCGAGCCGGCTATCCGTCACTTCCGGAAGCTAGATTGGACTATTGGGTATCTATCAAGGACTTTAAGGCTGCCATATGACTTAAGATGGCTGCTACAAGTCTCATCGTGCCGGCTCTACGCCATTTCGAAAAGCTAGATTGGACTATTGGGCATACATCAAGGACTCCAAGGCTGCCATATAACTTAAGATCGTTGCTACAAATCTCATCGAGCCGGCTATCCGTCACTTCCGGAAGCTAGTTTGGACTATTGGGCATCCTTCAAGGACCCTAAGGCTTCTATATGAATTAAGATGGCTACTACAAGTCTCATCGAGCCGGCTCTACGCCATTTCGAAAAGCAAGATTGGACTATTGGGCATACATCAAGGACTCTAAGGCTGCCATATGACTTAAGATCGTTGCTACAAATCTCATCGAGCCGGCTATCCGTCACATCCGGAAGCTAGATTGGACTATTGGGCATCCTTCAAGGACCCTAAAGCTGCCATATGACTTAAGATGGCTGCTACAAGTCTCAACGTGCCGGCTATCCGTCACTTCCGGAAGCTAGATTGGACTATTGGGCAGCTATTAAGGGCTCTAAGGCTGCCATATGACTTAAGATGGCTGCTACAAATCTCATCGAGCCGGCTATCCGTCACTTCCGGAAGATAGACTGGACTATTGGGCATCCTTCAAGGACCCTAAGGCTTCTATATGAATTAAGATGGCTACTACAAGTCTCATCGAGCCGGCTCTACGCCATTTCGAAAAGCAAGATTGGACTATTGGGCATACATCAAGGACTCTAAGGCTGCCATATGACTTAAGATCGTTGCTACAAATCTCATCGAGCCGGCTATCCGTCACATCCGGAAGCTAGATTGGACTATTGGGCATCCTCCAAGGACCCTAAAGCTGCCATATGACTTAAGATGGCTGCTACAAGTCTCAACGTGCCGGCTATCCGTCACTTCCGGAAGCTAGATTGGACTATTGGGCAGCTATCAAGGGCTCTAAGGCTGCCATATGACTTAAGATGGCTGCTACAAATCTCATCGAGCCGGCTATCCGTCACTTCCGGAAGATAGACTGGACTATTGGGCATCCTTCAAGGACCCTAAGGCTTCTATATGAATTAAGATGGCTACTACAAGTCTCATCGAGCCGGCTCTACGCCATTTCGAAAAGCAAGATTGGACTATTGGGCATACATCAAGGACTCTAAGGCTGCCATATGACTTAAGATCGTTGCTACAAATCTCATCGAGCCGGCTATCCGTCACATCCGGAAGCTAGATTGGACTATTGGGCATCCTTCAAGGACCCTAAAGCTGCCATATGACTTAAGATGGCTGCTACAAGTCTCAACGTGCCGGCTATCCGTCACTTCCGGAAGCTAGATTGGACTATTGGGCAGCTATTAAGGGCTCTAAGGCTGCCATATGACTTAAGATGGCTGCTACAAATCTCATCGAGCCGGCTATCCGTCACTTCCGGAAGATAGACTGGACTATTGGGCATCCTCCAAGTACCCTAAGGCTGCCATATGACTTAAGATGGCTGCTATAAGTCTCAACGTGCCGGCTATCCGTCACTTTCGGAAGATAGATTGGACTATTGGGCATCTATTGTTTAAGAATAAACACTGTAATCTTCGAGGCGGCTGAGAAAAACATTGTTGATAATAAAACGCAGTACTACTCAATGTGTACATGGCAATAACATAATATAAAATACGACTCTATGTATAGAGGACACTAACATAGCATAAGATTGAGAACACCAAAAGGGCCCGCTTAAAATAGATAACAAATGTATTAAACGAGCCTCGGCAAACATGAGCCAAGCAACGGCCAACGCCGAGATTAACCAAAATAGATTTCAAACCCCGGCCGCTGATCATGAGCTCTCGCGATTGGTTCTAACACTAGACTAAGATACCCCGACCCTCCACAAATGTGACCCCTTAGAGCGTAAGAATGCCTATATAAACTCAGAACTTTCTCAAATAAAAGCAGTTCAGTTTTGAATTCACTAATGAATATTTGGGTTATTTTTTCCTTCTCCCCGGAATCCCTATTCATTTGGTCCTTCGAGAAAAGAAACTCTGCAGTTTTCCCCCACCAGTGGTAAGAAACTCAGAGGTGGATCAGCTCCTTAAAGTCTGCTAAGATCAGCTAAAGGTAGCAAAAATAAAAAACTCTTGTTTTCCCCCACCAGTGGTAAGAGACAGAGTAAAATATAAAATAAAAGCATATTAAATTGCTTAAACAAAAAAGTGTCCGCGTCGGAGATTTAAAAGACATTGTTGCTGGGAGCAAATGTAGTTATATCGCGACGTGGAGAGAAAGTGTGAGGCGTATTCGAAGCCTAAATATCGAAAATAGTTCGCGAGAGTGTGGGCGTATTCGAAGCCAAAATATCGAAAGTGGAAAAAGAAAACACAATAAAATCAAAAGAAGCAGTGTTGGCAGATGCCAATAACACCAGAGAAGAGATTGCAACCAGAAGTGAAATAGCACCCAAGAGAGGAAGAACCACCCAAGAGAGGAAGAACCGCCCAAAAGAGGAAGAACCACCCGAACGAGAGGAAGAACCACCAACATCTGGACGTGTGTCGACATCATAAGATAAGATATAATTAATTATAATAAATAATTAAGAAAATACATATACATACATATACTTATCATATACATATATACAAAATCTAAACAAAAATGTTATCCGAAGCAACAATCCGGTTGTTAGAGGAGCAGTCCAAGTTGGTGGTCAAAATCAGGCAGTTAGAGACGCGCAGGGTAACTCGGGAAGTTATAAAAGAAGTAGAAGATATAAGGAAATCGTGGATAGCTAATCATAATAATTTGATTAAAGGGAAGATAGTCGATCACGACTACTTTAACAACAAGAAATATGATGAGTTTTTAGGGGTAATTTCCGCAATCATTGCTAAGGGAGATGTAGCAGGGACTAGTAAGTCTACAATCGTTGAGACTGCCAGAAAATAATGATATTGCCCATGTAGATACGGCCAGGGGTGAGTTAGTGGGTGTAACAGACGAGTTTACAGACAGGGTTCACCAACTCCGCGATTATTTGGAGAGGGTGAACTCAGATATAGTAGAGAAAAAGGAAGACATTTTCAAAATCCATAGGAATAAAATAAATTTCATGTGGCAAAGAATGCAGAAAAAAATAGAAGAGCTTTACGAAGCAGTTTCACCCAACAACGAGATCAAGGGAGATATCGAAGAGTTGGAGTTTGATATACAAAACACGTTAGCTATGTTAGAAGAGCTTATGAATAAGAAGGTAGAAGTAAAAAGTGAGAATATTTACGGTAGGGAAGAACTACCGGTATTACCAAAAATTCAGGTACCCACATTTTTCGGAGAACCGAAAGAGTGGGACCTGTTCGCGGAATTATTCGTAGAATTAATCGAAAAAAGAGTGGATCTAAGTCCTGCTCTTAAGTTTAATTATTTAAAGTCCGCGTTACGGGGAGAAGCGAAGAGCATGGTTGCTCATTTATTGTCAGGTTCAGCTGACAATTATAATGCCGCTTGGGATTTGTTAACCAAGCGGTATGAAAATAATCGAAGGATATTTTCCGAACAATTAAATCGGATAATAGACCTTCCTATAATTGGCAATGAATCCGCCAAAAATTTAAAATTAGTGATTGACACAATAAATGAGTCAATACATTTAGTAAAAATAAAAACAAACTTGTCTGATGAAGTTGACGTATTATTTGCGCAACTCATCTTAAGAAAGTTTGATAAAGAGGCTCTGCAATTATATGAGAGCCAAGTAAAGAACACAAAGCAGATACAAGTACTTTCTGACGTCATGAAATACTTAGAGCAAAGATATTGCTCACTAAGTTCCATGAAGAATGAAGAAAGAAAACCGATACAGAAAAATTCGTATGCGGTATTTAAAGAAAATTGTCCGATTTGCAAGGTTGCTGGACACAGCACATTTCAGTGTTACAAATTTAAGGGATTGACACCTATAGAAAGGGTCTTGATTGATAGTGGCTCACAGAGTACTATTGTTTCGGAGGAGGCAGCCCAAATATTAAAGTTGCCTAAAATTAAGGCACATACAGAAATAAGTGGCGTGTCTTCGACAAAATCACGTATATCAAAATATAAAATAAAATTGGCAGTAAAAATGCGTGAACCATGGAGAGACCTTCTTAAGGTTGAGGCAATCGTACTCCCAAAACTAATGAAGGCTCTCCCATTAAAAACAGCAAACGTAGATTTGTCCAAATGGAAATCCTACGTATTAGCTGATCCTAATTTTAATAAACCTGGTAGAGTAGATATGATAATGGGGGTGGATGTATACACCCATATTCTGAAAAGTGGGGTAACCAAAGTTGACGGGCTATTAGGCCAAAATACTCAGTTTGGTTGGATAGTGTCAGGATGCACTAAGTCGAAAGGAAATAAGTCCATAGTAGCTAAAACAATAGATGTAACCGATTTGGAGCGATTTTGGGAAATGGAAGAAGACGAGAAAGATGATGTAGAAGCTAACGCATGTGAGGATAATTTCACTAGAACTACGAGGCAAGAAGTCTCTGGCAGGTATGTAGTAACAATGCCATTTAAAGATGAAAAAGAGTTAGGAGACTCAAAGGCGCAAGCAATAGCGCGGTTTCTCAATTTAGAGAAAAAATTCAAGAAAAATCCAAGTTTAAAAGAAGAGAATTCTAAGTTCATCAAAGAATACTTGGAATTAGGACATATGGTCGAGACAAATGACGAAGGTTATTATTATTTACCCCATCAAGCAGTGATTAAAGATTCAAGTTTAACCACTAAACTAAGAGTGGTGTTTGACGCTTCGGCAAAAACAACAAATAATAAAAGTCTAAATGACATTATGTGGGTCGGTCCGCGGCTACAAAAGATATTGTTGACATAATTTTGAAATGGCGAAAATGGGAGTTCGTAGCTTCTGCAGACATTGAGAAGATCTATCGTCAGATAAACATTGATCAAGGTGATCAAAAATATTTACACATTTTATGGAGGAATTCACCGCACAAGAAATTAAAAACTTATAAGTTGACTACAGTGACGTACGGTACTGCGGCAGCTCCTTATCTAGCTACAAGGGTTCTTGCAGAGATAGCAAGCAGATGTCAGGATGAGGTAATTAGCGAGGTCATTCGAGATGAATTTTATATGGATGATTTAATGACTGGGGGTGTCACTGTAGAGGAATTAAAGCACAAAGTAGTGCAGATCTCGAGAGAACTGGAGAGAGCGGGAATGAATTTAAGAAAATGGATCTCTAACAGAGCGGAGATTATCGAAAACGTCACTGATACAGGCGATAATAAAATATTAAAAATTGATCAAAATGAGTCAATCAAAACATTGGGATTACAGTGGGAACCATTTAAAGATGAATTTAAGTTCAAGGTACACTGTGACGATGACAGAAAACTAAATAAAAGAGTGGTATTATCCACACTGGCTAAAATTTATGATCCATTAGGATGGCTAGCACCAGTGACAGTTATTGGAAAATTGTTCATGCAAAAACTATGGCTGGCTTAACAAAATTGGGATGAGGAATTGTCAGAAAAAGACGCATTAGAATGGAATTCATTCAAGGACAATTTGAAAGCATTGGAAGAAGTAAGAGTACCTAGATGGATAAAGACACAGCTAAAAGAGGTTGTGCAGATTCATGGGTTTGCTGACGCATCAGAAAAGGCATATGCAGCAGTAGTATATGCAAAGATAGGTAAGGAAGTCACATTGATAGTCAGTAAAAGTAAAGTCAATCCCATAAAAAATAGAAAAACAATCCCGAAACTCGAATTGTGTGCAGCTCATTTATTGTCGCAATTAATAAAAAGAGTACAAGCATCAATTGCTATACCATCAGAGATATACGCTTGGAGTGATTCTACAATCACACTCTGCTGGATAAGGAATGGTGCTTGTAAAGAAAAATTCGTTAGGCGTCGAACAGAGGATTTTCGAAAAATGAAAGAAATAGTATGGGGGCATGTAAAGTCCGAAGCTAATCCTGCGGATGTGGCATCGAGAGGGGTGTGTCCAGAAAAATTAAAGAACTGTGACATTTGGTGGAACGGCCCTAATTGGCTGGGTGAGCCAAAGGAAAAGTGGCCAAAGGAAACAACGGGTACTGACAATATTATTGTCAACACAGTAGTTCAAAATACGGAAAGTAGCATGATGCAAGAACTAATAGAAAAGTATTCGTGCCAAAATAAGCTAGTCAGAATTACGGCATACATGTTACGGTTTATTTCAGTCAAGATAGAAAAGAAAGTGTACCCATCTTACCTGACAGTTAATGAACTTAAGAATGCGGAAAGACTAATAATTAAAAATCAACAAGCATGTCAATTCAGCAGGGAAATAGCTTGTCTAGCTCAGAAAAAGAGATAGATATGAAAAGCAAGATTTTGAGTCTGAGTCCATTTTTGGACAGCGAAGGAATACTGCGAGTAGGAGGCAGGTTGCATAATGCCAATGTAGCCTTTGATGCTAAGCACCCCATGATTCTGGACAAGTCTCACTTGGGGCTGTTGTTAATAAGAAATGCTCACAGGGAAACCTTGCATGGGGGAGTTAACCCTTTGAGAACTTATATCCAAAGAAGGTTTTGGATATTTGCCCTAAGAAGTGCTCTTAAAAAGTACTTAAGAGAATGCGTCACTTGTGCAAGATATCGTCAAATTACAGGAGAGCAAATAATGGGTAATCTTCCGAAGCCTAGAGTCACGATGTCTTTTCCGTTCTACAATACTGGAGTAGATTATGCGGGACCATATCACGTTAAATGCTCTAAAAATCGTGGACAGAAAACCTACAAAGGGTATATAGCGGTTTTTGTGTGTATGGCAACTAAAGCGCTACACTTAGAAGTTGTCAGTGATCTAACAACTGATGCCTTTCTAGCGGCATTTCGTAGATTTGTAGCAAGACGGGGAAAATGCGCGAACATATTCTCGGATAATGGGACAAACTTTGTAGGGGCTTCAAGAAAGCTAGATAAGGATTTCAGGAAAGCTATCCAAGATAACGTCCAAGTGGCACCTGTTCTAGAAAAAGAACACATACACTGGCATTTTATCCCCCCGGCAGGACCTCACTTCGGAGGTATTTGGGAGGCTGGGGTTAAATCAGTCAAGTATCATTTAAAAAGAGTGATAGGTGACAGCAATCTCACATATGAGGAAATGGCAACATTGTTGTGCCAAATTGAAGCGGTGTTGAACTCGCGACCGCTATATACATCAGGCGATGACGTTGACAGCATCGAGGTGTTGACACCCGGTCATTTCTTGATTGGTAGGCCAATGTTGGAGGCCGCCGAGTCCATATCTAGGGAAAGGATTGGAAATCTAGACAGGTGGAAGTTGATTCAGAAAATGAAAAAAGGTTTCTGGATGAAATGGAAAGACGAATATTTGTATACTCTTCAGCAACGAAATAAATGGAGACGACCTACAACAAATATAGAGGAAGGGCAAATCGTGCTGATTAAAGATGAGAATTGTCATCCAGCCAGATGGCCGCTGGGAAAGGTGGAGGAAGCACACAAAGGCAGGGACGATAAAGTTAGGGTAGTAAAAGTAAAATTACAGGAAGGGTCAATTACACGACCTATTCATAAAATTTGCCCACTTATTGGAGTTAAAACAAGTGAAAACGAAGAAGCAAATTGTGTTTCCACAAAGAAGGGTAACCGTTTCAAAGGATTGTCTAAAATAGGTATTATAATGATTTTGTCAACGCTCATGTTACTTTGTCAAGTCACATATGCGGCCAATATCAGACAAAATGTTCCAAAAGTAACAGTAAAGGCAATAAATTCAACAGCGGCATTATATTTAGATCCAATGGGAGAAGTAGAAATAGTAGCCTCCTCGTGGGATCTTGTAGTGTACTACGACATGTCGGCATATTTTGAAATGCTGAGTAAAGGGAACAGGTTGGTGCCTAAAATGAGGGAAGTATGCAAGAAGTTACATAACTTCGAGGATCAGTGCAATTTAGTACTTGACAATATGGTAAAACAAATGGACGAGATTCAGGAAAATAACAAATTATTCATGGTAAATGATAAGACGCGGCATAGGCGAGCACCGTTTGAATTCATGGGATCGCTATACCACATATTGTTCGGCATTATGGATGCGGACGATAGAGATATAATGGAAAATAACATGAGAAATCTGTTAACCAATCAGAAAAATTTAAAGGAGCTAGAGGAGAAACAGACATCAGTGGTAGATTCGACCGCAAACATTCTCAAAAGCACTACCGAAGAAATAAATGAAAACTTTCGTAGCATGAATAGAAGAATTGAGAACATGACAGAGTTATTGAAAGAAAGCTACTATGTATATAAAGAATCGATTAACTTTTTCATGATAACAAAACAACTTAGTTCCGTGATTGATGAATGTGAAAAATTCAAGCAGGGATAGTAAATCTGTTAGTAGATATCAATCATGGGAGATTAAATCCTAATATCGTTAAGCCTAGCCAGCTAAAAAATGAGATATCAAAAATAAAGGATAGATTGTCTGAATCGTTAGTTCTTCCAGGTAAAAGAACAGGTACTGAGCTAAAGGATATATACACATTGCTAACAGCCAAGGGAATTTTCGTTGACCAGAAGCTAATTATAAACGCAAAAATTCCATTATTTGGTAGGCATCCGTCTTTTCTTTATAGAGTCATCCCCGTACCAGTTCGAATAAATAATAATCAGATGATAATAGTACAACTAAGTAACGAGTATTTAGTATACAGTTTTGAGATAGACTCTTATCACCTAATGAGCGAATCTACATTGCACAAGTGTCGGACATGGCAGTCTAATAAAAGAATATATGAAGGAAGTTGGCACACCATTCAAGCAAAATAATCAGTCTAATTGTGTCTACAAAACGATTGTTGAGCTTAGATCATATTGGATTGAGCTAGAGAGTAGTAGTAGTTGGTTGTTTAAAGTTCCACCACTTACAAAGGCTAGAATTCAATGCAATAATGGTCCACAGGAGTCAGTAGACATCCCGGAACAGGGAATTTTAAGCATCAGATCAGAATGCACCGTTAGAACAGAAGACAAAATATTAGTTGCTCATCATAGCATTCAATCCGAGTCACATCAGTCTATTGCTACATCACATATAGGGGACATTAGCGTAGTACCGAAAATAGCGTGGAACCCGGTAGACGGCAACATGGTAAATCACACAGCAGAATTTGTAAAATTAAAAGGCGAGTTAACATCCTTAAAAGAACATAACATCGAGATTTTAGGGTTAAACTTCCACCACGTGACTGGACAAGCTTCTCTGATAATAGTAATTATATTAGTCATAATAGCAATACTGTATATAATAAGAAAAATGAATGTAACAAGAAGACTGCAGACCATAACATTTGCCGGCCCCTTGCAGAATGTTTAAGAATAAACACTGTAATCTTCGAGGCGGCTGAGAAAAACATTGTTGATAATAAAACGCAGTACTACTCAATGTGTACATGGCAATAACATAATATAAAATACGACTCTATGTATAGAGGACACTAACATAGCATAAGATTGAGAACACCAAAAGGGCCCGCTTAAAATAGATAACAAATGTATTAAACGAGCCTCGGCAAACATGAGCCAGGCAACGGCCAACGCCGAGATTAACCAAAATAGATTTCAAACCCCGGCCGCTGATCATGAGCTCTCGCGATTGGTTCTAACACTAGACTAAGATACCCCGACCCTCCACAAATGTGACCCCTTAGAGCGTAAGAATGCCTATATAAACTCAGAACTTTCTCAAATAAAAGCAGTTCAGTTTTGAATTCACTAATGAATATTTGGGTTATTTTTTCCTTCTCCCCGGAATCCCTATTCATCTATCAAGGACTCTAAGGCTGCTATATGACTTAAGATGACTGCTACAAGTCTCAAAATCGCGGCTCTAAGTCCCTTGCGGCAGCTAGATTGGACTATTGGGCAGCTATCAAGGACTCAAAGGCTGCCATATGACTTAAGTTGACTGCTACAAATCTCATCGAGCCGGGTATCCGTCACTACCGGAAGCTAGATTGGACTATTGGGCATCTATCAAGGACTCTAAGGCTGCCATATGACTTAAGATGGCTGCTACAAGTCTCATCGAGCCGGCTCTAGATTAGACTATTGGGCAGCTATCAAGGAATCTAAGGCTGCCAAATGACTTAAGGTCGCTGCTACAAGTTTCATCGAGCCGGGTATCCGTCACTTCCGGAAGCTAGACTGGACTATTGGGCATCTATCAAGGACTCTAAGGCTGCCATATGACTTAAGATGGCTGCTACAAGTCTCATCGAGCCGGCTAGCCGTCACTTCCGGAAGCTAGATTGGACTATTGGGCATACATCAAGGAATCTAAGACTGCCAAATGACTTAAGGTCGCTGCTACAAGTCTCATCGAGCTGGCTATCCGTCACTTCCGGAAGCTAGACTGGACTATTGGGCAACTATCAAGGACTCTAAGGCTGCCATATGACTTAAGATGGCTGCTACAAATCTCATCGAGCCGGCTATCCGTCACTTCCGGAAGCTAGATTGGACTATTGGGCATCTATCAAGGACCCTAAGGCTGCCATATGACTTAAGATGGCTGCTACAAGTCTCATCGAGCCGGCTCTAGATTAGACTATTGGGCATCTATCAAGGACTCTAAGGCTGCTATATGACTTAAGATGACTGCTACAAGTCTCAAACTCGCGGCTCTAAATCCCTTGCGGCAGCTAGTTTGGATTATTGGGCATCCTTCAAGGACCCTAAGGCTGCCATATAACTTCAGATGGCTGCTACAAGTCTCAACGTGCCGGCTGTCCGTCACTGCCGGAAGCTAGATTGGACTATTGGGCAGCTATAAGGGCTCTAAGGCTGCCAAATGACTTAAGACGACTGCTACAAGTCTCAATAACGCGGCTCTAAGTCCTTTGCGGCAGCTAGTTTGGACTATTGGGCATCCTTCAAGGATCCTAAGGCTGCCATATGACTTAAGATGGCTGCTACAAGTCTCATCGAGCCGGCTATCCGTCACTTCCGGAACCTAGATTGGACTATTGGGCATCTATCAAGGACTCTAAGGCTGCCAAATGACTTAAGATGACTGCTACAAATCTCATCGTGCCGGGTATCCGTCACTTCCGGAAGCTTGACTGGACTATTGGGCATCTATCAAGGACTCTAAGGCTGCCATATGTCTTAAGATGGCTGCTACAAATCTCATCGAGCCGGCTATCCGTCACTTCCGGAAGCTAGATTGGACTATTGGGCATCTATCAAGGACTCTAAGGCTGCCATATGACTTAAGATGGCTGCTACAAGTCTCATCGAGCCGGCTTCTAGATTAGACTATTGGGCAGCTATCAAGGAATCTAAGGCTGCCAAATGACTTAAGATCGCTGCTACAAGTCTTATCGAGCCGGCTATCCGTCACTTCCGGAAGCTAGATTGGACTATTGGGCATCTATCAAGGACTCTAAGGCTGCCATATGACTTAAGATGGCTGCTACAAGTCTCATCGAGCCGGCTCTAGATTAGACTATTGGGCAGCTATCAAGGACTCTAAGGCTGCCATATGACTTAAGATGACTGCTACAAATCTCATCGAGCCGGCTATCCGTCACTTCCGGAAGCTAGACTGGACTATTGGGCATCTATCAAGGACTCTTAGGCTGCCATATGACTTAAGATGGCTGCTACAAGTCTCATCGAGCCGGCTCTACGCCATTTCGGGAAGCAAGATTGGACTATTGGGCATACATCAAGGACTCTAAGGCTGCCATATGACTTAAGATCGCTGCTACAAATCTCATCGAGCCGGCTATCCGTCACTTCCGGAAGCTAGATTGGACTATTGGGCATCCTTCAAGGACCCTAAGGCTGCCATATGACTTAAGATGGCTGCTACAAGTCTCATCGAGCCGGCTCTAGATTGGACTATTGGGCAGCTATCAAGGAATCTAAGGCTGCCAAATGACTTAAGGTCGCTACTACAAGTCTCATCAAGCCGGCTATCCGTCACTTCCGGAAGCTAGATTGGACTATTGGGCATCTATCAAGGAATCTAAGGCTGCCAAATAACTTAAGGTCGCTGCTACAAGTCTCATCGAGCCGGCTATCCGTCACTTTCGGAAGCTAAATTGGACTATTGGGCATCCTGCAAAGACCCCAAGGCTGCCATATGACTTAAGATGGCTGCTACAAGTCTCAACGTGCCGGCTATCCGTCACTTCCGGAAGCTAGATTGGACTATTGGGCATCTATCAAGGGCTCTAAGGCTGCCATATGACTTAAGATGGCTGCTACAAATCTCATCGAGCCGGCTATCCGTCACTTCCGGAAGATAGACTGGACTATTGGGCATCCTCCAAGTACCCTAAGGCTGCCATATGACTTAAGATGACTGCTACAAGTCTCAAAATCGCGGCTCTAAGTCCCTTGCGGCAGATAGATTGGACTATTGGGCAGCTATCAAGGACTCTAAGGCTGCCATATGACTTAAGGTCGCTGCTACAAGTCTCATCGAGCCGGCTAGCCGTCACTTCCGGAAGCTAGATTGGACTATTGGGCAGCTATCAAGGACTCTAAGGCTGCCATATAACTTAAGATGGCTGCTACAAGTCTCAACGTGCCGGCTGTCCGTCACTTCCGGAAGCTAGATTGGACTATTGGGCAGCTATCAAGGGCTCTAAGGCTGCCAAATGACTTAAGATGACTGCTACAAGTCTCAATAACGCGGCTCTAAGTCCTTTGCGGCAGCTAGTTTGGACTATTGGGCATCCTTCAAGGACCCTAAGGCTACCATATGACTTAAGATGGCTGCTACAAGTCTCATCGAGCCGGCTATCCGTCACTTCCAGAAGCTAGATTGGACTATTGGGCATCTATCAAGGATTCTAAGGCTGTCAAATGACTTAAGATGACTGCTACAAGTCTCAAAATCGCGGCTCTAAGTCCCTTGCGGCAGCTAGATTGGACTAGTGGGCATATATCAAGGACTCTAAGGCTGCCATATGACTTAAGATGGCTGCTACAAGTCTCATGGAGCCGGCTCCACGCTATTTCGAAAAGCTAGATTGGACTATTGGGCATACATCAAGGACTCTAAGGCTGCCATATAACTTAAGATCGCTGCTACAAGTCTCATCGAGCCGGCTATCCGTCACTTCCGGAAGCTAGATTGGACTATTGGGCAGCTATCAAGGACTCTAAGGCTGCCAAATGACTTAAGATCGCTGCTACAAGTCTCACCGAGCTGGTTATCCGTCACTTCCGGAAACTAGATTGGACTATTGGGCAGCTATCAAGGAATCTAAGGCTGCCATATGACTTAAGATGGCTGCTACAAGTCTCATCGTGCCGGCTCTACGCCATTTCGAAAAGCTAGATTGGACCATTGGGCATACATCAAGGACTCTAAGGCTGCCATATGACTTAAGATCGTTGCTACAAATCTCATCGAGCCGGCTATCCGTCACTTCCGGAAGCTAGATTGGACTATTGGGCATCCTTCAAGGACCCTAAGGCTTCTATATGAATTAAGATGGCTACTACAAGTCTCATCGAGCCGGCTCTACGCCATTTCGAAAAGCAAGATTGGACTATTGGGCATCCTTTAAGGACCCTAAAGCTGCCATATGACTTAAGATGGCTGCTACAAGTCTCAACGTGCCGGCTATCCGTCACTTCCGGAAGCTAGATTGGACTATTGGGCATACATCAAGGACTCTAAGGCTGCCATATGACTTAAGATCGTTGCTACAAATCTCATCGAGCCGGCTATCCGTCACATCCGGAAGCTAGATTGGACTATTGGGCATCCTTCAAGGACCCTAAAGCTGCCATATGACTTAAGATGGCTGTTATAAGTCTCAACGTGCCGGCTGTCCGTCACTTTCGGAAGATAGATTGGACTATTGGGCATCTATCAAGGACTCTAAGGCTGCTATATGACTTAAGATGACTGCTACAAGTCTCAAAATCGCGGCTCTAAGTCCCTTGCGGCAGCTAGATTGGACTATTGGGCAGCTATCAAGGACTCAAAGGCTGCCATATGACTTAAGTTGACTGCTACAACTCGCATCGAGCCGGGTATCCGTCACTTCCGGAAGCTAGACTGGACTATTGGGCATCTATCAAGGACTCTAAGGCTGCCATATGACTTAAGATGGCTGCTACAAATCTCATCGAGCCGGCTATCCGTCACTTCCGGAAGCTAGATTGGACTATTGGGCATCTATCAAGGACTCTAAGGCTGCCATATGACTTAAGATGGCTGCTACAAGTCTCATCGAGCCGGCTCTAGATTGGACTATTGGGCAGCTATCAAGGACTCTAAGGCTGCCATATGACTTAAGATGGCTGCTACAAGTCTCATCGAGCCGGCTCTAGATTGGACTATTGGGCAGCTATCAAGGACTCAAAGGCTGCCATATGACTTAAGATGGCTGCTATAAGTCTCAACGTGCCGGCTATCCGTCACTTTCGGAAGATAGATTGGACTATTGGGCATCTATCAAGGACTCTAAGGCTGCTATATGACTTAAGATGACTGCTACAAGTCTCAAAATCGCGGCTCTAAGTCACTTCCGGAAGCTAGACTGGACTATTGGGCATCTATCAAGGACTCTAAGGCTGCCATATGACTTAAGATGGCTGCTACAAATCTCATCGAGCCGGCTATCCGTCACTTCCGGAAGCTAGATTGGACTATTGGGCATCTATCAACGACTCTAAGGCTGCCATATGACTTAAGATGGCTGCTACAAGTCTCATCGAGCCGGCTATCCGTCACTTTCGGAAGATAGATTGGACTATTGGGCATCTATCAAGGACTCTAAGGCTGCTATATGACTTAAGATGACTGCTACAAGTCTCAAAATCGCGGCTCTAAGTCCCTTGCGGCAGCTAGATTGGACTATTGGGCAGCTATCAAGGACTCAAAGGCTGCCATATGACTTAAGTTGACTGCTACAAATCTCATCGAGCCGGCTATCCGTCACTTCCGGAAGCTAGACTGGACTATTGGGCATCTATCAAGGACTCTAAGGCTGCCATATGACTTAAGATGGCTGCTACAAATCTCATCGAGCCGGCTATCCGTCACTTCCGGAAGCTAGATTGGACTATTGGGCATCTATCAAGGACTCTAAGGCTGCCATATGACTTAAGATGGCTGCTACAAGTCTCATCGAGCCGGCTCTAGATTGGACTATTGGGCAGCTATCAAGGAATCTAAGGCTGCCAAATGACTTAAGGTCGCTGCTACAAGTCTCATCGAGCCGGGTATCCGTCACTTCCGGAAGCTAGACTGGACTATTGGGCATCTATCAAGGACTCTAAGGCTGCCATATGACTTAAGATGGCTGCTACAAGTCTCATCGAGCCGGCTCTAGATTAGACTATTGGGCAGCTATCAAGGACTCAAAGGCTGCCATATGACTTAAGTTGACTGCTACAAATCTCATCGAGCCGGGTATCCGTCACTTCCGGAAGCTAGACTGGACTATTGGGCATCTATCAAGGACTCTAAGGCTGCCATATGACTTAAGATGGCTGCTACAAATCTCATCGAGCCGGCTATCCGTCACTTCCGGAAGCTAGATTGGACTATTGGGCATCTATCAAGGACTCTAAGGCTGCCATATGACTTAAGATGGCTGCTACAAGTCTCATCGAGCCGGCTCTAGATTAGACTATTGGGCATCTATCAAGGACTCTAAGGCTGCCATATGACTTAAGATGGCTGCTACAAATCTCATCGAGCCGGCTATCCGTCACTTCCGGAAGCTAGATTGGACTATTGGGCATCCTTCAAGGACCCTAAGGCTGCCATATAACTTAAGATGGCTGCTACAAGTCTCAACGTGCCGGCTGTCCGTCACTTCCGGAAGCTAGATTGGACTATTGGGCAGCTATAAGGGCTCTAAGGCTGCCAAATGACTTAAGATGGCTGTACAAGTATGACTGCTACAAGTCTCAATAACGCGGCTCTAAGTCCTTTGCGGCAGCTAGTTTGGACTATTGGGCATCCTTCAAGGACCCTAAGGCTGCCATATGACTTAAGATGGCTGCTACAAGTCTCATCGAGCCGGCTATCCGTCACTTCCGGAAGCTAGATTGGACTATTGGGCATCTATCAAGGACTCTAAGGCTGCCAAATGACTTAAGATGACTGCTACAAGTCTCAAAATCGCGGCTCTAAGTCCCTTGCGGCAGCTAGATTGGACTATTGGGCAGCTATCAAGGACTCAAAGGCTGCCATATGACTTAAGTTGACTGCTACAAATCTCATCGAGCCGGCTATCCGTCACTTCCGGAAGCTAGACTGGACTATTGGGCATCTATCAAGGACTCTAAGGCTGCCATATGACTTAAGATGGCTGCTACAAATCTCATCGAGCCGGCTATCCGTCACTTCCGGAAGCTAGATTGGACTATTGGGCATCCTTCAAGGACCCTAAGGCTGCCATATGACTTAAGATGGCTGCTACAAGTCTCATCGAGCCGGCTCTAGCTTAGACTATTGGGCAGCTATCAAGGAATCTAAGGCTGCCATATGACTTAAGATGGCTGCTACAATTCTCATCGAGCCGGCTATCCGTCGCTTCCGGAAGCTAGATTGGACTATTGGGCAGCTATCAAGGAATTTAGGCTGCCAAATAACTTAAGGTCGCTGCTACAAGTCTCATCGAGCCGGCTATCCGTCACTTCCGGAAGCTAGTTTGGACTATTGGGCATCCTTCAAGGACCCTAAGGCTTCCATATGAATTAAGATGGCTACTAGATTGGACTATTGGGTATCTATCAAGGACTCTAAGGCTGCTATATGACTTAAGATGACTGCTACAAGTCTCAAAATCGCGGCTCTAAATCCCTTGCGGCAGCTAGTTTGGATTATTGGGCATCCTTCAAGGACCCTAAGGCTGCCATATAACTTCAGATGGCTGCTACAAGTCTCAACGTGCCGGCTGTCCGTCACTTCCGGAAGCTAGATTGGACTATTGGGCAGCTATAAGGGCTCTAAGGCTGCCAAATGACTTAAGATGACTGCTACAAGTCTCAATAACGCGGCTCTAAGTCCTTTGCGGCAGCTAGTTTGGACTATTGGGCATCCTTCAAGGACCCTAAGGCTGCCATATGACTTAAGATGGCTGCTACAAGTCTCATCGAGCCGGCTATCCGTCACTTCCGGAAGCTAGATTGGACTATTGGGCATCTATCAAGGACTCTAAGGCTGCCAAATGACTTAAGATGACTGCTACAAGTCTCAAAATCGCGGCTCTAAGTCCCTTGCGGCAGCTAGATTGGACTATTGGGCAGCTATCAAGGACTCAAAGGCTGCCATATGACTTAAGTTGACTGCTACAAATCTCATCGAGCCGGGTATCCGTCACTTCCGGAAGCTAGACTGGACTATTGGGCATCTATCAAGGACTCTAAGGCTGCCATATGACTTAAGATGGCTGCTACAAATCTCATCGAGCCGGCTATCCGTCACTTCCGGAAGCTAGATTGGACTATTGGGCATCTATCAAGGACTCTAAGGCTGCCATATGACTTAAGATGGCTGCTACAAGTCTCATCGAGCCGGCTCTAGATTAGACTATTGGGCAGCTATCAAGGAATCTAAGGTTGCCAAATGACTTAAGGTCGCTGCTACAAGTTTCATCAGGCCGGCTATCCGTCACTTCCGGAAGCTAGATTGGACTATTGGGCATCCTTCAAGGACCCTAAGGCTGCCATATGACTTAAGATGGCTGCTACAAGTCTCATCGAGCCGGCTCTAGATTGGACTATTGGGCAGCTATCAAGGACTCTAAGGCTGCCATATGACTTAAGATGGCTGCTGCAAGTCTCATCGAGCCGGCTATCCGTCACTTCCGGAAGCTAGATTGGACTATTGGGCAGCTATCAAGGACTCTAAGGCTGCCAAATGACTTAAGGGCGCTGCTACAAGTCTCATCGAGCCGGCTATCCGTCACTTCCGGAAGCTAGTTTGGACTATTGGGCATCCTTCAAGGACCCTAAGGCTGCCATATGACTTAAGATGGCTGCTACAAGTCTCATCGAGCCGGCTCTACGCCATTTCGGGAAGCTAGATTGGACTATTGGGCATCTTTCAAGGACCCTAAGGCTGCCATATGACTTAAGATGGCTGCTACAAGTCTCATCGAGCCGGCTCTAGATTGGACTATTGGGCAGCTATCAAGGAATCTAAGGCTGCCAAATGACTTAAGGTCGCTGCTACAAGTCTCATCGAGCCGGCTATCCGTCACTTCCGGCAGCTAGATTGGACTATTGGGCATCTATCAAGGACTCTAAGGCTGCCATATGACTTAAGATGACTGCTACAAGTCTCATCGAGCCGGCTATCCGTCACTTCCGGAAGCTAGATTGGACTATTGGGCATCTATCAAGGACTCTAAGGCTGCCATATGACTTAAGATGGCTGCTACAAGTCTCATCGAGCCGGCTATCCGTCACTTCCGGAAGCTAGATTGGACTATTGGGCATCTATCAAGGACTCTAAGGCTGCCATATGACTTAAGATGGCTGCTACAAGTCTCATCGAGCCGGCTCTAGATTGGACTATTGGGCAGCTATCAAGGAATCTAAGGCTGCCAAATGACTTAAGGTCGCTGCTACAAGTCTCATCGAGCCGGCTATCCGTCACTTCCGGAAGCTAGATTGGACTATTGGGCATCTATCAAGGACTCTAAGGCTGCCATATGACTTAAGATGGCTGCTACAAGTCTCATCGAGCCGGCTCTAGATTGGACTATTGGGCAGCTATCAAGGACTCAAAGGCTGCCATATGACTTAAGTTGACTGCTACAAATCTCATCGAGCCGGCTATCCGTCACTTCCGGAAGCTAGACTGGACTATTGGGCATCTATCAAGGACTCTAAGGCTGCCATATGACTTAAGATGGCTGCTACAAATCTCATCGAGCCGGCTATCCGTCACTTCCGGAAGCTAGATTGGACTATTGGGCATCTATCAAGGACTCTAAGGCTGCCATATGACTTAAGATGGCTGCTACAAGTCTCATCGAGCCGGCTCTAGATTAGACTATTGGGCATCTATCAAGGACTCTAAGGCTGCTATATGACTTAAGATGACTGCTACAAGTCTCAAAATCGCGGCTCTAAATCCCTTGCGGCAGCTAGTTTGGACTATTGGGCATCCTTCAAGGACCCTAAGGCTGCCATATAACTTAAGATGGCTGCTACAAGTCTCATCGAGCCGGCTGTCCGTCACTTCCGGAAGCTAGATTGGACTATTGGGCAGCTATAAGGACTCTAAGGCTGCCAAATGAATTAAGATGACTGCTACAAGTCTCAATAACGCGGCTCTAAGTCCTTTGCGGCAGCTAGTTTGGACTATTGGGCATTCTTCAAGGACCCTAAGGCTGCCATATGACTTAAGATGGCTGCTACAAGTCTCATCGAGCCGGCTATCCGTCACTTCCGGAAGCTAGATTGGACTATTGGGCATCTATCAAGGACTCTAAGGCTGCCAAATGACTTAAGATGACTGCTACAAGTCTCAAAATCGCGGCTCTAAGTCCCTTGCGGCAGCTAGTTTGGACTATTGGGCAGCTATCAAGGACTCAAAGGCTGCCATATGACTTAAGTTGACTGCTACAAATCTCATCGAGCCGGGTATCCGTCACTTCCGGAAGCTAGACTGGACTATTGGGCATCTATCAAGGACTCTAAGGCTGCCATATGACTTAAGATGGCTGCTACAAGTCTCATCGAGCCGGCTATCCGTCACTTCCGGAAGCTAGATTGGACTATTGGGCATCTATCAAGGACTCTAAGGCTGCCATATGACTTAAGATGACTGCTACAAGTCTCAAAATCGCGGCTCTAAATCCCTTGCGGCAGCTAGTTTGGATTATTGGGCATCCTTCAAGGACCCTAAGGCTGCCATATAACTTAAGATGGCTGCTACAAGTCTCATCGAGCCGGCTATCCGTCACTTCCGGAAGCTAGATTGGACTATTGGGCATCTATCAAGGACTCTAAGGCTGCCAAATGACTTAAGATGACTGCTACAAGTCTCAATAACGCGGCTCTAAGTCCTTTGCGGCAGCTAGTTTGGACTATTGGGCATCCTTCAAGGACCCTAAGGCTGCCATATGACTTAAGATGGCTGCTACAAGTCTCATCGAGCCGGCTATCCGTCACTTCCGGAAGCTAGATTGGACTATTGGGCATCTATCAAGGACTCTAAGGCTGCCAAATGACTTAAGATGACTGCTACAAGTCTCAAAATCGCGGCTCTAAGTCCCTTGCGGCAGCTAGATTGGACTATTGGGCAGCTATCAAGGACTCAAAGGCTGCCATATGACTTAAGTTGACTGCTACAAATCGCATCGAGCCGGGTATCCGTCACTTCCGGAAGCTAGACTGGACTATTGGGTATCTATCAAGGACTCTAAGGCTGCCATATAACTTAAGGTCGCTGCTACAAGTCTCATCGAGCCGGCTATCCGTCACTTCTAGATTGGACTATTGGGCAGCTATCAAGGACTCTAAGGCTGCCAAATGACTTAAGGTCGCTGCTACAAGTCTCATCGAGCCGGCTATCCGTCACTTCCGGAAGCTAGATTGGACTATTGGGCATCCTTCAAGGACCCTAAGGCTGCCATATGACTTAAGATGGCTGCTACAAGTCTCATCGAGCCCGGCTTCTAGATTGGACTATTGGGCAGCTATCAAGGACTCTAAGGCTGCCATATGACTTAAGATGACTGCTACAAGTCTCATCGAGCCGGCTATCCGTCACTTCCGGAAGCTAGACTGGACTATTGGGTATCTATCAAGGACTCTAAGGCTGCCATATAACTTAAGGTCGCTGCTACAAGTCTCATCGAGCCGGCTATCCGTCACTTCCGGAAGCTAGTTTGGACTATTGGGCATCCTTCAAGGACCCTAAGGCTGCCATATGACTTAAGATGGCTGCTACAAGTCTCATCGAGCCGGCTCTACGTCACTTCCGGAAGCTAGATTGGACTATTGGGCATCCTTCAAGGACCCTAAGGCTGCCATATGACTTAAGATGGCTGCTACAAGTCTCATCGAGCCGGCTCTAGATTGGACTATTGGGCAGCTATCAAGGAATCTAAGGCTGCCAAATGACTTAAGGTCGCTGCTACAAGTCTCATCGAGCCGGCTATCCGTCACTTCCGGAAGCTAGATTGGACTATTGGGCATCTATCAAGGACTCTAAGGCTGCCATATGACTTAAGATGGCTGCTACAAGTCTCATCGAGCCGGCTCTACGCCATTTCGAAAGCTAGATTGGACTATTGGGCATACATCAAGGACTCTAAGGCTGCCATATAACTTAAGATCGCTGCTACAAATCTCATCGAGCCGGCTATCCGTCACTTCCGGAAGCTAGATTGGACTATTGGGCATCTATCAAGGACTCTAAGGCTGCCAAATGACTTAAGATGGCTGCTACAAGTCTCACCGAGCCGGTTATCCGTCACTTCCGGAAGCTAGATTGGACTATTGGGCAGCTATCAAGGACTCTAAGGCTGCCATATGACTTAAGATGACTGCTACAAGTCTCATCGAGCCGGCTATCCGTCACTTCCGGAAGCTAGATTGGACTATTGGGCATCTATCAAGGACTCTAAGGCTGCCATATGACTTAAGATGGCTGCTACAAGTCTCATCGTGCCGGCTCTACGCCATTTCGGAAGCTAGATTGGACTATTGGGCATACATCAAGGACTCTAAGGCTGCCATATAACTTAAGATCGTTGCTACAAATCTCATCGAGCCGGCTATCCGTCACTTCCGGAAGCTAGATTGGACTATTGGGCAGCTATCAAGGACTCTAAGGCTGCCAAATAACTTAAGGTCGCTGCTACAAGTCTCATCGAGCCGGCTATACGTCACTTCCGGAAGCTAGTTTGGACTATTGGGCATCCTTCAAGGACCCTAAGGCTTCCATATGAATTAAGATGGTTACTACAAGTCTCATCGAGCCGGCTCTGCGCCATTTCGGCAGCTAGTTTGGACTATTGGGCATCGTTCACGGACCCTAAGGCTGCCATATGACTTAAGATGGCTGCTACAAGTCTCATCGAGCCGGCTAGCCGTCACTTCCGGAAGCTAGATTGGACTATTGGGCATCCTTCAAGGACCCTAAGGCTGCCATATAACTTAAGATGGCTACTAGATTGGACTATTGGGCATCTATCAAGGACTCTAAGGCTGCCATATGACTTAAGATGACTGCTACAAGTCTCAAAATCGCCGGCTCTCAGTCCCTTGCGGCAGCTAGTTTGGACTATTGGGCATCCTTCAAGGACCCTAAGGCTGCCATATAACTTAAGATGGCTGCTACAAGTCTCATCGAGCCGGCTATCCGTCACTTCCGGAAGCTAGATTGGACTATTGGGCATCTATCAAGGACTCTAAGGCTGCCATATGACTTAAGGTCGCTGCTACAAGTCTCAAAATCGCGGCTCTAAGTCCCTTGCGGCAGCTATATTGGACTACTGGGCAGCTATCAAGGACTCAAAGGCTGCCATATGACTTAAGTTGACTGCTACAAATCTCATCGAGCCGGCTATCCGTCACTTCCGGAAGCTAGACTGGACTATTGGGCATCTATCAAGGACTCTAAGGCTGCCATATGACTTAAGATGGCTGCTACAAATCTCATCGAGCCGGCTATCCGTCACTTCCGGAAGCTAGATTGGACTATTGGGCATCTATCAAGGACTCTAAGGCTGCCATATGACTTAAGATGGCTGCTACAAGTCTCATCGAGCCGGCTCTAGATTAGACTATTGGGCAGCTATCAAGGAATCTAAGGCTGCCAAATGACTTAAGGTCGCTGCTACAAGTCTCATCGAGCCGGCTATCCGTCACTTCCGGAAGCTAGATTGGACTATTGGGCATCCTTCAAGGACCCTAAGGCTGCCATATGACTTAAGATGGCTGCTACAAGTCTCATCGAGCCGGCTCCGCTAGATTGGACTATTGGGCAGCTATCAAGGACTCTAAGGCTGCCATATGACTTAAGATGGCTGCTACAAATCTCATCGAGCCGGCTATCCGTCACTTCCGGAAGCTAGATTGGACTATTGGGCAGCTATCAAGGAATCTAAGGCTGCCAAATAACTTAAGGTCGCTGCTACAAGTCTCATCGAGCCGGCTATCCGTCACTTCCGGAAGCTAGTTTGGACTATTGGGCATCCTTCAAGGACCCTAAGGCTGCCATATGACTTAAGATGGCTACTACAAGTCTCATCGAGCCGGCTCTACGCCATTTCGGGAAGCTAGATTGGACTATTGGGCATCTTTCAAGGACCCTAAGGCTGCCATATGACTTAAGATGGCTGCTACAAGTCTCATCGAGCCGGCTCTAGATTGGACTATTGGGCAGCTATCAAGGAATCTAAGGCTGCCAAATGACTTAAGGTCGCTGCTACAAGTCTCATCGAGCCGGCTATCCGTCACTTCCGGAAGCTAGATTGGACTATTGGGCATCTATCAAGGACTCTAAGGCTGCCATATGACTTAAGATGGCTGCTACAAGTCTCATCGAGCCGGCTCTACGCCATTTCGAAAAGCTAGATTGGACTATTGGGCATACATCAAGGACTCTAAGGCTGCCATATAACTTAAGATCGCTGCTACAAATCTCATCGAGCCGGCTATCCGTCACTTCCGGAAGCTAGATTGGACTATTGGGCATCTATCAAGGACTCTAAGGCTGCCAAATGACTTAAGATTGCTGCTACAAGTCTCACCGAGCCGGTTATCCGTCACTTCCGGAAACTAGATTGGACTATTGGGCAGCTATCAAGGAATCTAAGGCTGCCATATGACTTAAGATGACTGCTACAAGTCTCATCGAGCCGGCTATCCGTCACTTCCGGAAGCTAGATTGGACTATTGGGCATCTATCAAGGACTCTAAGGCTGCCATATGACTTAAGATGGCTGCTACAAGTCTCATCGTGCCGGCTCTACGCCATTTCGAAAAGCTAGATTGGACTATTGGGCATACATCAAGGACTCTAAGGCTGCCATATAACTTAAGATCGCTGCTACAAATCTCATCGAGCCGGCTATCCGTCACTTCCGGAAGCTAGATTGGACTATTGGGCAGCTATCAAGGACTCTAAGGCTGCCAAATGACTTAAGGTCGCTGCTACAAGTCTCATCGAGCCGGCTATCCGTCACTTCCGGAAGCTAGTTTGGACTATTGGGCATCCTTCAAGGACCCTAAGGCTGCCATATGACTTAAGATGGCTGCTACAAGTCTCATCGAGCCGGCTCTATGCCATTTCGGGAAGCTAGATTGGACTATTGGGCATCCATCAAGGACTCTAAGGCTGCCATATGACTTAAGATGGCTGCTACAAGTCTCATCGGGCCGGCTATCTGTCACTTCCGGAAACTAGATTGGACTATTGGGCAGCTATCAAGGAATCTAAGGCTGCCAAATGACTTAAGGTCGCTGCTACAAGTCTCATCGAGCCGGCTATCCGTCACTTCCGGAAGCTAGATTGGACTATTGGGCATCTATCAAGGACTCTAAGGCTGCCATATGACTTAAGATGGCTGCTACAAGTCTCATCGAGCCGGCTCTACGCCATTTCGAAAAGCTAGATTGGACTATTGGGCATACATCAAGGACTCCAAGGCTGCCATATAACTTAAGATCGTTGCTACAAATCTCATCGAGCCGGCTATCCGTCACTTCCGGAAGCTAGATTGGACTATTGGGCAGCTATCAAGGAATCTAAGGCTGCCAAATAACTTAAGGTCGCTGCTACAAGTCTCATCGAGCCGGCTATCCGTCACTTCCGGAAGCTAGTTTGGACTATTGGGCATCCTTCAAGGACCCTAAGGCTTCCATATGAATTAAGATGGCTACTACAAGTCTCATCGAGCCGGCTCAACGCCATTTCGAAAAGCAAGATTGGACTATTGGGCATACATCAAGGACTCTAAGGCTGCCATATGACTTAAGATCGTTGCTACAAATCTCATCGAGCCGGCTATCCGTCACATCCGGAAGCTAGATTGGACTATTGGGCATCCTTCAAGGACCCTAAAGCTGCCATATGACTTAAGATGGCTGCTACAAGTCTCATCGAGCCGGCTCTAGATTGGACTATTGGGCAGCTATCAAGGAATCTAAGGCTGCCAAATGACTTAAGGTCGCTGCTACAAGTCTCATCGAGCCGGCTATCCGTCACTTCCGGAAGCTAGATTGGACTATTGGGCATCTATCAAGGACTCTAAGGCTGCCATATGACTTAAGATGGCTGCTACAAGTCTCATCGAGCCGGCTATACGTCACTTCCGGAAGCTAGATTGGACTATTGGGCATCTATCAAAGTCTCTAAGGCTGCCATATGACTTAAGATGATTGCTACAAGTCTCAACGTGCCGGCTGTCCGCCACTTCCGGAAGCTAGATTGGACTATTGGGCAGCTATAAAGGGCTCTAAGGCTGCCAAATGACTGCTACAAGTCTCAAAATCGCGGCTCTAAGTCCCTTGCGGCAGCTAGTTTGGACTATTGGGTAGCCTTCAAGGACCCTAAGGCTGCCAAATGACTCAAGATGACTGCTACAAGTCTCAAAATCGCGGCTCTACGTCCCTTGCGGCAGCTAGTTTGGACTATTGGGCATCCTTTAAGGACCCTAAGGCTGCCATATAACTTAAGATGGCTGCTATAAGTCTCAACGTGCCGTCTATCCGTCACTTCCGGAAGCTAGATTGGACTATTGGGCAGCTATTAAGGGCTCTAAGGCTGCCATATGACTTAAGATGGCTGCTACAAATCTCATCGAGCCGGCTATCCGTCACTTCCGGAAGCTAGATTGGACTATTGGGCATGTATCAAGGACTCTAAGGCCGCCATATGACTTAAGATGGCTGCTACAAATCTCAAAATCGCGGCTCTAAGTCCCTTGCGGCAGCTATATTGGACTATTGGGCATCCTTCAAGGACCCTAAGGCTGCCATATGACTTAAGATGGCTGCTACAAGTCTCATCGAGCCGGCTATCCGTCACTTCCGGAAGCTAGATTGGACTATTGGGCATCTATCAAGGACTCTAAGGCTGCCAAATGACTTAAGATGACTGCTACAAGTCTCAAAATCGCGGCTCTAAGTCCCTTGCGGCAGCTAGATTGGACTATTGGGCATCTATCAAGGACTCTAAGGCTGCCATATGACTTAAGATGGCTGCTACAAGTCTCATCGAGCCGGCTATCCGTCACTTCCGGAAGCTAGATTGGACTATTGGGCATCTATAAAGGACTCTAAGGCTGCCATATGACTTAAGATGGCTGCTACAAGTCTCATCGAGCCGGCTATCCGTCACTTCCGGAAGCTAGATTGGACTATTGGGCATCTATCAAGGACTCTAAGGCTGCCATATGACTTAAGATGGCTGCTACAAGTCTCATCGAGCCGGCTATCCGTCACTTCCGGAAGCTAGATTGGACTATTGGGCATCTATCAAGGACTCTAAGGCTGCCATATGACTTAAGATGACTGCTACAAGTCTCAAAATCGCCGCTCTAAATCCCTTCCGGCAGCTAGATTGGACTATTGGGCATCTATCAAGGACTCTAAGGCTGCCATATGACTTAAGATGGCTGCTACAAGTCTCATCGAGCCGGCTATCCGTCACTTCCGGAAGCTAGATTGGACTATTGGGCATCTATCAAGGACTCAAAGGCTGCCATATGACTTAAGATGGCTGCTACAAGTCTCATCGAGCCGGCTATCCGTCACTTCCGGAAGCTAGATTGGACTATTGGGCATCTATCAAGGACTCTAAGGCTGCCATATGACTTAAGATCGCTGCTACAAGTCTCATCGAGCCGGCTCCGCATCTAGATTGGACTATTGGGCATCTATCAAGGACTCTAAGGCTGCCATATGACTTAAGATGGCTGCTACAAGTCTCATCGAGCCGGCTATCCGTCACTTCCGGAAGCTAGATTGGACTATTGGGCAGCTATCAAGGACTCTAAGGCTGCCAAATAACTTAAGGTCGCTGCTACAAGTCTCATCGAGCCGGCTCCTAGATTGGACTATTGGGCATCTATCAAGGACTCTAAGGCTGCCATATGACTTAAGATGACTGCTACAAGTCTCAAAATCGGCCGGCTCTAAATCCCTTGCGGCAGCTAGTTTGGATTATTGGGCATCCTTCAAGGACCCTAAGGCTGCCATATAACTTCAGATGGCTGCTACAAGTCTCAACGTGCCGGCTGTCCGTCACTTCCGGAAGCTAGATTGGACTATTGGGCAGCTATAAGGACTCTAAGGCTGCCAAATGAATTAAGATGACTGCTACAAGTCTCAATAACGCGGCTCTAAGTCCTTTGCGGCAGCTAGTTTGGACTATTGGGCATTCTTCAAGGACCCTAAGGCTGCCATATGACTTAAGATGGCTGCTACAAGTCTCATCGAGCCGGCTCTACGCCATTTCGGGAAGCTAGATTGGACTATTGGGCATCTTTCAAGGACCCTAAGGCTGCCATATGACTTAAGATGGCTGCTACAAGTCTCATCGAGCCGGCTCTAGATTGGACTATTGGGCAGCTATCAAGGAATCTAAGGATGCCAAATGACTTAAGGTCGCTGCTACAAGTCTCATCGAGCCGGCTATCCGTCACTTCCGGCAGTTAGATTGGACTATTGGGCATCCTTCAAGGACCCTAAGGCTTCTATATGAATTAAGATGGCTACTTCAAGTCTCATCGAGCCGGCTCTATGCCATTTCGAAAAGCAAGATTGGACTATTGGGCATACATCAAGGACTCTAAGGCTGCCATATGACTTCAGATGGCTGCTACAAGTCTCATCGAGCCGGCTATCCGTCACTTCCGGAAGCTAGTTTGGACTATTGGGCATCCTTCAAGGACCCTAAGGCTTCCATATGAATTAAGATGGCTACTAGATTGGACTATTGGGTATCTATCAAGGACTCTAAGGCTGCTATATGACTTAAGATGACTGCTACAAGTCTCAAAATCGCGGCTCTAAATCCCCTTGCGGCAGCTAGTTTGGACTATTGGGCATCCTTCAAGGACCCTAAGGCTGCCATATAACTTCAGATGGCTGCTACAAGTCTCATCGAGCCGGCTATCCGTCACTTCCGGAAGCTAGATTGGACTATTGGTCATCTATCAAGGACTCTAAGGCTGCCAAATGACTTAAGGTCGCTGCTACAAGTCTCAAAATCGCGGCTCTAAGTCCCTTGCGGCAGCTATATTGGACTACTGGGCAGCTATCATAGACTCAAAGGCTGCCATATGACTTAAGTTGACTGCTACAAATCTCATCGAGCCGGGTATCCGTCACTTCCGGAAGCTAGACTGGACTATTGGGCATCCTTCAAGGACCCTAAGGCTGCCATATGACTTAAGATGGCTGCTACAAGTGTCATCGAGCCGGCTATCCGTCACTTCCGGAAGCTAGATTGGACTATTGGTCATCTATCAAGGACTCTAAGGCTGCCAAATGACTTAAGATGACTGCTACAAGTCTCAAAATCGCGGCTCTAAGTCCCTTGCGGCAGCTATATTGGACTACTGGGCAGCTATCATAGACTCAAAGGCTGCCATATGACTTAAGTTGACTGCTACAAATCTCATCGAGCCGGGTATCCGTCACTTCCGGAAGCTAGACTGGACTATTGGGCATCTATCAAGGACTCTAAGGCTGCCATATGACTTAAGATGGCTGCTACAAATCTCATCGAGCCGGCTATCCGTCACTTCCGGAAGCTAGATTGGACTATTGGGCATCTATCAAGGACTCTAAGGCTGCCATATGACTTAAGATGGCTGCTACAAGTCTCATCGAGCCGGCTCTAGATTAGACTATTGGGCAGCTATCAAGGACTCTAAGGCTGCCAAATGACTTAAGGTCGCTGCTACAAGTTTCATCAGGCCGGCTATCCGTCACTTCCGGAAGCTAGATTGGACTATTGGGCATCCTTCAAGGATCCTAAGGCTGCCATATGACTTAAGATGGCTGCTACAAGTCTCATCGAGCCGGCTCTAGATTAGACTATTGGGCAGCTATCAAGGAATCTAAGGCTGCCATATGACTTAAGATGGCTGCTGCAAATCTCATCGAGCCCGCTATCCGTCGCTTCCGGAAGCTAGATTGGACTATTGGGCAGCTATCAAGGAATTTAGGCTGCCAAATAATTTAAGGGCGCTGCTACAAGTCTCATCGAGCCGGCTATCCGTCACTTCCGGAAGCTAGTTTGGACTATTGGGCATCCTTCAAGGACCCTAAGGCTGCCATATGACTTAAGATGGCTACTACAAGTCTCATCGAGCCGTCTCTACGCCATTTCGGGAAGCTAGATTGGACTATTAGGCATACATCAAGGACTCTAAGGATGCCATATGACTTAAGATGACTACTAAAAGTCTCATCGAGCCCGGCTCTAGATTGGACTATTGGGCAGCTATCAAGGACTCTAAGGCTGCCAAATGACTTAAGGTCGCTGCTACAAGTCTCATCGAGCCGGCTATCCGTCACTTCCGGCAGCTAGATTGGACTATTGGGCATCTATCAAGGACTCTAAGGCTGCCATATGACTTAAGATGACTGCTACAAGTCTCATCGAGCCGGCTATCCGTCACTTCCGGAAGCTAGATTGGACTATTGGGCATCTATCAAGGACTCTAAGGCTGCCATATGACTTAAGATGGCTGCTACAAGTTTCATCGAGCCGGCTATCCGTCGTTTCCGGAAGCTAGATTGGACTATTGGGCATCTATCAAGGACTCTAAGGCTGCCATATGACTTAAGATGGCTGCTACAAGTCTCATCGAGCCGGCTCTAGATTAGACTATTGGGCAGCTATCAAGGACTCTAAGGCTGCCAAATGACTTAAGGTGGCTGCTACAAATCTCATCGAGCCGGCTATCCGTCACTTCCGGAAGCTAGATTGGACTATTGGGCATCTATCAAGGACTCTAAGGCTGCCATATGACTTAAGATGGCTGCTACAAGTCTCATCGAGCCGGCTCTAGATTGGACTATTGGGCAGCTATCAAGGACTCTAAGGCTGCCATATGACTTAAGATGACTGCTACAAGTCTCATCGAGCCGGCTATCCGTCACTTCCGGAAGCTAGATTGGACTATTGGGCATCTATCAAGGACTCTAAGGCTGCCATATGACTTAAGATGGCTGCTACAAGTCTCATCGAGCCGGCTATCCGTCACTTCCGGAAGCTAGATTGGACTATTGGGCATCTATCAAGGACTCTAAGGCTGCCATATGACTTAAGATGGCTGCTACAAGTCTCATCGAGCCGGCTCTAGATTGGACTATTGGGCATCTATCAAGGACTCTAAGGCTGCCATATGACTTAAGATGACTGCTACAAGTCTCAAAATCGCGGCTCTAAGTCCCTTGCGGCAGCTAGTTTGGACTATTGGGCATCCTTCAAGGACCCTAAGGCTGCCATATAACTTAAGATGGCTGCTACAAGTCTCAACGTGCCGGCTATCCGTCACTTCCGGAAGCTAGATTGGACTATTGGGCATCTATCAAGGACTCTAAGGCTGCCATATGACTTAAGATGACTGCTACAAGTCTCAATAACGCGGCTCTAAGTCCTTTGCGGCAGCTAGTTTGGACTATTGGGCAGCAATCAAGGACCCTAAGGCTGCCATATAACTTAAGATGGCTGCTACAAGTCTCATCGAGCCGGCTATCCGTCACTTCCGGAAGCTAGATTGGACTATTGGGCATCTATCAAGGACTCTAAGGCTGCCATATGACTTAAGATGGCTGCTACAAGTCTCAAAATCGGCCGGCTCTAAGTCCCTTCCGGCAGCTAGTTTGGACTATTGGGCAGCTATCAAGGACTCAAAGGCTGCCATATGACTTAAGATGGCTGCTACAAATCTCATCGAGCCGGCTATCCGTCACTTCCGGAAGCTAGATTGGACTATTGGGCATCTATCAAGGACTCTAAGGCTGCCATATGACTTAAGATGGCTGCTACAAGTCTCATCGAGCCGGCTCTAGATTGGACTATTGGGCATCTATCAAGGACTCTAAGGCTGCCATATGACTTAAGATGACTGCTACAAGTCTCAAAATCGCGGCTCTAAGTCCCTTGCGGAAGCTAGTTTGGACTATTGGGCATCCTTCAAGGACCCTAAGGCTGCCATATAACTTAAGATGGCTGCTACAAGTCTCAACGTGCCGGCTCTCCGTCACTTCCGGAAGCTAGATTGGACTATTGGGCAGCTATCAAGGACTCTAAGGCTGCCAAATGACTTAAGATGACTGCTACAAGTCTCAATAACGCGGCTCTAAGTCCCTTGCGGCAGCTAGATTAGATTATTGGGCAGCTATCAAGGACTCTAAGGCTGCCATATGACTTAAGATGACTGCTACAAGTCTCATCGAGCCGGCTATCCGTCACTTCCGGAAGCTAGATTGGACTATTGGGCATCTATCAAGGACTCTAAGGCTGCCATATGACTTAAGATGGCTGCTACAAGTCTCATCGAGCCGGCTCTAGATTGGACTATTGGGCAGCTATCAAGGAATCCCAGGCTGCCAAATGACTTAAGGTCGCTGCTACAAGTCTCATCGAGCCGGCTATCCGTCACTTCCGGAAGCTAGATTGGACTATTGGGCATCTATCAAGGACCCTAAGGCTGCCATATGACTTAAGATGGCTGCTACAAGTCTCATCGAGCCGGCTTCCGCATCTAGATTGGACTATTGGGCAGCTATCAAGGACTCTAAGGCTGCCATATGACTTAAGATGGCTGCTACAAGTCTCATCGAGCCGGCTATCCGTCACTTCCGGAAGCTAGATTGGACTATTGGGCATCTATCAAGGACTCTAAGGCTGCCAAATGACTTAAGGTCGCTGCTACAAGTCTCATCGAGCCGGCTATCCGTCACTTCCGGAAGCTAGTTTGGACTATTGGGCATCCTTCAAGGACCCTAAGGCTGCCATATGACTTAAGATGGCTTAGCTAGATTGGACTATTGGGCATCTATCAAGGACTCTAAGGCTGCCATATGACTTAAGATGGCTGCTACAAGTCTCAAAATCGCGGCTCTAAGTCCCTTGCGGCAGCTAGTTTGGACTATTGGGCATCCTTCAAGGACCCTAAGGCTGCCATATAACTTAAGATGGCTGCTACAAGTCTCATCGAGCCGGCTATCCGTCACTTCCGGAAGCTAGATTGGACTATTGGGCATCTATCAAGGACTCTAAGGCTGCCAAATGACTTAAGGTCGCTGCTACAAGTCTCAAAATCGGCCGGCTCTAAGTCCCTTGCGGCAGCTAGATTGGACTATTGGGCATCTATCAAGGACTCTAAGGCTGCCATATGACTTAAGATGGCTGCTACAAGTCTCATCGAGCCGGCTATCCGTCACTTCCGGAAGCTAGACTGGACTATTGGGCATCTATCAAGGACTCTAAGGCTGCCATATGACTTAAGATGGCTGCTACAAATCTCATCGAGCCGGCTATCCGTCACTTTCGGAAGCTAGATTGGACTATTGGGCATCTATCAAGGACTCTAAGGCTGCCATATGACTTAAGATGGCTGCTACAAGTCTCATCGAGCCGGCTCTAGATTGGACTATTGGGCAGCTATCAAGGACTCTAAGGCTGCCAAATGACTTAAGGTCGCTGCTACAAGTCTCATCGAGCCGGCTATCCGTCACTTCCGGAAGCTAGATTGGACTATTGGGCATCCTTCAAGGACCCTAAGGCTGCCATATGACTTAAGATGGCTGCTACAAGTCTCATCGAGCCGGCTCTAGATTGGACTATTGGGCAGCTATCAAGGACTCTAAGGCTGCCATATGACTTAAGATGGCTGCTACAAGTCTCATCGAGCCGGCTATCCGTCACTTCCGGAAGCTAGATTGGACTATTGGGCAGCTATCAAGGACTCTAAGGCTGCCAAATGACTTAAGGTCGCTGCTACAAGTCTCATCGAGCCGGCTATCCGTCACTTCCGGAAGCTAGATTGGACTATTGGGCATCCTTCAAGGACCCTAAGGCTGCCATATGACTTAAGATGGCTGCTACAAGTCTCATCGAGCCGGCTCTACGCCATTTCGGGAAGCTAGATTGGACTATTGGGCATCTATCAAGGACTCTAAGGCTGCCATATGACTTAAGATGGCTGCTACAAGTCTCATCGAGCCGGCTCTAGATTGGACTATTGGGCAGCTATCAAGGACTCTAAGGCTGCCAAATGACTTAAGGTCGCTGCTACAAGTCTCATCGAGCCGGCTATCCGTCACTTCCGGAAGCTAGATTGGACTATTGGGCATCTATCAAGGACTCTAAGGCTGCCATATGACTTAAGATGGCTGCTACAAGTCTCATCGAGCCGGCTCTACGCCATTTCGGAAAGCTAGATTGGACTATTGGGCATACATCAAGGACTCTAAGGCTGCCATATAACTTAAGATCGCTGCTACAAGTCTCATCGAGCCGGCTATCCGTCACTTCCGGAAGCTAGATTGGACTATTGGGCATCTATCAAGGACTCTAAGGCTGCCAAATGACTTAAGATGGCTGCTACAAGTCTCATCGAGCCGGCTATCCGTCACTTCCGGAAGCTAGATTGGACTATTGGGCAGCTATCAAGGACTCTAAGGCTGCCATATGACTTAAGATGGCTGCTACAAGTCTCATCGAGCCGGCTATCCGTCACTTCCGGAAGCTAGATTGGACTATTGGGCATCTATCAAGGACTCTAAGGCTGCCATATGACTTAAGATGGCTGCTACAAGTCTCATCGTGCCGGCTCTACGCCATTTCGGAAGCTAGATTGGACTATTGGGCATCCATCAAGGACTCTAAGGCTGCCATATAACTTAAGATCGTTGCTACAAATCTCATCGAGCCGGCTATCCGTCACTTCCGGAAGCTAGATTGGACTATTGGGCAGCTATCAAGGACTCTAAGGCTGCCAAATGACTTAAGGTCGCTGCTACAAGTCTCATCGAGCCGGCTATCCGTCACTTCCGGAAGCTAGTTTGGACTATTGGGCATCCTTCAAGGACCCTAAGGCTGCCATATGACTTAAGATGGCTGCTACAAGTCTCATCGAGCCGGCTCTACGCCATTTCGGGAAGCTAGATTGGACTATTGGGCATACATCAAGGACTCTAAGGCTGCCATATGACTTAAGATGGCTGCTACAAGTCTCATCGAGCCGGCTATCCGTCACTTCCGGAAGCTAGATTGGACTATTGGGCATCCTTCAAGGACCCTAAGGCTGCCATATGACTTAAGATGGCTTTTACTAGATTGGACTATTGGGCATCTATCAAGGACTCTAAGGCTGCCATATGACTTAAGATGGCTGCTACAAGTCTCAAAATCGGCCGGCTCTAAGTCCCTTTCGGAAGCTAGATTGGACTATTGGGCATCCTTCAAGGACCCTAAGGCTGCCATATGACTTAAGATGGCTGCTACAAGTCTCATCGAGCCGGCTATCCGTCACTTCCGGAAGCTAGATTGGACTATTGGGCATCTATCAAGGACTCTAAGGCTGCCATATGACTTAAGATCGCTGCTACAAGTCTCAAAATCGAGCCGGCTCTAAGTCCCTTCCGGCAGCTAGATTGGACTATTGGGCAGCTATCAAGGACTCTAAGGCTGCCATATGACTTAAGATGGCTGCTACAAGTCTCATCGAGCCGGCTATCCGTCACTTCCGGAAGCTAGATTGGACTATTGGGCATCTATCAAGGACTCTAAGGCTGCCATATGACTTAAGATGGCTGCTACAAATCTCATCGAGCCGGCTATCCGTCACTTCCGGAAGCTAGATTGGACTATTGGGCATCTATCAAGGACTCTAAGGCTGCCATATGACTTAAGATGGCTGCTACAAGTCTCATCGAGCCGGCTCTAGATTGGACTATTGGGCAGCTATCAAGGACTCTAAGGCTGCCATATGACTTAAGATCGCTGCTACAAGTCTCATCGAGCCGGCTATCCGTCACTTCCGGAAGCTAGATTGGACTATTGGGCATCCTTCAAGGACCCTAAGGCTGCCATATGACTTAAGATGGCTGCTACAAGTCTCATCGAGCCGGCTCTAGATTGGACTATTGGGCAGCTATCAAGGACTCTAAGGCTGCCATATGACTTAAGATGGCTGCTACAAATCTCATCGAGCCGGCTATCCGTCACTTCCGGAAGCTAGATTGGACTATTGGGCATCTATCAAGGACTCTAAGGCTGCCATATGACTTAAGGTCGCTGCTACAAGTCTCATCGAGCCGGCTATCCGTCACTTCCGGAAGCTAGATTGGACTATTGGGCATCCATCAAGGACCCTAAGGCTGCCATATGACTTAAGATGGCTGCTACAAGTCTCATCGAGCCGGCTCTACGCCATTTCCGGAAGCTAGATTGGACTATTGGGCATCGATCAAGGACCCTAAGGCTGCCATATGACTTAAGATGGCTGCTACAAGTCTCATCGAGCCGGCTTCCGCTAGATTGGACTATTGGGCAGCTATCAAGGACTCTAAGGCTGCCAAATGACTTAAGGTCGCTGCTACAAGTCTCATCGAGCCGGCTATCCGTCACTTCCGGAAGCTAGATTGGACTATTGGGCATCTATCAAGGACTCTAAGGCTGCCATATGACTTAAGATGGCTGCTACAAGTCTCATCGAGCCGGCTCTACGCCATTTCGGGAAGCTAGATTGGACTATTGGGCATACATCAAGGACTCTAAGGCTGCCATATAACTTAAGATCGCTGCTACAAATCTCATCGAGCCGGCTATCCGTCACTTCCGGAAGCTAGATTGGACTATTGGGCATCTATCAAGGACTCTAAGGCTGCCAAATGACTTAAGATCGCTGCTACAAGTCTCACCGAGCCGGTTATCCGTCACTTCCGGAAACTAGATTGGACTATTGGGCAGCTATCAAGGACTCTAAGGCTGCCATATGACTTAAGATGGCTGCTACAAGTCTCATCGAGCCGGCTATCCGTCACTTCCGGAAGCTAGATTGGACTATTGGGCATCTATCAAGGACTCTAAGGCTGCCATATGACTTAAGATGGCTGCTACAAGTCTCATCGAGCCGGCTCTACGCCATTTCGGGAAGCTAGATTGGACTATTGGGCATACATCAAGGACTCTAAGGCTGCCATATAACTTAAGATCGCTGCTACAAATCTCATCGAGCCGGCTATCCGTCACTTCCGGAAGCTAGATTGGACTATTGGGCAGCTATCAAGGACTCTAAGGCTGCCAAATGACTTAAGGTCGCTGCTACAAGTCTCATCGAGCCGGCTATCCGTCACTTCCGGAAGCTAGATTGGACTATTGGGCATCCTTCAAGGACCCTAAGGCTGCCATATGACTTAAGATGGCTGCTACAAGTCTCATCGAGCCGGCTCTACGCCATTTCGGAAGCTAGATTGGACTATTGGGCATACATCAAGGACTCTAAGGCTGCCATATGACTTAAGATCGCTGCTACAAGTCTCATCGAGCCGGCTATCCGTCACTTCCGGAAGCTAGATTGGACTATTGGGCAGCTATCAAGGACTCTAAGGCTGCCAAATGACTTAAGGTCGCTGCTACAAGTCTCATCGAGCCGGCTATCCGTCACTTCCGGAAGCTAGATTGGACTATTGGGCATCTATCAAGGACTCTAAGGCTGCCATATGACTTAAGATGGCTGCTACAAGTCTCATCGAGCCGGCTCTACGCCATTTCGAAAAGCTAGATTGGACTATTGGGCATACATCAAGGACTCTAAGGCTGCCATATAACTTAAGATCGTTGCTACAAATCTCATCGAGCCGGCTATCCGTCACTTCCGGAAGCTAGATTGGACTATTGGGCAGCTATCAAGGAATCTAAGGCTGCCAAATAACTTAAGGTCGCTGCTACAAGTCTCATCGAGCCGGCTATCCGTCACTTCCGGAAGCTAGTTTGGACTATTGGGCATCCTTCAAGGACCCTAAGGCTTCCATATGAATTAAGATGGCTACTACAAGTCTCATCGAGCCGGCTCTACGCCATTTCGGGAAGCAAGATTGGACTATTGGGCATACATCAAGGACTCTAAGGCTGCCATATGACTTAAGATCGCTGCTACAAATCTCATCGAGCCGGCTATCCGTCACTTCCGGAAGCTAGATTGGACTATTGGGCATCCTTCAAGGACCCTAAGGCTGCCATATGACTTAAGATGGCTGCTACAAGTCTCATCGAGCCGGCTCTACGCCATTTCGGAAAGCTAGATTGGACTATTGGGCATCTATCAAGGACTCTAAGGCTGCCAAATGACTTAAGATCGCTGCTACAAGTCTCATCGAGCCGGCTATCCGTCACTTCCGGAAGCTAGATTGGACTATTGGGCAGCTATCAAGGACTCTAAGGCTGCCAAATGACTTAAGATCGCTGCTACAAGTCTCATCGAGCCGGCTATCCGTCACTTCCGGAAGCTAGATTGGACTATTGGGCATCTATCAAGGACTCTAAGGCTGCCATATGACTTAAGATGGCTGCTACAAGTCTCATCGAGCCGGCTCTACGCCATTTCGGGAAGCTAGATTGGACTATTGGGCATACATCAAGGACTCTAAGGCTGCCATATAACTTAAGATCGCTGCTACAAGTCTCATCGAGCCGGCTATCCGTCACTTCCGGAAGCTAGATTGGACTATTGGGCATCTATCAAGGACTCTAAGGCTGCCAAATGACTTAAGATCGCTGCTACAAGTCTCACCGAGCCGGCTATCCGTCACTTCCGGAAGCTAGATTGGACTATTGGGCAGCTATCAAGGACTCTAAGGCTGCCATATGACTTAAGATGGCTGCTACAAGTCTCATCGAGCCGGCTATCCGTCACTTCCGGAAGCTAGATTGGACTATTGGGCATCTATCAAGGACTCTAAGGCTGCCATATGACTTAAGATGGCTGCTACAAGTCTCATCGTGCCGGCTCTACGCCATTTCGAAAAGCTAGATTGGACTATTGGGCATACATCAAGGACTCTAAGGCTGCCATATAACTTAAGATCGCTGCTACAAATCTCATCGAGCCGGCTATCCGTCACTTCCGGAAGCTAGATTGGACTATTGGGCAGCTATCAAGGACTCTAAGGCTGCCAAATGACTTAAGATCGCTGCTACAAGTCTCATCGAGCCGGCTATCCGTCACTTCCGGAAGCTAGTTTGGACTATTGGGCATTCTATATGACTTAAGATGGCTGCTACAAGTCTCATCGAGCCGGCTCTACGCCATTTCGGGAAGCTAGATTGGACTATTGGGCATACATCAAGGACTCTAAGGCTGCCATATGACTTAAGATCGCTGCTACAAGTCTCATCGAGCCGGCTATCCGTCACTTCCGGAAGCTAGATTGGACTATTGGGCAGCTATCAAGGACTCTAAGGCTGCCAAATGACTTAAGGTCGCTGCTACAAGTCTCATCGAGCCGGCTATCCGTCACTTCCGGAAGCTAGATTGGACTATTGGGCATCTATCAAGGACTCTAAGGCTGCCATATGACTTAAGATGGCTGCTACAAGTCTCATCGTGCCGGCTCTACGCCATTTCGAAAAGCTAGATTGGACTATTGGGCATACATCAAGGACTCTAAGGCTGCCATATAACTTAAGATCGTTGCTACAAATCTCATCGAGCCGGCTATCCGTCACTTCCGGAAGCTAGATTGGACTATTGGGCATCCTTCAAGGACCCTAAGGCTGCCATATGACTTAAGATGGCTGCTACAAGTCTCATCGAGCCGGCTCTAGATTGGACTATTGGGCAGCTATCAAGGAATCTAAGGCTGCCAAATGACTTAAGATCGCTGCTACAAGTCTCATCGAGCCGGCTATCCGTCACTTTCGGAAGCTAGATTGGACTATTGGGCATCTATCAAGGACTCTAAGGCTGCCATATGACTTAAGATGGCTGCTACAAGTCTCATCGAGCCGGCTATCCGTCACTTCCGGAAGCTAGATTGGACTATTGGGCAGCTATCAAGGACTCTAAGGCTGCCAAATGACTGCTACAAGTCTCAAAATCGGCCGGCTCTAAGTCCCTTCCGGCAGCTAGTTTGGACTATTGGGCAGCCTTCAAGGACCCTAAGGCTGCCATATGACTTAAGATGGCTGCTACAAGTCTCAAAATCGCCGGCTCTACGTCACTTCCGGAAGCTAGATTGGACTATTGGGCATCCTTCAAGGACCCTAAGGCTGCCATATGACTTAAGATGGCTGCTACAAGTCTCAACGTGCCGGCTATCCGTCACTTCCGGAAGCTAGATTGGACTATTGGGCATCTATCAAGGACTCTAAGGCTGCCATATGACTTAAGATGGCTGCTACAAGTCTCATCGAGCCGGCTATCCGTCACTTCCGGAAGCTAGATTGGACTATTGGGCATCCTTCAAGGACCCTAAGGCTGCCATATGACTTAAGATGGCTGCTACAAGTCTCAACGTGCCGGCTATCCGTCACTTCCGGAAGCTAGATTGGACTATTGGGCATCTATCAAGGACTCTAAGGCTGCCATATGACTTAAGATGGCTGCTACAAGTCTCATCGAGCCGGCTCTACGCCATTTCGAGAAGCTAGATTGGACTATTGGGCATACATCAAGGACTCTAAGGCTGCCATATAACTTAAGATCGTTGCTACAAATCTCATCGAGCCGGCTATCCGTCACTTCCGGAAGCTAGATTGGACTATTGGGCAGCTATCAAGGACTCTAAGGCTGCCAAATAACTTAAGGTCGCTGCTACAAGTCTCATCGAGCCGGCTATCCGTCACTTCCGGAAGCTAGTTTGGACTATTGGGCATCCTTCAAGGACCCTAAGGCTGCCATATGAATTAAGATGGCTACTACAAGTCTCATCGAGCCGGCTCTACGCCATTTCGAAAAGCTAGATTGGACTATTGGGCATACATCAAGGACTCTAAGGCTGCCATATGACTTAAGATCGCTGCTACAAATCTCATCGAGCCGGCTATCCGTCACTTCCGGAAGCTAGATTGGACTATTGGGCATCCTTCAAGGACCCTAAAGCTGCCATATGACTTAAGATGGCTGCTACAAGTCTCATCGAGCCGGCTCTAGATTGGACTATTGGGCAGCTATCAAGGAATCTAAGGCTGCCAAATGACTTAAGGTCGCTGCTACAAGTCTCATCGAGCCGGCTATCCGTCACTTCCGGAAGCTAGATTGGACTATTGGGCATCTATCAAGGACTCTAAGGCTGCCATATGACTTAAGATGGCTGCTACAAGTCTCATCGAGCCGGCTATACGTCACTTCCGGAAGCTAGATTGGACTATTGGGCATCTATCAAGGACTCTAAGGCTGCCATATGACTTAAGATGATTGCTACAAGTCTCAACGTGCCGGCTGTCCGTCACTTCCGGAAGTAGATTCTAATTGGGCAGCTATAAAGGGCTCTAAGGCTGCCAAATGACTGCTACAAGTCTCAAAATCGCGGCTCTAAGTCCCTTGCGGCAGCTAGTTTGGACTATTGGGTAGCCTTCAAGGACCCTAAGGCTGCCATATGACTCAAGATGACTGCTACAAGTCTCAAAATCGCGGCTCTAAGTCCCTTGCGGCAGCTAGTTTGGACTATTGGGCATCCTTCAAGGACCCTAAGGCTGCCATATAACTTAAGATGGCTGCTATAAGTCTCAACGTGCCGGCTATCCGTCACTTCCGGAAGCTAGATTGGACTATTGGGCAGCTATTAAGGGCTCTAAGGCTGCCATATGACTTAAGATGGCTGCTACAAATCTCATCGAGCCGGCTATCCGTCACTTCCGGAAGCTAGATTGGACTCTAAGGCTGCCATATGACTTAAGATGGCTGCTACAAGTCTCAAAATCGCAGCTCTAAGTCCCTTCCTGCAGCTAGATTGGACTATTGGGCATCCTTCAACGACCCTAAGGCTGCCATATGACTTAAGATGGCTGCTACAAGTCTCATCGAGCCGGCTATCCGTCACTTCCGGAAGCTAGATTGGACTATTGGGCATCCTTCAAGGACCCTAAGGCTGCCATATGACTTAAGATGGCTGCTACAAGTCTCAACGTGCCGGCTATCCGTCACTTCCGGAAGCTAGATTGGACTATTGGGCATCTATCAAGGACTCTAAGGCTGCCATATGACTTAAGATGGCTGCTACAAGTCTCAAAATCGCAGCTCTAAGTCCCTTCCGGCAGCTAGATTGGACTATTGGGCATCCTTCAAGGACCCTAAGGCTGCCATATGACTTAAGATGGCTGCTACAAGTCTCATCGAGCCGGCTATCCGTCACTTCCGGAAGCTAGATTGGACTCTAAGGCTGCCATATGACTTAAGATGGCTGCTACAAGTCTCAAAATCGCAGCTCTAAGTCCCTTCCTGCAGCTAGATTGGACTATTGGGCATCTTTCAAGGACCCTAAGGCTGCCATATGACTTAAGATGGCTGCTACAAGTCTCATCGAGCCGGCTATCCGTCACTTCCGGAAGCTAGATTGGACTATTGGGCATCTATCAAGGACTCTAAGGCTGCCATATGACTTAAGATGGCTGCTACAAGTCTCATCAAGCCGGCTATCCGTCACTTCCGAAAGCTAGATTGGACTATTGGGCATCTATCAAGGACTCTAAGGCTGCCATATGACTTAAGATGGCTGCTACAAGTCTCATCGAGCCGGCTATCCGTCATTCTAGATTGGACTATTGGGCAGCTATCAAGGACTCTAAGGCTGCCAAATGACTTAAGGTCGCTGCTACAAATCTCATCGAGCCGGCTATCCGTCACTTCCGGAAGCTAGATTGGACTATTGGGCATCCTTCAAGGACCCTAAGGCTGCCATATGACTTAAGATGGCTGCTACAAGTCTCATCGAGCCGGCTATCCCTAGATTGGACTATTGGGCAGCTATCAAGGACTCTAAGGCTGCCATATGACTTAAGATGGCTGCTACAAGTCTCATCGAGCCGGCTATCCGTCACTTCCGGAAGCTAGATTGGACTATTGGGCAGCTATCAAGGAATCTAAGGCTGCCAAATGACTTAAGATCGCTGCTACAAGTCTCATCGAGCCGGCTATCCGTCACTTCCGGAAGCTAGATTGGACTATTGGGCATCCATCAAGGACCCTAAGGCTGCCATATGACTTAAGATGGCTGCTACAAGTCTCATCGAGCCGGCTCTACGCCATTTCGGGAAGCTAGATTGGACTATTGGGCATCTATCAAGGACCCTAAGGCTGCCATATGACTTAAGATGGCTGCTACAAGTCTCATCGAGCCGGCTCTAGATTGGACTATTGGGCAGCTATCAAGGAATCTAAGGCTGCCAAATGACTTAAGGTCGCTGCTACAAGTCTCATCGAGCCGGCTATCCGTCACTTCCGGAAGCTAGATTGGACTATTGGGCATCTATCAAGGACTCTAAGGCTGCCATATGACTTAAGATGGCTGCTACAAGTCTCATCGAGCCGGCTATCCGTCACTTCCGGAAGCTAGATTGGACTATTGGGCATCCATCAAGGACTCTAAGGCTGCCATATAACTTAAGATCGCTGCTACAAATCTCATCGAGCCGGCTATCCGTCACTTCCGGAAGCTAGATTGGACTATTGGGCATCTATCAAGGACTCTAAGGCTGCCATATGACTTAAGATGGCTGCTACAAGTCTCACCGAGCCGGCTATCCGTCACTTCCGGAAGCTAGATTGGACTATTGGGCAGCTATCAAGGACTCTAAGGCTGCCATATGACTTAAGATGGCTGCTACAAGTCTCATCGAGCCGGCTATCCGTCACTTCCGGAAGCTAGATTGGACTATTGGGCATCTATCAAGGACTCTAAGGCTGCCATATGACTTAAGATGGCTGCTACAAGTCTCATCGAGCCGGCTCTACGCCATTTCGGAAGCTAGATTGGACTATTGGGCATCCATCAAGGACTCTAAGGCTGCCATATAACTTAAGATCGCTGCTACAAGTCTCATCGAGCCGGCTATCCGTCACTTCCGGAAGCTAGATTGGACTATTGGGCATCTATCAAGGACTCTAAGGCTGCCATATGACTTAAGATCGCTGCTACAAGTCTCATCGAGCCGGCTATCCGTCACTTCCGGAAGCTAGATTGGACTATTGGGCAGCTATCAAGGACTCTAAGGCTGCCATATGACTTAAGATGGCTGCTACAAGTCTCATCGAGCCGGCTATCCGTCACTTCCGGAAGCTAGATTGGACTATTGGGCATCTATCAAGGACTCTAAGGCTGCCATATGACTTAAGATGGCTGCTACAAGTCTCATCGTGCCGGCTCTACGCCATTTCGAAAAGCTAGATTGGACTATTGGGCATACATCAAGGACTCCAAGGCTGCCATATAACTTAAGATCGTTGCTACAAATCTCATCGAGCCGGCTATCCGTCACTTCCGGAAGCTAGATTGGACTATTGGGCAGCTATCAAGGACTCTAAGGCTGCCAAATAACTTAAGGTCGCTGCTACAAGTCTCATCGAGCCGGCTATCCGTCACTTCCGGAAGCTAGATTGGACTATTGGGCATCCTTCAAGGACCCTAAGGCTGCCATATGACTTAAGATGGCTACTACAAGTCTCATCGAGCCGGCTCTACGCCATTTCGAAAAGCTAGATTGGACTATTGGGCATACATCAAGGACTCTAAGGCTGCCATATGACTTAAGATCGCTGCTACAAGTCTCATCGAGCCGGCTATCCGTCACTTCCGGAAGCTAGATTGGACTATTGGGCAGCTATCAAGGACTCTAAGGCTGCCAAATGACTTAAGGTCGCTGCTACAAGTCTCATCGAGCCGGCTATCCGTCACTTCCGGAAGCTAGATTGGACTATTGGGCATCTATCAAGGACTCTAAGGCTGCCATATGACTTAAGATGGCTGCTACAAGTCTCATCGAGCCGGCTCTACGCCATTTCGAAAAGCTAGATTGGACTATTGGGCATCCATCAAGGACTCTAAGGCTGCCATATGACTTAAGATGGCTGCTACAAGTCTCATCGAGCCGGCTATCCGTCACTTCCGGAAGCTAGATTGGACTATTGGGCAGCTATCAAGGACTCTAAGGCTGCCAAATGACTTAAGGTCGCTGCTACAAGTCTCATCGAGCCGGCTATCCGTCACTTCCGGAAGCTAGTTTGGACTATTGGGCATCCTTCAAGGACCCTAAGGCTTCCATATGACTTAAGATGGCTACTACAAGTCTCATCGAGCCGGCTCTACGCCATTTCGAAAAGCAAGATTGGACTATTGGGCATACATCAAGGACTCTAAGGCTGCCATATGACTTAAGATCGTTGCTACAAATCTCATCGAGCCGGCTATCCGTCACTTCCGGAAGCTAGATTGGACTATTGGGCATCCTTCAAGGACCCTAAGGCTGCCATATGACTTAAGATGGCTGCTACAAGTCTCATCGAGCCGGCTCTAGATTGGACTATTGGGCAGCTATCAAGGAATCTAAGGCTGCCAAATGACTTAAGGTCGCTGCTACAAGTCTCATCGAGCCGGCTATCCGTCACTTCCGGAAGCTAGATTGGACTATTGGGCATCTATCAAGGACTCTAAGGCTGCCATATGACTTAAGATGGCTGCTACAAGTCTCATCGAGCCGGCTATCCGTCACTTCCGGAAGCTAGATTGGACTATTGGGCATCTATCAAAGACTCTAAGGCTGCCATATGACTTAAGATGACTGCTACAAGTCTCATCGAGCCGGCTATCCGTCACTTCCGGAAGCTAGATTGGACTATTGGGCATCTATCAAAGACTCTAAGGCTGCCATATGACTTAAGATGATTGCTACAAGTCTCAACGTGCCGGCTGTCCGTCACTTCCGGAAGCTAGATTGGACTATTGGGCAGCTATAAAGGGCTCTAAGGCTGCCAAATGACTGCTACAAGTCTCAAAATCGCGGCTCTAAGTCCCTTGCGGCAGCTAGTTTGGACTATTGGGCAGCCTTCAAGGACCCTAAGGCTGCCATATGACTCAAGATGACTGCTACAAGTCTCAAAATCGCGGCTCTAAGTCCCTTGCGGCAGCTAGTTTGGACTATTGGGCATCCTTCAAGGACCCTAAGGCTGCCATATAACTTAAGATGGCTGCTACAAGTCTCAACGTGCCGGCTATCCGTCACTTCCGGAAGCTAGATTGGACTATTGGGCAGCTATAAAGGGCTCTAAGGCTGCCATATGACTTAAGATGGCTGCTACAAGTCTCATCGAGCCGGCTATCCGTCACTTCCGGAAGCTAGATTGGACTATTGGGCATCTATCAAGGACTCTAAGGCTGCCATATGACTTAAGATGGCTGCTACAAGTCTCATCGAGCCGGCTATCCGTCACTTCCGGAAGCTAGATTGGACTATTGGGCATCTATCAAGGACTCTAAGGCTGCCATATGACTTAAGATGGCTGCTACAAGTCTCATCGAGCCGGCTATCCGTCACTTCCGGAAGCTAGATTGGACTATTGGGCATCCTTCAAGGACCCTAAGGCTGCCATATGACTTAAGATGGCTGCTACAAGTCTCATCGAGCCGGCTCTAGATTGGACTATTGGGCAGCTATCAAGGACTCTAAGGCTGCCATATGACTTAAGGTCGCTGCTACAAGTCTCATCGAGCCGGCTATCCGTCACTTCCGGAAGCTAGATTGGACTATTGGGCATCTATCAAGGACTCTAAGGCTGCCATATGACTTAAGATGGCTGCTACAAGTCTCATCGAGCCGGCTATACGTCACTTCCGGAAGCTAGATTGGACTATTGGGCATCTATCAAGGACTCTAAGGCTGCCATATGACTTAAGATGGCTGCTACAAGTCTCAACGTGCCGGCTCTCCGTCACTTCCGGAAGCTAGATTGGACTATTGGGCATCTATCAAGGACTCTAAGGCTGCCATATGACTTAAGATGGCTGCTACAAGTCTCAACGTGCCGGCTATCCGTCACTTCCGGAAGCTAGATTGGACTATTGGGCAGCTATAAAGGGCTCTAAGGCTGCCAAATGACTGCTACAAGTCTCAAAATCGCGGCTCTAAGTCCCTTGCGGCAGCTAGTTTGGACTATTGGGTAGCCTTCAAGGACCCTAAGGCTGCCATATGACTCAAGATGGCTGCTACAAGTCTCAAAATCGGCCGGCTCTACGTCCACTTCCGGCAGCTAGTTTGGACTATTGGGCATCCTTCAAGGACCCTAAGGCTGCCATATAACTTAAGATGGCTGCTATAAGTCTCAACGTGCCGGCTATCCGTCACTTCCGGAAGCTAGATTGGACTATTGGGCAGCTATTAAGGGCTCTAAGGCTGCCATATGACTTAAGATGGCTGCTACAAATCTCATCGAGCCGGCTATCCGTCACTTCCGGAAGCTAGATTGGACTATTGGGCATCTATCAAGGACTCTAAGGCTGCCATATGACTTAAGATGGCTGCTACAAGTCTCATCGAGCCGGCTATCCGTCACTTCCGGAAGCTAGATTGGACTATTGGGCATCTATCAAGGACTCTAAGGCTGCCATATGACTTAAGATGATTGCTACAAGTCTCAACGTGCCGGCTGTCCGTCACTTCCGGAAGCTAGATTGGACTATTGGGCAGCTATAAAGGGCTCTAAGGCTGCCAAATGACTTAAGATGACTGCTACAAGTCTCAAAATCGCGGCTCTAAGTCCCTTGCGGCAGCTAGTTTGGACTATTGGGCATCCTTCAAGGACCCTAAGGCTGCCATATAACTTAAGATGACTGCTACAAGTCTCAAAATCGCGTCTCTAAGTCCCTTTCGGCAGCTAGTTTGGACTATTGGGCATCTATCAAGGACTCTAAGGCTGCCATATGACTTAAGATGGCTGCTACAAGTCTCATCGAGCCGGCTCTACACCATTTCGGGAAGCTAGATTGGACTATTGGGCATCCATCAAGGACTCTAAGGCTGCCATATGACTTAAGATGGCTGCTACAAGTCTCATCGAGCCGGCTTCTTTCTAGATTGGACTATTGGGCAGCTATCGAGGAATCTAAGGCTGCCAAATGACTTAAGGTCGCTGCTACAAGTCTCATCGAGCCGGCTATCCGTCATTTCGAAAAACTAGATTGGACTATTGGGCATACATCAAGGACTTTAAGGATGCCATATGACTTAAGATGGCTGCTACAAGTCTCATCGAGCCGGCTATACGTCACTTCCGGAAGCTAGATTGGACTATTGGGCATCTATCAAGGACTCTAAGGCTGCCATATGACTTAAGATGGCTGCTACAAGTCTCATCGAGCCGGCTATCCGTCACTTCCGGAAGCTAGATTGGACTATTGGGCATCTATCAAGGTCTCTAAGGCTGCCATATGACTTAAGATGGCTGCTACAAGTCTCAACGTGCCGGCTATCCGTCACTTCCGGAAGCTAGATTGGACTATTGGGCAGCTATAAAGGGCTCTAAGGCTGCCAAATGACTTAAGATGACTGCTACAAGTCTCAAAATCGGCCGGCTCTAAGTCCCTTGCGGCAGCTAGTTTGGACTATTGGGCATCCTTCAAGGACCCTAAGGCTGCCATATAACTTAAGATGACTGCTACAAGTCTCAAAATCGCGTCTCTAAGTCCCTTTCGGCAGCTAGTTTGGACTATTGGGCATCCTTCAAGGACCCTAAGGCTGCCATATGACTTAAGATGGCTGCTACAAGTCTCATCGAGCCGGCTCTACGCCACTTTCGGAAGCTAGATTGGACTATTGGGCATACATCAAGGACTCTAAGGCTGCCATATGACTTAAGATCGCTGCTACAAGTCTCATCGAGCCGTCTATCCGTCACTTCCGGAAGCTAGATTGGACTATTGGGCAGCTATCAAGGACTCTAAGGCTGCCAAATGACTTAAGATCGCTGCTACAAGTCTCATCGAGCCGGCTATCCGTCACTTCCGGAAGCTAGATTGGACTATTGGGCATCTATCAAGGACTCTAAGGCTGCCATATGACTTAAGATGGCTGCTACAAGTCTCATCGTGCCGGCTCTACGCCATTTCGAAAAGCTAGATTGGACTATTGGGCATCCATCAAGGACTCTAAGGCTGCCATATAACTTAAGATCGTTGCTACAAGTCTCATCGAGCCGGCTATCCGTCACTTCCGGAAGCTAGATTGGACTATTGGGCAGCTATCAAGGACTCTAAGGCTGCCAAATGACTTAAGGTCGCTGCTACAAGTCTCATCGAGCCGGCTATCCGTCACTTCCGGAAGCTAGATTGGACTATTGGGCATACATCAAGGACTCTAAGGCTGCCATATGACTTAAGATCGCTGCTACAAGTCTCATCGAGCCGGCTATCCGTCACTTCCGGAAGCTAGATTGGACTATTGGGCATCTATCAAGGACTCTAAGGCTGCCATATGACTTAAGATGGCTGCTACAAGTCTCATCGAGCCGGCTATCCGTCACTTCCGGAAGCTAGATTGGACTATTGGGCAGCTATCAAGGAATCTAAGGCTGCCAAATGACTTAAGGTCGCTGCTACAAGTCTCATCGAGCCGGCTATCCGTCACTTCCGGAAGCTAGATTGGACTATTGGGCATCTATCAAGGACTCTAAGGCTGCCATATGACTTAAGATGGCTGCTACAAGTCTCATCGAGCCGGCTCTACGCCATTTCGGGAAGCTAGATTGGACTATTGGGCATACATCAAGGACTCTAAGGCTGCCATATGACTTAAGATCGCTGCTACAAGTCTCATCGAGCCGGCTATCCGTCACTTCCGGAAGCTAGATTGGACTATTGGGCATCTATCAAGGACTCTAAGGCTGCCATATGACTTAAGATGGCTGCTACAAGTCTCATCGAGCCGGCTATCCGTCACTTCCGGAAGCTAGATTGGACTATTGGGCAGCTATCAAGGAATCTAAGGCTGCCAAATAACTTAAGGTCGCTGCTACAAGTCTCATCGAGCCGGCTATCCGTCACTTCCGGAAGCTAGATTGGACTATTGGGCATCTATCAAGGACTCTAAGGCTGCCATATGACTTAAGATGGCTGCTACAAGTCTCATCGAGCCGGCTATCCGTCACTTCCGGAAGCTAGATTGGACTATTGGGCAGCTATCAAGGACTCTAAGGCTGCCAAATAACTTAAGGTCGCTGCTACAAGTCTCATCGAGCCGGCTATCCGTCACTTCCGGAAGCTAGATTGGACTATTGGGCAGCTATCAAGGACTCTAAGGCTGCCATATGACTTAAGATGGCTGCTACAAGTCTCATCGAGCCGGCTATCCGTCACTTCCGGAAGCTAGATTGGACTATTGGGCAGCTATCAAGGACTCTAAGGCTGCCAAATAACTTAAGGTCGCTGCTACAAGTCTCATCGAGCCGGCTATCCGTCACTTCCGGAAGCTAGTTTGGACTATTGGGCATCCTTCAAGGACCCTAAGGCTTCTATATGAATTAAGATGGCTACTACAAGTCTCATCGAGCCGGCTCTACGCCATTTCGAAAAGCAAGATTGGACTATTGGGCATACATCAAGGACTCTAAGGCTGCCATATGACTTAAGATCGTTGCTACAAATCTCATCGAGCCGGCTATCCGTCACATCCGGAAGCTAGATTGGACTATTGGGCATCCTTCAAGGACCCTAAAGCTGCCATATGACTTAAGATGGCTGCTACAAGTCTCATCGAGCCGGCTCTAGATTGGACTATTGGGCAGCTATCAAGGAATCTAAGGCTGCCAAATGACTTAAGGTCGCTGCTACAAGTCTCATCGAGCCGGCTATCCGTCACTTCCGGAAGCTAGATTGGACTATTGGGCATCTATCAAGGACTCTAAGGCTGCCATATGACTTAAGATGGCTGCTACAAGTCTCATCGAGCCGGCTATACGTCACTTCCGGAAGCTAGATTGGACTATTGGGCATCTATCAAAGACTCTAAGGCTGCCATATGACTTAAGATGATTGCTACAAGTCTCAACGTGCCGGCTGTCCGCCACTTCCGGAAGCTAGATTGGACTATTGGGCATCTATCAAAGTCTCTAAGGCTGCCATATGACTTAAGATGATTGCTACAAGTCTCAACGTGCCGGCTGTCCGCCACTTCCGGAAGCTAGATTGGACTATTGGGCAGCTATAAAGGGCTCTAAGGCTGCCAAATGACTGCTACAAGTCTCAAAATCGCGGCTCTAAGTCCCTTGCGGCAGCTAGTTTGGACTATTGGGTAGCCTTCAAGGACCCTAAGGCTGCCAAATGACTCAAGATGACTGCTACAAGTCTCAAAATCGCGGCTCTACGTCCCTTGCGGCAGCTAGTTTGGACTATTGGGCATCCTTTAAGGACCCTAAGGCTGCCATATAACTTAAGATGGCTGCTATAAGTCTCAACGTGCCGTCTATCCGTCACTTCCGGAAGCTAGATTGGACTATTGGGCAGCTATTAAGGGCTCTAAGGCTGCCATATGACTTAAGATGGCTGCTACAAATCTCATCGAGCCGGCTATCCGTCACTTCCGGAAGCTAGATTGGACTATTGGGCATCTATCAAGGACTCTAAGGCTGCCATATGACTTAAGATGGCTGCTACAAGTCTCATCGAGCCGGCTATCCGTCACTTCCGGAAGCTAGATTGGACTATTGGGCATCTATCAAGGACTCTAAGGCTGCCATATGACTTAAGATGATTGCTACAAGTCTCAACGTGCCGGCTGTCCGTCACTTCCGGAAGCTAGATTGGACTATTGGGCAGCTATAAAGGGCTCTAAGGCTGCCAAATGACTTAAGATGACTGCTACAAGTCTCAAAATCGCGGCTCTAAGTCCCTTGCGGCAGCTAGTTTGGACTATTGGGCATCCTTCAAGGACCTTAAGGCTGCCATATAACTTAAGATGACTGCTACAAGTCTCAAGATCGCGTCTCTAAGTCCTTTCGGCAGCTAGTTTGGACTATTGGGCATCTATCAAGGACTCTAAGGCTGCCATATGACTTAAGATGATTGCTACAAGTCTCAACGTGCCGGCTGTCCGTCACTTCCGGAAGCTAGATTGGACTATTGGGCAGCTATAAAGGGCTCTAAGGCTGCCAAATGACTTAAGATGGCTGCTACAAGTCTCAAAATCGCGGCTCTAAGTCCCTTGCGGCAGCTAGTTTGGACTATTGGGCATCCTTCAAGGACCCTAAGGCTGCCATATGACTTAAGATGGCTGCTACAAGTCTCATCGAGCCGGCTCTACGTCCCTTTCGGCAGCTAGTTTGGACTATTGGGCATCCTTCAAGGACCCTAAGGCTGCCATATGACTTAAGATGGCTGCTACAAGTCTCATCGAGCCGGCTCTACGCCATTTCGGAAGCTAGATTGGACTATTGGGCATACATCAAGGACTCTAAGGCTGCCATATGACTTAAGATCGCTGCTACAAGTCTCATCGAGCCGTCTATCCGTCACTTCCGGAAGCTAGATTGGACTATTGGGCAGCTATCAACGACTCTAAGGCTGCCAAATGACTTAAGATCGCTGCTACAAGTCTCATCGAGCCGGCTATCCGTCACTTCCGGAAGCTAGATTGGACTATTGGGCATCTATCAAGGACTCTAAGGCTGCCATATGACTTAAGATGGCTGCTACAAGTCTCATCGAGCCGGCTCTACGCCATTTCGAAAAGCTAGATTGGACTATTGGGCATACATCAAGGACTCTAAGGCTGCCATATAACTTAAGATCGCTGCTACAAATCTCATCGAGCCGGCTATCCGTCACTTCCGGAAGCTAGATTGGACTATTGGGCATCTATCAAGGACTCTAAGGCTGCCATATGACTTAAGATGGCTGCTACAAGTCTCATCGAGCCGGCTATCCGTCACTTCCGGAAGCTAGATTGGACTATTGGGCATACATCAAGGACTCTAAGGCTGCCATATGACTTAAGATCGCTGCTACAAGTCTCATCGAGCCGGCTATCCGTCACTTCCGGAAGCTAGATTGGACTATTGGGCATCTATCAAGGACTCTAAGGCTGCCATATGACTTAAGATGGCTGCTACAAGTCTCATCGAGCCGGCTATCCGTCACTTCCGGAAGCTAGATTGGACTATTGGGCAGCTATCAAGGACTCTAAGGCTGCCAAATGACTTAAGGTCGCTGCTACAAGTCTCATCGAGCCGGCTATCCGTCACTTCCGGAAGCTAGATTGGACTATTGGGCATCTATCAAGGACTCTAAGGCTGCCATATGACTTAAGATGGCTGCTACAAGTCTCATCGAGCCGGCTCTACGCCATTTCGGGAAGCTAGATTGGACTATTGGGCATACATCAAGGACTCTAAGGCTGCCATATGACTTAAGATCGCTGCTACAAGTCTCATCGAGCCGGCTATCCGTCACTTCCGGAAGCTAGATTGGACTATTGGGCATCTATCAAGGACTCTAAGGCTGCCATATGACTTAAGATGGCTGCTACAAGTCTCATCGAGCCGGCTATCCGTCACTTCCGGAAGCTAGATTGGACTATTGGGCATCTATCAAGGACTCTAAGGCTGCCATATGACTTAAGATGGCTGCTACAAGTCTCATCGAGCCGGCTATCCGTCACTTCCGGAAGCTAGATTGGACTATTGGGCAGCTATCAAGGACTCTAAGGCTGCCAAATGACTTAAGGTCGCTGCTACAAGTCTCATCGAGCCGGCTATCCGTCACTTCCGGAAGCTAGTTTGGACTATTGGGCATCTATCAAGGACTCTAAGGCTGCCATATGACTTAAGATGGCTGCTACAAGTCTCATCGAGCCGGCTCTACGCCATTTCGGGAAGCTAGATTGGACTATTGGGCATCCATCAAGGACTCTAAGGCTGCCATATGACTTAAGATCGCTGCTACAGACTATTGGGCATCTATCAAGGACTCTAAGGCTGCCATATGACTTAAGATGGCTGCTACAAGTCTCATCGAGCCGGCTATCCGTCACTTCCGGAAGCTAGATTGGACTATTGGGCATCTATCAAGGACTCTAAGGCTGCCATATGACTTAAGATGGCTGCTACAAGTCTCATCGAGCCGGCTATCCGTCACTTCCGGAAGCTAGATTGGACTATTGGGCATCTATCAAGGACTCTAAGGCTGCCATATGACTTAAGATGGCTGCTACAAGTCTCATCGAGCCGGCTCTACGCCATTTCGGGAAGCTAGATTGGACTATTGGGCATACATCAAGGACTCTAAGGCTGCCATATGACTTAAGATCGCTGCTACAAATCTCATCGAGCCGGCTATCCGTCACTTCCGGAAGCTAGATTGGACTATTGGGCATCCTTCAAGGACCCTAAGGCTGCCATATGACTTAAGATGGCTGCTACAAGTCTCATCGAGCCGGCTCTAGATTGGACTATTGGGCAGCTATCAAGGAATCTAAGGCTGCCAAATGACTTAAGGTCGCTGCTACAAGTCTCATCGAGCCGGCTATCCGTCACTTCCGGAAGCTAGATTGGACTATTGGGCATCTATCAAGGACTCTAAGGCTGCCATATGACTTAAGATGGCTGCTACAAGTCTCATCGAGCCGGCTCTACGCCATTTCGAAAAGCTAGATTGGACTATTGGGCATACATCAAGGACTCTAAGGCTGCCATATAACTTAAGATCGCTGCTACAAGTCTCATCGAGCCGGCTATCCGTCACTTCCGGAAGCTAGATTGGACTATTGGGCATCTATCAAGGACTCTAAGGCTGCCATATGACTTAAGGACGCTGCTACAAGTCTCATCGAGCCGGCTATCCGTCACTTTCGGAAGCTAGATTGGACTATTGGGCATCCTTCAAGGACCCTAAGGCTGCCATATGACTTAAGATGGCTGCTACAAGTCTCAACGAGCCGGCTATCCGTCACTTCCGGAAGCTAGATTGGACTATTGGGCATCTATCAAGGACTCTAAGGCTGCCATATGACTTAAGATGACTGCTACAAGTCTCAAAATCGCGGCTCTAAGTCCCTTCCGGAAGCTAGATTGGACTATTGGGCATCCTTCAAGGACCCTAAGGCTGCCATATAACTTCAGATGGCTGCTACAAGTCTCATCGAGCCGGCTCTAGATTAGACTATTGGGCATCTATCAAGGACTCTAAGGCTGCTATATGACTTAAGATGACTGATACAAGTCTCAACGTGCCGGCTATCCGTCACTTCCGGAAGATAGATTGAACTATTGGGCATCTATCAAGGACTCTCAGGCTGCCAAATAACTTAAGAACGCTGCTACAAGTCTCATCGAGCCGGCTATCCGTCACTTTCGGAAGCTAGATTGGACTATTGGGCATCCTTCAAGGACCCTAAGGCTGCCATATGACTTAAGATGGCTGCTACAAGTCTCAACGAGCCGGCTATCCGTCACTTCCGGAAGATAGATTGGACTATTGGGCATCTATCAAGGACTCTCAGGCTGCTATATGACTTAAGATGACTGCTACAAGTCTCAAAATCGCGGCTCTAAATCCCTTGCGGCAGCTAGTTTGGATTATTGGACATCCTTCAAGGACCCTAAGGCTGCCATATAACTTCAGATGGCTGCTACAAGTCTCATCGAGCCGGCTCTAGATTGGACTATTGGGCAGCTATAAGGGCTCTAAGGCTGCCAAATGAATTAAGATGACTGCTACAAGTCTCAATAACGCGGCTCTAAGTCCTTTGCGGCAGCTAGTTTGGACTATTGGGCATCCTTCAAGGACCCTAAGGCTGCCATATGACTTAAGATGGCTGCTACAAGTCTCATCGAGCCGGCTATCCGTCACTTCCGGAAGCTAGATTGGACTATTGGGCATCCTGCAAGGACCCTAAGGCTGCCATATGACTTAAGATGGCTGCTACAAGTCTCAACGTGCCGGCTATCCGTCACTTCCGGAAGATAGATTGGACTATTGGGCATCTATCAAGGACTCTAAGGCTGCCATATGACTTAAGATGACTGCTACAAGTCTCAAAATCGCCGGCTCTAAGTCCCTTGCGGCAGCTAGTTTGGACTATTGGGCATCCTTCAAGGACCCTAAGGCTGCCATATAACTTAAGATGGCTGCTACAAGTCTCATCGAGCCGGCTCTAGATTGGACTATTGGGCAGCTATAAGGGCTCTAAGGCTGCCAAATGAATTAAGATGACTGCTACAAGTCTCAATAACGCGGCTCTAAGTCCTTTGCGGCAGCTAGTTTGGACTATTGGGCATCCTTCAAGGACCCTAAGGCTGCCATATGACTTAAGATGGCTGCTACAAGTCTCATCGAGCCGGCTGTCCGTCACTTCCGGAAGCTAGATTGGACTATTGGGCATCTATCAAGGACTCTAAGGCTGCCAAATGACTTAAGATGACTGCTACAAGTCTCAAAATCGCGGCTCTAAGTCCCTTGCGGCAGCTAGATTGGACTATTGGGCATCTATCAAGGACTCTAAGGCTGCCATATGACTTAAGATGGCTGCTACAAATCTCATCGAGCCGGCTATCCGTCACTTCCGGAAGCTAGATTGGACTATTGGGCATCTATCAAGGACTCTAAGGCTGCCATATGACTTAAGGTCGCTGCTACAAGTTTCATCGAGCCGGCTATCCGTCACTTCCGGAAGCTAGATTGGACTATTGGGCATCCTTCAAGGACTCTAAGGCTGCCAAATGACTTAAGATTGCTGCTACAAGTCTCACCGAGCCGGTTATCCGTCACTTCCGGAAACTAGATTGGACTATTGGGCAGCTATCAAGGAATCTAAGGCTGCCATATGACTTAAGATGACTGCTACAAGTCTCATCGAGCCGGCTATCCGTCACTTCCGGAAGCTAGAATGGACTATTGGGCATCTATCAAGGACTCTAAGGCTGCCATATGACTTAAGGTCGCTGCTACAAGTCTCATCGAGCCGGCTATCCGTCACTTCCGGAAGCTAGTTTGGACTATTGGGCATCCTTCAAGGACCCTAAGGCTGCCATATGACTTAAGATGGCTGCTACAAGTCTCATCGAGCCGGCTCTACGCCATTTCGGGAAGCTAGATTGGACTATTGGGCATACATCAAGGACTCTAAGGCTGCCATATGACTTAAGATCGTTGCTACAAATCTCATCGAGCCGGCTATCCGTCACTTCCGGAAGCTAGATTGGACTATTGGGCAGCTATCAAGGAATCTAAGGCTGCCAAATAACTTAAGGTCGCTGCTACAAGTCTCATCGAGCCGGCTATCCGTCACTTCCGGAAGCTAGTTTGGACTATTGGGCATCCTTCAAGGACCCTAAGGCTGCCATATGACTTAAGATGGCTGCTACAAGTCTCATCGAGCCGGCTCTACGCCATTTCGAAAAGCTAGATTGGACTATTGGGCATACATCAAGGACTCTAAGGCTGCCATATGACTTAAGATCGTTGCTACAAATCTCATCGAGCCGGCTATCCGTCACTTCCGGAAGCTAGATTGGACTATTGGGCAGCTATCAAGGACTCTAAGGCTGCCAAATGACTTAAGGTCGCTGCTACAAGTCTCATCGAGCCGGCTATCCGTCACTTCCGGAAGCTAGATTGGACTATTGGGCATCTATCAAGGACTCTAAGGCTGCCATATGACTTAAGATGGCTGCTACAAGTCTCATCGTGCCGGCTCTACGCCATTTCGGAAAGCTAGATTGGACTATTGGGCATACATCAAGGACTCCAAGGCTGCCATATAACTTAAGATCGTTGCTACAAATCTCATCGAGCCGGCTATCCGTCACTTCCGGAAGCTAGATTGGACTATTGGGCAGCTATCAAGGACTCTAAGGCTGCCAAATAACTTAAGGTCGCTGCTACAAGTCTCATCGAGCCGGCTATCCGTCACTTCCGGAAGCTAGTTTGGACTATTGGGCATCCTTCAAGGACCCTAAGGCTGCCATATGACTTAAGATGGCTGCTACAAGTCTCATCGAGCCGGCTCTACGCCATTTCGAAAAGCTAGATTGGACTATTGGGCATACATCAAGGACTCTAAGGCTGCCATATGACTTAAGATCGCTGCTACAAATCTCATCGAGCCGGCTATCCGTCACTTCCGGAAGCTAGATTGGACTATTGGGCATCCTTCAAGGACCCTAAGGCTGCCATATGACTTAAGATGGCTGCTACAAGTCTCATCGAGCCGGCTCTAGATTGGACTATTGGGCAGCTATCAAGGACTCTAAGGCTGCCAAATGACTTAAGGTCGCTGCTACAAGTCTCATCGAGCCGGCTATCCGTCACTTCCGGAAGCTAGATTGGACTATTGGGCATCTATCAAGGACTCTAAGGCTGCCATATGACTTAAGATGGCTGCTACAAGTCTCATCGAGCCGGCTATCCGTCACTTCCGGAAGCTAGATTGGACTATTGGGCATCTATCAAGGACTCTAAGGCTGCCATATGACTTAAGATGGCTGCTACAAGTCTCAACGTGCCGGCTATCCGTCACTTCCGGAAGCTAGATTGGACTATTGGGCATCTATCAAAGACTCTAAGGCTGCCATATGACTTAAGATGATTGCTACAAGTCTCAACGTGCCGGCTATCCGTCACTTCCGGAAGCTAGATTGGACTATTGGGCAGCTATAAAGGGCTCTAAGGCTGCCAAATGACTGCTACAAGTCTCAAAATCGCGGCTCTAAGTCCCTTGCGGCAGCTAGTTTGGACTATTGGGCAGCCTTAAAGGACCCTAAGGCTGCCAAATGACTCAAGATGACTGCTACAAGTCTCAAAATCGCGGCTCTAAGTCCCTTGCGGCAGCTAGTTTGGACTATTGGGCATCCTTCAAGGACCCTAAGGCTGCCATATGACTTAAGATGGCTGCTACAAGTCTCAACGAGCCGGCTATCCGTCACTTCCGGAAGCTAGATTGGACTATTGGGCAGCTATTAAGGGCTCTAAGGCTGCCATATGACTTAAGATGGCTGCTACAAATCTCATCGAGCCGGCTATCCGTCACTTCCGGAAGCTAGATTGGACTATTGGGCATCTATCAAGGACTCTAAGGCCGCCATATGACTTAAGATGGCTGCTACAAATCTCATCGAGCCGGCTATCCGTCACTTCCGGAAGCTAGATTGGACTATTGGGCATCTATCAAGGACTCTAAGGCTGCCATATGACTTAAGATGATTGCTACAAGTCTCAACGTGCCGGCTGTCCGTCACTTCCGGAAGCTAGATTGGACTATTGGGCAGCTATAAAGGGCTCTAAGGCTGCCAAATGACTGCTACAAGTCTCAAAATCGCGGCTCTAAGTCCCTTGCGGCAGCTAGTTTGGACTATTGGGTAGCCTTTAAGGACACTAAGGCTGCCAAATGACTCAAGATGACTGCTACAAGTCTCAAAATCGCGGCTCTACGTCCCTTGCGGCAGCTAGTTTGGACTATTGGGCATCCTTTAAGGACCCTAAGGCTGCCATATAACTTAAGATGGCTGCTATAAGTCTCAACGTGCCGTCTATCCGTCACTTCCGGAAGCTAGATTGGACTATTGGGCAGCTATTAAGGGCTCTAAGGCTGCCATATGACTTAAGATGGCTGCTACAAATCTCATCGAGCCGGCTATCCGTCACTTCCGGCAGTTAGATTGGACTATTGGGCATCTATCAAGGACTCCAAGGCTGCCATATGACTTAAAATGGCTGCTACAAGTCTCATCGAGCCGGCTCTACGCCATTTGGAAAAGCTAGATTGGACTATTGGGCATACATCAAGGACTCTAAGGCTGCCATATAACTTAAGATCGCTGCTACAAATCTCATCGAGCCGGCTATCCGTCACTTCCGGAAGCTAGATTGGACTATTGGGCATCTATCAAGGACTCTAAGGCTGCCAAATGACTTAAGATGGCTGCTACAAGTCTCATCGAGCCGGCTATCCGTCACTTCCGGAAGCTAGATTGGACTATTGGGCATCTATCAAGGACTCTAAGGCTGCCATATGACTTAAGATGGCTGCTACAAATCTCATCGAGCCGGCTATCCGTCACTTCCGGAAGCTAGATTGGACTATTGGGCAGCTATAAAGGGCTCTAAGGCTGCCAAATGACTTAAGATGACTGCTACAAGTCTCAAAATCGCGGCTCTAAGTCCCTTGCGGCAGCTAGTTTGGACTATTGGGCATCCTTCAAGGACCCTAAGGCTGCCATATAACTTAAGATGACTGCTACAAGTCTCAAAATCGCGTCTCTAAGTCCCTTTCGGCAGCTAGTTTGGACTATTGGGCATCTATCAAGGACTCTAAGGCTGCCATATGACTTAAGATGATTGCTACAAGTCTCAACGTGCCGGCTGTCCGTCACTTCCGGAAGCTAGATTGGACTATTGGGCAGCTATAAAGGGCTCTAAGGCTGCCAAATGACTTAAGATGACTGCTACAAGTCTCAAAATCGCGGCTCTAAGTCCCTTGCGGCAGCTAGTTTGGACTATTGGGCATCCTTCAAGGACCCTAAGGCTGCCATATGACTTAAGATGACTGCTACAAGTCTCAAAATCGCGGCTCTAAGTCCCTTTCGGCAGCTAGTTTGGACTATTGGGCATCTATCAAGGACTCTAAGGCTGCCATATGACTTAAGATGGCTGCTACAAGTCTCATCGAGCCGGCTCTACGCCATTTCGAAAAGCTAGATTGGACTATTGGGCATACATCAAGGACTCTAAGGCTGCCATATGACTTAAGATCGCTGCTACAAGTCTCATCGAGCCGGCTATCCGTCACTTCCGGAAGCTAGATTGGACTATTGGGCATCTATCAAGGACTCTAAGGCTGCCAAATGACTAAAGATCGCTGCTACAAGTCTCATCGAGCCGGCTATCCGTCACTTCCGGAAGCTAGATTGGACTATTGGGCATCTATCAAGGACTCTAAGGCTGCCATATGACTTAAGATGGCTGCTACAAGTCTCATCGTGCCGGCTTTACGCCATTTCGAAAAGCTAGATTGGACTATTGGGCATACATCAAGGACTCTAAGGCTGCCATATAACTTAAGATCGTTGCTACAAATCTCATCGAGCCGGCTATCCGTCACTTCCGGAAGCTAGATTGGACTATTGGGCAGCTATCAAGGACTCTAAGGCTGCCAAATAACTTAAGATCGCTGCTACAAGTCTCATCGAGCCGGCTATCCGTCACTTCCGGAAGCTAGATTGGACTATTGGGCATCTATCAAGGACTCTAAGGCTGCCAAATGACTTAAGATGACTGCTACAAGGCCCAAAATCGCGGCTCTAAGTCTCTTGCGGCAGCTAGTTTGGACTATTGGGCAGCTATCAAGGACTCAAAGGCTGCCATATGACTTAAGTTGACTGCTACAAATCTCATCGAGCCGGCTATCCGTCACTTCCGGAAGCTAGACTGGACTATTGGGCATCTATCAAGGACTCTAAGGCTGCCATATGACTTAAGATGGCTGCTACAAGTCTCATCGAGCCGGCTCTACGCCATTTCGGGAAGCAAGATTGGACTATTGGGCATACATCAAGGACTCTAAGGCTGCCATATGACTTAAGATCGCTGCTACAAGTCTCATCGAGCCTTCTATCCGTCACTTCCGGAAGCTAGATTGGACTATTGCGCATCTATCAAGGACTCTAAGGCTGCCATATGACTTAAGATGGCTGCTACAAATCTCATCGAGCCGGCTATCCGTCACTTCCGGAAGCTAGATTGGACTATTGGGCAGCTATCAGGGAATCTAAGGCTGCCAAATAACTTAAGGTCGCTGCTACAAGTCTCATCGAGCCGGCTATCCGTCACTTCCGGAAACTAGATTGGACTATTGGGCATCTATCAAGGACTCTAAGGCTGCCAAATGACTTAAGATGACTGCTACAAGGCCCAAAATCGCGGCTCTAAGTCTCTTGCGGCAGCTAGTTTGGACTATTGGGCAGCTATCAAGGACTCAAAGGCTGCCATATGACTTAAGTTGACTGCTACAAATCTCATCGAGCCGGCTATCCGTCACTTCCGGAAGCTAGACTGGACTATTGGGCATCTATCAAGGACTCTTAGGCTGCCATATGACTTAAGATGGCTGCTACAAGTCTCATCGAGCCGGCTCTACGCCATTTCGGGAAGCAAGATTGGACTATTGGGCATACATCAAGGACTCTAAGGCTGCCATATGACTTAAGATCGCTGCTACAAATCTCATCGAGCCGGCTATCCGTCACTTCCGGAAGCTAGATTGGACTATTGGGCATCCTTCAAGGACCCTAAGGCTGCCATATGACTTAAGATGGCTGCTACAAGTCTCATCGAGCCGGCTCTAGATTGGACTATTGGGCAGCTATCAAGGAATCTAAGGCTGCCAAATGACTTAAGGTCGCTGCTACAAGTCTCATCGAGCCGGCTATCCGTCACTTCCGGAAGCTAGATTGGACTATTGGGCATCTATCAAGGACTCTAAGGCTGCCATATGACTTAAGATGGCTGCTACAAGTCTCATCGAGCCGGCTCTACGCCATTTCGAAAAGCTAGATTGGACTATTGGGCATACATCAAGGACTCTAAGGCTGCCATATAACTTAAGATCGCTGCTACAATTCTCATCGAGCCGGCTATCCGTCACTTCCGGAAGCTAGATTGGACTATTGGGCATCTATCAAGGAATCTAAGGCTGCCAAATAACTTAAGGTCGCTGCTACAAGTCTCATCGAGCCGGCTATCCGTCACTTTCGGAAGCTAAATTGGACTATTGGGCATCCTGCAAAGACCCTAAGGCTGAAATATGACTTAAGATGGCTGCTACAAGTCTCAACGTGCCGGCTATCCGTCACTTCCGGAAGCTAGATTGGACTATTGGGCATCCTCCAAGTACCCTAAGGCTGCCATATGACTTAAGATGGCTGCTATAAGTCTCAACGTGCCGGCTATCCGTCACTTCCGAAAGATAGATTGGACTATTGGGCATCTATCAAGGACTCTAAGGCTGCTATATGACTTAAGATGACTGCTACAAGTCTCAAAATCGCGGCTCTAAATCCCTTGCGGCAGCTAGTTTGGATTATTGGGCATCCTTCAAGGACCCTAAGGCTGCCATATAACTTCAGATGGCTGCTACAAGTCTCATCGAGCCGGCTATCCGTCACTTCCGGAAGCTAGATTGGACTATTGGGCATCTATCAAGGACTCTAAGGCTGCCAAATGATTTAAGATGACTGCTACAAGTCTCAAAATCGCGGCTCTAAATCTCTTGCGGCAGCTAGTTTGGACTATTGGGCAGCTATCAAGGACTCAAAGGCTGCCATATGACTTAAGTTGACTGCTACAAATCTCATCGAGCCGGCTATCCGTCACTTCCGGAAGCTAGATTGGACTATTGGGCATCTATCAAGGACTCTAAGGCTGCCATATGACTTAAGATGGCTGCTACAAATCTCATCGAGCCGGCTATCCGTCACTTCCGGAAGCTAGATTGGACTATTGGGCATCTATCAAGGACTCTAAGGCTGCCATATGACTTAAGATGGCTGCTACTAGTCTCAAAATCGCGGCTCTAAGTCCCTTTCGGCAGCTAGTTTGGACTATTGGGCATCCTTCAAGGACCCTAAGGCTGCCATATAACTTAAGATGACTGCTACAAGTCTCATCGAGCCGGCTATCCGTCACTTCCGGAAGCTAGATTGGACTATTGGGCATCTATCAAGGACTCTAAGGCTGCCAAATGACTTAAGATGACTGCTACAAGTCTCAAAATCGCGGCTCTAAATCCCTTGCGGCAGCTAGTTTGGACTATTGGGCAGCTATCAAGGACTCAAAGGCTGCCATATGACTTAAGTTGACTGCTACAAATCTCATCGAGCCGGCTATCCGTCACTTCCGGAAGCTAGATTGGACTATTGGGCATCTATCAAGGACTCTAAGGCTGCCATATGACTTAAGATGGCTGCTACAAATCTCATCGAGCCGGCTATTCGTCACTTCCGGAAGCTAGATTGGACTATTGGGCATCTATCAAGGACTCTAAGGCTGCCATATGACTTAAGATGGCTGCTACAAATCTCATCGAGCCGGCTATCCGTCACTTCCGGAAGCTAGATTGGACTATTGGGCATCTATCAAGGACTCTAAGGCTGCCATATGACTTAAGATGATTGCTACAAGTCTCAACGTGCCGGCTGTCCGTCACTTCCGGAAGCTAGATTGGACTATTGGGCAGCTATAAAGGGCTCTAAGGCTGCCAAATGACTTAAGATGACTGCTACAAGTCTCAAAATCGCGGCTCTAAGTCCCTTGCGGCAGCTAGTTTGGACTATTGGGCATCCTTCAAGGACCCTAAGGCTGCCATATAACTTAAGATGACTGCTACAAGTCTCAAAATCGCTACAAGTCTCAATATCGCGGCTCTAAGTCCCTTGCGTCAGCTAGTTTGGACTATTGGGCATCCTTCAAGGACCCTAAGGCTGCTATATGACTTAAGATGGCTGCTATAAGTCTCAACGTGCAGGCTATCCGTCACTTCCGGAAGCTAGACTGGACTATTGGGCATCTATCAAGGACTCTCAGGCTGCCATATTATTCCGATTCGCCCACACTGCCAGCAGAATATTACTCTGGGGGCTTGACATTCTCTTGCCCAATGTTCTGACCCTCCGCATCTCCTGCACGCTTGCTTTAGGTTCTGTATCCATTTTTCTTCTGTGTTCTTGTTTTGTGGTGGACTTTTTTGTGCGTAGCTTGTAGCTGGGCTTCTCCGCATCCGATAAATGGCCTCGGCTTCGCCGGCCAGTTCATCGATGGAAACCATGCTCGCTATGACTAGCGCCGCCTCATCGGATATAGTGCGAAACGCGCAGCTTACCCTGATCGCGCTGAGCCTGCAGGTGGATTCCAGGTCGCGTCGATAACTCCTGAAAGCCAGCGCTTTTACCCAGACTGGGGCAGCGTAGAGAGCAATAGACTTCATCACGCTCATCAATAGCATCCTGCGGCATTGCTTGGGACCCCGCGTGTTCAGCATGATCCTTGCAAGTACCCTCGTTGAGGCTAGCGCTTTGTTGTTGGCATACTCCAAGTGCTCCCTGAAGCTCAGGCGGATGTCCAGCATCACTCCTAGGTATTTTAACGCCCTTTGGGAGGTTATCGCCACATCTCCGACCATAATCCTGGCGTGCTCTACGACTTTGCGGCTGCTCAACAGCACCGCCTCGGTTTTATGGGCGGCCAGGCTGAGGCCTGCAGCGCCAAGCCAGTGGCCCAGCTTGGCGATGGCTTCGTTGCACCATTGCTCCGCTACCTTCAGCTCCTTAGCCACCACGACTAGGGCAACGTCGTCCGCGAATCCGATTATGCGTGTATGTGAGGGCAGCCGTACCCTTAGGATCCCGTCGTACATAATGTTCCATAGCAAAGGCCCCAGGACTGACCCTTGCGGTACACCTGCAGAAATACAGCGCACCTTGGTGCCTTCTGCCGTCGCATACTGCAGAGTTCGTCCCTCAAAATAGCTTCTCACGAGCTGGGTCATACTCTGCGATACGTGGAATGACGAGAGCCCGTCCAGTATCCGGCTCCACTTCGCCGTGTTGAAGGCGTTTTTGACGTCGATCGTCACGATGAGGCAATACTCCTTGGTGCCGCCCTTCCATCGACTTCCAGCTATCGCATCGGACGCGATGTTGACCACGGTGCTGATAGCATCCACCGTTGATCTGGCCTTCCGGAAACCAAACTGCATGTCTGACAGGCCACCATGGATGCGTATCTCCTCTTGCAATCGAGCGCCAATCAGGGTCTCTAATATTTTGCCCGCCGTGTCTATGAGGCAGATCGGCCTGTAGGAGGATGCCTCCTCGATGGGTTTTCCCGGCTTGGGAAGCAGGAGAAGGTTCTGCACCTTCCAAATGCTTGGGAATATGAGTTCTCGCAGGCATAGGTTGTACATATCGGTGAATACCTCCGGGTGTAGAGTAACAGCCAGCCTGAGGGCCCGATTTGGGATGCCATCCGGTCCTGGTGCCTTTGAGTCCTTAATTTTTCGCACTATTGATAAGACCTCCTCGCAGGTGCATTCTTCGATGGGGTCGCTGCTGGGCCGGAGTGGGTGATTTCTTAGGGCCACCTCACATTGGGGGAACAGTGCACACACAATATTCTCCAGGGTCGCAGCGTCCTGTGGGATATTTAAAGGGTCCGATCGCAGCCGCTTTACGATCTTTTGGTACGCCTTACCCCATGGATCCTGCTCCGCTGTGTCGCATAGGGCCAAAAAGGACTCCCTTTTGCTGGAAACGATCTCCCTCTTCAGGCATTTCCTCCTTGTGCGGTATAAGTGACCTAGGGCCTCAAATTGGGGCGTTCCTCTAGCGCGTTGGTACACACGTCTTGCTCGGAGACAAGCTTGACGGGCCGCGTCGATGGCTTCATTCCACCAGCATAAAGGCCTGTGGTGTCTGTTATAGGGCCCACGTTTGGCCATGCTGCCTTCGCATGCTGCCAGCACCTTGTCCATGACTCTGCGAGCCGACTCTTCGGCAAAATGGTCGGTGCGGAGCCCAACCATTTTAGCGCAAAAGGACGGGAGGTCCAAGGATCCAGCTCTGAAGGACTTCTTCTGCGGAAATTCTCGAGGCGATACGCTAGCACCTGATGCCACTGTGGTCAGCATGGCCTCGTGGTCGCTCGCTGTATAGAAGTCCCCGATGCGCCAGGACGTCGTTTCTGCCATGGCCTCGCTGACAAACGTCAGGTCTATGATGGAACCTGTCCCGGCCCGGGTGAAGGTGTTCCTGCTACCCGAGTTGAGTAGCGTCACGTTGAGGGATGCGAACGCCTCGAGGAGGACGCGTCCCCTTGCATCCGTTCTTGGACAGCCCCAATCCTCTGCCCAGGCATTGAAGTCGCCGGCGATGACGACTCGATGACGGCCTCTAGCATCCTCTACCAGCTTGTCGATCTGCTCTCCGAAAAGGCTGAGCGGCAAGCTGGGTGGCATGTAGCAGCTGTACACCGTAAGGTCTTGCAGCCTTGCTCTACAAAAGTTATCGAAAGGTTCGGCATGTTCCAGGTTCAGGCTATTAGGCCCACAGGACCATATTGCTGACTTATTGCCTCTGTCTGACACCCAGGTGCGAGTATTCCCTACGGTGTATGGCTCGCTCAGTAGCGCCACGTCCGCCGAGTGCTCTTTCGTTGATTTCTCCAACAGATCCTGGGCCACTCTGCAGTGGTTCAGGTTGAGCTGCAAAATGTTTAGGGGCATTTGGGGGCTTTCTTACCACTGTGTGGCCCTTCAGGGCACTTGTTGCTGTCCGCGATGTGGTTCGCGCTCAGCCCCTTCTCGGTGCAAAAGAAGCATTTTGCGGCTGCTTCACAGTTCGCTGCTATATGTCCTACTTCGCCGCACCTATAGCAGCACTTCGACCTGTCCACCAAGCTGGAGCATCGAGCGGCTATATGTCCTACTGCCATGCATCTGAAGCACCGCGTTGGTAGCGAATCCAGTGTCTTTATTCTGCAACTGCTCCATCCTACAAGAACTCTGCACAGTGCAGACATTTTTGAGGCAGCTGCTTCCGTTGTACTGATGACAGCAGACTGCGTTCTCCGAAAGCCAGGCCGGATGCTTTTAATGGCAAGTTCGCTCCTATTTACCTGAGCCTGCTCTGTCAGTGCAGACAGTAATTCGTCGGACTTAACAGCCTCGTCCAGATCGTGAATAATCACCGCCTTCTTCTGCGAGAGCTTTTTCACGCCAACGCTTTCGGTGCTTCGGTGGTCTCTGCCGATTCCCTCCGCAGCTCCAGGAGAAGCCCTTCGTTGGCTGTACATCTGACCTTGGAGACGTGGTCACGGACATGCTGCAGTTTGCCATCGGTGCGCCTCGTCACAAGCTCTAGCACTTGGCTGTAGCTAAGCTCGCTGGTGCCCTGGATTAGTATGGCATCCGGTCTTGGCCTCGGTGTGGGTTTGGGTTTTCCCACCTTGCTCCAACCGTCTCTATTCTGCTGCCGCGGTTCGGCTAGATCTTCCGCGCGCTGAGTGCGCTCCGGTTCCTTGTTCTGCTCTTTCCGCTGCTCTATATTCGCCGACTTCCTGGCATCCCTTGACAATGGTGACGTCTGAGTGGGTCTAGACTCCACCTGCATCGGCTGCACTGTTTCCGTCTGCTGCTGTCGGGATACGAGCTGCGGTGGCGCCTTGCTACATCTGGGGCATGACGCAACCGTGCGTGGCCCAGATCCAGTGTCCGTCAGAAGGGGACTGACCACCAGGTGGAGATCTTTCAGTCTCTCCACTTTCTCCCTGAGCGCGTTGGTGATTGCGCGTTTGCCTCCTTCCCTTTCCGGCTTAATCCGTTCAGCAATCTCCTCCATCAGCGATCCCATCTCAGTTATTTCCGCGCACTGCAAAAAAGAATTTGGTTGCAGCTTCGACCTCTTGGCTGTGCCACTTCCGCTTGCCACTCCACCAGTCGGGCTAACGGAGACATCTCTTGCCCTCTTCGGAGCATCCTCCAATGCTGGCCCGCTCAAAGCTTGCCTCTCTGCTTCATCCCCGAGCAACGGGTCCACCATGAAGTCCATGCCACACTGTGGGCTGCTACATGCCCGGTGGAGCAGCTGAACATGCGGCGGAGGAGGCGTGCGAAGCATCGCAGACGAGTTTTACCAGGTATTTCCCCCTGGTAAGGCCGTTGGGAGTTAAACCGCTCCGCCTCGGCTTCTGGGTATGATTTGCGGTTGCAAAGTGGCAGAGATACGAGTCCCAATTGGTACTCAGAATTTTTATTACAATATATTCTGAATATCAATTTCTGTGAAAAATTACAAATTACAATTTGCAATTTTTTTTACCACGCAGCGGGGTCGAACCAGGCACTTTGGCCTCCAAGGCAGAGTCTCTACCCTGAGGACCACAGACCGTGTTGCCAGCAGTAGGGCTGAAACTCGGGTATACTACAAATGCTTAAGTGGCCAAAGCAGCTACCAGCCCGAAACTATGCAACGCTTCACAAAAGCTTCCGAAAGCTAAGCTTTGCGAAGAAGCACGGCCCTAAAGCTAGTTGGCGGCGATCTTGCCGCAGCTTTAGTTAAATTTTTCACTGGGTTGACAGCTCTGTACGCCAGATGGAAAACAGCTGGTAACCACACCACTCTAATGTTTTTCTGCTGGAGAAAGGTGGGTGGAGAAAATATTTCCCACAGACTACAAAGTTTGGTTTGGGTGCCACGATCACCCCACTAACACACGCGTGTGCGAAACGGCGGGGACCAGGGACCAGTCAAGCAACCCGCCCCCTCTTGCCACCGACACTAGCGACTTAAGGAGGGTACAACCGACCAGCGATTTCTACCCCGGGCCAACGTTGGACTTTAAGACGCAAACGTGAGCAGCAGCGCACATACGAGAACGACTTTTCACTATGTGCTTTATTTACAGCGCGAGCCAGGCCAATAATACGGGTTAAAACGGGCTAAAACTCCGCGCGATGGGAGCGACGAACCAGCGTCTCTCGGTATATCTCTGTGTTTTTTCTGTGGGACATGGGGTGTGTGTCCTTGTCCGCCGCCGTAGTTATGTGCGGTTTAGGCTGTTTGCCTTTGCCCGCCGCCGTAGTTTTGTGTCGGATGGTCAGTTTGCCTCTGCCAGCTGCCGTAATTTTGTGCAGGATAGGCTGTTTGCCTTCCGAGGTTCTGGTTGTGCGTCCTTGCGTTTTCTCTTGTAAATTTTATTTTTTCTTCTTCTAGTGCTTCTCGTGTTTCTGCCAGTCGCATCAGGTCCCTCATTGTCCTGACCTGTTGTGACATGAGGAATATCCGTAACATCGGTGTGGAGTTCTCCATTATCACTTCTAGCTGCTCGAATTCTGGGAATTTTAGTGGCCGCATTAGTAGTTTCATCTGGACCATGTACGTTTTGAAAGGCTCATTGCCTCCCTGTTTTCTTGCTTTTATTTTATCGGCTAGATTTTTGAAATATCCTCATGGCAAGAAATATTCCCTGAAGCTATCTGCGAACTCTTCCCATGTTTCCCATTCGTAGTTGCTTGCTATGTACCAGTCTAATGCGGAGTCCTTTAACATTCCATGCATCGCCCTTGGTACCATGTCGATGTTGATTCCATATAATTTTGCCGACGCTTCTACTTGCTCTAAGAATTCAAGGGCCTTGTCCTTGCCGTCATATTTCAAGGTCCATTCTCTTACTTGTTTAGCTACTTTGGCGTAATCGTTGCACTGTTTTGGTTTGAATCTATTTGTTTCCTCATTGTGTTGTCTTCTTCGTGGATGTGTATCCATTCTCCGAACTGTCTCCTCATGTCCTCCACTGTTCCTGTCATGTCCAGGCCAAATTCTTTGCCATGTTTCACCAGATCCTCCTTCTTCATATGGTACACCCATGATTTGGCCATTTTGCCGCTTTTTCCTTTATCTTTGAGGTTGTGTTATTTATTTTATCGGTATAGCACGTTGGGCGCCAGTTGTAACGATCCTTTTTCGTCCTTAGAGTCTATGATGACTTTTCAGGGCTAGGTTCGGCAAAACAAAAATTTATTTTGTGCCCCGATAAATAATAGCACTCGGAATTTGGTTTTCTTGGCACAGACCTTCTTAACTTTGCTTTTTTATTTGATATTTCTGGGATTTTTAGGGGTCCTTGGCACTTGGTTGGAGGTCCTTTGTGTATTCCGGATCCTGGTCCTCTCCTGTTCCAATAAGATTGCGTCTCTGCTGTTATTGCTGTCTCGTTCTTATCGGATACGGCTGGCTTCCTCTTGCTTCCTTTCTGGTGTATTCGTTTCGTTGGCTCCTTGGAGACGTCTCGGATCACTCAGGTCCTTGACCGGGTTAAGCTTCGTTCCGTGAGCTTCTCCTACTCTCCTACAAGCTCCTTGACTCGTTCTTATAATTTCGTTCCCTGTTCGAGGATATTTCCTGAACTTTCTCCCTCCAGGATATTTCCTGAGGTCCTTATTTTGGCTCAAGGATACTTTCCGAACTCCAAAATATTCCTCCAGGCTATTCCTGTCACTTTTCCCTAGTTCACGGATTTTTCCTGAACTTCTTCCCCTCAAGGATATTTCCTGAGGTCCTTATTTTGGCTCAAGGATACTTCCCGAACTCCAAAATCTTCCTCCAGGATATTTCCTGTTACCTTTCCCCTAGTTCAAGGATTTTTCCTGAACTTCTTCCCCTCAAGGATATTTCCTGAGGTCCTTATTTTGGCTCAAGGATACTTCCCGAACTCCAAAATCCTCCTCCATGATATTTCCTGTTACCTTTCCCCTAGTTCAAGGATTTTTCCTGAACTTTCTCCCCTCAACGATATTTCCTGAGGTCCTTATTTTGGCTCAAGGATACTTTCCGAACTCCAAAATCTTCCTCCACTTTTCCCCTAGTTCACGGATTTTTCCTGAACTTTCTTTCCCAAGGATATTTTCCTGAGGTCCTTATTTTGGCTCAAGGATACTTCCCGAACTCCAAAATCTTCCTCCAGGATATTTCCTGTTACTCGCTCTCTAAACTTTCTTCGAAGTTCCCTATTGACTAGTTCTTGGATGTATCCAGAACTTTCCCTATGTCTTGCTCCCTAGGTTCTTTTCAGGATACTCAACTGAACCCCAACTTGGTACTTTTCGAGTGTCTTGTTTCTGCCTTGATGCTCCAAAGTTACTGCCGTGGGTCCTGACTGCTTCGCTTGTACATCCTTGCCTTTGCCTTTCGGGATTTCCACGGGATGTCTGGCTATGTTCTGTCCCTTCGTTGACTTTCACTTGATTTGAAACTTCGCGATTACTACATGAGGTCTCGATAGCTTCCACTTCTCTTCTTTGCTTCGCACTGATTTTGATCCTTCAAGATTACTATAGGAGGTCTTGAGAGGTTCCTTCACTTGTGACTGACTGCCGTCCTTGACTTGCTGCTGCCTTTATATAGGCCTCCTGATCCCTGGATGCACACATTGCAGTACCGCTATACAGCCAGTACTTTTCCATTGGGTCCTACTTTCACCTACGCACTTTCGTTGTTGCTAGGCGTGGTGAAAGTACCGCTCATCACTTTTCCTTCACACGCAGCCACCCTTTCTAATACTGCATGCCCATTCCATTGTCTGCCTCCATCTCCGTCGCGCTCCTTGCGCTTTCGTTGGTGACTTTCTCCGTTCCTTTCCTCTCCTTCTGCTCCTTTTGACCTCCAACATCGCCTTATGACCCCTTTCAATCCCGTTACTTATATAGTTTACTCATCTATATTAACTTTTAATCATTTCGCATCATTTTTATGTCCAAATCTTTGAATATTTGTCATAATTAATTACATTTAATCTTTTCATATATATTTGATGACGTATTATTTCCCAAAGGCTTCAAATTTCCCTTCACACGTACACTGTACATTGGTCAAGCACTTCTTTCCGCCGTTTGCTTTGGATGCTTGGAGCTCAGCATCAGCGGCCTCTGTCGCTTTTGCTTTTGCGCTTTGCCCCTTTATTCATGTTCATTTGTTTCTTTCTTTTATATTTCAGCGCAGAGAAATTATTTGACTCATTTCTGCCCTTCGCTGTTGCATTTGAATTGACCTTTGGACTTTCCTATTCTCATTGCCCCCTTGGGCGGGCTTTGGACCCAATTATTTTCCCTTTGGCAATTATCATTTTGCCGACGGCAAAACCTCGCTTGGTCCTGTTACTGCATGATCGTTTTGCCGACGGCAAAACGCTGTTTGGCAATATGATTGTTTTGCCGACGGCAAAACGCTGTTTGTCCACATGATTGTTTTGCCGACGGCAAAATGCTGTTTGGCCATATGATTGTTTTGCCGACGTCAAAACGCTGTTTGGCCATATGATTGTTTTGCCGACGGCAAAACGCTGTTTGGCCAAACGTTCCTTGTTTTGTTATTTGTTGTTGTGGTGCTTGATGTGGTTTGCGCCACTCATTGTTGTTGTTGTTGTGTTTACTTTTGATTTTTGTTTTCGTTTTGTATTTTCGCTTTTGTTTTTGTTGTTGTAGTTTTTGCATACTTGTATCTGTTTCGTTTTGCGCGCCTTTGTTTTGCCGACGGCAAAACACCCGTTGGCGTTGGATACATGTTGCTAGCCGATCTTGCTGGCAACATTGTTGTTGATGTATCCAGAATGTTGTGAGGCGCATAATGTATTGGCTTTTATGCTCCTCACAGTCTTTTCTAAACTCAAGTACTTCGCTTTGTTGCTGATTGGAATGGTTGATTCATCAGGACAGGGGAGGCAGTATTCTCTTCTTGATGTAAACTTGGTTTGTGTGAACTTGTCTGCCAGGTGTCTATGCAGTCGAGTTGTACTTGCAGGATACAGATACAGTCTGTGGGGAGTTGTCAGTTGCCAAGAAGACCGTATCATCAGCACAATCCAGAAGTCAGTAGTCTAGAGTTTTAAGTTTGCATGGCAGTATTTCTTCACTTTGAGTGCTTCCATATTTTTTCCTGTTATTCTATGGCATTTTCCTCGTGTGCCATGGACTTCTTTGATGCCAAACTGGCGATCAGGAATCAAACCGGCTTCCTCCATTATTGGTCCGACTCTACGCAAAAATAGTCTTTCCACTACTTTGGAGAGGACCGCCAATAGGCTTATCGGACGGCATGAGTTGAAATTTCTACTGCCTAGGGAAGTGTTCTATTAGAAAGCATTTGTTTGTGATGTGCAACAGAGCTGAATTCCTTCCAATGGCAGGGCTTTGATGACTGCCGCATCGATTCCATCGTAACCTGGCGACTTAGACGAATTTAATTTGACAACTTCAGCCAATAACTCATCTGTTTCAACCGCTGGGATGGGGTAAGCAATTTGGCAGGGCACATCAAGAAACTCGGCCCTCTCTACTGCTTTCTGTTGAGAGCATCTATTAAATGGGCTGGTTGGCGAATGCTGCTGACCTTTCACTGTCGGTCTGTCGGTTGACAGGTTTTTTTCCCGCGAGTTCCAGGCGTTCCGCCCACCTCCGTCCCAACCGACCGAAAGGCGCAGTCGCATAACGTACGATACGTTTTCGCATGGACAAAGAAAAGCAACAAACAATCGGAGTACGCAAATAAAGCTAATTACTAGCTAAGTAACATAAAAAGTCGGTTTAAGTATAGGAAGAGAGGATTCAGTACTGATCGCACAGTACAACCGATTGTAGTTAGCACAAAGTACTCAAAAAGGTTGATGCATAGCATAGTTTGTGAGTCAAAGTTAAAGAAATAAAGATTCTAGTCTGTTTACAGGGTACGGATTGATTAACGTGAGACAATAACTCAGGCGAATCTATTTCACCATTCAAAAGCTTGTGCATAAAAATTACACCAAGCATAATTCTACGCTTAATGAGAGAAGAAAGTTTAATCAAAAGAAGTCTACTAGAGCAGGAAGGCAAGTTGACATTGCGATTGCAGTTCAAGCCACCAAGAGCAAAAGCAGAGATGGCTTCTTGTCAGATTCGATTCTAATTTGTTGTGTCCCATACTGAGGCGACCGTACACAAGAACAGTACTCTAGAATAGGTCGCACAAGTGAGGTAAAGAGTATTTTGGTTATATACGCTTTACAGAACCCAGAACGCTTTACTTTACATTGCTTTACTGACCGTATTAGAAATATGGGAATTAAAAGTAAGTTTGCAGTCCATAAGCACACCTAAATCGTTCATCTCAGTTAAACGTTCCAATGGACTATGATTAAGAAGTTGAGGAGAAGTTTTATATAAACGCATTACTTACACTTAGTAGTGTTAAGGTTTAACAAGTTGAGGACTGTAGCAAACAGGCGAAATAATACCTTTATAACTTTATCTTATAACGTCATCTGTATGCAGACGTGCGAATGTATCATAACTAAGCGAAAATCATTAATAAAAAGTATGAAAAGCAAAGGGCCCAGATGACTACCCTGAGGCACCCCTGACGTTACATGAATGGAACTGGAATAGGAAGACTTGAAAAGTACCTTCTGCATCCTATTTGTTAGATTTTCGCGAATCCAACAAAGTAAGGTTGGCGTAAAGCCAATGTCGCTCAACTTAATAAGCAAAAGCGTACGAATCAAAAGCCTTGCTGAAGTCAGTATATATGACATCAGTTTGTTTGGCATTTCTGAATCAATCTATCGTTAAGAATGTGAATTCTAAAAGGTTAATGGTAGTAGACCTACGTTTCACAAACCCATGCTGTGATGGCGAAATAATTGTCCTACAGAAATAAGGAATTTTAGAAATAAATATCTTTTTAAAAGCTTTGGGAATATCAGAAAACTTAAAAATGCCTCTATATATGAAGCTGGTGACGCAAAAATACAATTCGACTTTTTTAACTGATAAGGATACAGAAGACTTGCATGATATAGGAATAGGTTGTTTTGAAAAAATCAGCAATCATATAGGCGATGGCCCGATCAGTGTTAGCTTTATTATTTTCAAACGACAAGCAAGACGGAGGTCTTACGTTTAGTATTGACAAAGTTATATAATTAGGATCACGAGAAAACAAAAATTTGCAGCGCAGTAGATTATTCTTATAGCATTACATATTAAGAACGGAAATTCTCGAACGAGCAATAGAATACAGAATGAAATTAGATGAACGACGAGTTTTTTCAAACTTCTTATAACATCTTGACTTCACATTTTTCTAGTTGGATAACTCCCGAGAATACCAAGGAGGTCTATTACAAATCATCTGTCTCTTGAGTGGAATACAATTATCAGAAAGTGAATCAAGTGTATTACACTAAAGAAAGGAATAGCTAAGTCCATGTCTATACAATTGTACAGATAAGACCAATCATTGGAAAGAATGATATCTTTAAGTCTAGAAAAATCAGTTTTACGACAGCAGCGTTTCTAGGTATCATATTAGTACCAAGTAATGGTGGAAGAATAGTCAGATCAATTGTTAAGTTTAAAGTTGGATGAAATTTCTTCTTCATAAGAACAAAAGGTTCATTTCTTGAATCAGCACAATAAGAAGGATCATGTACAAATATCAGATCTAACAACCTCACATTTGAACTTCGCACAGAATTGACTTGAGATAGAGACATCCCAAGAAGGCCCAAACAAACTGGTGGAACACAAAGAAAATGCCTTGGCGGGTGTGCTACAACCGCAGAGCAACAATGGCAACAATTACTGCCAACACAGTAAACCCACTAACAGAGCCTTCTGTCCTGAAACTATCGGCAATTTCTATTCGGAAGATTGCCCAGACAAATCGGACACTACACCTGCTTTCGCATTAGATGTGAGGTTACTACCACCAGGCGATATGGGTTTAATCCAATGAATCTTGAGACCTGCCAGGGACGTGAAGAGACGCATGCGGAGCAGAAGATACACTTTGAGGAATGGTTAAAACCAGTCCTGATAAATGTTCGCATCTCTTTCTCTACACGGCGGCAAAAACCACAGCCATACTTCAAGCCTCCACCGTTGATATGCTGTCCTTAATCCTCAGTGTGACATCCGCACACTTGTACGGGATTCTCACACAGCCACTGGAGGATATAATCCTGGCAGTCCTTAGCCTCTAAAACCAAGAAATTATAAAAGGTTCAAGAAATCGGGCAGAGCGTCGGATTTTTCGCTGTATGCAGTTGCTGGATCTAGTTTTATGATGCTAAATTCTAATACACTTCGCTTTTCCGGAGATTCAAAGCATTTTTTGTGAACGACAAACGTTAGACATCAGTGCACACGTCTTACTTGTATTATGAAAACAATAAAGCTGACACTGATCAAGCTATTGGCGATATGTATGCTGATTTTTTCAAGACAATTGGAACATTTTTGTAGTTTCTTCATTTCGTTATCCCTACATGGGTTTTTGAAAGCTATTAGAATAGGCCTAATTACATATTAGAATTATCTTCTTTGCCGATCAAAGGATTTAAGAATGCTTTTTAAACTTAATATTTGCCACAGTGAATAAAGCTTCAGTCCTCAATATGAGCCACACCAAAATAGAGCCGAATGAAAAGCAGTATCTGCTTTGTGCCTTTTGTGGTTTAAATTGGATTCACAATGTCAACTTGCCGTCGTACTCTAATAAACGTGTCTTAATTAAACTTGCTTCTCTAGTTAACCGTAGAGTAATGCTTGGTGCTATCTTCATGCACAAGCGTTTGAATGGCGATATAGACTCTCCCGGGCTTTTGAACCAAATAAATTTATCTTTACATCACTGTATTTCGAACTATCCTTTACATGAACCTTTTCGGGCCCTTTACTCTGATTATAATCTTATTTACCCTGTAATCAGTTCAGAGTCCTCTCTTTTTTTGCTGAACACTTCTATTCTTTCTCATTTAGCTGTAGTTAATACATATGTATATTCGAATTATGTTTGTCTGTTTCTTGTACCCTTGAACTACTGTGGCTCACAGCTAATTTCGTGCAGAGGTTCTAAACATTTTCAAAAAAGTATTGCCAAACTATGAAAGATATCGAACAAATTTAAATGCAGTTCTTTTTAACTATCAATATATATATATAAACATTAAAGTGTTATTATTTGTCTTCAAATAATATTTAAAACTTTAAAATCCCAACTCTATTGACGTTTTCTATGTCATAGGCACTTTTAGTTACTCAAAATCAAGATTAGTGGTAATTATGCTGCAGTTTTTTTTTTAATCCTTCTGAACACATTATTAAGTAATTTTATTACACGTTAAATAGATTTGATTATACGTCGAAATTCGGGTTTTTTGAAACTTGCAAAAATTAGTCCGTTTACCCCGATTGAACGTGTCCTTAAGTATTTGAAAAATGGCAAAACTCAATGGAATATTGCTGAAACGGGTTATTGAACTCTTACTACTATGTAATTCATCACTAAACACTTTGTTTGAACTCAGCGAGTGACAAATAATGGCTGAAGTGCACTAAACCAAATTTGGTTCGAGCCTGGGTAGGGATTCTAAAACCTTAAAATATAGAACAACATAAAGTTACCGGCTTCAAAACTGATTTCGAAAGTTTGGAATAAAATATAGGAAACATGTTCTGTTTTAAAAAGCGACGATCATGGTGAGATGATAGCTTTAATGGCCAGGCAATTCGAACAAATCTATTTATTAACATGCAAAACCAGTACTGCATACCAACATTTTCGAAAGTTCGCGAAATCCGGCAAATTTTCTTCTAAAATTACATTATATTCGTAGTCGAGTCCTATTTCGACCTATTGGAAACATATTTGGTTCCAATATATTTAGCGCCAATAAAATATCGAGATCCAAAACAAGAGCCTATTGCTTACTAGTCTATATGGCAGCTACACTGAGAGGGTTTGGGCTTGCATGGAAGCTTTGCGCGTTGGAAATCTGGTTATTAATAAAGGATGTATTGACTAGATACATACATCCATATGTACATATGTAACAATGGAAGGATGGTTTGCCCCAAAGTCCCATACCCTTTTTGGTTTTTTAAAGTTTTAAATGATATTTGAATACAAAAAACTAACAATCGAATGCTTTTATATATTGATAAACCGCTAAAAAAGACTGCATTTAAATTTTTCGATATCTCTAATACTTCAACAGCAACACGTGTTTGAAAATTTGTAGTACCTCTGCATGAAATAAGCTGTGAGCCACATTTATAAACAATACTGCTAAATTTAATCCAAATCAATTGTAATGCTAACTGGCATTTCTTCGACTCTGAACTGGTGGAAGGAATTCCGGAGCATCTTCCTTTGGAGGAAATCAGGACTTCGCCGTTGAAAGCTAGCTTGTGGAGAACCTGCTTCAGTGGCAGGAGAGCGAAGATGACCAGCAGATTAGGAGTGGTTGACGTGGAGGTCACTCGAGGATCTCCGCAAAGATCCATCAGTGGGCCGTTCATTTGGAACACCATAAAGGATGTGCTGCTTCAAAGAGTGGAGCCCCTGTGCGTATTCACCTCATCTCTTTCCAAAGAGTCATGCCCTTAGAATGCCTAGCGGTATGCCATACAGTGTCTACCGTGGTTGCAGGTTCTTGATGGAGCCTCCCAGAGCGAGAGCGGCGTTTGGAAGGAGGCAAAAATGACACAGGATCAGCCAGCGCAGGGCCGGGTGGCCAAAACCTCACACATACTGCGAAGCCATACCATAACGCTTTAAGTTGGGAATAGCTTTGACTACGAAGGGCTCACCGAGATTTAACCGGTAGATGGGCGGCACCAAGTCATACCTTGAGGCAGTAAATTCGACTTTTCGTGACCCTATTTACTATCTATCGAAACCACAGTCAAGAAACGGGCTTGAAATAATAAGCGGGAAAGGAAGACCCTTTTGAGCTTGACTCTATTGTGGCAGTGTAAGGAGAAATAAAAGGTGTAGAATAAATAGGGTACACTGCTCTTATTGGTTCGTTACTAACTTGATTATACATATGGAACATATATAATTTCTTAGTCATTATACGGATAATTTATATCTTATGGTATTGGGTTTTGATGCAAGTTTCTTGATCAAAGTATCACGATTTTGTTCTAAAATTCTCCTCCTTAAATGTCGGCTTTTCCTATCATTGTGAAGCAAAATTCACTCAGCGCTGGATTCCACTAATGACAAAACGTTGTTGCGAAGGCATTCCTGCGTAGTACGAGAGGCACCGCAGGTGCGTCATCTTTTAGTAACGTGAACGCCAATATTTACTATGACTGTCTAAAAGTTAGCCAAACGTATCGTCATATTTTAGTTTTTTATTTGACAGGTTTTCTCTATTTGCAATCAATCCAGAGTAGAACAATCAGAAAAGTTTTGAGCATAATTAAAAAAGGGGTAGTGGTGGTGTTTTGAAGTGGTGGGGAGGGTGGTAGCGGAGGGGATGGTATTAATTCGTTTGATGTTGCAGGTCCAATATATGGCGTTCTGTAACGCTGTTGTCCAGCAAGCTTATGGCCATGGGGTTACTATGCCTGTCCAGGCGTTCCAGGTGGGTCTTAGTCAGCCTACAAATCTCTTCCTGTACACAGGGGATTTCAAGTTCGTCGTGTATTTCTTTGTTTGAGTGCAATAGGTGGGCATTTAAGATTATTCTAAGCGTTTTGTTTTAGATACTTTGTATTAGGTCGCAGTTAGTTCGGCTGGCAGTACCCCAAATTGGGGTCCCATAAGTCCACATGGATCTAATAGATCAGGAGTTTTACCTGTTTTTGATGCAAGATTTTAAAAACCTGTAGCATGGGGTGGGCAGGGCAGGACAGTTTTAAGTTTGCATGGCAGTATTTCTTCACTTTGAGTGCTTCCATATTTTTTCCTGTTATTCTATGGCATTTTTCTCGTGTGCCATGGACTTCTTTGATGCCAAACTGGCGATCAGGAATCAAACCGGCTTCCTCCATTATTGGTCCGACTCTACGCAAAAATAGTCTTTCCGCCAATAGGCTTATCGGACGGTATGAGTTGGAAATTTCTACTGCGTAGGGAAGTGTTCTATTAGAAAGCATTTATTTGTGATGTGCAACAGAGCTGAATTCCTTTCAATGGCAGGGCTTTGATGGCTGCCGCATCGATTCCATCGTAACCTGGCGACTTAGACGAATTTAATTTGACAACTTCACCCAAAAGCCCTTCTTTTTCAACCGCGGGGAGGGGGTAACAAATTTGGGGGGGGGCCATCAAGAAACTCGGCCCTCTCTACTGCTTTCTGTTGAGAGCATCTATTAAATGGGCTGGTTGGCGAATGCTGCTGACCTTTCACTGTCGGTCTGTCGGTTGACAGGTTTTTTTCCCGCGAGTTCCAGGCGTTCCGCCCACCTCCGTCCCAACCGACCGAGAGGCGCAGTCGCATAACGTACGATACGTTTTCGCATGGACAAAGAAAAGCAACAAACAATCGGAGTACGCAAATAAAGCTAATTACTAGCTAAGTAACATAAAAAGCGGGAAAGGAAGAGCTTGAGCTTGACTCTATTGTGGCAGTGTAAGGAGAAATAAAAGGTGTAGAATAAATAAGGTACACTGCTCTTATTGGTTCGTTACTAACTTGATTATACATATGGAACATATATAATTTCTTAGTCATTGTTTAAGAATAAACACTGTAATCTTCGAGGCGGCTGAGAAAAACATTGTTGATAATAAAACGCAGTACTACTCAATGTGTACATGGCAATAACATAATATAAAATACGACTCTATGTATAGAGGACACTAACATAGCATAAGATTGAGAACACCAAAAGGGCCCGCTTAAAATAGATAACAAATGTATTAAACGAGCCTCGGCAAACATGAGCCAGGCAACGGCCAACGCCGAGATTAACCAAAATAGATTTCAAACCCCGGCCGCTGATCATGAGCTCTCGCGATTGGTTCTAACACTAGACTTAGATACCCCGACCCTCCACAAATGTGACCCCTTAGAGCGTAAGAATGCCTATATAAACTCAGAACTTTCTCAAATAAAAGCAGTTCAGTTTTGAATTCACTAATGAATATTTGGGTTATTTTTTTCCTTCTCCCCGGAATCCCTATTCAGTCATTATACGGATATATTTATATCTTATGGTATTGGGTTTTGATGCAAGTTTCTTGATCAAAGTATCACGATTTTGTTCTAAAATTCTCCTCCTTAAATGTCGGCTTTTCTCTCTCATTGTGAAGCAAAATTCACTCAGCGCTGGATTCCACTAATGACAAAACGTTGTTGCGAGGGCATTCCTGCGTAGTACGAGAGGCACCGCAGGTGCGTCATCTTTTAGTAACGTGAACGCCAATATTTACTATGACTGTCTAAAAGTTAGCCCAAACGTATCGTCATATTTTAGTTTTTTATTTGACAGGTTTTCTCTATTTGCAATCAATCCAGAGTAGAACAATCAGAAAAGTTTTGAGCATAATTAAAAAAGGGGTAGTGGTGGTGTTTTGAAGTGGTGGGGAGGGTGGTAGCGGAGGGGATGGTATTAATTCGTTTGATGTTGCAGGTCCAATATATGGCGTTCTGTAACGCTGTTGTCCAGCAAGCTTATGGCCATGGGGTTACTATGCCTGTCCAGGCGTTCCAGGTGGGTCTTAGTCAGCCTACAAATCTCTTCCTGTACACAGGGGATTTCAAGTTCGTCGTGTATTTCTTTGTTTGAGTGCAATAGGTGGGCATTTAAGATTATTCTAAGCGTTTTGTTTTAGATACTTTGTATTAGGTCGCAGTTAGTTCGGCTGGCAGTACCCCAAATTGGGGTCCCATAAGTCCACATGGATCTAATAGATCAGGAGTTTTACCTGTTTTTGATGCAAGATTTTAAAAACCTGTAGCATGGGGTGGGCAGGGCAGGACAGTTTTAAGTTTGCATGGCAGTATTTCTTCACTTTGAGTGCTTCCATATTTTTTTCCTGTTATTCTATGGCATTTTTCTCGTGTGCCATGGACTTCTTTGATGCCAAACTGGCGATCAGGAATCAAACCGGCTTCCTCCATTATTGGTCCGACTCTACGCAAAAATAGTCTTTCCGCCAATAGGCTTATCGGACGGTATGAGTTGAAATTTCTACTGCGTAGGGAAGTGTTCTATTAGAAAGCATTTATTTGTGATGTGCAACAGAGCTGAATTCCTTTCAATGGCAGGGCTTTGATGGCTGCCGCATCGATTCCATCGTAACCTGGCGACTTAGACGAATTTAATTTGACAACTTCAGCCAATAGCTCATCTGTTTCAACCGCTGGGATGGGGTAAGCAATTTGGCAGGGCACATCAAGAAACTCGGCCCTCTCTACTGCTTTCTGTTGAGAGCATCTATTAAATGGGCTGGTTGGCGAATGCTGCTGACCTTTCACTGTCGGTCTGTCGGTTGACAGGTTTTTTCCCGCGAGTTCCAGGCGTTCCGCCCACCTCCGTCCCAACCGACCGAGAGGCGCAGTCGCATAACGTACGATACGTTTTCGCATGGACAAAGAAAAGCAACAAACAATCGGAGTACGCAAATAAAGCTAATTACTAGCTAAGTAACATAAAAAGCGGGAAAGGAAGAGCTTGAGCTTGACTCTATTGTGGCAGTGTAAGGAGAAATAAAAGGTGTAGAATAAATAAGGTACACTGCTCTTATTGGTTCGTTACTAACTTGATTATACATATGGAACATATATAATTTCTTAGTCATTGTTTAAGAATAAACACTGTAATCTTCGAGGCGGCTGAGAAAAACATTGTTGATAATAAAACGCAGTACTACTCAATGTGTACATGGCAATAACATAATATAAAATACGACTCTATGTATAGAGGACACTAACATAGCATAAGATTGAGAACACCAAAAGGGCCCGCTTAAAATAGATAACAAATGTATTAAACGAGCCTCGGCAAACATGAGCCAGGCAACGGCCAACGCCGAGATTAACCAAAATAGATTTCAAACCCCGGCCGCTGATCATGAGCTCTCGCGATTGGTTCTAACACTAGACTTAGATACCCCGACCCTCCACAAATGTGACCCCTTAGAGCGTAAGAATGCCTATATAAACTCAGAACTTTCTCAAATAAAAGCAGTTCAGTTTTGAATTCACTAATGAATATTTGGGTTATTTTTTCCTTCTCCCCGGAATCCCTATTCATTTGGTCCTTCGAGAAAAGAAACTCTGCAGTTTTCCCCCACCAGTGGTAAGAGACTCAGAGGTGGATCAGCTCCTTAAAGTCTGCTTAGATCAGCTAAAGGTAGCAAAAATAAAAAACTCTTGTTTTCCCCCACCAGTGGTAAGAGACAGAGTAAAATATAAAATAAAAGCATATTAAATTGCTTAAACAAAAAAGTGTCCGCGTCGGAGATTTAAAAGACATTGTAGCTGGGAGCAAATGTAGTTATATCGCGACGTGGAGAGAAAGTGTGAGGCGTATTCGAAGCCAAAATATCGAAAGTGGAAAAAGAAAACACAATAAAATCAAAAGAAGCAGTGTTGGCAGATGCCAATAACACCAGAGAAGAGATTGCAACCAGAAGTGAAATAGCACCCAAGAGAGGAAGAACCACCCAAGAGAGGAAGAACCGCCCAAAAGAGGAAGAACCACCCGAACGAGAGGAAGAACCACCAACATCTGGACGTGTGTCGACATCATAAGATAAGATATAATTAATTATAATAAATAATTAAGAAAATACATATACATACATATACTTATCATATACATATATACAAAATCTAAACAAAAATGTTATCCGAAGCAACAATCCGGTTGTTAGAGGAGCAGTCCAAGTTGGTGGTCAAAATCAGGCAGTTAGAGACGCGCAGGGTAACTCGGGAAGTTATAAAAGAAGTAGAAGATATAAGGAAATCGTGGATAGCTAATCATAATAATTTGATTAAAGGGAAGATAGTCGATCACGACTACTTTAACAACAAGAAATATGATGAGTTTTTAGGGGTAATTTCCGCAATCATTGCTAAGGGAGATGTAGCAGGGACTAGTAAGTCTACAATCGTTGAGACTGCCAGAAAATAATGATATTGCCCATGTAGATACGGCCAGGGGTGAGTTAGTGGGTGTAACAGACGAGTTTACAGACAGGGTTCACCAACTCCGCGATTATTTGGAGAGGGTGAACTCAGATATAGTAGAGAAAAAGGAAGACATTTTCAAAATCCATAGGAATAAAATAAATTTCATGTGGCAAAGAATGCAGAAAAAAATAGAAGAGCTTTACGAAGCAGTTTCACCCAACAACGAGATCAAGGGAGATATCGAAGAGTTGGAGTTTGATATACAAAACACGTTAGCTATGTTAGAAGAGCTTATGAATAAGAAGGTAGAAGTTAAAAGTGAGAATATTTACGGTAGGGAAGAACTACCGGTATTACCAAAAATTCAGGTACCCACATTTTTCGGAGAACCGAAAGAGTGGGACCTGTTCGCGGAATTATTCGTAGAATTAATCGAAAAAGAGGGGATCTAAGTCCTGCTCTTAAGTTTAATTATTTAAAGTCCGCGTTACGGGGAGAAGCGAAGAGCATGGTTGCTCATTTATTGTCAGGTTCAGCTGACAATTATAATGCCGCTTGGGATTTGTTAACCAAGCGGTATGAAAATAATCGAAGGATATTTTCCGAACAATTAAATCGGATAATAGACCTTCCTATAATTGGCAATGAATCCGCCAAAAATTTAAAATTAGTGATTGACACAATAAATGAGTCAATACATTTAGTAAATATAAAAACAAACTTGTCTGATGAAGTTGACGTATTATTTGCGCAACTCATCTTAAGAAAGTTTGATAAAGAGGCTCTGCAATTATATGAGAGCCAAGTAAAGAAAACAAAGCAGATACAAGTACTTTCTGACGTCATGGAATACTTAGAGCAAAGATATTGCTCACTAACTTCCATGAAGAATGAAGAAAGATAACCGATACAGAAAAATTCGTATGCGGTATTTAAAGAAAATTGTCCGATTTGCAAGGTTGCTGGACACAGCACATTTCAGTGTTACAAATTTAAGGGATTGACACCTATAGAAAGGGTCGAAATCGCCAGAAAAGTGCAGTTGTGTATAAGATGCTTGAAACATTCAAGCAATAAAAGATGCAATAATGAAGTTGTCTGTTCATTATGTAAAAAAGGACATCATACTCTGCTCCACGTTGGGGAAAGAAAGGAGAGAGTGAATACTTGTGTGTCAGAGCAACCAGCATTATTGGCCACAGCCCTGGTAAAAGTTAAAACAATAAATGGAGAATATGAAACTCTAAGAGTCTTGATTGATAGTGGCTCACAGAGTACTATTGTTTCGGAGGAGGCAGCCCAAATATTAAAGTTGCCTAAAATTAAGGCACATACAGAAATAAGTGGCGTGTCTTCGACAAAATCACGTATATCAAAATATAAAATAAAATTGGCAGTAAAAATGCGTGAACCATGGAGAGACCTTCTTAAGGTTGAGGCAATCGTACTCCCAAAACTTAACCTGGTAGAGTAGATATGATAATGGGGGTGGATGTATACACCCATATTCTGAAAAGTGGGGTAACCAAAGTTGACGGGCTATTAGGCCAAAATACTCAGTTTGGTTGGATAGTGTCAGGATGCACTAAGTCGAAAGGAAATAAGTCCATAGTAGCTACAACAATAGATGTAACCGATTTGGAGCGATTTTGGGAAATGGAAGAAGACGAGAAAGATGATGTAGAAGCTAACGCATGTGAGGATAATTTCACTAGAACTACGAGGCAAGAAGTCTCTGGCAGGTATGTAGTAACAATGCCATTTAAAGATGAAAAAGAGTTAGGAGACTCAAAGGCGCAAGCAATAGCGCGGTTTCTCAATTTAGAGAAAAAATTCAAGAAAATTCCAAGTTTAAAAGAAGAGTATTCTAAGTTCATCAAAGAATACTTGGAATTAGGACATATGGTCGAGACAAATGACGAAGGTTATTATTATTTACCCCATCAAGCAGTGATTAAAGATTCAAGTTTAACCACTAAACTAAGAGTGGTATTTGACGCTTCGGCAAAAACAACAAATAATAAAAGTCTAAATGACATTATGTGGGTCGGTCCGCGGCTACAAAAAGATATTGTTGACATAATTTTGAAATGGCGAAAATGGGAGTTCGTAGCTTCTGCAGACATTGAGAAGATGTATCGTCAGATAAACATTGATCAAGGTGATCAAAAATATTTACACATTTTATGGAGGAATTCACCGCACAAGAAATTAAAAACTTATAAGTTGACTACAGTGACGTACGGTACTGCGGCAGCTCCTTATCTAGCTACAAGGGTTCTTGCAGAGATAGCAAGCAGATGTCAGGATGAGGTAATTAGCGAGGTCATTCGAGATGAATTTTATATGGATGATTTAATGACTGGGGGTGTCACTGTAGAGGAATTAAAGCACAAAGTAGTGCAGATCTCGAGAGAACTGGAGAGAGCGGGAATGAATTTAAGAAAATGGATCTCTAACAGAGCGGAGATTATCGAAAACGTCACTGATACAGGCGATAATAAAATATTAAAAATTGATCAAAATGAGTCAATCAAAACATTGGGATTACAGTGGGAACCATTTAAAGATGAATTTAAGTTCAAGGTACACTGTGACGATGACAGAAAACTAAATAAAAGAGTGGTATTATCCACACTGGCTAAAATTTATGATCCATTAGGATGGCTAGCACCAGTGACAGTTATTGGAAAATTGTTCATGCAAAAACTATGGCTGGCTTAACAAAATTGGGATGAGGAATTGTCAGAAAAAGACGCATTAGAATGGAAATCATTCAAGGACAATTTGAAAGCATTGGAAGAAGTAAGAGTACCTAGATGGATAAAGACACAGCTAAAAGAGGTTGTGCAGATTCATGGGTTTGCTGACGCATCAGAAAAGGCATATGCAGCAGTAGTATATGCAAAGATAGGTAAGGAAGTCACATTGATAGTCAGTAAAAGTAAAGTCAATCCCATAAAAAATAGAAAAACAATCCCGAAACTCGAATTGTGTGCAGCTCATTTATTGTCGCAATTAATAAAAAGAGTACAAGCATCAATTGCTATACCATCAGAGATATACGCTTGGAGTGATTCTACAATCACACTCTGCTGGATAAGGAATGGTGCTTGTAAAGAAAAATTCGTTAGGCGTCGAACAGAGGATATTCGAAAAATGAAAGAAATAGTATGGGGGCATGTAAAGTCCGAAGATAATCCTGCGGATGTGGCATCGAGAGGGGTGTGTCCAGAAAAATTAAAGAACTGTGACATTTGGTGGAACGGCCCTAATTGGCTGGGTGAGCCAAAGGAAAAGTGGCCAAAGGAAAAAACGGGTACTGACAATATTATTGTCAACACAGTAGTTCAAAATACGGAAAGTAGCATGATGCAAGAACTAATAGAAAAGTATTCGTGCCAAAATAAGCTAGTCAGAATTACGGCATACATGTTACGGTTTATTTCAGTCAAGATAGAAAAGAAAGTGTACCCATCTTACCTGACAGTTAATGAACTTAAGAATGCGGAAAGACTAATAATTAAAAATCAACAAGCATGTCAATTCAGCAGGGAAATAGCTTGTCTAGCTCAGAAAAAAGAGATAGATATGAAAAGCAAGATTTTGAGTCTGAGTCCATTTTTGGACAGCGAAGGAATACTGCGAGTAGGAGGCAGGTTGCATAATGCCAATGTAGCCTTTGATGCTAAGCACCCCATGATTCTGGACAAGTCTCACTTGGGGCTGTTGTTAATAAGAAATGCTCACAGGGAAACCTTGCATGGGGGAGTTAACCCTTTGAGAACTTATATCCAAAGAAGGTTTTGGATATTTGCCCTAAGAAGTGCTCTTAAAAAGTACTGAAGAGAATGCGTCACATGTGCAAGATATCGTCAAATTACAGGAGAGCAAATAATGGGTAATCTTCCAAAGCCTAGAGTCACGATGTCTTTTCCGTTCTACAATACTGGAGTAGATTATGCGGGACCATATCACGTTAAATGCTCTAAAAATCGTGGACAGAAAACCTACAAAGGGTATATAGCGGTTTTTGTGTGTATGGCAACTAAAGCGCTACACTTAGAAGTTGTCAGTGATCTAACAACTGATGCCTTTCTAGCGGCATTTCGTAGATTTGTAGCAAGACGGGGAAAATGCGCGAACATATTCTCGGATAATGGGACAAACTTTGTAGGGGCTTCAAGAAAGCTAGATAAGGATTTCAGGAAAGCTATCCAAGATAACGTCCAAGTGGCACCTGTTCTAGAAAAAGAACACATACACTGGCATTTTATCCCCCCGGCAGGACCTCACTTCGGAGGTATTTGGGAGGCTGGGGTTAAATCAGTCAAGTATCATTTAAAAAGAGTGATAGGTGACAGCAATCTCACATATGAGGAAATGGCAACATTGTTGTGCCAAATTGAAGCGGTATTGAATTCGCGACCGCTACTTATATACATCAGGCGATGACGTTGACAGCATCGAGGTGTTGACACCCGGTCATTTCTTGATTGGTAGGCCAATGTTGGAGGCCGCCGAGTCCATATCTGAGGAAAGGATTGGAAATCTAGACAGGTGGAAGTTGATTCAGAAAATGAAAAAAGATTTCTGGATGAAATGGAAAGACGAATATTTGTATACTCTTCAGCAACGAAATAAATGGAGACGACCTACAACAAATATAGAGGAAGGGCAAATCGTGCTGATTAAAGATGAGAATTGTCATCCAGCCAGATGGCCGCTGGGAAAGGTGGAGGAAGCACACAAAGGCAGGGACGATAAAGTTAGGGTAGTAAAAGTAAAATTACAGGAAGGGTCAATTACACGACCTATTCATAAAATTTGCCCACTTATTGGAGTTAAAACAAGAAGCAAATTGTGTTTCCACAAAGAAGGGTAACCGTTTCAAAGGATTGTCTAAAATAGGTATTATAATGATTTTGTCAACGCTCATGTTACTTTGTCAAGTCTCATATGCGGCCAATATCAGACAAAATGTTCCAAAAGTAACAGTAAAGGCAATAAATTCAACAGCGGCATTATATTTAGATCCAATGGGAGAAGTAGAAATAGTAGCCTCCTCGTGGGATCTTGTAGTGTACTACGACATGTCGGCATATTTTGAAATGCTGAGTAAAGGGAACAGGTTGGTGCCTAAAATGAGGGAAGTATGCAAGAAGTTACATAACTTCGAGGATCAGTGCAATTTAGTACTTGACAATATGGTAAAACAAATGGACGAGATTCAGGAAAATAACAAATTATTCATGGTAAATGATAAGACGCGGCATAGGCGAGCACCGTTTGAATTCATGGGATCGCTATACCACATATTGTTCGGCATTATGGATGCGGACGATAGAGATATAATGGAAAATAACATGAGAAATCTGTTAACCAATCAGAAAAATTTAAAGGAGCTAGAGGAGAAACAGACATCAGTGGTAGATTCGACCGCAAACATTCTCAAAAGCACTACCGAAGAAATAAATGAAAACTTTCGTAGCATGAATAGAAGAATTGAGAACATGACAGAGTTATTGAAAGAAAGCTACTATGTATATAAAGAATCGATTAACTTTTTCATGATAACAAAACAACTTAGTTCCGTGATTGATGAATGTGAAAAAATTCAAGCAGGGATAGTAAATCTGTTAATAGATATCAATCATGGGAGATTAAATCCTAATATCGTTAAGCCTAGCCAGCTAAAAAATGAGATATCAAAAATAAAGGATAGATTGTCTGAATCGTTAGTTCTTCCAGGTAAAAGAACAGGTACTGAGCTAAAGGATATATACACATTGCTAACAGCCAAGGGAATTTTCGTTGACCAGAAGCTAATTATAAACGCAAAAATTCCATTATTTGGTAGGCATCCGTCTTTTCTTTATAGAGTCATCCCCGTACCAGTTCGAATAAATAATAATCAGATGATAATAGTACAACTAAGTAACGAGTATTTAGTATACAGTTTTGAGATAGACTCTTATCACCTAATGAGCGAATCTACATTGCACAAGTGTCGGACATGGCAGTCTAATAAAAGAATGTGTGAAGGAAGTTGGCCTTGGAGTAGTGCCAATGATAATGCATGTGAAATCACACCATTCAAGCGAAATAATCAGTCTAATTGTGTCTACAAAACGATTGTTGAGCTTAGATCATATTGGATTGAGCTAGAGAGTAGTAGTAGTTGGTTGTTTAAAGTTCCACCACTTACAAAGGCTAGAATTCAATGCAATGGACCATTATTACAGGAGTCAGTAGACATCCCGGAACAGGGAATTTTAAGCATCAGGTCAGAATGCACCGTTAGAACAGAAGACAAAATATTAATTGCTCATCATAGCATTCAATCCGAGTCACATCAGTCTATTGCTACATCACATATAGGGGACATTAGCGTAGTACCGAAAATAGTGTGGAACCCGGTAGACGGCAACATGGTAAATCACACAGCAGAATTTGTAAAATTAAAAGGCGAGTTAACATCCTTAAAAGAACATAACATCGAGATTTTAGGGTTAAACTTCCACCACGTGACTGGACATGCTTCTCTGATAATAGTAATTATATTAGTCATAATAGCAATACTGTATATAATAAGAAAAATGAATGTAACAAGAAGACTGCAGACCATAACATTTGCCGGCCCCTTGCAGAATGTTTAAGAATAAACACTGTAATCTTCGAGGCGGCTGAGAAAAACATTGTTGATAATAAAACGCAGTACTACTCAATGTGTACATGGCAATAACATAATATAAAATACGACTCTATGTATAGAGGACACTAACATAGCATAAGATTGAGAACACCAAAAGGGCCCGCTTAAAATAGATAACGAATGTATTAAACGAGCCTCGGCAAACATGAGCCAGGCAACGGCCAACGCCGAGATTAACCAAAATAGATTTCAAACCCCGGCCGCTGATCATGAGCTCTCGCGATTGGTTCTAACACTAGACTAAGATACCCCGACCCTCCACAAATGTGACCCCTTAGAGCGTAAGAATGCCTATATAAACTCAGAACTTTCTCAAATAAAAGCAGTTCAGTTTTGAATTCACTAATGAATATTTGGGTTATTTTTTCCTTCTCCCCGGAATCCCTATTCAGTCATTATACGGATATATTTATATCTTATGGTATTGGGTTTTGATGCAAGTTTCTTGATCAAAGTATCACGATTTTGTTCTAAAATTCTCCTCCTTAAATGTCGGCTTTTCCTATCATTGTGAAGCAAAATTCACTCAGCGCTGGATTCCACTAATGACAAAACGTTGTTGCGAGGGCATTCCTGCGTAGTACGAGAGGCACCGCAGGTGCGTCATCTTTTAGTAACGTGAACGCCAATATTTACTATGACTGTCTAAAAGTTAGCCAAACGTATCGTCATATTTTAGTTTTTTATTTGACAGGTTTTCTCTATTTGCAATCAATCCAGAGTAGAACAATCAGAAAAGTTTTGAGCATAATTAAAAAAGGGGTAGTGGTGGTGCTTTGAAGTGGTGGGGAGGGTGGTAGCGGAGGGGATGGTATTAATTCGTTTGATGTTGCAGGTCCAATATATGGCGTTCTGTAACGCTGTTGTCCAGCAAGCTTATGGCCATGGGGTTACTATGCCTGTCCAGGCGTTCCAGGTGGGTCTTAGTCAGCCTACAAATCTCTTCCTGTACACAGGGGATTTCAAGTTCGTCGTGTATTTCTTTGTTTGAGTGCAATAGGTGGGCATTTAAGATTATTCTAAGCGTTTTGTTTTAGATACTTTGTATTAGGTCGCAGTTAGTTCGGCTGGCAGTACCCCAAATTGGGGTCCCATAAGTCCACATGGATCTAATAGATCAGGAGTTTTACCTGTTTTTGATGCAAGATTTTAAAAACCTGTAGCATGGGGTGGGCAGGGCAGGACAGTTTTAAGTTTGCATGGCAGTATTTCTTCACTTTGAGTGCTTCCATATTTTTTCCTGTTATTCTATGGCATTTTTCTCGTGTGCCATGGACTTCTTTGATGCCAAACTGGCGATCAGGAATCAAACCGGCTTCCTCCATTATTGGTCCGACTCTACACAAAAATAGTCTTTCCGCCAATAGGCTTATCGGACGGTATGAGTTGAAATTTCTACTGCGTAGGGAAGTGTTCTATTAGAAAGCATTTATTTGTGATGTGCAACAGAGCTGAATTCCTTTCAATGGCAGGGCTTTGATGGCTGCCGCATCGATTCCATCGTAACCTGGCGACTTAGACGAATTTAATTTGACAACTTCAGCCAATAGCTCATCTGTTTCAACCGCTGGGATGGGGTAAGCAATTTGGCAGGGCACATCAAGAAACTCGGCCCTCTCTACTGCTTTCTGTTGAGAGCATCTATTAAATGGGCTGGTTGGCGAATGCTGCTGACCTTTCACTGTCGGTCTGTCGGTTGACAGGTTTTTTTCCCGCGAGTTCCAGGCGTTCCGCCCACCTCCGTCCCAACCGACCGAGAGGCGCAGTCGCATAACGTACGATACGTTTTCGCATGGACAAAGAAAAGCAACAAACAATCGGAGTACGCAAATAAAGCTAATTACTAGCTAAGTAACATAAAAAGTCGGTTTAAGTATAGGAAGAGAGGATTCAGTACTGATCGCACAGTACAACCGATTGTAGTTAGCACAAAGTACTCAAAAAGGTTGATGCATAGCATAGTTTGTGGTACTGCGAGTCAAAGTTGAAGGAATAAAGATTCTAGTCTGTTTACAGGGTATGGATTGATTAACGTGAGACAATAACTCAGGCGAATCTATTTCACCATTCAAAAGCTTGTGCATAAAGATTACACCAAGCATAATTCTACGGTTAATGAGAGAAGAAAGTTTAATCAAAAAAGTCTACTGGAGCAGGAAGGCAAGTTGACATTGCGATTGCAGTTCAAGCCATCAAGAGCAAAAGCAGAGATGGCTTCTTGTAAGATTCGATTCTAATTTGTTGTGTCCCATACTGAGGCGACCGTACACAAGAACAGTACTCTAGAATAGGTCGCACAAGTGAGGTAAAGAGAATTTTGGTTATATATGCTTTCAGAACCCAGAACGCTTTACTTTACATTGCTTTACTGACCGTATTAGAAATATGGGAACTAAAAGTAAGTTTGCAGTCCATAAGCACACCTAAATCGTTCATCTCAGTTAAACGTTCCAATGGACTATGATTAAGAAAATAGGTTACCAGTTGAGGAAAAGTTTTATATAAACACATTACTTACACTTAGTAGTGTTAAGGTTTAACAAGTTGAGGCCTGTAGCAAACAGGCGAAATAATACCTTTATAACTTTATCTTATAACGTCATCTGCATACATAAGCACGTGCGAATGTATCATAACTAAGCGAAAATCATTAATAAAAAGTATGAAAAGCAAAGGGCCCAGATGACTACCCTGAGGCACCCCTGACGTTACATGAATGGAACTGGAATAGGAAGACTTGAAAAGTACCTTCTGTGTCCTATTTGTTAGATTTTCGCGAATCCAACAAAGTAAGGTTGGCGTAAAGCCAATGTCGCTCAACTTAATAAGCAAAAGCGTACGATTAACAGAATCAAAAGCCTTGGTGAAGTCAGTATAAATGACATCAGTTTGTTTTGCATTTCTGAATCAATCTTTCGTTAAGACGGTGAATTCTAAAAGGTTAATGGTAGTAGACCTACGTTTCACAAACCCATGCTGTGATGGCGAAATAATTGTCCTACAGAAATGTTGAAATTGAGAAATAATTATCTTTTTAAAAGCTTTGGGAATATCAGAAAACTTAAAAATACCTCTATATATGAAGCTGGTGACGCAAAAATACAATTCGACTTTTTAACTGATAAGGATACAGAAGACTTGCATGATATAGGAATAGGTTGTTTTGAAAAAATCAGCAATCATATAGGCGATGGCCCGATCAGTGTTAGCTTTATTATTTTCAAACGACAAGCAAGACGGAGGTCTTACGTTTAGTATTGACAAAGTTATATAATTAGGATCACGAGAAAACAAAAATTTGCAGCGCCGTAGATTATTCTTATAGCATTACATATTAAGAACGGAAATTCTCGAACGAGCAACAGAATACAGAATGAAATTAGATGAACGACGAGTTTTTTCAAACTTCTTATAACATCTTGACTTCACATTTTTCTAGTTGGATAACTCCCGAGAATACCATTACAATACTATTACAAATCATCTGTCTCTTGAGTGGAATACAATTATCAGAAAGTGAATCAAGTGTATTACACTAAAGAAAGGAATAGCTAAGTCCATGTCTATACAATTGTACAGATAAGACCAATCATTGGAAAGAATGATATCTTTAAGTCTAGAAAAATCAGTTTTACGACAGAAGCGTTCTAGGTATCATATTAGTACCAAGTAAGGGTGGAAGAATAGGCAGATCAATTGTTAAGTTTAAAGTTGGATGAAATTTCTCCTACATAAGAACAAAAGGTTCATTTCTTGAATCAGCACAATAAGAAGGGTCATGTACAAATATCAGATCTAACAACCTCACATTTGAACTTCGCACAGAATTGACTTGAGATAGAGACATCCCAAGAACAATATAGTATATTCATCCGCCAGAGTCCGTGCTATGGCAGGCAAATTAAAATCCCTATTAGATGCTAGAGCAGAGACAGATTGAATTGGCTTTAAATGATTTAAATAAACCACCATACATGTTTCTTTGGTGGAACACAAAGAAAATGCCTTGGCGGGTGTGCTACAACCGCAGAGCAACAATGGCAACAATTACTGCCAACACAGTAAACCCACTAACAGAGCCTTCTGTCCTGAAACTATCGGCAATTTCTATTCGGAAGATTGCCCAGACAAATCGGACACTACACCTGCTTTCGCATTAGATGTGAGGTTACTACCAGGCGATATGGGTTTAATCCAATGAATCTTGAGACCTGCCAGGGACGAGAAGAGACGCATGCGGAGCAGAAGATACACTTTGAGGAATGGTTAAAACCAGTCCTGATAAATGTTCGCATCTCTTTCTCTACACGGCGGCAAAAACCACAGCCATACTTCAAGCCTCCACCGTTGATATGCTGTCCTTAATCCTCAGTGTGACATCCGCACACTTGTACGGGATTCTCACACAGCCACTGGAGGATATAATCCTGGCAGTCCTTAGCCTCTAAAACCAAGAAATTATAAAAGGTTCAAGAAATCGGGCAGAGCGTCGGATTTTTCGCTGTATGCAGTTGCTGGATCTAGTTTTATGATGCTAAATTCTAATACACTTCGCTTTTCCGGAGATTCAAAGCATTTTTTTGTGAACGACAAACGTTAGACATCAGTGCACTCGTCTTACTTGTATTATGAAAACAATAAAGCTGACACTGATCAAGCTATTGGCGATATGTATGCTGATTTTTTCAAGACAATTGGAACATTTTTGTAGTTTCTTCATTTCGTTATCCCTACATGGGTTTTTGAAAGCTATTAGAATAGGCCTAATTACATATTAGAATTATCTTCTCTGCCGATCAAAGGATTTAAGAATGCTTTTTAAACTTAATATTTGCCACAGTGAATAAAGCTTCAGTCCGTCCTATCTTAGAGTACGGATTCTGATACGGTCACCTCAATATGAGTCACACCAAAATAGAGCCGAATCAAAAGCAGTATCTGCTTTGTGCCTTTTGTGGTTTAAATTGGATTCACAATGTCAACTTGCCGTCGTACTCTAATAAACGTGTCTTAATTAATCTTGCTTCTCTAGTTAACCGTAGAGTAATGCTTGGTGCTATCTTCATGCACAAGCGTTTGAATGGCGATATAGACTCTCCCGGGCTTTTTGAACCAAATAAATTTATCTTTACATCACTGTATTTCGAACTATCCTTTACATGAACCTTTTCGGGCCCTTTACTCTGATTATAATCTTATTTACCCTGTAATCAGTTCAGAGTCCTCTCTTTTTTTGCTGAACACTTCTATTCTTTCTCATTTAGCTGTAGTTAATACATATGTATATTCGAATTATGTTTGTCTGTTTCTTGTACCCTTGAACTACTGTGGCTCACAGCTAATTTCGTGCAGAGGTTCTAAACATTTTTAAAAAAGTATTGCCAAACTATGAAAGATATCGAACAAATTTAAATGCAGTTCGTTTTAACTATCAATATATATATATAAACATTAAAGTGTTATTATTTGTCTTCAAATAATATTTAAAACTTTAAAATCCCAACTCTATTGACGTTTTCTATGTCATAGGCACTTTTAGTTACTCAAAATCGAGATTAGTGGTAATTATGCTGCAGTTTTTTTTTGAATCCTTCTGAACACATTATTAAGTAATTTTATTACACGTTAAATAGATTTGATTATACGTCGAAATTCGGGTTTTTTTAAACTTGCAAAAATTAGTCCGTTTACCCCGATTGAACGTGTCCTTAAGTATTTGAAAAATGGCAAAACTCAATGGAATATTGCTGAAACGGGTTATTGAACTCTTACTACTATGTAATTCATCACTAAACACTTTGTTTGAAATCAGCGAGTGACAAATAATGGCTGAAGTGCACTAAACCAAATTTGGTTCGAGCCTGGGTAGGGATTCTAAAACCTTAAAATATAGAACAACATAAAGTTACCGGCTTCAAAACTGATTTCGAAAGTTTGGAATAAAATATAGGAAACATGTTCTGTTTTAAAAAAGCGACGATCATGGTGAGATGATAGCTTTAATGGCCAGGCAATTCGAACAAATCTATTTATTAACATGCAAAACCAGTACTGCATACCAACATTTTCGAAAGTTCGCGAAATCCGGCAAATTTTCTTCTAAAATGACATTATATTCGTAGTCGAGTCCTATTTCGACCTATTGGAAACATATTTGGTTCCAATATATTTAGCGCCAATAAAATATCGAGATCCAAAACAAGAGCCTATTGCTTACTAGTCTATATGGCAGCTACACTGAGAGGGTTTGGGCTTGCATGGAAGCTTTGCGCGTTGGAAATCTGGTTATTAATAAAAGATGTATTGACTAGATACATACATCCATATGTACATATGTAACAATGGAAGGATGGTTTGCCCCAAAGTCACATCCCCTTGTTGGTTTTTTAAAGTTTTAAATGATATTTGAATACAAAAAACTAACAATCGAATGCTTTTATATATTGATAAACCGCTAAAAAAGACTGCATTTAAATTTTTCGATATCTCTAATACTTCAACAGCAACACGTGTTTGAAAATTTGTAGTACCTCTGCATGAAATAAGCTGTGAGCCACATTTATAAACAATACTGCTAAATTTAATCCAAATCAATTGTAATGCTAACTGGCATTTCTTCGACTCTGAACTGGTGGAAGGAATTCCGGAGCAGTAAATTCGACTTTTCGTGACCCTATTTACTATCTATCGAAACCACAGTCAAGGAAACGGGCTTGAAATAATAAGCGGGAAAGGAAGACCCTTTTGAGCTTGACTCTATTGTGGCAGTGTAAGGAGAAATAAAAGGTGTAGAATAAATAGGGTACACTGCTCTTATTGGTTCGTTACTAACTTGATTATACATATGGAACATATATAATTTCTTAGTCATTGTTTAAGAATAAACACTGTAATCTTCGAGGCGGCTGAGAAAAACATTGTTGATAATAAAACGCAGTACTACTCAATGTGTACATGGCAATAACATAATATAAAATACGACTCTATGTATAGAGGACACTAACATAGCATAAGATTGAGAACACCAAAAGGGCCCGCTTAAAATAGATAACAAATGTATTAAACGAGCCTCGGCAAACATGAGCCAGGCAACGGCCAACGCCGAGATTAACCAAAATAGATTTCAAACCCCGGCCGCTGATCATGAGCTCTCGCGATTGGTTCTAACACTAGACTAAGATATCCCGACCCTCCACAAATGTGACCCCTTAGAGCGTAAGAATGCCTATATAAACTCAGAACTTTCTCAAATAAAAGCAGTTCAGTTTTGAATTCACTAATGAATATTTGGGTTATTTTTTCCTTCTCCCCGGAATCCCTATTCAGTCATTATACGGATATATTTATATCTTATGGTATTGGGTTTTGATGCAAGTTTCTTGATCAAAGTATCACGATTTTGTTCTAAAATTCTCCTCCTTAAATGTCGGCTTTTCCTATCATTGTGAAGCAAAATTCACTGAGCGCTGGATTCCACTAATGACAAAACGTTGTTGCGAGGGCATTCCTGCGTAGTACGAGAGGCACCGCAGGTGCGTCATCTTTTAGTAACGTGAACGCCAATATTTACTATGACTGTCTAAAAGTTAGCCAAACGTATCGTTATATTTTAATTTTTTATTTGACAGGTTTTCTCTATTTGCAATCAATCCAGAGTAGAACAATCAGAAAAGTTTTGAGCATAATTAAAAAGGGGTAGTGGTGGTGCTTTGAAGTGGTGGGGAGGGTGGTAGCGGAGGGGATGGTATTAATTCGTTTGATGTTGCAGGTCCAATATATGGCGTTCTGTAACGCTGTTGTCCAGCAAGCTTATGGCCATGGGGTTACTATGCCTGTCCAGGCGTTCCAGGTGGGTCTTAGTCAGCCTACAAATCTCTTCCTGTACACAGGGGATTTCAAGTTCGTCGTGTATTTCTTTGTTTGAGTGCAATAGGTGGGCATTTAAGATTATTCTAAGCGTTTTGTTTTAGATACTTTGTATTAGGTCGCAGTTAGTTCGGCTGGCAGTACCCCAAATTGGGGTCCCATAAGTCCACATGGATCTAATAGATCAGGAGTTTTACCTGTTTTTGATGCAAGATTTTAAAAACCTGTAGCATGGGGTGGGCAGGGCAGGGCAGTTTTAAGTTTGCATGGCAGTATTTCATCACTTTGAGTGCTTCCATATTTTTCCTGTTATTCTATGGCATTTTTCTCGTGTGCCATGGACTTCTTTGATGCCAAACTGGCGATCAGGAATCAAACCGGCTTCCTCCATTATTCGTCCGACTCTAAACAAAAATAGTCTTTCCGCCAATAGGCTTATCGGACGGTATGAGTTGAAAGTCGGTTTAAGTATAGGATGAGAGGATTCAGTACTGATCGCACAGTACAACCGATTGTAGTTAGCACAAAGTACTCAAAAAGGTTGATGCATAGCATAGTTTGTGGTACTGCGAGTCAAAGTTGAAGGAATAAAGATTCTAGTCTGTTTACAGGGTATGGATTGATTAACGTGAGACAATAACTCAGGCGAATCTATTTCACCATTCAAAAGCTTGTGCATAAAGATTACACCAAGCATAATTCTACGGTTAATGAGAGAAGAAAGTTTAATCAAAAAGTCTACTGGAGCAAGAAGGCAAGTTGACATTGCGATTGCAGTTCAAGCCATCAAGAGCAAAAGCAGAGATGGCTTCTTGTAAGATTCGATTCTAATTTGTTGTGTCCCATACTGAGGCGACCGTACACAAGAACAGTACTCTAGAATAGGTCGCACAAGTGAGGTAAAGAGAATTTTGGTTATATATGCTTTACAGAACCCAGAACGCTTTACTTTACATTGCTTTACTGACCGTATTAGAAATATGGGAACTAAAAGTAAGTTTGCAGTCCATAAGCACACCTAAATCGTTCATCTCAGTTAAACGTTCCAATGGACTATGATTAAGAAAATAGGTTACCAGTTGAGGAAAAGTTTTATATAAACACATTACTTACACTTAGTAGTGTTAAGGTTTAACAAGTTGAGGCCTGTAGCAAACAGGCGAAATAATACCTTTATAACTTTATCTTATAACGTCATCTGCATACATAAGCACGTGCGAATGTATCATAACTAAGCGAAAATCATTAATAAAAAGTATGAAAAGCAAAGGGCCCAGATGACTACCCTGAGGCACCCCTGACGTTACATGAATGGAACTGGAATAGGAAGACTTGAAAAGTACCTTCTGTGTCCTATTTGTTAGATTTTCGCGAATCCAACAAAGTAAGGTTGGCGTAAAGCCAATGTCGCTCAACTTAATAAGCAAAAGCGTACGATTAACAGAATCAAAAGCCTTGCTGAAGTCAGTATAAATGACATCAGTTTGTTTTGCATTTCTGAATCAATCTTTCGTTAAGACGGTGAATTCTAAAAGGTTAATGGTAGTAGACCTACGTTTCACAAACCCATGCTGTGATGGCGAAATAATTGTCCTACAGAAATGTTGAAATTGAGAAATAATTATCTTTTTAAGAGCTTTGGGAATATCAGAAAACTTAAAAATACCTCTATATATGAAGCTGGTGACGCAAAAATACAATTCGACTTTTTTAACTGATAAGGATACAGAAGACTTGCATGATATAGAAATAGGTTGTTTTGAAAAAATCAGCAATCATATAGGCGATGGCCCGATCAGTGTTAGCTTTATTATTTTCAAACGACAAGCAAGACGGAGGTCTTACGTTTAGTATTGACAAAGTTATATAATTAGGATCACGAGAAAACAAAAATTTGCAGCGCCGTAGATTATTCTTATAGCATTACATATTAAGAACGGAAATTCTCGAACGAGCAACAGAATACAGAATGAAATTAGATGAACGACGAGTTTTTTCAAACTTCTTATAACATCTTGACTTCACATTTTCCTAGTTGGATAACTCCCGAGAATACCATTACAATACTATTACAAATCATCTGTCTCTTGAGTGGAATACAATTATCAGAAAGTGAATCAAGTGTATTACACTAAAGAAAGGAATAGCTAAGTCCATGTCTATACAATTGTACAGATAAGACCAATCATTGGAAAGAATGATATCTTTAAGTCTAGAAAAATCAGTTTTACGACAGAAGCGTTCTAGGTATCATATTAGTACCAAGTAATGGTGGAAGAATAGGCAGATCAATTGTTAAGTTTAAAGTTGGATGAAATTTCTCCTCCATAAGAACAAAAGGTTCATTTCTTGAATCAGCACAATAAGAAGGGTCATGTACAAATATCAGATCTAACAACCTCACATTTGAACTTCGCACAGAATTGACTTGAGATAGAGACATCCCAAGAACAATATAGTATATTCATCCGCCAGAGTCCGTGCTATGGCAGGCAAATTAAAATCCCTATTAGATGCTAGAGCAGAGACAGATTGAATTGGCTTTAAATGATTTAAATAAACCACCATACATGTTTCTTTGGTGGAACACAAACAAAATGCCTTGGCGGGTGTGCTACAACCGCAGAGCAACAATGGCAACAATTACTGCCAACACAGTAAACCCACTAACAGAGCCTTCTGTCCTGAAACTATCGGCAATTTCTATTCGGAAGATTGCCCAGACAAATCGGACACTACACCTGCTTTCGCATTAGATGTGAGGTTACTACCAGGCGATATGGGTTTAATCCAATGAATCTTGAGACCTGCCAGGGACGAGAAGAGACGCATGCGGAGCAGAAGATACACTTTGAGGAATGGTTAAAACCAGTCCTGATAAATGTTCGCATCTCTTTCTCTACACGGCGGCAAAAACCACAGCCATACTTCAAGCCTCCACCGTTGATATGCTGTCCTTAATCCTCAGTGTGACATCCGCACACTTGCACGGTATTCTCACACAGCCACTGGAGGATATAATCCTGGCAGTCCTTAGCCTCTAAAACCAAGAAATTATAAAAGGTTCAAGAAATCGGGCAGAGCGTCGGATTTTTCGCTGTATGCAGTTTCTGGATCTAATTTTATGGTGCTAAATTCTAATACACTTCGCTTTTCCGGAAATTCAAAGCATTTTTTTGTGAACGACAAACGTTAGACATCAGTGCACTCGTCTTACTTGTATTATGAAAATAATAAAGCTGACACTGATCAAGCTATTGGCGATATGTATGCTGATTTTTTCAAGACAATTGGAACATTTTTGTAGTTTCTTCATTTCGTTATCCCTACATGGGTTTTTGAAAGCTATTAGAATAGGCCTAATTACATATTAGAATTATCTTCTCTGCCGATCAAAGGATTTAAGAATGCTTTTTAAACTTAATATTTGCCACAGTGAATAAAGCTTCAGTCCGTCCTATCTTAGAGTACGGATTCTGATACGGTCACCTCAATATGAGTCACACCAAAATAGAGCCGAATCAAAAGCAGTATCTGCTTTGTGCCTTTTGTGGTTTAAATTGGATTCACAATGTCAACTTGCCGTCGTACTCTAATAAACGTGTCTTAATTAATCTTGCTTCTCTAGTTAACCGTAGAGTAATGCTTGGTGCTATCTTCATGCACAAGCGTTTGAATGGCGATATAGACTCTCCCGGGCTTTTGAACCAAATAAATTTATCTTTACATCACTGTATTTCGAACTATCCTTTACATGAACCTTTTCGGGCCCTTTACTCTGATTATAATCTTATTTACCCTGTAATCAGTTCAGAGTCCTCTCTTTTTTGCTGAACACTTCTATTCTTTCTCATTTAGCTGTAGTTAATACATATGTATATTCGAATTATGTTTGTCTGTTTCTTGTACCCTTGAACTACTGTGGCTCACAGCTAATTTCGTGCAGAGGTTCTAAACATTTTTAAAAAGTATTGCCAAACTATGAAAGATATCGAACAAATTTAAATGCAGTTCGTTTTAACTATCAATATATATATATAAACATTAAAGTGTTATTATTTGTCTTCAAATAATATTTAAAACTTTAAAATCCCAACTCTATTGACGTTTTCTATGTCATAGGCACTTTTAGTTACTCAAAATCGAGATTAGTGGTAATTATGCTGCAGTTTTTTTTTGAATCCTTCTGAACACATTATTAAGTAATTTTATTACACGTTAAATAGATTTGATTATACGTCGAAATTCGGGTTTTTTGAAACTTGCAAAAATTAGTCCGTTTACCCCGATTGAATGTGTCCTTAAGTATTTGAAAAATGGCAAAACTCAATGGAATATTGCTGAAACGGGTTATTGAACTCTTACTACTATGTAATTCATCACTAAACACTTTGTTTGAAATCAGCGAGTGACAAATAATGGCTGAAGTGCACTAAACCAAATTTGGTTCGAGCCTGGGTAGGGATTCTAAAACCTTAAAATATAGAACAACATAAAGTTACCGGCTTCAAAACTGATTTCGAAAGTTTGGAATAAAATATAGGAAACATGTTCTGTTTTAAAAAAGCGACGATCATGGTGAGATGATAGCTTTAATGGCCAGGCAATTCGAACAAATCTATTTATTAACATGCAAACCAGTACTGCATACCAACATTTTCGAAAGTTCGCGAAATCCGGCAAATTTTCTTCTAAAATGACATTATATTCGTAGTCGAGTCCTATTTCGACCTATTGGAAACATATTTGGTTCCAATATATTTAGCGCCAATAAAATATCGAGATCCAAAACAAGAGCCTATTGCTTACTAGTCTATATGGCAGCTACACTGAGAGGGTTTGGGCTTGCATGGAAGCTTTGCGCGTTGGAAATCTGGTTATTAATAAAAGATGTATTGACTAGATACATACATCCATATGTACATATGTAACAATGGAAGGATGGTTTGCCCCAAAGTCACATCCCCTTGTTGGTTTTTTAAAGTTTTAAATGATATTTGAATACAAAAACTAACAATCGAATGCTTTTATATATTGATAAACCGCTAAAAAAGACTGCATTTAAATTTTTCGATATCTCTAATACTTCAACAGCAACACGTGTTTGAAAATTTGTAGTACCTCTGCATGAAATAAGCTGTGAGCCACATTTATAAACAATACTGCTAAATTTAATCCAAATCAATTGTAATGCTAACTGGCATTTCTTCGACTCTGAACTGGTGGAAGGAATTCCGGAGCAGTAAATTCGACTTTTCGTGACCCTATTTACTATCTATCGAAACCACAGTCAAGGAAACGGGCTTGAAATAATAAGCGGGAAAGGAAGACCCTTTTGAGCTTGACTCTATTGTGGCAGTGTAAGGAGAAATAAAAGGTGTAGAATAAATAGGGTACACTGCTCTTATTGGTTCGTTACTAACTTGATTATACATATGGAACATATATAATTTCTTAGTCATTGTTTAAGAATAAACACTGTAATCTTCGAGGCGGCTGAGAAAAACATTGTTGATAATAAAACGCAGTACTACTCAATGTGTACATGGCAATAACATAATATAAAATACGACTCTATGTATAGAGGACACTAACATAGCATAAGATTGAGAACACCAAAAGGGCCCGCTTAAAATAGATAACAAATGTATTAAACGAGCCTCGGCAAACATGAGCCAGGCAACGGCCAACGCCGAGATTAACCAAAATAGATTTCAAACCCCGGCCGCTGATCATGAGCTCTCGCGATTGGTTCTAACACTAGACTAAGATACCCCGACCCTCCACAAATGTGACCCCTTAGAGCGTAAGAATGCCTATATAAACTCAGAACTTTCTCAAATAAAAGCAGTTCAGTTTTGAATTCACTAATGAATATTTGGGTTATTTTTTCCTTCTCCCCGGAATCCCTATTCAGTCATTATACGGATATATTTATATCTTATGGTATTGGGTTTTGATGCAAGTTTCTTGATCAAAGTATCACGATTTTGTTCTAAAATTCTCCTCCTTAAATGTCGGCTTTTCCTATCATTGTGAAGCAAAATTCACTGAGCGCTGGATTCCACTAATGACAAAACGTTGTTGCGAGGGCATTCCTGCGTAGTACGAGAGGGCACCGCAGGTGCGTCATCTTTTAGTAACGTGAACGCCAATATTTACTATGACTGTCTAAAAGTTAGCCAAACGTATCGTTATATTTTAATTTTTTATTTGACAGGTTTTCTCTATTTGCAATCAATCCAGAGTAGAACAATCAGAAAAGTTTTGAGCATAATTAAAAAAGGGGTAGTGGTGGTGCTTTGAAGTGGTGGGGAGGGTGGTAGCGGAGGGGATGGTATTAATTCGTTTGATGTTGCAGGTCCAATATATGGCGTTCTGTAACGCTGTTGTCCAGCAAGCTTATGGCCATGGGGTTACTATGCCTGTCCAGGCGTTCCAGGTGGGTCTTAGTCAGCCTACAAATCTCTTCCTGTACACAGGGGATTTCAAGTTCGTCGTGTATTTCTTTGTTTGAGTGCAATAGGTGGGCATTTAAGATTATTCTAAGCGTTTTGTTTTAGATACTTTGTATTAGGTCGCAGTTAGTTCGGCTGGCAGTACCCCAAATTGGGCTCCCATAAGTCCACATGGATCTAATAGATCAGGAGTTTTACCTGTTTTTGATGCAAGATTTTAAAAACCTGTAGCATGGGGTGGGCAGGGCAGGACAGTTTTATGTTTGCATGGCAGTATTTCTTCACTTTGAGTGCTTCCATATTTTTTTCTGTTATTCTATGGCATTTTTCTCGTGTGCCATGGACTTCTTTGATGCCAAACTGGCGATCAGGAATCAAACCGGCTTCCTCCATTATTGGTCCGACTCTACGCAAAAATAGTCTTTCCGCCAATAGGCTTATCGGACGGTATGAGTTGAAATTTCTACTGCGTAGGGAAGTGTTCTATTAGAAAGCATTTATTTGTGATGTGCAACAGAGCTGAATTCCTTTCAATGGCAGGGCTTTGATGGCTGCCGCATCGATTCCATCGTAACCTGGCGACTTAGACGAATTTAATTTGACAACTTCAGCCAATAGCTCATCTGTTTCAACCGCTGGGTTGGGGTAAGCAATTTGGCAGGGCACATCAAGAAACTCGGCCCTCTCTACTGCTTTCTGTTGAGAGCATCTATTAAATGGGCTGGTTGGCGAATGCTGCTGACCTTTCACTGTCGGTCTGTCGGTTGACAGGTTTTTTTTCCGCGAGTTCCAGGCGTTCCGCCCACCTCCGTCCCAACCGACCGAGAGGCGTAGTCGCATAACGTACGATACGTTTTCGCATGGACAAAGAAAAGCAACAAACAATCGGAGTACGCAAATAGAGCTAATTACTAGCTAAGTAACATAAAAAGTCGGTTTAAGTATAGGAAGAGAGGATTCAGTACTGATCGCACAGTACAACCGATTGTAGTTAGCACAAAGTACTCAAAAAGGTTGATGCATAGCATAGTCTGTGGTACTGCGAGTCAAAGTTGAAGGAATAAAGATTCTAGTCTGTTTACAGGGTATGGATTGATTAACGTGAGACAATAACTCAGGCGAATCTATTTCACCATTCAAAAGCTTGTGCATAAAGATTACACCAAGCATAATTCTACGGTTAATGAGAGAAGAAAGTTTAATCAAAAAAGTCTACTGGAGCAGGAAGGCAAGTTGACATTGCGATTGCAGTTCAAGCCATCAAGAGCAAAAGCAGAGATGGCTTCTTGTAAGATTCGATTCTAATTTGTTGTGTCCCATACTGAGGCGACCGTACACAAGAACAGTACTCTAGAATAGGTCGCACAAGTGAGGTAAAGAGAATTTTGGTTATATATGCTTTACAGAACCCAGAACGCTTTACTTTACATTGCTTTACTGACCGTATTAGAAATATGGGAATTAAAAGTAAGTTTGCAGTCCATAAGCACACCTAAATCGTTCATCTCAGTTAAACGTTCCAATGGACTATGATTAAGAAAATAGGTTACCAGTTGAGGAAAAGTTTTATATAAACACATTACTTACACTTAGTAGTGTTAAGGTTTAACAAGTTGAGGCCTGTAGCAAACAGGCGAAATAATACCTTTATAACTTTATCTTATAACGTCATCTGCATACATAAGCACGTGCGAATGTATCATAACTAAGCGAAAATCATTAATAAAAAGTATGAAAAGCAAAGGGCCCAGATGACTACCCTGAGGCACCCCTGACGTTCGCGCGAGTCCCAGGCGTTCCGCCCACCTCCCGCCCAACCGACCGAGGGGCGCAGTCGCATAACGTACGACACGTTATCGCGTGGACGAAGACAAGAAACATAAAATCGAATAACTAGGGCTAATTACGAGCTAAGTAACATAAAATAGACGTTTTTAGTATAGGAAGAGAGGACTCTGTGCTGATCGCTCGGTACAACCGATTGTAGTCAGCACAAAGGACACGAAAGGGTTCATGCAAAGCATAGTTAGTAGTACAGCGAGTCAAAGATAAAGGAATAAAGTTTCTGGTAGGTCTACATGGAACAGATAGATTAACCTGAGATAATAACTCAGGCGAATCTATATCACCATTCAAAAGCTTGTGCATAAAGATTACACCAAGCATAATTCTACGGTTAATGAGAGAAGGAAGGTTAATCAAAAGAAGTCTACTGGAGTACGAAGGCAAATTGGCATTGCGATTCCAGTTTAAGCCACGAAGAGCGAAAAGCAGAAATTGTTTCTGTACAGGTTCTATTCTAGTTTGGTGCGACTCATACTGAGGCGACCATACACAAGAACCGTACTCTAGAATAGGCCGTACAAGTGATGTGAAGAGAATCTTGGTTATGTATGGGTCGGTGAATTCCTTCGACCACCGCTTTATAAAACCAAGAACACCCATTGCTTTACCGACCATGTTGGAAATGTGGGTATTAAAAGTTAGTTTGCTGTCCATAAGCACACCTAAATCGTTCATCTCAGTTAGACGTTCCAATGGACTATGATTAAGAAAATAGGTTACCAGTTGAGGAGAAGTTCTATGAAAAGTCATTACTTTACACTTAGTAGTATTGAGGTTTAAAAAGTTGAGCCGGCACCAAGACTCGAAACTGTTAAGATCGGCTTGTAAGCAAGCAGGCGAAATCATATCTTTATAACTAAAACAAAGTTTAACGTCATCAGCATACATAAGCACACGCGAATGTATCATAACTGAGGGAAGATCATTAATAAAGAGTGTAAAAAGCAGAGGGCCCAGATGACTACCTTGCGGCACCCCAGACGTCACATGAATGGAACTGGAAAAGGAAGACTTGAAAAGTACCTTCTGCGTTCTGTTTGTTAGATACTCGCGAATCCAACAAAGAAAAATTGGCGGAAAGCCAATGTCACTTAACTTAATAAGCAAAAGCGTATGATTAACAGAATCAAAAGCCTTACTGAAATCAGTATATATGACATCAGTTTGTTTTGCATTTCTGAATCCATCGATTGTTAAAGAAGTGAATTCTAAAAGGTTAGTGGTAGTGGATCTACGTTTCACAAACCCATGCTGGGATGTCGAAATAATAGACCTACAGAAGTGTTGCAATTGAGAAGTAATTATCTTTTCAAAAGCTTTAGGAATAGCAGACAATTTGGAAATACCCCTATAGTTTGAAGCTTCGGACTTTTTACCATTTTTATGGAGAGGAATAATATATGATTCCTTCCAAATAGATGGGAAGGAGGACGATTCAACAGACAACAAAAATAACTTCAAAATTGGCTTACATAAAGCATTTGCACAAAACCTGAGTACGCAACCAGGTATACCGTCAGGTCCTGGTGAATACACAGGTTTCACTAAATTAAGCACGCTGAGAAGCGAACTTTCATCAATCACTGGATTAAAAATGCAGTTCGACTTTTTTAACTGATAAGGATACGGAAGTCTTGAATGATATTCCGCTGAGGAGTAGGTAGTCTTGAAAAAATCAGCAAACATATCGGCAATTGCCTGATCAGTGTTAGCTTTATTATTTTCAAACGACAAGGAAGACGGATGCACTGATGTCTTCCGTTTAGTATTGACAAAGTTATAAAATTGCTTAGGATCGCGAGAAAACTGACATTTGCAGCGCCGTAGATAATCCTTATAGCATTGCATATTAAGGACCATAAATCTCGAGCGAGCAACAGAATACAGAATGAAATCAGACGAACGGCGAGTTTTTTTTAAACTTTTTATAGCATCGTGACTTCACATTTTTCAAGTTGGATAACTCCCGAGAGAACCAAGGAGGTCTATTAGAAATCACTTGTCTCTTGAGAGGAACACAATTATCGAAAAGTGAATCAAGTGTACTATAAAAGAAAGAAATAGCTGAGTCCATGTCTATACAATTGTACAGATAAGACCAATCTGTAGCAAGAATGAAATCATTAAGATTAGAAAAATCTGTTTTACGAAAACATCGGGTTCGAGGTATCGTATTAGCACCAAGTAGTGGTGGAAGGAAAGGTAGATCAATTGTTAAATTTACAGTAGGATGAAATTTATCTTCCGGAAGAACAAAAGGTTCAATCCTGGAAACAGCACAATTGGAAGGATCAAGTACAAATATCAGATCTAATGATCTTCCATTTGTATTACGCACTGAATTGACTTGAGAAAGAGACATCTCAAGAAGGCCGTCAACAAAGTCATGTGACGTGGAAGGCAACAGTATAGTAGACTCATCCGCAAGGGACCATGCTATGGAAGGTAAATTAAAATCTCCTAGAACAATGAGAATATCACGATTAGAAGTTAAAGCAGAGACAGATCGAATTGCCTCTAAATGATTTAAATAAGCCACCATGTCAGACTGCGGTGGAATATAAGAACAAGTGATGTAGGCGGAAAAAGAATGATAATCTACCTTAACACTGACAAACTCAATCTCCTGATTATAAGAAGGCTGAATCTGTTCAGATGGTAAAGCAGCATCAACAGCAATCAAAACTCCTCCACCCACGCGAGGAGTTCGATCGCATCTGAATACAGAAAATTTTGAAGCAAAAACAGATGCATCAGCAATGTCAGGTTTCAGCCACGTCTCAGTAAAAGCTAAAATGTTATTTGGAAAAGAAAGGCTATCTACATAGAGATTAGTAAGTTTTGATTTCAGTCCTCTCACATTCTGGTAACCCAGATTGAGGGACGAATCTAGTTTTTTGACACACCAGCAGATGCTGGTGTGCCCGAAACCGTATTAGTAGCTTGAGCAGAACTTGGCAGGCGAATCGGTGGCCGATTTTTCTTTTTCACAGTATATTCTTTAACTATAATGTGCTCCGGCCAAAAACGTTTATGACATATAGTGTCAAAATTGTTGGCAGAAACACTTATTTTAAATGACGAAATGTCACGGGCATACGAAAATTTAAACTTTTCCACTGCAATATTCGGGTCTTTAACCACAGAACGAATATAGGCTATAACATCATCAGATGTGACTTCAGGGGCAAGCCTAGAAACAAATACATGTTTCTTTGGTGGAACACCAATAAGATCCCTTGGCGGCTGTGCTACAATAGCAGCTGCAACATTGGGAGTTGCAACTGCTGACGCAGCAAAGCCACTAACAGGGCCTCCTATAATAAAACTATCGGCAATTTCCATTCGATTGGAAGATTGCCCGGACAAATCGGATACTACGCCTACTATCGCATTAGATGCGAGGTTACTACCAGGCGATATGGAAGTAACCTCAATGCCCGGAATTACCGGGCTTTTAAACGATATTAGGCGCTGGTTACTGGGTGATGATATGGCATGAGACCCGCCAGGGACGAGAAGAGACGCCGGCGGAGCAGGAGATGCACCTCGAGGAGTGGTCTTTTTCCGTTTAGGCGACTCATTTAATAGCTTTAGGCTACTAAACTGGGCCTCCAACGACATAAACTCCGCTTGGAGTTTATTAAAACCAGCCCTCAGAGTGGTAAAGCCATCTCTAGTCCGCTTCATGAAAGTCCGCATCTCATTCTCGATACCGCGGCAAGAATCACATCCATACTTCAAGCCTCCACCGATTTTAATAGTGTCATGAATCTTCGGCGTGAGACCCGCACACTTCACATGTACGGGATTCTCACACAACCAGCAGAAGATATAATCATGACAATCTTTAGCCTCGGTGGAAACTTTGCAGTTTTTTTTGGAGCAGACAGACATTATAATTTTTTTAAATAAATTGAAGAGAATAATTTAAAAATATAAATATACTGACCAGATCTGAGCACAAGGGTTAATATATTAAAAGCTTAAAAGCACAAAACGAAAGCACGTATCACTCAAACGCGAGAAAGGAATAGACGAGAGCGCGAACAAAAAGTAATAGGAAAGAGCGGGAGAGCGCGTCAAATTGAACGCATGCAACAACAATTTGTACGCGTAGGCGCGAGAGTAAGTTCTAACGGAAATATGTTAAAACGCAAGAGCAAAAGAATTAACAAAAACAACAACACCGCCTAGGGAGATTTTGTTGTATGTTAATAAACGTTTTGTTAAAATTTGATTTTGCGTTTGCACAAGTAAAGAACCAACAAAAACCAAAACGCGAAATGGAAATAAAAAAAATCGGAAATTATTTCAACTATGCCGAGTTGTGTATTGAGAAATTTAGGAATTTTTTGTCGCGAGGAAAAAAATAAAAGTTTATAAGCGTAAAAAAAACACGTCCGTCTTCGTCAACGAGTGAAACGACGTTACATGAATGGAACTGGAATAGGAAGACTTGAAAAGTACCTTCTGTGTCCTATTTGTTAGATTTTCGCGAATCCAACAAAGTAAGGTTGGCGTAAAGCCAATGTCGCTCAACTTAATAAGCAAAAGCGTACGATTAACAGAATCAAAAGCCTTGCTGAAGTCAGTATAAATGACATCAGTTTGTTTTGCATTTCTGAATCAATCTTTCGTTAAGACGGTGAATTCTAAAAGGTTAATGGTAGTAGACCTACGTTTCACAAACCCATGCTGTGATGGCGAAATAATTGTCCTACAGAAATGTTGAAATTGAGAAATAATTATCTTTTTAAAAGCTTTGGGAATATCAGAAAACTTAAAAATACCTCTATATATGAAGCTGGTGACGCAAAAAAACAATTCGACTTTTTTAACTGATAAGGATACAGAAGACTTGCATGATATAGGAATAGGTTGTTTTGAAAAAATCAGCAATCATATAGGCGATGGCCCGATCAGTGTTAGCTTTATTATTTTCAAACGACAAGCAAGACGGAGGTCTTACGTTTAGTATTGACAAAGTTATATAATTAGGATCACGAGAAAACAAAAATTTGCAGCGCCGTAGATTATTCTTATAGCATTACATATTAAGAACGGAAATTCTCGAACGAGCAACAGAATACAGAATGAAATTAGATGAACGACGAGTTTTTTCAAACTTCTTATAACATCTTGACTTCACATTTTTCTAGTTGGATAACTCCCGAGAATACCATTACAATACTATTACAAATCATCTGTCTCTTGAGTGGAATACAATTATCAGAAAGTGAATCAAGTGTATTACACTAAAGAAAGGAATAGCTAAGTCCATGTCTATACAATTGTACAGATAAGACCAATCATTGGAAAGAATGATATCTTTAAGTCTAGAAAAATCAGTTTTACGACAGAAGCGTTCTAGGTATCATATTAGTACCAAGTAATGGTGGAAGAATAGGCAGATCAATTGTTAAGTTTAAAGTTGGATGAAATTTCTCCTCCATAAGAACAAAAGGTTCATTTCTTGAATCAGCACAATAAGAAGGGTCATGTACAAATATCAGATCTAACAACCTCACATTTGAACTTCGCACAGAATTGACTTGAGATAGAGACATCCCAAGAACAATATAGTATTTTCATCCGCCAGAGTCCGTGCTATGGCAGGCAAATTAAAATCCCTATTAGATGCTAGAGCAGAGACAGATTGAATTGGCTTTAAATGATTTAAATAAACCACCATACATGTTTCTTTGGTGGAACACAAAGAAAATGCCTTGGCGGGTGTGCTACAACCGCAGAGCAACAATGGCAACAATTACTGCCAACACAGTAAACCCACTAACAGAGCCTTCTGTCCTGAAACTATCGGCAATTTCTATTCGGAAGATTGCCCAGACAAATCGGACACTACACCTGCTTTCGCATTAGATGTGAGGTTACTACCAGGCGATATGGGTTTAATCCAATGAATCTTGAGACCTGCCAGGGACGAGAAGAGACGCATGCGGAGCAGAAGATACACTTTGAGGAATGGTTAAAACCAGTCCTGATAAATGTTCGCATCTCTTTCTCTACACGGCGGCAAAAACCACAGCCATACTTCAAGCCTCCACCGTTGATATGCTGTCCTTAATCCTCAGTGTGACATCCGCACACTTGTACGGGATTCTCACACAGCCACTGGAGGATATAATCCTGGCAGTCCTTAGCCTCTAAAACCAAGAAATTATAAAAGGTTCAAGAAATCGGGCAGAGCGTCGGATTTTTCGCTGTATGCAGTTGCTGGATCTAGTTTTATGATGCTAAATTCTAATACACTTCGCTTTTCCGGAGATTCAAAGCATTTTTTTGTGAACGACAAACGTTAGACATCAGTGCACTCGTCTTACTTGTATTATGAAAACAATAAAGCTGACACTGATCAAGCTATTGGCGATATGTATGCTGATTTTTTCAAGACAATTGGAACATTTTTGTAGTTTCTTCATTTCGTTATCCCTACATGGGTTTTTGAAAGCTATTAGAATAGGCCTAATTACATATTAGAATTATCTTCTCTGCCGATCAAAGGATTTAAGAATGCTTTTTAAACTTAATATTTGCCACAGTGAATAAAGCTTCAGTCCGTCCTATCTTAGAGTACGGATTCTGATACGGTCACCTCAATATGAGTCACACCAAAATAGAGCCGAATCAAAAGCAGTATCTGCTTTGTGCCTTTTGTGGTTTAAATTGGATTCACAATGTCAACTTGCCGTCGTACTCTAATAAACGTGTCTTAATTAATCTTGCTTCTCTAGTTAACCGTAGAGTAATGCTTGGTGCTATCTTCATGCACAAGCGTTTGAATGGCGATATAGACTCTCCTGGGCTTTTGAACCAAATAAATTTATCTTTACATCACTGTATTTCGAACTATCCTTTACATGAACCTTTTCGGGCCCTATACTCTGATTATAATTTTATTTACCCTGTAACCAGTTCAGAGTCCTCTCTTTTTTTGCTGAACACTTCTATTCTTTCTCATTTAGCTGTAGTTAATACATATGTATATTCAAATTATGTTTGTCTGTTTCTTGTACCCTTGAACTACTGTGGCTCACAGCTAATTTCGTGCAGAGGTTCTAAACATTTTCAAAAAAGTATTGCCAAACTATTAAAGATATCGAACAAATTTAAATGCAGTTCTTTTTAGCGAACTATCAATATATATATATATGTAAACATTAAAGTGTTATTTTTTGTCTTCAAATAATATTTAAAACTTTAAAATCCCAACTCTATTAACGTTATCTATGTCATAGGCACTTTTAGTTACTCAAAATCGAGATTAGTGGTAATTATGCTGCAGTTTTCTTTTGAATCTTTCTGAACACATCATTCAGTAATTTTATTACACGTTAAATAGATTTGATTATACGTCGAAATTCGTGTTTTTTGAAACTTGCAAAAATTAGTCCGTTTACCCCGATTGAACGTGTCCTTAAGTATTTAAAAAATGGTAAAACTCAATGGAATATTGCTGAAACGGGTTACTCTTACTACTATGTAATTCATCACTAAACACTTTGTTTGAAATCAGCGAGTGACAAATAATGGCTGAAGTGCACTAAACCAAATTTGGTTCGAGCCTGGGTAGGGATTCTAAAACCTTAAAATAAAGAACAACATAAAGTTACCGGCTTCAAAACTGATTTCGAAAGTTTGGAATAAAATATAGGAAACATGTTCTGTTTTAAAAAAGCGACGATCATGGTGAGATGATAGCTTTAATGGCCAGGCAATTCGAACAAATCTATTTATTAACATGCAAAACCAGTACTGCATACCAACATTTTCGAAAGTTCGCGAAATCCGGCAAATTTTCTTCTAAAATGACATTATATTCGTAGTCGAGTCCTATTTCGACCTATTGGAAACATATTTGGTTCCAATATATTTAGCGCCAATAAAATATCGAGATCCAAAACAAGAGCCTATTGCTTACTAGTCTATATGGCAGCTACACTGAGAGGGTTTGGGCTTGCATGGAAGCTTTGCGCGTTGGAAATCTGGTTATTAATAAAAGATGTATTGACTAGATACATACATCCATATGTACATATGTAACAATGGAAGGATGGTTTGCCCCAAAGTCACATCCCCTTGTTGGTTTTTTAAAGTTTTAAATGATATTTGAATACAAAAAACTAACAATCGAATGCTTTTATATATTGATAAACCGCTAAAAAAGACTGCATTTAAATTTTTCGATATCTTTCATACTTCAACAGCAACACGTGTTTGAAAATTTGTAGTACCTCTGCATGAAATAAGCTGTGAGCCACATTTATAAACAATACTGCTAAATTTAATCCAAATCAATTGTAATGCTAACTGGCATTTCTTCGACTCTGAACTGGTGGAAGGAATTCCGGAGCATCTTCCTTTGGAGGAAATCAGGACTTCGCGGTTGAAAGCTAGCTTGTGGAGAACCTGCTTCAGTGGCAGGAGAGCGAAGATGACCAGCAGATTAGGAGTGGTTGACGTGGAGGTCACTCGAGGATCTCCGCAAAGATCCATCAGTGGGCCGTTCATTTGGAACACCATAAAGGATGTGCTGCTCCAAAGAGTGGAGCCCCTGTGCGTATTCACCTCATCTCTTTCCAAAGAGTCATGCCCTTAGAATGCCTAGCGGTATGCCATACAGTGTCTACCGTGGTTGCAGGTTCTTGATGGAGCCTCCCAGAGCGAGAGCGTGACCCTATTTACTATCTAGCGAAACCACAGTCAAGGAAACGGGCTTGAAATAATAAGCGGGAAAGGAAGACCCTTTTGAGCTTGACTCTATTGTGGCAGTGTAAGGAGAAATAAAAGGTGTAGAATAAATAGGGTACACTGCTCTTATTGGTTCGTTACTAACTTGATTATACATATGGAACATATATAATTTAAGAATAAACACTGTAATCTTCGAGGCGGCTGAGAAAAACATTGTTGATAATAAAACGCAGTACTACTCAATGTGTACATGGCAATAACATAATATAAAATACGACTCTATGTATAGAGGACACTAACATAGCATAAGATTGAGAACACCAAAAGGGCCCGCTTAAAATAGATAACAAATGTATTAAACGAGCCTCGGCAAACATGAGCCAGGCAACGGCCAACGCCGAGATTAACCAAAATAGATTTCAAACCCCGGCCGCTGATCATGAGCTCTCGCGATTGGTTCTAACACTAGACTAAGATACCCCGACCCTCCACAAATGTGACCCCTTAGAGCGTAAGAATGCCTATATAAACTCAGAACTTTCTCAAATAAAAGCAGTTCAGTTTTGAATTCACTAATGAATATTTGGGTTATTTTTTCCTTCTCCCCGGAATCCCTATTCAGTCATTATACGGATATATTTATATCTTATGGTATTGGGTTTTGATGCAAGTTTCTTGATCAAAGTATCACGATTTTGTTCTAAAATTCTCCTCCTTAAATGTCGGCTTTTCCTATCATTGTGAAGCAAAATTCACTCAGCGCTGGATTCCACTAATGACAAAACGTTGTTGCGAGGGCATTCCTGCGTAGTACGAGAGGCACCGCAGGTGCGTCATCTTTTAGTAACGTGAACGCCAATATTTACTATGACTGTCTAAAAGTTAGCCAAACGTATCGTCATATTTTAGTTTTTTATTTGACAGGTTTTCTCTATTTGCAATCAATCCAGAGTAGAACAATCCGAAAAGTTTTGAGCATAATTAAAAAAGGGGTAGTGGTGGTGCTTTGAAGTGGTGGGGAGGGTGGTAGCGGAGGGGATGGTATTAATTCGTTTGATGTTGCAGGTCCAATATATGGCGTTCTGTAACGCTGTTGTCCAGCAAGCTTATGGCCATGGGGTTACTATGCCTGTCCAGGCGTTCCAGGTGGGTCTTAGTCAGCCTACAAATCTCTTCCTGTACACAGGGGATTTCAAGTTCGTCGTGTATTTCTTTGTTTGAGTGCAATAGGTGGGCATTTAAGATTATTCTAAGCGTTTTGTTTTAGATACTTTGTATTAGGTCGCAGTTAGTTCGGCTGGCAGTACCCCAAATTGGGGTCCCATAAGTCCACATGGATCTAATAGATCAGGAGTTTTACCTGTTTTTGATGCAAGATTTTAAAAACCTGTAGCATGGGGTGGGCAGGGCAGGACAGTTTTAAGTTTGCATGGCAGTATTTCTTCACTTTGAGTGCTTCCATATTTTTTCCTGTTATTCTATGGCATTTTTCTCGTGTGCCATGGACTTCTTTGATGCCAAACTGGCGATCAGGAATCAAACCGGCTTCCTCCATTATTCGTCCGACTCTAAACAAAAATAGTCTTTCCGCCAATAGGCTTATCGGACGGTATGAGTTGAAAGTCGGTTTAAGTATAGGATGAGAGGATTCAGTACTGATCGCACAGTACAACCGATTGTAGTTAGCACAAAGTACTCAAAAAGGTTGATGCATAGCATAGTTTGTGGTACTGCGAGTCAAAGTTGAAGGAATAAAGATTCTAGTCTGTTTACAGGGTATGGATTGATTAACGTGAGACAATAACTCAGGCGAATCTATTTCACCATTCAAAAGCTTGTGCATAAAGATTACACCAAGCATAATTCTACGGTTAATGAGAGAAGAAAGTTTAATCAAAAAAGTCTACTGGAGCAAGAAGGCAAGTTGACATTGCGATTGCAGTTCAAGCCATCAAGAGCAAAAGCAGAGATGGCTTCTTGTAAGATTCGATTCTAATTTGTTGTGTCCCATACTGAGGCGACCGTACACAAGAACAGTACTCTAGAATAGGTCGCACAAGTGAGGTAAAGAGAATTTTGGTTATATATGCTTTACAGAACCCAGAACGCTTTACTTTACATTGCTTTACTGACCGTATTAGAAATATGGGAACTAAAAGTAAGTTTGCAGTCCATAAGCACACCTAAATCGTTCATCTCAGTTAAACGTTCCAATGGACTATGATTAAGAAAATAGGTTACCAGTTGAGGAAAAGTTTTATATAAACACATTACTTACACTTAGTAGTGTTAAGGTTTAACAAGTTGAGGCCTGTAGCAAACAGGCGAAATAATACCTTTATAACTTTATCTTATAACGTCATCTGCATACATAAGCACGTGCGAATGTATCATAACTAAGCGAAAATCATTAATAAAAAGTATGAAAAGCAAAGGGCCCAGATGACTACCCTGAGGCACCCCTGACGTTACATGAATGGAACTGGAATAGGAAGACTTGAAAAGTACCTTCTGTGTCCTATTTGTTAGATTTTCGCGAATCCAACAAAGTAAGGTTGGCGTAAAGCCAATGTCGCTCAACTTAATAAGCAAAAGCGTACGATTAACAGAATCAAAAGCCTTGCTGAAGTCAGTATAAATGACATCAGTTTGTTTTGCATTTCTGAATCAATCTTTCGTTAAGACGGTGAATTCTAAAAGGTTAATGGTAGTAGACCTACGTTTCACAAACCCATGCTGTGATGGCGAAATAATTGTCCTACAGAAATGTTGAAATTGAGAAATAATTATCTTTTTAAGAGCTTTGGGAATATCAGAAAACTTAAAAATGCCTCTATATATGAAGCTGGTGACGCAAAAATACAATTCGACTTTTTTAACTGATAAGGATACAGAAGACTTGCATGATATAGAAATAGGTTGTTTTGAAAAAATCAGCAATCATATAGGCGATGGCCCGATCAGTGTTAGCTTTATTATTTTCAAACGACAAGCAAGACGGAGGTCTTACGTTTAGTATTGACAAAGTTATATAATTAGGATCACGAGAAAACAAAAATTTGCAGCGCCGTAGATTATTCTTATAGCATTACATATTAAGAACGGAAATTCTCGAACGAGCAACAGAATACAGAATGAAATTAGATGAACGACGAGTTTTTTCAAACTTCTTATAACGTCTTGACTTCACTTTTTTCTAGTTGGATAACTCCCGAGAATACCAAGGAGGTCTATTACAAATCATCTGTCTCTTGAGAGGAATACAATTATCAGAAAGTGAATCAAGTGTAGTACACTAAAGAAAGGAATAGCTAAGTCCATGTCAATACAATTGTACAGATAAGACCAATCATTGGAAAGAATGATATCTTTAAGTCTAGAAAAATCAGTTTTACGACAGCAGCGTTTCTAGGTATCATATTAGTACCAAGTAATGGTGGAAGAATAGTCAGATCAATTGTTAAGTTTAAAGTTGGATGAAATTTCTTCTTCATAAGAACAAAAGGTTCATTTCTTGAATCAGCACAATAAGAAGGATCATGTACAAATATCAGATCTAACAACCTCACATTTGAACTTCGCACAGAATTGACTTGAGATAGAGACATCCCAAGAAGGCCCAAACAAACTGGTGGAACACAAAGAAAATGCCTTGGCGGGTGTGCTACAACCGCAGAGCAACAATGGCAACAATTACTGCCAACACAGTAAACCCACTAACAGAGCCTTCTGTCCTGAAACTATCGGCAATTTCTATTCGGAAGATTGCCCAGACAAATCGGACACTACACCTGCTTTCGCATTAGATGTGAGGTTACTACCACCAGGCGATATGGGTTTAATCCAATGAATCTTGAGACCTGCAAGGGACGAGAAGAGACGCATGCGGAGCAGAAGATACACTTTGAGGAATGGTTAAAACCAATCCTGATCGCTGTATGCAGTTTCTGGATCTAATTTTATGGTGCTAAATTCTAATACACTTCGCTTTTCCGGAGATTCAAAGCATTTTTTTGTGAACGACAAACGTTAGACATCAGTGCACTCGTCTTACTTGTATTATGAAAACAATAAAGCTGACACTGATCAAGCTATTGGCGATATGTATGCTGATTTTTTCGTTATCCCTACATGGGTTTTTAAAATGAAGATCTACTACCACGGAGCTATTAGTTATTAGAATATGCCTAATTACATATTAGAATTATCTTCTTTGCCGATCAAAGGATTTAAGAATGCTTTTTAAACTTAATATATGCCACAGTGAATAAAGCTTCAGTCCGTCCTATCTTAGAGTACGGATTCTGATACGGTCACCTCAATTTGAGTCACACCAAAATAGAGCCGAATCAAAAGCAGTATCTGCTTTGTGCCTTTTGTGGTTTAAATTGGATTCACAATGTCAAATTGCCGTCGTACTCTAATAAACGTGTCTTTATTAATCTTGATTCTCTAGTTAACCGTAGAGTAATGCTTGGTGCTATCTTCATGCACAAGCGTTTGAATGGCGATATAGACTCTCCCGGGCTTTTGAACCAAATAAATTTATCTTTACATCACTGTATTTCGAACTATCCTTTACATGAACCTTTTCGGGCCCTTTACTCTGATTATAATCTTATTTACCCTGTAATCAGTTCAGAGTCCTCTCTTTCTTTGCTGAACACTTCTATCTTTTCTCATTTAGCTGTAGTTAATACATATGTATATTCAAATTATGTTTGTCTGTTTCTTGTACCCTTGAACTACTGTGGCTCACAGCTAATTTCGTGCAGAGGTTCTAAACATTTTCAAAAAAGTATTGCCAAACTATGAAAGATATCGAACAAATTTAAATGCAGTTCTTTTTAGCGAACTATCAATATATATATATATAAACATTAAAGTGTTATTTTTTGTCTTCAAATAATATTTAAAACTTTAAAATCCCAACTCTATGGAATATTGCTGAAACGGTTTATTGAACTCTTACTACTATGTAATTCATCACTAAACACTTTGTTTGAAATCAGCGAGTGACAAATAATGGCTGAAGTGCACTAAACCAAATTTGGTTCGAGCCTGGGTAGGGATTCTAAAACTTAAAATATAGAACAACATAAAGTTACCGGCTTCAAAACTGATTTCGAAAGTTTGGAATAAAATATAGGAAACATGTTCTGTTTTAAAAAAGCGACGATCATGGTGAGATGATAGCTTTAATGGCCAGGCAATTCGAACAAATCTATTTATTAACATGCAAAACCAGTACTGCATACCAACATTTTCGAAAGTTCGCGAAATCCGGCAAATTTTCTTATAAAATGACATTATATTCGTAGTCGAGTCCTATTTCGACCTATTGGAAACATATTTGGTTCCAATATATTTAGCGATAATAAAATATCGAGATCGAAAACAAGAGCCTATTGCTAACTAGTCTATATGGCAGCTACACTGAGAATGTTTGGGCTTGCATGGAAGCTTTGCGCGTTGGAAATCTGGTTATTAATAAAGGATGTATTGACTAGATACATACATTCATATGTACAGTGACGTTATTGAAATAACTCCAAACACCAAAACTATTTACAATTTGTATCCAAGACCAACGAATTGCTGATCAAGCATTTTTAAGAACAAAGCAGCTGCTCTTTATGTAAACATCCGTTAGCGACAGTTGCCCACTTCATAAACATTCCATGCGCAGATCATATTACATTTATATTTTAACACTCTTATATACTTTAAGATTTAGAGTCTCAAGATGCGAGACCAAATTTTGTAGTTTCAGTTCTTAAGTAACCAAGCGACTGTACGGTCATAAATAAAATTCAATTTTACTTCTTACTTACAACTCAGTTTACATTAATTTGATGAATGTACATCAGTGAGTAAACGTAATTGGCGCAGTCGGTAGGATAATTAATAAGTAACTGTGTTAAAGATACCTCTGTTAATTATCCGCGAAAATAAACCCATCGCTTCTAAGGGTTTAATTTAACAAAAAAAAAATAATACAAATTGTATGTGCAAATATGAAGCAGCAAAATTTTTTTTCCCAAATAAAAAAAATATATAATAATATAAACTAATATAAATACACGCACAGTGACTCAAAACATATTTCGTGCGGAACAAAATAAGAACATATAAAAATAAAGTAAGTAAGTCGCCGGGCCGACTTGGATATACCATGCATTAGGTGAAGAGATATATATTAAATTTCTTTCAAATGTTATCTCTCTTTTGTGGAAACGAGCACTTTAGCGCCCCCCGACCAAATCGGTGATTTGCAGCATATGCTATCTCGCTCTTTTTCGCGTGCATCTGCCTTGCACCGCTATGAGTGAAAAACGTTTCTATGTATAACTCGGCCATTTTTATTCCGATTCTTTTGATATTTGGTGGGATGATAGATATACGTAACATGTATTAGTGTGCCAAATTTAATTTCGATACGATAAATATTTCGGCTGAAAATCGAATTTTTCGAATTTCGGGGGCGGAAGGGGGCGTGGCCAAAATTTGAAACAAACTTGGTCTGCGTGCACACTGCACGCATCTAATGTCCAAATCCGAAAGCTCTATCTATTATAGTTCCCGAGATATGGAGGCTCAAAATATTGTTTTTCAAATAGCGGGGGCGGAAGGGGGGCGGGGCGAAAAAAAAAAATAAACTCGATCTGCCTGCAGAGCAAACGGGTCTACATGCCAAGTTTGGTTGCTCTAGCTCTTATAGTCTCCGAGATCTCGATGATTCTTCAGACGGACAGACGGACAGACGGACAGACAGACGGACATGTCTCAATCGACTCGGCTATTGATACTGATCAAGAATATATATACTTTATAGGGTCGGAGAAGCTTCCTTCTCCCTGTTACATACATTTTGGCGACTTTAATATACCATTTCATTCTACGAATGCATGGTATAATAAAACAACAACAAGAAAAAAATAAAGTAAGTAAGTCGCCGGGCCGACTTGGATATACCATGCATCAGAGGGAAAAAACTACATCGAGTTTATAAAACTAAGTTCATATATTAAATTTCTTTCGTATGCGTGATTTCTAACATATGCTATCTCGCTCACTCTTATGTGTGTGCACTTTAGCGCTCCACCGGCCAAATTCGCCTTTGCACTGCTTTGAGTGCAAAACGTTTCAATGCATAACTCGGCCATTTTTATTCCGATTTTTATGAAACTTGATGGAATGATAGATGTTCATAACATGTATAACTGTGCCAAATTAAATTCCGATACGATAAATATTGCGGGAGAAAATCACTTTTTATTAAATTCCAGAGGCGGAAGGGGGCGTGGCAAAAAAAATTTGGTGGAATGATAGATGTTCATAAGATCTATGAGTGCGCCAAATTAAATTACGATACGATCAATATTGCGGGAGAAAATCACTTTTTATTAAATTCCGGAGGCGGAAGGGGGCGTGGCAAAAAAAAAAACATAAACTTGGTCTGCGCCAAGACTACACGAGTCTACATTCTAAATTTGGTAACTCTAACATTTGTAGTTGCTGAGATCTCTGCACTCTTACGGACGGACGGACAGACGGACAGACGGACGGACGGACAGACGGACAGACGGACATGGCTCTATCAATTTCTCTTCTCATGCTGATCAAGAATATATATACTTTATAGGGTCGGAAAAGCTTCCTTCTCCCTGTTACATACATTTTGGCGACTTTAATATACCATTTCATCCTATGGATGCATGGTATAAAAATCAACAAGAACATATAAAAGCAAAACAAAACAAAAAAAAAATCAACAAGAAACAACAAAAATTTTCCATCATGCCGAACGAACATGTTGTATCCCTATCACCAGATGCCCTACGGGATTTGTTATATTCCCTAATTTTCATCGAGCGATTTAATGGCGAAGGAAGGCTGGCCCAGCTTTTAAACCAAATCGAACATCTTCTATTGGCGTACCCAACGATGAATTCAGAACAACAATTAACAATTAATTAATTATCAGGTATCAACCTTCAACGTGGGCGGAGCTCAAAGCTCTTCTTATCAACAACTTCAAAAATTGGACCCCATTACCAGTTCTGGTGGACCGAATTGCAAAGGCGGAATATGGACGATCAATCCGTAAGCTAGCCGATTATTTAACCTTATTATCATACGATATAATTGACAAATTAACTCTTGAAAACGATGAGTTAAATACAAGAATGTACACTCAGCTAATGGATAGAGCCATTCAGCAAGTTATATTGGAACAAGTTCCATTTGAATTACAATTAAGAATGAAAAATGCTGACATCAGCACAATATTAGGTCTGCGACAAGCAGCCATAGAAAAGCAAATTTATGATTTTGATTACAACTTAAAGCCTCAAAATAACTCAAAAGGTTTCAAAACTCAAGTTTCAAATGCACTTTATTTACCCACTAACCCTAACTACCAACGTAATTACAATACTAACCGAAACGTCTCCAATCAGAATTTTAATCAAAATTATTCTAACAATACTAATAACAAATATAATGAAAAACCACATTCTTCACAAATATATTAAAATCAGAGTAGCTATAACAATAATACATATCATGAAAAACCACGTTCTTCACAAAAGAATCAAAGTCAGAGGAGCTATAATAATTATACACATTATGAAACACCACATTCCTCACAAACCAAACAGAATCAGGGTAGTTATAATAATAACAGACAATATCAACAACCCTATAGGCGTACTCAAAACTCGCGACAAAACCGATTCGATTCAAACAGACAGATAGAAAATATTAGCGGTCAATCAAAACAGTCCAACATGCCGATGGACATCACTGAAGATTTTTCAAATTAAGATTCGGATTTTCATCAAGTAGCCTCGGACGAGAAACCCAAACAGAAGTTATTAAAATCAAAATTGAGGGAAAAATTTACACCTGTCTCATTGACTCAGGCAGTAGTGTAAATTTAATAAAGACCAATTTAGATCATAAAATTTTCACAGACAAGGCAATTCAAATACAAACTATAAAAGGCCTTAGAGCCCTTAATGAATATATTCTGTGGAAGGTGATAGATCTTTTTGATTTTCACCCCTTTCACATTGACAATTTTTCCGAACGATATGATCTATTAATAGGTGGTCCCGTACTTAAGGCGTGTCGAGCGAAAATCGATTACGAGTCTGAGGCGGTGACTTTAAACGATATTACGTTTAAAATGATACATATTGTACCCAACACATACGAGGAAATTCTAATGTTAGCAAAAGTCGATGAGATCAGCTATTTTGAAGAACTTGCTTCTTGTAATGATATTCGAGATTCTCACTTTAATTTAGAGGAAAAAAAAGGCTTACATGCAACAATGAAAGAATTTGAATCTCTCAAATTTAATGAGACCAAAATTCTCAAAAGTACACATAAAATATATCACACTATAAAAACAACAACAGAAGAGGCCGTTTATAAAAAACCATACCCTTATTCTCAAATTCACGAGGAGGAAGTAAATAAACAAATTAAAGATATGCTTAATCAAGGCATAATTCGAAAACCCAATTCCTCATATTGCAGCCCGATATGGGTGGTACCAAAAAAGGAGGATGTGACGAGAAAAGAACAGTTTCGTGTAGTCATTGACTATCGGAATCTGAATGAGGTAACCGTATCAGATAGGTTTCCCATGCCAAATATCGATAAATTGCTAGACAAACTAGGTAGATGCCAATATTTTACAACCTTAGACTTAGCAAAAGGTTTTCATCAAATCCCAATGGAAGAAAACTCCATCAAGAAAACAGCATTTAGAACAAAAACTGGTCTTTATGAATTTACCAGAATGCCATTTGGTCTAAAAAATGCACCTGCAACTTTTCAAAGACTTATGAAAGAAGTGTTGAAAGATATCTTGGGTGAACATTGTCTTGTTTTCGAAAAACTAAAAGAAGCTAACTTGACGATTCGCCTCCGCAAATGCGAATTCCTAAAAAAGGAAACAAAATTTTTAGGCCATATAATTAATGATCAAGGTATACAAGCAAACCCGGAAAAAATTAGAGTCGTAGAGCAGTACCCCATTCCCAAAACGCAAAAAGAAATTAAAGCTTTTCTTGGACTGTGCGGATTCTATCGCAAGTTCATTAAAGACTTTGCCAAAATAACAAAACCTATGACAACATTCTGATAGAAGGAATGTGTCATAAACATAAATAATACCGCATACAGGAAATCTTTTAACAAGCTAAAAGCACTAATTGTATTAAACCCAATACTGGCCAGATCAGTCTTTAATAAAGAATTTGTGTTAACAACAGATGCCAGTGACTTTGCGATAGGTGCCGTGCTTTCACAGGTTGGCAAACCCATATGCTTTGCAAGTCGGACCTTAAGTGATCATGAAGTCAACTATTCGACCATTGAAAAAGAACGGTTAGGTATTGTATGGGCTACCAAATACTTTCGTCCCTATCTCTACGGTCGACATATTAAAATAAATAGTGACCACAAACTATTGCAGTGGCTTCATAATCCGAAAGAACCAAATATAAAGTTAGAGCGATATAAAATAAAGCTAAACGAATACGATTTCGATATAAAACATATATCGGGCAAAGAAAACAATGTGGCATATGCACTGTCTCGCATTAAAATTAAAGAAGTAAATGCCTTAGACACAGTCACCATGGCCACTTGCCACAGTGCGAGAGAAAATGAAAATCATGGAATCTTAATTTCAGAAAAATTAATGAATAATTTTAAAAATTAAATTATTTCTATCAAATCAAACCAAGATCTTAAAACTTCAGAACAATATTTTGGTAAAAACATCAACTCAATAACGTATAGTGTTATGACAACAGAGTTTGCCATTGACATTACAAAAAAATATTTCTGTGGAAAGACTACAGGAATCTTATTAGAAAGCGAAACTGATTTTGCTCTCTTACAGAGAGTTTACGTTTCACTTATTGCCCCCAAAACAGGCACTACAGTACTTAAATGTGCGAAAAATTTAATAAACATCAATAATTTTGCAGATTTTAGCAGCATTTTGAGTGATATCCACCAAGATCAGATTCATAATGGAATCAACAAAACAATTTTAACATTTAAAAATAAATATTTTTACCCTTAATTTGCATCAGAAATTCGAAATGTTACAAATCAGTGCACCATTTGTAACACAGCCAAACACGAACACCAGCGAACAGACAGACCATTTGAAGTAACACCCGAGTGCAAAAACATCAGAGATAAATATGTCATAGACTATTGGGAATATTCAGGAGATTGGTACCTAACTTGCATAGACCTACACTCAAAACTAGTCAAAGTATAGACCTACACTCAAAACTAGTCAAAGTTATCAAAACCCGTGATAGGACATGGATAGAATCGAAACGTGCCCTGCTACAAATTTTTGACTCAATAGGCCCTCCAAAAATTGTCAAGCTTGACCAAGACCCTTGGCTTGTCAACAAAAATCTTCAGGATTGGTTAAAGACATTTGATATACAAATAGAAATAACAACCAGCAATCGAAAGAATACATAAAACACTAAATGAGAAAATGAGAATTTTACAAGCATCTAACAGAACTTTAGATGCGAATAATTACATTGAGTTGGCAGTATATAATTACAACCATAAAACGACCCATGACACCACAGGTAAAATACCTGCGGAAGTTTTTCTATATAATAGGAAAATAGAAATAAACACTTAAAAAATAAAAGAAGATAGAATTAATAAACTTAGCAAGAAAAGATTACCAACATTAGAGGTAAACCCAAACTTCCACAAAAGAAAGATGAATAAGAAAACAGATTTGCCTTACGAAGAACTTGCAGATACTAAGAAACTCGATAATAAGCACTATCAGAATAAGAAAAGAGGCAGAATTTTCCAGAGACACTATAGGGATTATAAAAAATTAAAATATACCAAATCTCACACCCTACAGGACTCTTCAGAATCTTCATTGGACTAATTGCTTTGACTACCATACAAGCGAGAAAAATTGAAATCGCCCCAATTAATACAAATCAGGGATACATTCTATTTAAAACAGGAGAAGTCGAAGAATATGCCGAATTTAACATACACTCATTTGCTATAAATTGTACACAAATTGAAACAACTTTTGATAAATTAAGAGCGCAATACCTTAAAATCAATGATTATAACACACCATATTTAATGAAAAATTTAGAAAATCAGATGAAAGGATTATATTTTACAGGAAGATCTAAGCGTGGCCTTTTTAACATAGTAGGCAGTGCTTATAAATTTTTATTTGGAACATTAGATGAAAATGACAAGGTAGAATTAGAATCAAAACTTAACACATTGAGCACCGAAATAATAAAAACAAAAGAACTAAATCACGTAATTGGAAAACTGTGTCAAATCATAAACCGAACTTATTTTAACACGGAAGTTTCAGAACTTAATAATAATATTGAATACCTCACAATATACGTTGAAAATATTGAACTTGCACTGCAATTAACCCGTTTAGGTATATTTAATCCGAAACTTTTGAGTTATGATGAGCTAAAAAATATTGACGCTAGAATATTATTAAACATAAAAACTTCAGCCTGGTTAAATAAAAATACAAAAGAAATTTACATATTATCCCACATTCCAAAAGAGATTAATTCATACCCAAAATTTAAAATCATGAGATACCCCGACCAAAATAAAAATTGGCTTAAATATGACTTAGAAGATGAATTCTATCAAGTTCGGGATACTATTTTTAACACCGATAAAAAAATTATAACAGATCAATGTATCACAGGCATAATAAAAAACTTCCCAACTAATTATTTTTACATTAAGGCAGAAATTGAACAATTCGAATATTATGTCCAACCAAATATTATAATTACCTGTAATTTAAGCAAAGCCAAAATAAACCAAGATTGTGAAAAGAATAAACCAAAAATCGAAGGCAATCAAATCATTAAAATTTATAATTGTACTTTAAAAATAAATCAATTATCCATATCGAATTCATTTTCAGACTATACATATCCACTATTCTTGGAAAATAATATAAGCAAAATTACATTACTATCAAAAATTGAAACGAAAAATGCAATCTGGCTTGGACAAAAAAAAAACAATCAATTTAAAATACTTACATATTCAATACTAACTGTAATCATTTTCTAATAATAATAATGCTATATTCAAATTTCAATTTTATTTTAGAAACATATTTTTTCAAGTAAAAAGCAACAATAAAATTAAAGAGCACGAGGACGCACTCGAAAATAAAGAAGGGAATAACTCCAAACACCAAAACTATTTACAATTTGTATCCAAGACCCACGAATTGCTGATCAAGCATTTTTAAGAACAAAGCAGCTGCACTTTATGTAAACATCCGTTAGCGACAGTTGCCCACTCCATAAACATTCCATGCGCAGATCATATTACATTTATATATTAACACTCTTATATACTTTAAGATTTAGAGACCAGATGCGAGACCAAATTTTGTAGTTTCAGTTCTTAAGTAACCAAGCGACTGTACGGTCATAAATAAAATTCAATTTTACTTCTTACTTAAAACTCAGTTTACATTAATTTGATGAATGTACATCAGTGAGTAAACGTAATTGGCGCTGTCGGTAGGATAATTAATAAGTAACTGTGTTAAAGATACCTCTGTTAATTATCCGCGAAAATAAACCCATCGCTTCTAAGGGTTTAATTTAACAAAAAAAAATAATACAAATTGTATGTGCAAATATGAAGCAGCAAAATTTTTTTTCCCAAATAAAAAAAAAATATATAATAATATAAACTAATATAAATACACGCACAGTGACTCAAAACATATTTCGTGCGGAACAAAATAAGAACATATAAAAATAAAACAACAACAAGAAAAAAAAATCAACAAGAACATATAAAAGCAAAACAAAAAAAAAAAATCAACAAGAAACAACAAAAATTTTCCATCATGCCGAACGAACATGTTGTATCCCTATCACCAGATGCCCTACGGGATTTGTTATATTCCCTAATTTTCATCGAGCGATTTAATGGCGAAGGAAGGCTGGCCCAGCTTTTAAACCAAATCGAACATCTTCTATTGGCGTACCCAACGATGAATTCAGAACAACAATTAACAATTAATTAATTATCAGGTATCAACCTTCAACGTGGGCGGAGCTCAAAGCTCTTCTTATCAACAACTTCAAAAATTGGACCCCATTACCAGTTCTGGTGGACCGAATTGCAAAGGCGGAATATGGACGATCAATCCGTAAGCTAGCCGATTATTTAACCTTATTATCATACGATATAATTGACAAATTAACTCTTGAAAACGATGAGTTAAATACAACAATGTACACCCAGCTAATGGATAGAGCCATTCAGCAAGTTATATTGGAACAAGTTCCATTTGAATTACAATTAAGAATGAAAAATGCTGACATCAGCACAATATTAGGTCTGCGACAAGCAGCCATAGAAAAGCAAATTTATGATTTTGATTACAACTTAAAGCCTCAAAATAACTCAAAAGGTTTCAAAACTCAAGTTTCAAATGCACTTTATTTACCCACTAACCCTAACTACCAACGTAATTACAATACTAACCGAAACGTCTCCAATCAGAATTTTAATCAAATTTATTCTAACAATACTAATAACAAATATAATGAAAAACCACATTCTTCACAAATATACCAAAATCAGAGTAGCTATAACAATAATACATATCATGAAAAACCACGTTCTTCACAAAAGAATCAAAGTCAGAGGAGCTATAATAATTATACACATTATGAAACACCACATTCCTCACAAACCAAACAGAATCAGGGTAGTTATAATAATAACAGACAATATCAACAACCCTATAGGCGTACTCAAAACTCGCGACAAAACCGATTCGATTCAAACAGACAGATAGAAAATATTAGCGGTCAATCAAAACAGTCCAACATGCCGATGGACATCACTGAAGATTTTTCAAATTAAGATTCGGATTTTCATCAAGTAGCCTCGGACGAGAAACCCAAACAGAAGTTATTAAAATCAAAATTGAGGGAAAAATTTACACCTGTCTCATTGACTCAGGCAGTAGTGTAAATTTAATAAAGACCAATTTAGGTCATAAAATTTTCACAGACAAGGCAATTCAAATACAAACTATAAAAGGCCTTAGAGCCCTTAATGAATATATTCTGTGGAAGGTGATAGATCTTTTTGATTTTCACCCCTTTCACATTGACAATTTTTCCGAACGATATGATCTATTAATAGGTGGTCCCGTACTTAAGGCGTGTCGAGCGAAATCGATTACGAGTCTGAGGCGGTGACTTTAAACGATATTACGTTTAAAATGATACATATTGTACCCAACACATACGAGGAAATTCTAATGTTAGCAAAAGTCGACGAGATCAGCGATTTCGAAGAAATCACTTGTTGTAATGATATTCGAGATTCTCCCCTTAATTTAGAGGAAAAAAAGGCTTACATGCAACAATGAAAGAATTTGAATCGCTCAAATTTAATGAGACCAAAATTCTCAAAAGTACACATAAAATATATCACACTATAAAAACAACAACAGAAGAGGCCGTTTATAAAAAACCATACCCTTACCCTCAAATTCACGAGGAGGAAGTAAATAAACAAATTAAAGATATGCTTAATCAAGGCATAATTCGAAAACCCAATTCCTCATATTGCAGCCCGATATGGGTGGTACCGAAAAAGAAGGATGCGACGGGAAAAGAACAGTTTCGTGTAGTCATTGACTATCGGAATTTGAATGAGGTAACCGTATCAGATAGGTTTCCCATGCCAAATATCGATAAATTGCTAGACAAACTAGGTAGATGCCAATATTTTACAACCTTAGACTTAGCAAAAGGTTTTCATCAAATCCCAATGGAAGAAAACTCCATCAAGAAAACAGCATTTAGAAACTGGTCTTTATGAATTTACCAGAATGCCATTTGGTCTGAAAAATTCACCTGCAACTTTTCAAAGACTTATGAAAGAAGTGTTGAAAGATATCTTGGGTGAACATTGTCTTGTTTATCTCGATGATATAATTATATTTTCAACCTCTCTTCAAGAACATTTCGTAAGCCTCCGAAAAGTTTTCGAAAAACTAAAAGAAGCTAACTTGACGATTCGCCTCAGCAAATGCGAATTCCTAAAAAAGGAAACAAAATTTTTAGGTCATATAATTAATGATCAAGGTATACAAGCAAACCCGGAAAAAATTAGAGTCGTAGAGCAGTACCCCATTCCCAAAACGCAAAAAGAAATTAAAGCTTTTCTTGGACTGTGCGGATTCTATCGCAAGTTCATTAAAGACTTTGCCAAAATAACAAAACCTATGACAACATTCTTAAAGAAGGGAAGTGTCATAAACATAAATAATAACGCATACAGGGAATCTTTTAACCAACTAAAAGCACTAATTGTATCAGACCCAATACTAGCCAGACCAGACTTTAATAAAGAATTTGTGTTAACAACAGATGCCAGTGACTTTGCGATAGGTGCCGTGCTTTCGCAGATTGGTAAACCAATATGCTTCGCAAGTCGTACCTTGAATGACCACGAAGTCAACTATTCGACCATTGAAAAAGAATTGTTAGCTATCGTATGGGCTACCAAATACTTCCGCCCTTATCTCTACGGTATACATTTTAAAATAAATAGTGACCACAAACCATTGCAGTGGCTTCATAATTTAAAAGAACCAAATATGAAGTTACAGCGATACAAAATAAAGCTAAACGAATACGATTTCGATATAAAACATATATCGGGCAAAGAAAACAATGTGGCATATGCACTGTCTCGCATTAAAATTAAAGAAGTAAATGCCTTAGACACAGTCACCATGGCCACTTGCCACAGTGCGAGAGAAAATGAAAATCATGGAATTTTAATTTCAGAAAAATTAATGAATAATTTTAAAAATTAAATTATTTTTATCAAATCAAATAAAGATCTTAAAACTTCAGAACAATATTTTGGAAAAACCATCGATACAATAACTTATAGTGTTATGACAACAGAGCTTGCCACTGACATTACAAAAAAATATTTCTGTGGAAAGACTACAGGAATCTTATTAGAAAGCGAAACTGATTTTGCTCTCTTACAGAGAGTTTACGTTTCACTTATTGCCCCCAAAACAGGCACTACAGTACTTAAATGTGCGAAAAATTTAATAAACATCAATAATTTTGCAGATTTTAGCAGCATTTTGAGTGATATCCACCAAGATCAGATTCATAATGGAATCAACAAAACAATTTTAACATTTAAAAATAAATATTTTTACCCTTAATTTGCATCAGAAATTCGAAATGTTACAAATCAGTGCACCATTTGTAACACAGCCAAACACGAACACCAGCGAACAGACAGACCATTTGAAGTAACACCCGAGTGCAAAAACATCAGAGATAAATATGTCATAGACTATTGGGAATATTCAGGAGATTGGTACCTAACTTGCATAGACCTACACTCAAAACTAGTCAAAGTATAGACCTACACTCAAAACTAGTCAAAGTTATCAAAACCCGTGATAGGACATGGATAGAATCGAAACGTGCCCTGCTACAAATTTTTGACTCAATAGGCCCTCCAAAAATTGTCAAGCTTGACCAAGACCCTTGGCTTGTCAACAAAAATCTTCAGGATTGGTTAAAGACATTTGATATACAAATAGAAATAACAACCAGCAATCGAAAGAATCTAACAGAACTTTAGATGCGAATAATTACATTGAGTTGGCAGTATATAATTACAACCATAAAACGACCCATGACACCACAGGTAAAATACCTGCGGAAGTTTTTCTATATAATAGGAAAATAGAAATAAACACTTAAAAGATAAAAGAAGATAGAATTAATAAACTTAGCAAGAAAAGATTACCAACATTAGAGGTAAACCCAAACTTCCACAAAAGAAAGATGAATAAGAAAACAGATTTGCCTTACGAAGAACTTGCAGATACTAAGAAACTCGATAATAAGCACTATCAGAATAAGAAAAGAGGCAGAATTTTCCAGAGACACTATAGGGATTATAAAAAATTAAAATATACCAAATCTCACACCCTACAGGACTCTTCAGAATCTTCATTGGACTAATTGCTTTGACTACCATACAAGCGAGAAAAATTGAAATCGCCCCAATTAATACAAATCAGGGATACATTCTATTTAAAACAGGAGAAGTCGAAGAATATGCCGAATTTAACATACACTCATTTGCTATAAATTGTACACAAATTGAAACAACTTTTGATAAATTAAGAGCGCAATACCTTAAAATCAATGATTATAACACACCATATTTAATGAAAAATTTAGAAAATCAGATGAAAGGATTATATTTTACAGGAAGATCTAAGCGTGGCCTTTTTAACATAGTAGGCAGTGCTTATAAATTTTTATTTGGAACATTAGATGAAAATGACAAGGTAGAATTAGAATCAAAGCTTAACACATTGAGCACCGAAATAATAAAAACAAAAGAACTAAATCACGTAATTGGAAAACTGTGTCAAATCATAAACCGAACTTATTTTAACACGGAAGTTTCAGAACTTAATAATAATATTGAATACCTCACAATATACGTTGAAAATATTGAACTTGCACTGCAATTAACCCGTTTAGGTATATTTAATCCGAAACTTTTGAGTTATGAAGAGCTAAAAAATATTGACGCTAGAATATTATTAAACATAAAAACTTCAGCCTGGTTAAATAAAAATACAAAAGAAATTTACATATTATCCCACATTCCAAAAGAGATTAATTCATACCCAAAATTTAAAATCATGAGATACCCCGACCAAAATAAAAATTGGCTTAAATATGACTTAGAAGATGAATTCTATCAAGTTCGGGATACTATTTTTAACACCGATAAAAAAATTATAACAGATCAATGTATCACAGGCATAATAAAAAACTTCCCAACTAATTATTTTTACATTAAGGCAGAAATTGAACAATTCGAATATTATGTCCAATCAAATATTATAATTACCTGTAATTTAAGCAAAGCCAAAATAAACCAAGATTGTGAAAAGAATAAACCAAAAATCGAAGGCAATCAAATCATTAAAATTTATAATTGTACTTTAAAAATAAATCAATTATCCATATCGAATTCATTTTCAGACTATACATATCCACTATTCTTGGAAAATAATATAAGCAAAATTACATTACTATCAAAAATTGAAACGAAAAATGCAATCTGGCTTGGACAAAAAAAAACAATCAATTTAAAATACTTACATATTCAATACTAACTGTAATCATTTTCTAATAATAATAATGCTATATTCAAATTTCAATTTTATTTTAGAAACATATTTTTTCAAGTAAAAAGCAACAATAAAATTAAAGAGCACGAGGACGCACTCGAAAATAAAGAAGGGAATAACTCCAAACACCAAAACTATTTACAATTTGTATCCAAGACCCACGAATTGCTGATCAAGCATTTTTAAGAACAAAGCAGCTGCACTTTATGTAAACATCCGTTAGCGACAGTTGCCCACTCCATAAACATTCCATGCGCAGATCATATTACATTTATATATTAACACTCTTATATACTTTAAGATTTAGAGTCTCAAGATGCGAGACCAAATTTTGTAGTTTCAGTTCTTAAGTAACCAAGCGACTGTACGGTCATAAATAAAATTCAATTTTACTTCTTACTTAAAACTCATTACATTAATTTGATGAATGTACATCAGTGAGTAAACGTAATTGGCGCAGTCGGTAGGATAATTAATAAGTAACTGTGTTAAAGATACCTCTGTTAATTATCCGCGAAAATAAACCCATCGCTTCTAAGGGTTTAATTTAACAAAAAAAAATAATACAAATTGTATGTGCAAATATGAAGCAGCAAAATTTTTTTTCCCAAATAAAAAAAAATATATAATAATATAAACTAATATAAATACACGCACAGTGACTCAAAACATATTTCGTGCGGAACAAAATAAGAACATATAAAAATAAAACAACAACAAGAAAAAAAAAATCAACAAGAACATATAAAAGCAAAACAAAAAAAAAAAAAATCAACAAGAAACAACAAAAATTTTCCATCATGCCGAACGAACATGTTGTATCCCTATCACCAGATGCCCTACGGGATTTGTTATATTCCCTAATTTTCATCGAGCGATTTAATGGCGAAGGAAGGCTGGCCCAGCTTTTAAACCAAATCGAACATCTTCTATTGGCGTACCCAACGATGAATTCAGAACAACAATTAACAATTAATTAATTATCAGGTATCAACCTTCAACGTGGACGGAGCTCAAAGCTCTTCTTATCAACAACTTCAAAAATTGGACCCCGTTACCAGTTCTGGTGGACCGAATTGCAAAGGCGGAATATGGACGATCAATCCGTAAGCTAGCCGATTATTTAACCTTATTATCATACGATATAATTGACAAATTAACTCTTGAAAACGATGAGTTAAATACAACAATGTACACTCAGCTAATGGATAGAGCCATTCAGCAAGTTATATTGGAACAAGTTCCATTTGAATTACAATTAAGAATGAAAAATGCTGACATCAGCACAATATTAGGTCTGCGACAAGCAGCCATAGAAAAGCAAATTTATGATTTTGATTACAACTTAAAGCCTCAAAATAACTCAAAAGGTTTCAAAACTCAAGTTTCAAATGCACTTTATTTACCCACTAACCCTAACTACCAACGTAATTACAATACTAACCGAAACGTCTCCAATCAGAATTTTAATCAAAATTATTGTAACAATACTAATAACAAATATAATGAAAAACCACATTCTTCACAAATATACCAAAATCAGAGTAGCTATAACAATAATACATATCATGAAAATCATATCATGAATCAAAGTCAGAGGAGCTATAATAATTATACACATTATGAAACACCACATTCCTCACAAACCAAACAGAATCAGGGTAGTTATAATAATAACAGACAATATCAACAACCCTATAGGCGTACTCAAAACTCGCGACAAAACCGATTCGATTCAAACAGACAGATAGAAAATATTAGCGGTCAATCAAAACAGTCCAACATGCCGATGGACATCACTGAAGATTTTTCAAATTAAGATTCGGATTTTCATCAAGTAGCCTCGGACGAGAAACCCAAACAGAAGTTATTAAAATCAAAATTGAGGGAAAAATTTACACCTGTCTCATTGACTCAGGCAGTAGTGTAAATTTAATAAAGACCAATTTAGGTCATAAAATTTTCACAGACAAGGCAATTCAAATACAAACTATAAAAGGCCTTAGAGCCCTTAATGAATATATTCTGTGGAAGGTGATAGATCTTTTTGATTTTCATCCCTTTCACATTGACAATTTTTCCGAACGATATGATCTATTAATAGGTGGTCCCGTACTTAAGGCGTGTCGAGCGAAAATCGATTACGAGTCTGAGGCGGTGACTTTAAACGATATTACGTTTAAAATGATACATATTGTACCCAACACATACGAGGAAATTCTAATGTTAGCAAAAGTCGATGAGATCAGCTATTTTGAAGAACTTGCTTCTTGTAATGATATTCGAGATTCTCACTTTAATTTAGAGGAAAAATATCAAAGAAGCTAACTTCGGCTATGCCAAAGTTTGTATACCCTTGCAGCTTTTGACCATTATATTTTATTTTCTAAAAAATTTTTTGTTTCTTAAGGAGGAAGTAAATAAACAAATTAAAGATATGCTTAATCAAGGCATAATTCGAAAACCCAATTCCTCATATTGCAGCCCGATATGGGTGGTACCAAAAAATTAGGATGTGACGAGAAAAGAACAGTTTCGTGTAGTCATTGACTATCGGAATCTGAATGAGGTAACCGTATCAGATAGGTTTCCCATGCCAAATATCGATAAATTGCTAGACAAACTAGGTAGATGCCAATATTTTACAACCTTAGACTTAGCAAAAGGTTTTCATCAAATCCCAATGGAAGAAAACTCCATCAAGAAAACAGCATTTAGAACAAAAACTGGTCTTTATGAATTTACCAGAATGCCATTTGGTCTAAAAAATGCACCTGCAACTTTTCAAAGACTTATGAAAGAAGTGTTGAAAGATATCTTGGGTGAACATTGTCTTGTTTATCTCGATGATATAATTATATTTTCAACCTCTCTTCAAGAACATTTCGTAAGCCTCCGAAAAGTTTTCGAAAAACTAAAAGAAGCTAACTTGACGATTCGCCTCAGCAAATGCGAATTCCTAAAAAAGGAAACAAAATTTTTAGGTCATATAATTAATGATCAAGGTATACAAGCAAACCCGGAAAAAATTAGAGTCGTAGAGCAGTACCCCATTCCCAAAACGCAAAAAGAAATTAAAGCTTTTCTTGGACTGTGCGGATTCTATCGCAAGTTCATTAAAGACTTTGCCAAAATAACAAAACCTATGACAACATTCTTAAAGAAGGGAAGTGTCATAAACATAAATAATAACGCATACAGGGAATCTTTTAACCAACTAAAAGCACTAATTGTATCAGACCCAATACTAGCCAGACCAGACTTTAATAAAGAATTTGTGTTAACAACAGATGCCAGTGACTTTGCGATAGGTGCCGTGCTTTCGCAGATTGGTAAACCAATATGCTTCGCAAGTCGTACCTTGAATGACCACGAAGTCAACTATTCGACCATTGAAAAAGAATTGTTAGCTATCGTATGGGCTACCAAATACTTCCGCCCTTATCTCTACGGTATACATTTTAAAATAAATAGTGACCACAAACCATTGCAGTGGCTTCATAATTTAAAAGAACCAAATATGAAGTTACAGCGATACAAAATAAAGCTAAACGAATACGATTTCGATATAAAACATATATCGGGCAAAGAAAACAATGTGGCATATGCACTGTCTCGCATTAAAATTAAAGAAGTAAATGCCTTAGACACAGTCACCATGGCCACTTGCCACAGTGCGAGAGAAAATGAAAATCATGGAATTTTAATTTCAGAAAAATTAATGAATAATTTTAAAAATTAAATTATTTTTATCAAATCAAACAAAGATCTTAAAACTTCAGAACAATATTTTGGAAAAACCATCGATACAATAACTTATAGTGTTATGACAACAGAGCTTGCCACTGACATTACAAAAAAATATTTCTGTGGAAAGACTACAGGAATCTTATTAGAAAGCGAAACTGATTTTGCTCTCTTACAGAGAGTTTACGTTTCACTTATTGCCCCCAAAACAGGCACTACAGTACTTAAATGTGCGAAAAATTTAATAAACATCAATAATTTTGCAGATTTTAGCAGCATTTTGAGTGATATCCACCAAGATCAGATTCATAATGGAATCAACAAAACAATTTTAACATTTAAAAATAAATATTTTTACCCTAAATTTGCATCAGAAATTCGAAATGTTACAAATCAGTGCACCATTTGTAACACAGCCAAACACGAACCAGCGAACAGACAGACCATTTGAAGTAACACCCGAGTGCAAAAACATCAGAGATAAATATGTCATAGACTATTGGGAATATTCAGGAGATTGGTACCTAACTTGCATAGACCTACACTCAAAACTAGTCAAAGTTATCAAAACCCGTGATAGGACATGGATAGAATCGAAACGTGCCCTGCTACAAATTTTTGACTCAATAGGCCCTCCAAAAATTGTCAAGCTTGACCAAGACCCTTGGCTTGTCAACAAAAATCTTCAGGATTGGTTAAAGACATTTGATATACAAATAGAAATAACAACCAGCAATCGAAAGAATACATAAAACACTAAATGAGAAAATGAGAATTTTACAAGCATCTAACAGAACTTTAGATGCGAATAATTACATTGAGTTGGCAGTATAAAATTACAACCATAAAACGACCCATGACACCACAGGTAAAATACCTGCGGAAGTTTTTCTATATAATAGGAAAATAGAAATAAACACTTAAAAAATAAAAGAAGATAGAATTAATAAACTTAGCAAGAAAAGATTACCAACATTAGAGGTAAACCCAAACTTCCACAAAAGAAAGATGAATAAGAAAACAGATTTGCCTTACGAAGAACTTGCAGATACTAAGAAACTCGATAATAAGCACTATCAGAATAAGAAAAGAGGCAGAATTTTCCAGAGACACTATAGGGATTATAAAAAATTAAAATATACCAAATCTCACACCCTACAGGACTCTTCAGAATCTTCATTGGACTAATTGCTTTGACTACCATACAAGCGAGAAAAATTGAAATCGCCCCAATTAATACAAATCAGGGATACATTCTATTTAAAACAGGAGAAGTCGAAGAATATGCCGAATTTAACATACACTCATTTGCTATAAATTGTACACAAATTGAAACAACTTTTGATAAATTAAGAGCGCAATACCTTAAAATCAATGATTATAACACACCATATTTAATGAAAAATTTAGAAAATCAGATGAAAGGATTATATTTTACAGGAAGATCTAAGCGTGGCCTTTTTAACATAGTAGGCAGTGCTTATAAATTTTTATTTGGAACATTAGATGAAAATGACAAGGTAGAATTAGAATCAAAACTTAACACATTGAGCACCGAAATAATAAAAACAAAAGAACTAAATCACGTAATTGGAAAACTGTGTCAAATCATAAACCGAACTTATTTTAACACGGAAGTTTCAGAACTTAATAATAATATTGAATACCTCACAATATACGTTGAAAATATTGAACTTGCACTGCAATTAACCCGTTTAGGTATATTTAATCCGAAACTTTTGAGTTATGATGAGCTAAAAAATATTGACGCTAGAATATTATTAAACATAAAAACTTCAGCCTGGTTAAATAAAAATACAAAAGAAATTTACATATTATCCCACATTCCAAAAGAGATTAATTCATACCCAAAATTTAAAATCATGAGATACCCCGACCAAAATAAAAATTGGCTTAAATATGACTTAGAAGATGAATTCTATCAAGTTCGGGATACTATTTTTAACACCGATAAAAAAATTATAACAGATCAATGTATCACAGGCATAATAAAAAACTTCCCAACTAATTATTTTTACATTAAGGCAGAAATTGAACAATTCGAATATTATGTCCAACCAAATATTATAATTACCTGTAATTTAAGCAAAGCCAAAATAAACCAAGATTGTGAAAAGAATAAACCAAAAATCGAAGGCAATCAAATCATTAAAATTTATAATTGTACTTTAAAAATAAATCAATTATCCATATCGAATTCATTTTCAGACTATACATATCCACTATTCTTGGAAAATAATATAAGCAAAATTACATTACTATCAAAAATTGAAACGAAAAATGCAATCTGGCTTGGACAAAAAAAAAACAATCAATTTAAAATACTTACATATTCAATACTAACTGTAATCATTTTCTAATAATAATAATGCTATATTCAAATTTCAATTTTATTTTAGAAACATATTTTTTCAAGTAAAAAGCAACAATAAAATTAAAGAGCACGAGGACGCACTCGAAAATAAAGAAGGGAATAACTCCAAACACCAAAACTATTTACAATTTGTATCCAAGACCCACGAATTGCTGATCAAGCATTTTTAAGAACAAAGCAGCTGCACTTTTATGTAAACATCCGTTAGCGACAGTTGCCCACTCCATAAACATTCCATGCGCAGATCATATTACACTTATATATTAACACTCTTATATACTTTAAGATTTAGAGTCTCAAGATGCGAGACCAAATTTTGTAGTTTCAGTTCTTAAGTAATCAAGCGACTATACGGTCATAAATAAAATTCCATTTTACTTCTTACTTAAAACTCAGTTTACATTAATTTGATGAATGTACATCAGTGAGTAAACGTAATTGGCGCAGTCGGTAGGATAATTAATAAGTAACTGTGTTAAAGTTACTTCTGTTAATTATCCGCGAAATAAACCCATCGCTTCTAAGGGTTTAATTTAACAAAAAAAAAATAATACAAAGTGTATGTGCAAATGTGAAGCAGCAAAAATTTTTTCCCAAATAAAAAAAAAATATATAATAATATAAACTAATATAAATACACGCACAGTGACTCAAAACATATTTCGTGCGGAACAAAATAAGAACATATAAAAATAAAACAACAACAAGAAAAAAAAAATCAACAAGAACATATAAAAGCAAAACAAAACAAAAAAAAATCAACAAGAAACAACAAAAATTTTCCATCATGCCGAACGAACATGTTGTATCCCTATCACCAGATGCCCTACGGGATTTGTTATATTCCCTAATTTTCATCGAGCGATTTAATGGCGAAGGAAGGCTGGCCCAGCTTTTAAACCAAATCGAACATCTTCTATTGGCGTACCCAACGATGAATTCAGAACAACAATTAACAATTAATTAATTATCAGGTATCAACCTTCAACGTGGACGGAGCTCAAAGCTCTTCTTATCAACAACTTCAAAAATTGGACCCCATTACCAGTTCTGGTGGACCGAATTGCAAAGGCGGAATATGGATGATCAATCCGTAAGCTAGCCGATTATTTAACCTTATTATCATACGATATAATTGACAAATTAACTCTTGAAAACGATGAGTTAAATACAACAATGTACACTCAGCTAATGGATAGAGCCATTCAGCAAGTTATATTGGAACAAGTTCCATTTGAATTACAATTAAGAATGAAAAATGCTGACATCAGCACAATATTAGGTCTGCGACAAGCAGCCATAGAAAAGCAAATTTATGATTTTGATTACAACTTAAAGCCTCAAAATAACTCAAAAGGTTTCAAAACTCAAGTTTCAAATGCACTTTATTTACCCACTAACCCTAACTACCAACGTAATTACAATACTAACCGAAACGTCTCCAATCAGAATTTTAATCAAAATTATTCTAACAATACTAATAACAAATATAATGAAAAACCACATTCTTCACAAATATACCAAAATCAGAGTAGCTATAACAATAATACATATCATGAAAAACCACGTTCTTCACAAAAGAATCAAAGTCAGAGGAGCTATAATAATTATACACATTATGAAACACCACATTCCTCACAAACCAAACAGAATCAGGGTAGTTATAATAATAACAGACAATATCAACAACCCTATAGGCGTACTCAAAACTCGCGACAAAACCGATTCGATTCAAACAGACAGATAGAAAATATTAGCGGTCAATCAAAACAGTCCAACATGCCGATGGACATCACTGAAGATTTTTCAAATTAAGATTCGGATTTTCATCAAGTAGCCTCGGACGAGAAACCCAAACAGAAGTTATTAAAATCAAAATTGAGGGAAAAATTTACACCTGTCCCATTGACTCAGGCAGTAGTGTAAATTTAATAAAGACCAATTTAGATCATAAAATTTTCACAGACAAGGCAATTCAAATACAAACTATAAAAGGCCTTAGAGCCCTTAATGAATATATTCTGTGGAAGGTGATAGATCTTTTTGATTTTCACCCCTTTCACATTGACAATTTTTCCTAACGATATGATCTATTAATAGGTGGTCCCGTACTTAAGGCGTGTCGAGCGAAAATCGATTACGAGTCTGAGGCGGTGACTTTAAACGATATTACGTTTAAAATGATACATATTGTACCCAACACATACGAGGAAATTCTAATGTTAGCAAAAGTCGATGAGATCAGCTATTTTGAATTCTCACTTTAATTTAGAGGAAAAAAAAGGCTTACATGCAACAATGAAAGAATTTGAATCTCTCAAATTTAATGAGACCAAAATTCTCAAAAGTACACATAAAATATATCACACTATAAAAACAACAACAGAAGAGGCCGTTTATAAAAAACCATACCCTTATTCTCAAATTCACGAGGAGGAAGTAAATAAACAAATTAAAGATATGCTTAATCAAGGCATAATTCGAAAACCCAATTCCTCATATTGCAGCCCGATATGGGTGGTACCAAAAAAGGAGGATGTGACGAGAAAAGAACAGTTTCGTGTAGTCATTGACTATCGGAATCTGAATGAGGTAACCGTATCAGATAGGTTTCCCATGCCAAATATCGATAAATTGCTAGACAAACTAGGTAGATGCCAATATTTTACAACCTTAGACTTAGCAAAAGGTTTTCATCAAATCCCAATGGAAGAAAACTCCATCAAGAAAACAGCATTTAGAACAAAAACTGGTCTTTATGAATTTACCAGAATGCCATTTGGTCTAAAAAATGCACCTGCAACTTTTCAAAGACTTATGAAAGAAGTGTTGAAAGATATCTTGGGTGAACATTGTCTTGTTTATCTCGATGATATAATTATATTTTCAACCTCTCTTCAAGAACATTTCGTAAGCCTCCGAAAAGTTTTCGAAAAACTAAAAGAAGCTAACTTGACGATTCGCCTCAGCAAATGCGAATTCCTAAAAAAGGAAACAAAATTTTTAGGTCATATAATTAATGATCAAGGTATACAAGCAAACCCGGAAAAAATTAGAGTCGTAGAGCAGTACCCCATTCCCAAAACGCAAAAAGAAATTAAAGCTTTTCTTGGACTGTGCGGATTCTATCGCAAGTTCATTAAAGACTTTGCCAAAATAACAAAACCTATGACAACATTCTTAAAGAAGGGAAGTGTCATAAACATAAATAATAACGCATACAGGGAATCTTTTAACCAACTAAAAGCACTAATTGTATCAGACCCAATACTAGCCAGACCAGACTTTAATAAAGAATTTGTGTTAACAACAGATGCCAGTGACTTTGCGATAGGTGCCGTGCTTTCGCAGATTGGTAAACCAATATGCTTTGCAAGTCGGACCTTAAGTGATCATGAAGTCAACTATTCGACCATTGAAAAAGAACGGTTAGGTATTGTATGGGCTACCAAATACTTTCGTCCCTATCTCTACGGTCGACATATTAAAATAAATAGTGACCACAAACTATTGCAGTGGCTTCATAATCCGAAAGAACCAAATATGAAGTTACAGCGATATAAAATAAAGTTAAACAAACATAATTTTGATATAAAACAAATATCGGGCAAAGAAAATAATGTAGCCGACGCACTGTCCCGCATTCAAATTAAAGGCATGGCCACCATGGAATCCTAATTTCGGAAAAAACAATCAATAATTTTAAAAACTAGGTTATTTCTATCAAATCAAACCAAGATCTTAAAACTTCAGAACAATATTTTGGTAAAAACATCAACTCAATAACGTATAGTGTTATGACAACAGAGTTTGCCATTGACATTACAAAAAAATATTTCTGTGGAAAGACTACAGCAATTTTATTAGAAAGCGAAACTGATTTTGCTCTCTTACAGAGAGTTTACGTTTCACTTATTGCCCCCAAAACAGGCACTACAGTACTTAAATGTGCGAAAAATTTAATAAACATCAATAATTTTGCAGATTTTAGCAGCATTTTGAGTGATATCCACCAAGATCAGATTCATAATGGAATCAACAAAACAATTTTAACATTTAAAAATAAATATTTTTACCCTAAATTTGCATCAGAAATTCGAAATGTTACAAATCAGTGCACCATTTGTAACACAGCCAAACACGAACACCAGCGAACAGACAGACCATTTGAAGTAACACCCGAGTGCAAAAACATCAGAGATAAATATGTCATAGACTATTGGGAATATTCAGGAGATTGGTACCTAACTTGCATAGACCTACACTCAAAACTAGTCAAAGTATAGACCTACACTCAAAACTAGTCAAAGTTATCAAAACCCGTGATAGGACATGGATAGAATCGAAACGTGCCCTGCTACAAATTTTTGACTCAATAGGCCCTCCAAAAATTGTCAAGCTTGACCAAGACCCTTGGCTTGTCAACAAAAATCTTCAGGATTGGTTAAAGACATTTGATATACAAATAGAAATAACAACCAGCAATCGAAAGAATACATAAAACACTAAATGAGAAAATGAGAATTTTACAAGCATCTAACAGAACTTTAGATGCGAATAATTACATTGAGTTGGCAGTATATAATTACAACCATAAAACGACCCATGACACCACAGGTAAAATACCTGCGGAAGTTTTTCTATATAATAGGAAAATAGAAATAAACACTTAAAAGATAAAAGAAGATAGAATTAATAAACTTAGCAAGAAAAGATTACCAACATTAGAGGTAAACCCAAACTTCCACAAAAGAAAGATGAATAAGAAAACAGATTTGCCTTACGAAGAACTTGCAGATACTAAGAAACTCGATAATAAGCACTATCAGAATAAGAAAAGAGGCAGAATTTTCCAGAGACACTATAGGGATTATAAAAAATTAAAATATACCAAATCTCACACCCTACAGGACTCTTCAGAATCTTCATTGGACTAATTGCTTTGACTACCATACAAGCGAGAAAAATTGAAATCGCCCCAATTAATACAAATCAGGGATACATTCTATTTAAAACAGGAGAAGTCGAAGAATATGCCGAATTTAACATACACTCATTTGCTATAAATTGTACACAAATTGAAACAACTTTTGATAAATTAAATACCTTAAAATCAATGATTATAACACACCATATTTAATGAAAAATTTAGAAAATCAGATGAAAGGATTATATTTTACAGGAAGATCTAAGCGTGGCCTTTTTAACATAGTAGGCAGTGCTTATAAATTTTTATTTGGAACATTAGATGAAAATGACAAGGTAGAATTAGAATCAAAGCTTAACACATTGAGCACCGAAATAATAAAAACAAAAGAACTAAATCACGTAATTGGAAAACTGTGTCAAATCATAAACCGAACTTATTTTAACACGGAAGTTTCAGAACTTAATAATAATATTGAATACCTCACAATATACGTTGAAAATATTGAACTTGCACTGCAATTAACCCGTTTAGGTATATTTAATCCGAAACTTTTGAGTTATGATGAGCTAAAAAATATTGACGCTAGAATATTATTAAACATAAAAACTTCAGCCTGGTTAAATAAAAATACAAAAGAAATTTACATATTATCCCACATTCCAAAAGAGATTAATTCATACCCAAAATTTAAAATCATGAGATACCCCGACCAAAATAAAAATTGGCTTAAATATGACTTAGAAGATGAATTCTATCAAGTTCGGGATACTATTTTTAACACCGATAAAAAAATTATAACAGATCAATGTATCACAGGCATAATAAAAAACTTCCCAACTAATTATTTTTACATTAAGGCAGAAATTGAACAATTCGAATATTATGTCCAACCAAATATTATAATTACCTGTAATTTAAGCAAAGCCAAAATAAACCAAGATTGTGAAAAGAATAAACCAAAAATCGAAGGCAATCAAATCATTAAAATTTATAATTGTACTTTAAAAATAAATCAATTATCCATATCGAATTCATTTTCAGACTATACATATCCACTATTCTTGGAAAATATTATAAGCAAAATTACATTACTATCAAAAATTGAAACGAAAAATGCAATCTGGCTTGGACAAAAAAAAAACAATCAATTTAAAATACTTACATATTCAATACTAACTGTAATCATTTTCTAATAATAATAATGCTATATTCAAATTTCAATTTTATTTTAGAAACATATTTTTTCAAGTAAAAAGCAACAATAAAATTAAAGAGCACGAGGACGCACTCGAAAATAAAGAAGGGAATAACTCCAAACACCAAAACTATTTACAATTTGTATCCAAGACCCACGAATTGCTGATCAAGCATTTTTAAGAACAAAGCAGCTGCACTTTATGTAAACATCCGTTAGCGACAGTTGCCCACTCCATAAACATTCCATGCGCAGATCATATTACATTTATATATTAACACTCTTATATACTTTAAGATTTAGAGTCTCAAGATGCGAGACCAAATTTTGTAGTTTCAGTTCTTAAGTAACCAAGCGACTGTACGGTCATAAATAAAATTCAATTTTACTTCTTACTTAAAACTCAGTTTACATTAATTTGATGAATGTACATCAGTGAGTAAACGTAATTGGCGCTGTCGGTAGGATAATTAATAAGTAACTGTGTTAAAGATACCTCTGTTAATTATCCGCGAAAATAAACCCATCGCTTCTAAGGGTTTAATTTAACAAAAAAAAATAATACAAATTGTATGTGCAAATATGAAGCAGCAAAATTTTTTTTCCCAAATAAAAAAAAAAATATATAATAATATAAACTAATATAAATACACGCACAGTGACTCAAAACATATTTCGTGCGGAACAAAATAAGAACATATAAAAATAAAACAACAACAAGAAAAAAAAATCAACAAGAACATATAAAAGCAAAACAAAACAAAAAAAAATCAACAAGAAACAACAAAAATTTTCCATCATGCCGAACGAACATGTTGTATCCCTATCACCAGATGCCCTACGGGATTTGTTATATTCCCTAATTTTCATCGAGCGATTTAATGGCGAAGGAAGGCTGGCCCAGCTTTTAAACCAAATCGAACATCTTCTATTGGCGTACCCAACGATGAATTCAGAACAACAATTAACAATTAATTAATTATCAGGTATCAACCTTCAACGTGGGCGGAGCTCAAAGCTCTTCTTATCAACAACTTCAAAAATTGGACCCCATTACCAGTTCTGGTGGACCGAATTGCAAAGGCGGAATGTGGACGATCAATCCGTAAGCTAGCCGATTATTTAACCTTATTATCATACGATATAATTGACAAATTAACTCTTGAAAACGATGAGTTAAATACAACAATGTACACTTAGCTAATGGATAGAGCCATTCAGCAAGTTATATTGGAACAAGTTCCATTTGAATTACAATTAAGAATGAAAAATGCTGACATCAGCACAATATTAGGTCTGCGACAAGCAGCCATAGAAAAGCAAATTTATGATTTTGATTACAACTTAAAGCCTCAAAATAACTCAAAAGGTTTCAAAACTCAAGTTTCAAATGCACTTTATTTACCCACTAACCCTAACTACCAACGTAATTACAATACTAACCGAAACGTCTCCAATCAGAATTTTAATCAAAATTATTCTAACAATACTAATAACAAATATAATGAAAAACCACATTCTTCACAAATATACCAAAATCAGAGTAGCTATAACAATAATACATATCATGAAAAACCACGTTCTTCACAAAAGAATCAAAGTCAGAGGAGCTATAATAATTATACACATTATGAAACACCACATTCCTCACAAACCAAACAGAATCAGGGTAGTTATAATAATAACAGACAATATCAACAACCCTATAGGCGTACTCAAAACTCGCGACAAAACCGATTCGATTCAAACAGACAGATAGAAAATATTAGCGGTCAATCAAAACAGTCCAACATGCCGATGGACATCACTGAAGATTTTTCAAATTAAGATTCGGATTTTCATCAAGTAGCCTCGGACGAGAAACCCAAACAGATGTTATTAAAATCAAAATTGAGGGAAAAATTTACACCTGTCTCATTGACTCAGGCAGTAGTGTAAATTTAATAAAGACCAATTTAGATCATAAAATTTTCACAGACAAGGCAATTCAAATACAAACTATAAAAGGCCTTAGAGCCCTTAATGAATATATTCTGTGGAAGGTGATAGATCTTTTTGATTTTCATCCCTTTCACATTGACAATTTTTCCGAACGATATGATCTATTAATAGGTGGTCCCGTACTTTAGGCGTGTCGAGCGAAAATCGATTACGAGTCTGAGACGGTGACTTTAAACGATATTACGTTTAAAATGATACATATTGTACCCAACACATACGAAGAAATTCTAATGTTAGCAAAAGTCGATGAGATCAGCTATTTTGAAGAACTTGCTTCTTGTAATGATATTCGAGATTCTCACTTTAATTTAGAGGAAAAAAGGCTTACATGCAACAATGAAAGAATTTGAATCTCTCAAATTTAATGAGACCAAAATTCTCAAAAGTACACATAAAATATATCACACTATAAAAACAACAACAGAAGAGGCCGTTTATAAAAAACCATACCCTTATTCTCAAATTCACGAGGAGGAAGTAAATAAACAAATTAAAGATATGCTTAATCAAGGCATAATTCGAAAACCCAATTCCTCATATTGCAGCCCGATATGGGTGGTACCAAAAAAGGAGGATGTGACGAGAAAAGAACAGTTTCGTGTAGTCATTGACTATCGGAATCTGAATGAGGTAACCGTATCAGATAGGTTTCCCATGCCAAATATCGATAAATTGCTAGACAAACTAGGTAGATGCCAATATTTTACAACCTTAGACTTAGCAAAAGGTTTTCATCAAATCCCAATGGAAGAAAACTCCATCAAGAAAACAGCATTTAGAACAAAAACTGGTCTTTATGAATTTACCAGAATGCCATTTGGTCTAAAAAATGCACCTGCAACTTTTCAAAGACTTATGAAAGAAGTGTTGAAAGATATCTTGGGTGAACATTGTCTTGTTTATCTCGATGATATAATTATATTTTCAACCTCTCTTCAAGAACATTTCGTAAGCCTCCGAAAAGTTTTCGAAAAACTAAAAGAAGCTAACTTGACGATTCGCCTCAGCAAATGCGAATTCCTAAAAAAGGAAACAAAATTTTTAGGTCATATAATTAATGATCAAGGTATACAAGCAAACCCGGAAAAAATTAGAGTCGTAGAGCAGTACCCCATTCCCAAAACGCAAAAAGAAATTAAAGCTTTTCTTGGACTGTGCGGATTCTATCGCAAGTTCATTAAAGACTTTGCCAAAATAACAAAACCTATGACAACATTCTTAAAGAAGGGAAGTGTCATAAACATAAATAATAACGCATACAGGGAATCTTTTAACCAACTAAAAGCACTAATTGTATCAGACCCAATACTAGCCAGACCAGACTTTAATAAAGAATTTGTGTTAACAACAGATGCCAGTGACTTTGCGATAGGTGCCGTGCTTTCGCAGATTGGTAAACCAATATGCTTCGCAAGTCGTACCTTGAATGACCACGAAGTCAACTATTTGACCATTGAAAAAGAATTGTTAGCTATCGTATGGGCTACCAAATACTTCCGCCCTTATCTCTACGGTATACATTTTAAAATAAATAGTGACCACAAACCATTGCAGTGGCTTCATAATTTAAAAGAACCAAATATGAAATTACAGCGATACAAAATAAAGCTAAACGAATACGATTTCGATATAAAACATATATCGGGCAAAGAAAACAATGTGGCATATGCACTGTCTCGCATTAAAATTAAAGAAGTAAATGCCTTAGACACAGTCACCATGGCCACTTGCCACAGTGCGAGAGAAAATGAAAATCATGGAATCTTAATTTCAGAAAAATTAATGAATAATTTTAAAAATTAAATTATTTTTATCAAATCAAATAAAGATCTTAAAACTTCAGAACAATATTTTGGAAAAACCATCGATACAATAACTTATAGTGTTATGACAACAGAAAAATATTTCTGTGGAAAGACTACAGGAATCTTATTAGAAAGCGAAACTGATTTTGCTTTCTTACAGAGAGTTTACGTTTCACTTATTGCCCCCAAAACAGGCACTACAGTACTTAAATGTGCGAAAAATTTAATAAACATCAATAATTTTGCAGATTTTAGCAGCATTTTGAGTGATATCCACCAAGATCAGATTCATAATGGAATCAACAAAACAATTTTAACATTTAAAAATAAATATTTTTACCCTAAATTTGCATCAGAAATTCGAAATGTTACAAATCAGTGCACCATTTGTAACACAGCCAAACACGAACACCAGCGAACAGACAGACCATTTGAAGTAACACCCGAGTGCAAAAACATTAGAGATAAATATGTCATAGACTATTGGGAATATTCAGGAGATTGGTACCTAACTTGCATAGACCTACACTCAAAACTAGTCAAAGTTATCAAAACCTGTGATAGGACATGGATAGAATCGAAACGTGCCCTGCTACAAATTTTTGACTCAATAGGCCCTCCAAAAATTGTCAAGCTTGACCAAGACCCTTGGCTTGTCAACAAAAATCTTCAGGATTGGTTAAAGACATTTGATATACAAATAGAAATAACAACCAGCAATCGAAAGAATACATAAAACACTAAATGAGAAAATGAGTATTTTACAAGCATCTAACAGAACTTTAGATGCGAATAATTACATTGAGTTGGCAGTATATAATTACAACCATAAAACGACCCATGACACCACAGGTAAAATACCTGCGGAAGTTTTTCTATATAATAGGAAAATAGAAATAAACACTTAAAAAATAAAAGAAGATAGAATTAATAAACTTAGCAAGAAAAGATTACCAACATTAGAGGTAAACCCAAACTTCCACAAAAGAAAGATGAATAAGAAAACAGATTTGCCTTACGAAGAACTTGCAGATACTAAGAAACTCGATAATAAGCACTATCAGAATAAGAAAAGAGGCAGAATTTTCCAGAGACACTATAGGGATTATAAAAAATTAAAATATACCAAATCTCACACCCTACAGGACTCATCAGAATCTTCATTGGACTAATTGCTTTGAGTACCATACAAGCGAGGAAAATTGAAATCGCCCCAATTAATACAAATCAGGGATACATTCTATTTAAAACAGGAGAAGTCGAAGAATATGCCGAATTTAACATACACTCATTTGCTATAAATTGTACACAAATTGAAACAACTTTTGATAAATTAAATACCTTAAAATCAATGATTATAACACACCATATTTAATGAAAAATTTAGAAAATCAGATGAAAGGATTATATTTTACAGGAAGATCTAAGCGTGGCCTTTTTAACATAGTAGGCAGTGCTTATAAATTTTTATTTGGAACATTAGATGAAAATGACAAGGTAGAATTAGAATCAAAACTTAACACATTGAGCACCGAAATAATAAAAACAAAAGAACTAAATCACGTAATTGGAAAACTGTGTCAAATCATAAACCGAACTTATTTTAACACGGAAGTTTCAGAACTTAATAATAATATTGAATACCTCACAATATACGTTGAAAATATTGAACTTGCACTGCAATTAACCCGTTTAGGTATATTTAATCCGAAACTTTTGAGTTATGATGAGCTAAAAAATATTGACGCTAGAATATTATTAAACATAAAAACTTCAGCCTGGTTAAATAAAAATACAAAAGAAATTTACATATTATCCCACATTCCAAAAGAGATTAATTCATACCCAAAATTTAAAATCATGAGATACCCCGACCAAAATAAAAATTGGCTTAAATATGACTTAGAAGATGAATTCTATCAAGTTCGGGATACTATTTTTAACACCGATAAAAAAATTATAACAGATCAATGTATCACAGGCATAATAAAAAACTTTCCAACTAATTATTTTTACATTAAGGCAGAAATTGAACAATTCGAATATTATGTCCAACCAAATATTATAATTACCTGTAATTTAAGCAAAGCCAAAATAAACCAAGATTGTGAAAAGAATAAACCAAAAATCGAAGGCAATCAAATCATTAAAATTTATAATTGTACTTTAAAAATAAATCAATTATCCATATCGAATTCATTTTCAGACTATACATATCCACTATTCTTGGAAAATAATATAAGCAAAATTACATTACTATCAAAAATTGAAACGAAAAATGCAATCTGGCTTGGACAAAAAAAAAAACAATCAATTTAAAATACTTACATATTCAATACTAACTGTAATCATTTTCTAATAATAATAATGCTATATTCAAATTTCAATTTTATTTTAGAAACATATTTTTTTCAAGTAAAAAGCAACAATAAAATTAAAGAGCACGAGGACGCACTCGAAAATAAAGAAGGGAATAACTCCAAACACCAAAACTATTTACAATTTGTATCCAAGACCCACGAATTGCTGATCAAGCATTTTTAAGAACAAAGCAGCTGCACTTTATGTAAACATCCGTTAGCGACAGTTGCCCACTCCATAAACATTCCATGCGCAGATCATATTACATTTATATATTAACACTCTTATATACTTTAAGATTTAGAGTCTCAAGATGCGAGACCAAATTTTGTAGTTTCAGTTCTTAAGTAACCAAGCGACTGTACGGTCATAAATAAAATTCAATTTTACTTCTTACTTAAAACTCAGTTTACATTAATTTGATGAATGTACATCAGTGAGTAAACGTAATTGGCGCTGTCGGTAGGATAATTAATAAGTAACTGTGTTAAAGATACCTCTGTTAATTATCCGCGAAAATAAACCCATCGCTTCTAAGGGTTTAATTTAACAAAAGAAAAATAATACAAATTGTATGTGCAAATATGAAGCAGCAAAATTTTTTTTCCCAAATAAAAAAAAATATATAATAATATAAACTAATATAAATACACGCACAGTGACTCAAAACATATTTCGTGCGGAACTAAATAAGACTATATAAAAATAAAACAACAACAAGAAAAAAAAAATCAACAAGAACATATAAAAGCAAAACAAAAAAAAATCAACAAGAAACAACAAAAATTTTCCATCATGCCGACCGAACATGTTGTATCCCTATCACCAGATGCCCTACGGGATTTGTTATATTCCCTAATTTTCATCGAGCGATTTAATGGCGAAGGAAGGCTGGCCCAGCTTTTAAACCAAATCGAACATCTTCTATTGGCGTACCCAACGATGAATTCAGAACAACAATTAACAATTAATTAATTATCAGGTATCAACCTTCAACGTGGGCGGAGCTCAAAGCTCTTCTTATCAACAACTTCAAAAATTGGACCCCATTACCAGTTCTGGTGGACCGAATTGCAAAGGCGGAATATGGACGATCAATCCGTAAGCTAGCCGATTATTTAACCTTATTATCATACGATATAATTGAACTCTTGAAAACGATGAGTTAAATACAACAATGTACACTTAGCTAATGGATAGAGCCATTCAGCAAGTTATATTGGAACAAGTTCCATTTGAATTACAATTAAGAATGAAAAATGCTGACATCAGCACAATATTAGGTCTGCGACAAGCAGCCATAGAAAAGCAAATTTATGATTTTGATTACAACTTAAAGCCTCAAAATAACTCAAAAGGTTTCAAAACTCAAGTTTCAAATGCACTTTATTTACCCACTAACCCTAACTACCAACGTAATTACAATACTAACCGAAACGTCTCCAATCAGAATTTTAATCAAAATTATTCTAACAATACTAATAACAAATATAATGAAAAACCACATTCTTCACAAATATACCAAAATCAGAGTAGCTATAACAATAATACATATCATGAAAAACCACGTTCTTCACAAAAGAATCAAAGTCAGAGGAGCTATAATAATTATACACATTATGAAACACCACATTCCTCACAAACCAAACAGAATCAGGGTAGTTATAATAATAACAGACAATATCAACAACCCTATAGGCGTACTCAAAACTCGCGACAAAACCGATTCGATTCAAACAGACAGATAGAAAATATTAGCGGTCAATCAAAACAGTCCAACATGCCGATGGACATCACTGAAGATTTTTCAAATTAAGATTCGGATTTTCATCAAGTAGCCTCGGACGAGAAACCCAAACAGAAGTTATTAAAATCAAAATTGAGGGAAAAATTTACACCTGTCTCATTGACTCAGGCAGTAGTGTAAATTTAATAAAGACCAATTTAGATCATAAAATTTTCACAGACAAGGCAATTCAAATACAAACTATAAAAGGCCTTAGAGCCCTTAATGAATATATTCTGTGGAAGGTGATAGATCTTTTTGATTTTCATCCCTTTCACATTGACAATTTTTCCGAACGATATGATCTATTAATAGGTGGTCCCGTACTTTAGGCGTGTCGAGCGAAAATCGATTACTAGTCTGAGACGGTGACTTTAAACGATATTACGTTTAAAATGATACATATTGTACCCAACACATACGAAGAAATTCTAATGTTAGCAAAAGTCGATGAGATCAGCTATTTTGAAGAACTTGCTTCTTGTAATGATATTCGAGATTCTCACTTTAATTTAGAGGAAAAAAAAGGCTTACATGCAACAATGAAAGAATTTGAATCTCTCAAATTTAATGAGACCAAAATTCTCAAAAGTACACATAAAATATATCACACTATAAAAACAACAACAGAAGAGGCCGTTTATAAAAAACCATACCCTTATTCTCAAATTCACGAGGAGGAAGTAAATAAACAAATTAAAGATATGCTTAATCAAGGCATAATTCGAAAACCCAATTCCTCATATTGCAGCCCGATATGGGTGGTACCAAAAAAGGAGGATGTGACGAGAAAAGAACAGTTTCGTGTAGTCATTGACTATCGGAATCTGAATGAGGTAACCGTATCAGATAGGTTTCCCATGCCAAATATCGATAAATTGCTAGACAAACTAGGTAGATGCAAAAGGTTTTCATCAAATCCCAATGGAAGAAAACTCCATCAAGAAAACAGCATTTAGAACAAAAACTGGTCTTTATGAATTTACCAGAATGCCATTTGGTCTAAAAAATGCACCTGCAACTTTTCAAAGACTTATGAAAGAAGTGTTGAAAGATATCTTGGGTGAACATTGTCTTGTTTATCTCGATGATATAATTATATTTTCAACCTCTCTTCAAGAACATTTCGTAAGCCTCCGAAAAGTTTTCGAAAAACTAAAAGAAGCTAACTTGACGATTCGCCTCAGCAAATGCGAATTCCTAAAAAAGGAAACAAAATTTTTAGGTCATATAATTAATGATCAAGGTATACAAGCAAACCCGGAAAAAATTAGAGTCGTAGAGCAGTACCCCATTCCCAAAACGCAAAAAGAAATTAAAGCTTTTCTTGGACTGTGCGGATTCTATCGCAAGTTCATTAAAGACTTTGCCAAAATAACAAAACCTATGACAACATTCTTAAAGAAGGGAAGTGTCATAAACATAAATAATAACGCATACAGGGAATCTTTTAACCAACTAAAAGCACTAATTGTATCAGACCCAATACTGGCCAGATCAGTCTTTAATAAAGAATTTGTGTTAACAACAGATGCCAGTGACTTTGCGATAGGTGCCGTGCTTTCGCAGATTGGTAAACCAATATGCTTCGCAAGTCGTACCTTGAATGACCACGAAGTCAACTATTCGACCATTGAAAAAGAATTGTTAGCTATCGTATGGGCTACCAAATACTTCCGCCCTTATCTCTACGGTATACATTTTAAAATAAATAGTGACCACAAACCATTGCAGTGGCTTCATAATTTAAAAGAACCAAATATGAAGTTACAGCGATACAAAATAAAGCTAAACGAATACGATTTCGATATAAAACATATATCGGGCAAAGAAAACAATGTGGCATATGCACTGTCTCGCATTAAAATTAAAGAAGTAAATGCCTTAGACACAGTCACCATGGCCACTTGCCACAGTGCGAGAGAAAATGAAAATCATGGAATCTTAATTTCAGAAAAATTAATGAATAATTTTAAAAATTAAATTATTTTTATCAAATCAAATAAAGATCTTAAAACTTCAGAACAATATTTTGGAAAAACCATCGATACAATAACTTATAGTGTTATGACAACAGAGCTTGCCACTGACATTACAAAAAAATATTTCTGTGGAAAGACTACAGGAATCTTATTAGAAAGCGAAACTGATTTTGTTTTCTTACAGAGAGTTTACGTTTCACTTATTGCCCCCAAAACAGGCACTACAGTACTTAAATGTGCGAAAAATTTAATAAACATCAATAATTTTGCAGATTTTAGCAGCATTTTGAGTGATATCCACCAAGATCAGATTCATAATGGAATCAACAAAACAATTTCAACATTTAAAAATAAATATTTTTACCCTAAATTTGCATCAGAAATTCGAAATGTTACAAATCAGTGCACCATTTGTAACACAGCCAAACACGAACACCAGCGAACAGACAGACCATTTGAAGTAACACCCGAGTGCAAAAACATCAGAGATAAATATGTCATAGACTATTGGGAATATTCAGGAGATTGGTACCTAACTTGCATAGACCTACACTCAAAACTAGTCAAAGTTATCAAAACCCGTGATAGGACATGGATAGAATCGAAACGTGCCCTGCTACAAATTTTTGACTCAATAGGCCCTCCAAAAATTGTCAAGCTTGACCAAGACCCTTGGCTTGTCAACAAAAATCTTCAGGATTGGTTAAAGACATTTGATATACAAATAGAAATAACAACCAGCAATCGAAAGAATACATAAAACACTAAATGAGAAAATGAGAATTTTACAAGCATCTAACAGAACTTTAGATGCGAATAATTACATTGAGTTGGCAGTATATAATTACAACCATAAAACGACCCATGACACCACAGGTAAAATACCTGCGGAAGTTTTTCTATATAATAGGAAAATAGAAATAAACACTTAAAAGATAAAAGAAGATAGAATTAATAAACTTAGCAAGAAAAGATTACCAACATTAGAGGTAAACCCAAACTTCCACAAAAGAAAGATGAATAAGAAAACAGATTTGCCTTACGAAGAACTTGCAGATACTAAGAAACTCGATAATAAGCACTATCAGAATAAGAAAAGAGGCAGAATTTTCCAGAGACATTATAGGGATTATAAAAAATTAAAATATACCAAATCTCACACCCTACAGGACTCTTCAGAATCTTCATTGGACTAATTGCTTTGAGTACCATACAAGCGAGGAAAATTGAAATCGCCCCAATTAATACAAATCAGGGATACATTCTATTTAAAACAGGAGAAGTCGAAGAATATGCCGAATTTAACATACACTCATTTGCTATAAATTGTACACAAATTGAAACAACTTTTGATAAATTAAATACCTTAAAATCAATGATTATAACACACCATATTTAATGAAAAATTTAGAAAATCAGATGAAAGGATTATATTTTACAGGAAGATCTAAGCGTGGCCTTTTTAACATAGTAGGCAGTGCTTATAAATTTTTATTTGGAACATTAGATGAAAATGACAAGGTAGAATTAGAATCAAAACTTAACACATTGAGCACCGAAATAATAAAAACAAAAGAACTAAATCACGTAATTGGAAAACTGTGTCAAATCATAAACCGAACTTATTTTAACACGGAAGTTTCAGAACTTAATAATAATATTGAATACCTCACAATATACGTTGAAAATATTGAACTTGCACTGCAATTAACCCGTTTAGGTATATTTAATCCGAAACTTTTGAGTTATGATGAGCTAAAAAATATTGACGCTAGAATATTATTAAACATAAAAACTTCAGCCTGGTTAAATAAAAATACAAAAGAAATTTACATATTATCCCACATTCCAAAAGAGATTAATTCATACCCAAAATTTAAAATCATGAGATACCCCGACCAAAATAAAAATTGGCTTAAATATGACTTAGAAGATGAATTCTATCAAGTTCGGGATACTATTTTTAACACCGATAAAAAAATTATAACAGATCAATGTATCACAGGCATAATAAAAAACTTTCCAACTAATTATTTTTACATTAAGGCAGAAATTGAACAATTCGAATATTATGTCCAACCAAATATTATAATTACCTGTAATTTAAGCAAAGCCAAAATAAACCAAGATTGTGAAAAGAATAAACCAAAAATCGAAGGCAATCAAATCATTAAAATTTATAATTGTACTTTAAAAATAAATCAATTATCCATATCGAATTCATTTTCAGACTATACATATCCACTATTCTTGGAAAATAATATAAGCAAAATTACATTACTATCAAAAATTGAAACGAAAAATGCAATCTGGCTTGGACAAAAAAAAAACAATCAATTTAAAATACTTACATATTCAATACTAACTGTAATCATTTTCTAATAATAATAATGCTATATTCAAATTTCAATTTTATTTTAGAAACATATTTTTTCAAGTAAAAAGCAACAATAAAATTAAAGAGCACGAGGACGCACTCGAAAATAAAGAAGGGAATAACTCCAAACACCAAAACTATTTACAATTTGTATCCAAGACCCACGAATTGCTGATCAAGCATTTTTAAGAACAAAGCAGCTGCACTTTATGTAAACATCCGTTAGCGACAGTTGCCCACTCCATAAACATTCCATGCGCAGATCATATTACATTTATATATTAACACTCTTATATACTTTAAGATTTAGAGTCTCAAGATGCGAGACCAAATTTTGTAGTTTCAGTTCTTAAGTAACCAAGCGACTGTACGGTCATAAATAAAATTCAATTTTACTTCTTACTTAAAACTCAGTTTACATTAATTTGATGAATGTACATCAGTGAGTAAACGTAATTGGCGCTGTCGGTAGGATAATTAATAAGTAACTGTGTTAAAGATACCTCTGTTAATTATCCGCGAAAATAAACCCATCGCTTCTAAGGGTTTAATTTAACAAAAAAAATAATACAAATTGTATGTGCAAATATGAAGCAGCAAAATTTTTTTTCCCAAATAAAAAAAAATATATAATAATATAAACTAATATAAATACACGCACAGTGACTCAAAACATATTTCGTGCGGAACAAAATAAGAACATATAAAAATAAAACAACAACAAGAAAAAAAAAATCAACAAGAACATATAAAAGCAAAACAAAACGAAAAAAAAATCAACAAGAAACAACAAAAATTTTCCATCATGCCGACCGAACATGTTGTATCCCTATCACCAGATGCCCTACGGGATTTGTTATATTCCCTAATTTTCATCGAGCGATTTAATGGCGAAGGAAGGCTGGCCCAGCTTTTAAACCAAATCGAACATCTTCTATTGGCGTACCCAACGATGAATTCAGAACAACAATTAACAATTAATTAATTATCAGGTATCAACCTTCAACGTGGGCGTAGCTCAAAGCTCTTCTTATCAACAACTTCAAAAATTGGACCCCATTACCAGTTCTGGTGGACCGAATTGCAAAGGCGGAATATGGACGATCAATCCGTAAGCTAGCCGATTATTTAACCTTATTATCATACGATATAATTGACAAATTAACTCTTGAAAACGATGAGTTAAATACAACAATGTACACTTAGCTAATGGATAGAGCCATTCAGCAAGTTATATTGGAACAAGTTCCATTTGAATTACAATTAAGAATGAAAAATGCTGACATCAGCACAATATTAGGTCTGCGACAAGCAGCCATAGAAAAGCAAATTTATGATTTTGATTACAACTTAAAGCCTCAAAATAACTCAAAAGGTTTCAAAACTCAAGTTTCAAATGCACTTTATTTACCCACTAACCCTAACTACCAACGTAATTACAATACTAACCGAAACGTCTCCAATCAGAATTTTAATCAAAATTATTCTAACAATACTAATAACAAATATAATGAAAAACCACATTCTTCACAAATATACCAAAATCAGAGTAGCTATAACAATAATACATATCATGAAAAACCACGTTCTTCATAAAAGAATCAAAGTCAGAGGAGCTATAATAATTATACACATTATGAAACACCACATTCCTCACAAACCAAACAGAATCAGGGTAGTTATAATAATAACAGACAATATCAACAACCCTATAGGCGTACTCAAAACTCGCGACAAAACCGATTCGATTCAAACAGACAGATAGAAAATATTAGCGGTCAATCAAAACAGTCCAACATGCCGATGGACATCACTGAAGATTTTTCAAATTAAGATTCGGATTTTCATCAAGTAGCCTCGGACGAGAAACCCAAACAGAAGTTATTAAAATCAAAATTGAGGGAAAAATTTACACCTGTCTCATTGACTCAGGCAGTAGTGTAAATTTAATAAAGACCAATTTAGATCATAAAATTTTCACAGACAAGGCAATTCAAATACAAACTATAAAAGGCCTTAGAGCCCTTAATGAATATATTCTGTGGAAGGTGATAGATCTTTTTGATTTTCATCCCTTTCACATTGACAATTTTTCCGAACGATATGATCTATTAATAGGTGGTCCCGTACTTTAGGCGTGTCGAGCGAAAATCGATTACGAGTCTGAGACGGTGACTTTAAACGATATTAAGTTTAAAATGATACATATTGTACCCAACACATACGAAGAAATTCTAATGTTAGCAAAAGTCGATGAGATCAGCTATTTTGAAGAACTTGCTTCTTGTAATGATATTCGAGATTCTCACTTTAATTTAGAGGAAAAAAAAGGCTTACATGCAACAATGAAAGAATTTGAATCTCTCAAATTTAATGAGACCAAAATTCTCAAAAGTACACATAAAATATATCACACTATAAAAACAACAACAGAAGAGGCCGTTTATAAAAAACCATACCCTTATTCTCAAATTCACGAGGAGGAAGTAAATAAACAAATTAAAGATATGCTTAATCAAGGCATAATTCGAAAACCCAATTCCTCATATTGCAGCCCGATATGGGTGGTACCAAAAAAGGAGGATGTGACGAGAAAAGAACAGTTTCGTGTAGTCATTGACTATCGGAATCTGAATGAGGTAACCGTATCAGATAGGTTTCCCATGCCAAATATCGATAAATTGCTAGACAAACTAGGTAGATGCCAATATTTTACAACCTTAGACTTAGCAAAAGGTTTTCATCAAATCCCAATGGAAGAAAACTCCATCAAGAAAACAGCATTTAGTACAAAAACTGGTCTTTATGAATTTACCAGAATGCCATTTGGTCTAAAAATGCACCTGCAACTTTTCAAAGACTTATGAAAGAAGTGTTGAAAGATATCTTGGGTGAACATTGTCTTGTTTATCTCGATGATATAATTATATTTTCAACCTCTCTTCAAGAACATTTCGTAAGCCACCGAAAAGTTTTCGAAAAACTAAAAGAAGCTAACTTGACGATTCGCATAAGCAAATGCGAATTCCTAAAAAAGGAAACAAAATTTTTAGGTCATATAATTAATGATCAAGGTATACAAGCAAACCCGGAAAAAATTAGAGTCGTAGAGCAGTACCCCATTCCCAAAACGCAAAAAGAAATTAAAGCTTTTCTTGGACTGTGCGGATTCTATCGCAAGTTCATTAAAGACTTTGCCAAAATAACAAAACCTATGACAACATTCTTAAAGAAGGGAAGTGTCATAAACATAAATAATAACGCATACAGGGAATCTTTTAACCAACTAAAAGCACTAATTGTATCAGACCCAATACTAGCCAGACCAGACTTTAATAAAGAATTTGTGTTAACAACAGATGCCAGTGACTTTGCGATAGGTGCCGTGCTTTCGCAGATTGGTAAACCAATATGCTTCGCAAGTCGTACCTTGAATGACCACGAAGTCAACTATTCGACCATTGAAAAAGAATTGTTAGCTATCGTATGGGCTACCAAATACTTCCGCCCTTATCTCTACGGTATACATTTTAAAATAAATAGTGACCACAAACCATTGCAGTGGCTTCATAATTTAAAAGAACCAAATATGAAATTACAGCGATACAAAATAAAGCTAAACGAATACGATTTCGATATAAAACATATATCGGGCAAAGAAAACAATGTGGCATATGCACTGTCTCGCATTAAAATTAAAGAAGTAAATGCCTTAGACACAGTCACCATGGCCACTTGCCACAGTGCGAGAGAAAATGAAAATCATGGAATCTTAATTTCAGAAAAATTAATGAATAATTTTAAAAATTAAATTATTTTTATCAAATCAAATAAAGATCTTAAAACTTCAGAACAATATTTTGGAAAAACTATCGATACAATAACTTATAGTGTTATGACAACAGAGCTTGCCACTGACATTACAAAAAAATATTTCTGTGGAAAGACTACAGGAATCTTATTAGAAAGCGAAACTGATTTTGCTCTCTTACAGAGAGTTTACGTTTCACTTATTGCCCCCAAAACAGGCACTACAGTACTTAAATGTGCGAAAAATTTAATAAACATCAATAATTTTGCAGATTTTAGCAGCATTTTGAGTGATATCCACCAAGATCAGATTCATAATGGAATCAACAAAACAATTTTAACATTTAAAAATAAATATTTTTACCCTAAATTTGCATCAGAAATTCGAAATGTTACAAATCAGTGCACCATTTGTAACACAGCCAAACACGAACACCAGCGAACAGACAGACCATTTGAAGTAACACCCGAGTGCAAAAACATTAGAGATAAATATGTCATAGACTATTGGGAATATTCAGGAGATTGGTACCTAACTTGCATAGACCTACACTCAAAACTAGTTAAAGTTATCAAAACCCGTGATAGGACATGGATAGAATCGAAACGTGCCCTGCTACAAATTTTTGACTCAATAGGCCCTCCAAAAATTGTCAAGCTTGACCAAGACCCTTGGCTTGTCAACAAAAATCTTCAGGATTGGTTAAAGACATTTGATATACAAATAGAAATAACAACCAGCAATCGAAAGAATACATAAAACACTAAATGAGAAAATGAGAATTTTACAAGCATCTAACAGAACTTTAGATGCGAATAATTACATTGAGTTGGCAGTATATAATTACAACCATAAAACGACCCATGACACCACAGGTAAAACACCTGCAGAAGTTTTTCTATATAATAGGGAAATAGAAATAAATACTCAAAAAATAAAAGAAGATAGAATTAATAAACTTAACAAGAAAAGATTACCAACATTAGAGGTAAACCCAAACTTCCACAAAAGAAAGATGAATAAGAAAACAGATTTGCCTTACGAAGAACTTGCAGATACTAAGAAACTCGATAATAAGCACTATCAGAATAAGAAAAGAGGCAGAATTTTCCAGAGACACTATAGGGATTATAAAAAATTAAAATATACCAAATCTCACACCCTACAGGACTCTTCAGAATCTTCATTGGACTAATTGCTTTGACTACCATACAAGCGAGGAAAATTGAAATCGCCCCAATTAATACAAATCAGGGATACATTCTATTTAAAACAGGAGAAGTCGAAGAATATGCCGAATTTAACATACACTCATTTGCTATAAATTGTACACAAATTGAAACAACTTTTGATAAATTAAGAGCGCAATACCTTAAAATCAATGATTATAACACACCATATTTAATGAAAAATTTAGAAAATCAGATGAAAGGATTATATTTTACAGGAAGATCTAAGCGTGGCCTTTTTAACATAGTAGGCAGTGCTTATAAATTTTTATACCCTTGCAAAAAGGGTATATTAATTTTGGTCAGAAGTGTGCAACGCATAGAAGGAGGCATCTCCGACCATATAAAGTATATATATTCTTGATCAGCATGACAAGACGAGCTCAAATCCGTTTGTCCGTCTGTCTGTCCGTCTGTCTGCCTGTCTGTCTGTCTGTCTGTCTGGATCAACAGCTTCTCCTCCGAAACCGCTAAAGCTACAGAGCTGCAAGTTTGCACGAAGTCTTGTATATACTGCAGGCATTGTATATCTCGGATTCATCCGGATCAGACAACTATATCATATAGCTCCCATAGGAACCATCGGTTGAAAAATGAGTTTTAGATCAATAACTTCTTTCCTTTTCACCCGATTATCATAAAACGTAACATTTGACAGTTTACTATACATCCAAACATCCGTGCGAAATTTGATCAAGATCGGACTACTATATCATATAGCTCTCATAGGAACAATCGGACCAAAAATAGCTTTTCTTCTAGAAACTTTTTTGTTTCTTGAGCGATCATCGTCAAACTAAGTAAATAACATTTTCACATAGAAAGCTATAATTTGGGTAAATTTGATCAAAATCAGATGACTATATCATATAGCTGTCATACAAACATATGAAAAAATTGCATGCTGCATGTCTACATACATGCATATGTATGCGTGCCGTGCTATGGCGTGTAAAAACGGATTTTTACACCAGGGTCTTTACATTTAGATAACTCTTTTTAGAGATCTAGTAACACAAGAGCTTGCAAGGGTATACAAACTTCGGCATGGCCGAAGTTAGCCCGACCTTCTGGTTATTTGGAACATTAGATGAAAATGACAAGGTAGAATTAGAATCAAAACTTAACACATTGAGCACCGAAATAATAAAAACAAAAGAACTAAATCACGTAATTGGAAAACTGTGTCAAATCATAAACCGAACTTATTTTAACACGGAAGTTTCAGAACTTAATAATAATATTGAATACCTCACAATATACGTTGAAAATATTGAACTTGCACTGCAATTAACCCGTTTAGGTATATTTAATCCGAAACTTTTGAGTTATGATGAGCTAAAAAATATTGACGCTAGAATATTATTAAACATAAAAACTTCATCCTGGTTAAATAGAAATACAAAAGAAATTTACATATTATCCCACATTCCAAAAGAGATTAATTCATAGCCAAAATTTAAAATCATGAGATACCCCGACCAAAATAAAAATTGGCCTTAATATGACTTAGAATATGAATTCTATCAAGTTCGGGATACTATTTTTAACACCGATAAAAAAATTATAACAGATCAATGTATCACAGGCATAATAAAAAACTTCCCAACTAATTATTTTTACATTAAGGCAGAAATTGAACAATTCGAATATTATGTCCAACCAAATATTATAATTACCTGTAATTTAAGCAAAGCCAAAATAAACCAAGATTGTGAAAAGAATAAACCAAAAATCGAAGGCAATCAAATCATTAAAATTTATAATTGTACTTTAAAAATAAATCAATTATCCATATCGAATTCATTTTCAGACTATACATATCCACTATTCTTGGAAAATAATATAAGCAAAATTACATTACTATCAAAAATTGAAACGAAAAATGCAATCTGGCTTGGACAAAAAAAAAACAATCAATTTAAAATACTTACATATTCAATACTAACTGTAATCATTTTCTAATAATAATAATGCTATATTCAAATTTCAATTTTATTTTAGAAACATATTTTTTCAAGTAAAAAGCAACAATAAAATTAAAGAGCACGAGGACGCACTCGAAAATAAAGAAGGGAATCAGGGGTGTCACAGAAAACGCTAGCGATTTTGGCGACGTTTGAAATGTAAAACGCCGAAACCAAACGTTGGTGTCACGGAAATCTCCGACGTTTCATTTTCGGCAACATTTTCGGAGCCACAGCCACCGGTTGGGACATCGGCTGACTCGATCGCCGCTATTTCGGTATTTCGATTGTCGATAAGTGAAATAGGGTTGTGCAATTCAAAAAAAAAAAATACTAACGTTTGGAATTAAAATTATTATACATTTTTCGTAAACCAAAAATTATGGCTTATGTTATACAACAAGAAAAAATGCACTTATTTTTTGGAGGTACAGTTAACACACTGCAACACCAAAATTTTTAAAATAATTATCGCGCGCAATATTGTCGGTCCTTTGACAACCCTGTTGTTTACATTTACTTCAAATTTGTAACTGTAAACAAATTTTGGCAAATAAACGAAAAATTTAAGAACAATGAATTAAATACAACAAGATGAATACAATGCATCGATAACTGCTAACTATTGCGTTTGTAAGCCTACATTCTCTTTTCTACGCAATTCTTTTTTCGCAACAATGGCAACTGTTTTACCCCAGAATAAAATTTCGTCCATGCGAATTCTAGGTATTATCTCTGTTCAACAAGTCATTGGATGCAGACCTGGAGGTGTTTAAAACAAATGTGAGCGAAATCGTTGGGAATATTATTTAATCTAGACTCTTGCTTCTTTTTAGCAAGCATTTTCCATTCTTTACAAATCTTCAGTTACAAGTGAAATAATTTAAAATTCGATGCACATATTCAAATGCAAATTTAATTAAGTTTATTCTATCATATTAGAAACCATATCCATCAGAAATCCAAAAAATTTTAATTCATTTTAAAAAGGGCGGCAACTGCAATTGCATTTTTTCAGCTGTTTACATTTCTTCTTCTTCTTTGGCTGGCCAAGATAAAAACAGAGACGTCAACTTGGTGCATTTTTTTCTACGTTTACATTAAATTTATCTGTTTACGCACAATTTAAAAAACTCTCTTAAATTTGGTCGTAATCCATAAAATTTGTGCTTTTTTGTGGCATATAACAAACTAAAATTGGAGACACAAATGTTTTGTCCGAAAATAAGTTTCTGCCGTTTTCAGCAGGATGGCAGCCTTGCTTATGGGTGATTTAAGCAAAAACGACGCTGGCTGGATTTTTTCGCAGGCGTTTTCGTAAAATAATAAATTATATATGAACACAAATATTGCCAGCGATTATTTGAATGCAATTCCATCCAAAAATAATCAAAGTTTATTTCAACACCATTCTTTTTTCAACATAATTTGCTGTAAGCGCGAAATTAACCAAACGTTGGAGCAAAACTCGCAACTTTTCAAAACTGTCAAAAGAGGTTTCTGTGACACCCTACATTTGTGTTTGGGGCGATTTTAGGGCGTTAGCGATTTCTGTGACACCCCTGAATAACTCCAAACACCAAAACTATTTACAATTTGTATCCAAGACCCACGAATTGCTGATCAAGCATTTTTAAGAACAAAGCAGCTGCACTTTATGTAAACATCCGTTAGCGACAGTTGCCCACTCCATAAACATTCCATGCGCAGATCATATTACATTTATATATTAACACTCTTATATACTTTAAGATTTAGAGTCTCAAGATGCGAGACCAAATTTTGTAGTTTCAGTTCTTAAGTAACCAAGCGACTGTACGGTCATAAATAAAATTCAATTTTACTTCTTACTTAAAACTCAGTTTACATTAATTTGATGAATGTACATCAGTGAGTAAACGTAATTGTACATACATATGTAACAATGGAAGGATGGTTTGCCCCAAAGTCACATCCCCTTGTTGGTTTTTTAAAGTTTTAAATGATATTGGAATACAAAAAACTAACAATCGAATGCTTTTATATATTGATAAACCGCTAAAAAAGACTGCATTTAAATTTTTCGATATCTTTAATACTTCAACAGCAACACGTGTTTGAAAATTTGTAGTACCTCTGCATGAAATAAGCTGTGAGCCACATTTATAAACAATACTGCTAAATTTAATCCAAATCAATTGTAATGCTAACTGGCATTTCTTCGACTCTGAACTGGTGGAAGGAATTCCGTAACATCTTCCTTTGGAGGAAATCAGGACTTCGCCGTTGAAAGCTAGCTTGTGGAGAACCTGCTTCAGTGGCAGCAGAGCGAAGATGACCAGCAGATTAGGAGTGGTTGACGTGGAGGTCACTCGAGGACCTCCGCAAAGATCCATCAGTGGGCCGTTCATTTGGAACACCATAAAGGATGTGCTGCTCCAAAGAGTGGAGCCCCTGTGCGTATTCACCTCATCTCTTTCCAAAGAGTCATGCCCTTAGAACGCCTAGCGGTATGCCATACAGTGTCTACCGTGGTTGCAGGTTCTTGATGGAGCCTCCCAGAGCGAGAGCGGCGTTTGGAAGGAGGCAAAAGATGACACAGGATCAGCCAGCGCAGGGCCGGGTGGCCAAAACCTCACACATACTGCGAAGCCATACCATAACGCTTCAAGTTGGGAGTAGCTTTGACTACGAAGGGCTCACCGAGATTTAACCGGTAGATGGGCGGCACCAAGTCATACCTTGAGGCAGTAAATTCGACTTTTCGTGACCCTATTTACTAACTATCGAAACCACAGTCAAGGAAACGGGCTTGAAATAATAAGCGGGAAAGGAAGACCCTTTTGAGCTTGACTCTATTGTGGCAGTGTAAGGAGAAATAAAAGGTGTAGAATAAATAGGGTACACTGCTCTTATTGGTTCGTTACTAACTTGATTATACATATGGAACATATATAATTTCTTAGTCATTATACGGATATATTTATATCTTATGGTATTGGGTTTTGATGCAAGTTTCTTGATCAAAGTATCACGATTTTGTTCTAAAATTCTCCTCCTTAAATGTCGGCTTTTCCTATCACTGTGAAGCAAAATTCACTCAGCGCTGGATTCCACTAATGACAAAACGTTGTTGCGAGGGCATTCCTGCGTAGTACCGCAGGTGCGTCATCGTTTAGTAACGTGAACGCCAATATTTACTATGACTGTCTAAAAGTTAGCCAAACGTATCGTCATATTTTAGTTTTTTATTTGACATGTTTTCTCTATTTGCAATCTGGCCGGAGTAGAACAATCAGAAAAGTTTTGAGCATAATTAAAAAAGGGGTAGTGGTGGTGACTACTTTGTATTAGGTCGCAGTTAGTTCGGCTGGCAGTACCCCAAATTGGGCTCCCATAAGTCCCCATGGATCTAATAGATCAGGAGTTTTAATCGTATCCTCATGGTGGAGCTTTTACCGATAAGCCAGAGGTATTTCTTTAGCCATTCGTCCAGCTGTTTCCTTTTGTCTTTTCTAAACTCAAGTACTTCGCTTTGTTGCTGATTGGAATGGTGGATTTATCAGGACAGGGGAGACAGTATTCTCTTCTTGATGTAAACTTGGTTTGTGTGAACTTGTCTGGATTGACCGCCATATTCCATCTTTTCAGTCATGTGTCTATGCAGTCGAGTTGTACTTGCAGGATACAGATACAGTCTGTGGGGAGTTGTCAGTTGCCAAGAAGACCGTATTATCAGCAGAATCCAGAAGTCAGTAGTATTGAATCCCAAGTGACTGGCGTGTCAGCGGTATAGAGTACTGTATGGTACTGGGCTCGATACACTTCCCTGCGGTACCCCGGCTTTGAAGTCTCTTATCACATCAACATAAAAGTACCTGTTTTTGATGCAACAGTTTTAAGTTTGCATGGCAGTAATTCTTCACTTTGAGTGCTTCCATATTTTTTCCTGTTATTCTATGGCATTTTTCTCGTGTGCCATGGACTTCTTTGATGCCAAACTGGCGATCAGGAATCAAACCAGCTTCCTGCATTATTGGTCCGATTCTACGCAAAAACAGTCTTTCCACTACTTTGGAGAGGACCGCCAATAGGCTTATCGGACGGTATGAGTTGAAATTTCTACTGCGTAGGGAAGTGTTCTATTAGAAAGCATTTGTTTGTGATGTGCAACAGAGCTGAATTCCTTCCAATGGCAGGGCTTTGATGGCTGCCGCATCGATTCTATCGTAACCTGGCGACTTAGACGAATTTAATTTGACAACTTCAGCCAATAGCTCATCTGTTTCAACCTCTGGTATGGGGTAAGCAATTTGGCAGGGCACATCAAGAAACTCGGCCCTCTCTACTGCTCTCTGTTGAGGGCATCTATTAAATGGGCTGGTTGGCGAATGCTGCTGACCTTTCACTGTCGGTCTGTCGGTTGACAGGTCTTTTTCCCGCGAGTTCCAGGCGTTCCGCCCACCTCCGTCCCAACCGACCGAGAGGCGCAGTCGCATAACGTACGATACGTTTTCGCATGGACAAAGAAAAGCAACAAACAATCGGAGTACGCAAATAAAGCTAATTACTAGCTAAGTAACATAAAATAGTCGGTTTAAGTATAGGAAGAGAGGATTCAGTACTGATCGCACAGTACAACCGATTGCTAACTACAAAGTACTCAAAAAGGTTGATCCATAGCATAGTTTGTGGTACTGCGAGTCAAAGATAAAGGAATAAAGATTCTAATCTGTCTACAGGGTACGGATTGATTAACGTGAGACAATAACTCAGGCGAATCTATTTCACCATTCAAAAGCTTGTGCATAAAGATTACAACAAGCATAATTCTACGGTTAATGAGAGAAGAAAGTTTAATCAAAAGAAGTCTGCTGGAGCAGGAAGGCAAGTTGACATTGCGATTGCAGTTCAAGCCATCAAGAGCAAAAGCAGAGATGGCTTCTTGTCCGATTCGATTCTAGTTTGTTGTGTCCCATACTGAGGCGACCGTACACAAGAACAGTACTCTAGAATAGGTCGCACAAGTGAGGTAAAGAGAATTTTGGTTATATACGCTTTACAGAACCCAGAACGCTTTACTTTACATTGCTTTACTGACCGTATTAGAAATATGGGAATTAAAAGTAAGTTTGCAGTCCATAAGCACACCTAAATCGTTCATCTCAGTTAAACGTTCCAATGGACTATGATTAAGAAAATAGGTAACCAGTTGAGGAGAAGTTTTATATAAACACATTACTTACACTTAGTAGTGTTAAGGTTTAACAAGTTGAGGCCTGTAGCAAACAGGCGAAATAATACCTTTATAACTTTATCTTATAACGTCATCATACATAAGCACGTGCGAATGTATCATAACTAAGCGAAGATCATTAATAAAAAGTATGAAAAGCAAAGGGCCCAGATGACTACCCTGAGGCACCCCTGACGTTACATGAATGGAACTGGAATAGGAAGACTTCAAAAGTACCTTCCGTGTTCTATTTGTTAGATTTTTGGGAATCCAACAAAGTAAGGTTGGCGTAAAGCCAATGTCGCTCAACTTAATAAGCAAAAGCGTACGATTAACAGAATCAAAAGCCTTGCTGAAGTCAATATATATGACATCAGTTTGTTTTGCATTTCTGAATCAATCTATCGTTAAGACGGTGAATTCTAAAAGGTTAATGGTAGTAGACCTACGTTTCACAAACCCATGCTGTGATGGCGAAATAATTGTCCTACAGAAATGATGAAATTGAGAAATAAATATCTTTTTAAAAGCTTTGGGAATATCAGAAAACTTAAAAATGCCTCTATATATGAAGCTGGTGACGCAAAAATACAATTCGACTTTTTTAACTGATAAGGATACAGAAGACTTGCATGATATAGGAATAGGTTGTTTTGAAAAAATCAGCAATCATATAGGCGATGGCCCGATCAGTGTTAGCTTTATTATTTTCAAACGACAAGCAAGACGGAGGTCTTACGTTTAGTATTGACAAAGATATATAATTAGGATCACGAGAAAACTAAAATTTGCAGCGCCGTAGATCATTCTTATAGCATTACATATTAAGAACGGAAATTCTCGAACGAGCAACAGAATACAGAATGAAATCAGATGAGCGACTAGTTTTTTCAAACTTCTTATAACGTCTTGACTTCACTTTTTTCTAGTTGGATAACTCCCGAGAATACCAAGGAGGTCTATTACAAATCATCTGTCTCTTGAGAGGAATACAATTATCAGAAAGTGAATCAAGTGTAGTACACTAAAGAAAGGAATAGCTAAGTCCATGTCAATACAATTGTACAGATAAGACCAATCATTGGAAAGAATGATATCTTTAAGTCTAGAAAAATCAGTTTTACGACAGCAGCGTTTTTAGGTATCATATTAGTACCAAGTAATGGTGGAAGAATAGGCAGATCAATTGTTAAGTTTAAAGTTGGATGAAATTTCTCCTCCATAAAAACAAAAGGTTCATTTCTCGAATCAGCACAATAAGAAGGGTCATGTACAAATATCAGATCTGACAACCTCACATTTGAAGTTCGCACAGAATTGAGATAGAGACATCCCAAGAAGGCCCTCAACAAACTTATGTGACATGGAGGGCAACAATATAGTATATTCATCCGCCAGAGTCCATGCTATGGCAGGCAAATTAAAATCCCTATTAGATGCTAGAGCAGAGACAGATTGAATTGGCTATAAATGATTTAAATAAACCACCATACACGTTTCCTTGGTGGAACACCAATAAAATGCCTTGACGGGTGTGCTACAACCGCAGAGCAACAATGGCAACAATTACTGCTAACGCAGTAAACCCACTAACAGAGCCTTCTATGCTGAAACTATCGGCAATTTCTATTCGGAAGATTGCCCAGACAAATCGGACACTACACCTGCTGCGGCAAAAACCACAGCCATACTTCAAGCCTCCACCGTTGATATGCTGTCCTTAATCCTCAGTGTGACACCCGCACACTTGTACGGGATTCTCACACAGCCACTGGAGGGTATAATCCTGGCAGTCCTTAGCCTCTAAAACCAAGAAATTATAAAAGGTTCAAGAAATCGGGCAGAGCGTCGGATTTTTCGCTGTATGCAGTTGCTGGATCTAATTTTATGGTGCTAAATTCTAATACTTTTTCCGGAGATTCAAAACATTATTTTGTGAACGCCAAACGTTAGACATCAGTGCACCCGTCTTACTTATATTATGAAAACAATAAAGCTGACACTGATCAAGCTATTGGCGATATGCTGATTTTTTCAAGACAATTGGAACATTTTTGTAGTTCCTTCATTTCGTTATCCCACCAAAATAGAGCCGAATCAAAAGCAGTATCTGCTTTGTGGTTTAAATTGGATTCACAATGTCAACTTGCCGTCGTACTCTAATAAACGTGTCTTAATTAATCTTGCTTCTCTAGTTAATCGTAAAGTAATGCTTGGTGCTATCTTCATGCACAAGCGTTTGAATGGCGATATAGACTCTCCCGGGCTTTTGAACCAAATAAATTTATCTTTACATCACTGTATTTCGAACTATCCTTTACATGAACATTTTCGGGCCCTTTACTCTGATTATAATCTTATTTACCCTGTAATCAGTTCAGAGTCCTCTCTTTCTTTGCTGAACACTTCTATCCTTTCTCATTTAGCTGTAGTTAATACATATGTATATTCGAATTATGTTTGTCTGTTTCTTGTACCCTTGAACTATTGTGGCTCACAGCTAATTTCGTGCAGAGGTTCTAAACATTTTCAAAAAAGTATTGCCAAACTATTGAAGATATCGAACAACTTTAAATGCAGTTCTTTTTAGCGAACTATCAATATATATATATAAACATTTAAGTGTTATTTTTTGTCTTTAAATAACATTTAAAACTTTAAAATCTCAACTCTATTGACGTTTTCTATGTCATAGGCACTTTTAGTTACTCAAAATCGAGATTAGTGGTAATTATGCTGCAGTTTCTTTTTGAACACATCATTTACTAATTTTATTACACGTTAAATAGATTTGATTATACGTCGAAATTCGGGTTTTTTGAAACTTGCAAAAATTAGTCCGTTTACCCCGATTGAACGTGTCCTTAAGTAATTGAAAAATGGCAAAACTCAATGGAATATTGTTGAAACGGGTTATTGAACTCCTACTACTATGTAATTCATCACTAAACACTTTGTTTGAAATCAGCGAGTGACAAATAATGTGTAAAGGGCACTACACAAAATTTGGTTCGAGCCTGGGTAGGGATTCTAAAACCTTAAAATAAAGAACAACATAAAATTACCGGCTTCAAAACTGACTTCGAAAGTTTGGAATAAAATATAGGAAACATGTTCTGTTTTAAAAAAGCGACGATCATGGTGAGATGATAACTTTAATGGCCAGGCAATTCGAACAAATCTATTTATTAACATGCAAAACCAGTACTGCATACCAACATTTTTGAAAGTTCGCGAAATCCGGCAAATTTTCTTCTAAAATTACATTATATTCATAGTCGAGTCCTATTTCGACCTATTGAAACCATATTTGGCTCCAATATATTTAGCGCCAATAAAATATCGAGATCCAAAACAAGAGCCAGCTACACTGAGAGGGTTTGGGCTTGCATGGAAGCTTTGCGCGTTGGAAATCTGGTTTTTAATAAAGGATGTATTGACTAGATACATACAACCATATGTACATATGTAACAATGGAAGGATGGTTTGCCCCAAAGTCCCATCCCCTTGTTGGTTTTTTAAAGTTTTAAATGATATTTGAATACAAAAAACTAACAATCGAATGCTTTTATATATTGATAAACCGCTAAAAAAGACTGCATTTAAATTTTTTGATATCTTTTATACTTCAACAGCAACACGTGTTTGAAAATTTGTAGTACCTCTGCATGAAATAAGCTGTGAGCCACGTAATACTAAACATTATTTTTAATTTTCATTTATAAACAATACTGCTAAATTTGATCCAAATCAATTGCCAGATAAACATGGACTATGTGTATACACACACAAATATAGGCGTAGACGTTTATGCATGCATACATATATACATATATGAAAATTCTGTATTAATAAGATATCTTTTATCAGTTGCACTTTTTAATAAAGATATTCAGCAACATCCAACTGTGGCATCTATAAAATCAACTTTTCTAGGATGATGGATCGAGCTAGTGCGATTTATTATTTCACATCCACCGTTAATCCCAACCGTTCCTCGAAGATTTGTGTATGACCATTCATTTTTCAATCTGATGTTCCTATCTCAGACTGTATGGATGTTCCTATCTCAGACGCTTTTCAATCGAGACTTTCCAAATATTACACCGAAAGTCGTTATAATAAGAGGTAGCCTGAGAAGTTGACGTTTCAAATGTCTTTATCAGGGGTGTCACAGAAATCGCTAACGTCCCAAAATCGGCCCAAACGCAAATGTAGGGTGTCACAGAAACCTCTTTTGACAGTTTTGAAAAGTTACAAGTTTTTCTCCAACGTTTGGTTAATTTTGCGCTTACAGCAAACTATGTTGAAAATGGTGTTGAAATAAACTTTGATTATTTTTGGATGGAATTGCATTCAAATAATCGCTGATAATATTTGTATTCATATATCATTTTTTATTTACGTAAACGCCTGTGAAAAAATCAAGCAAGCGTCTTTTTTGCTTTAATCACTTATAAGCAAGGCTGCCATCCTGCTGAAAACGGCAGAAACTTATTTTCGGACAAAACATTTGTGTTTCCAATTTTAGTTTGTTATATGCCACAAGTAAGCACAAATTTTATGGATTACGACCAAATTTAAGAAAGTTTTTTAAATTGTGTGTGCATGAAGAAGAAGAAATGGAAACAACTGTAAAAAAATGCAATTGCAGTTGCCGCCTTTTTTAAAGTGAATTGAAATTTTTTTGATTTTTGATGGATATGGTTTCTAATATGATCAACTACAATTTATTAAATTTACATTTGAATATGTGCATCGAATTTTAAATAATTTCACTTGTAATTGAAAATTTGTAAAAATGGAAATCGCTTGCTAAGCGCAAGAGTTTAGATTAAATAATATTCCAAATGATGTCGCTCAGTTGTTCTGAACACCGGCAGGTCTGCATTCAATGACTTGGTAAACCGAGCTACTCGTAATACCTAGAAATCGCATGGCCGAAATTTTATTCTGGGGTAAAACAGTTGCCATTGTTGCGAAAAACGAATTGTGTAGAAAAGAGGGTGTAGGTTCACAAAAGCAATAGTTAGACGTAAGTCCCCTTTATCGATGCATTGTACTCTTCTTGTTGTATTTAATTCATTGGTTTTAAATATTTGGTTAATTTGGCCATATTTGTTTACATTTGCCCAATTGAATTAAACGCATGCAATAGAGTTGTCAATGCAACGACAAAATTGCGCGCGAATATTTTGAATATTTTGGTCTTGCAGTATGATAACTGTACCTCTACAAAATAAAATTTTTTCTTGTTTTATAACATTAGCAATAATTTGTTGTTTACGAATAATATATAACAATTTTAATACCAAACGTTAGTATTTTTTTTCGAATTTCACACCCCTATTGCAATTATCGAAAATGAAACGTCGGAGATTTCCATGACACCAACGTTTGGGGTCGGAGTTTTACAGTTCAAACGTCGCCAAAATCGGTAGCGTCTTCTGTGACACCCCTGTACACGAATTTTCTAATTTAGGTAAACAAAACATTAGGCAATTATTGATTATTCAATTAGTTTTCTCGACTAAAAGAGCATCACGTCTGTCCTAGGCATTGCAAAATTAGCTGTCTTGGGATGGTGTTTGGTAGATGTTTCACATCTGTCGACTATCCCAAACGCTCTCTGTAGATGTGTTGTGTGGGAAAAGTTTATACTGTCCAACCGTTCCGTATTATGAGCCTCGAAGTTGTTATGCTGCTCTGTATGAATATGGTAATGTTGCCAATAAATATATTATTGCAACTGTCTTTGCATTTAACCGATAACGATATCTTATCGACGTCCCAACCACTGCAAGAATTGTTCGCGAAAATTGTGTTGCTGTTTGATATGTGGTTTATGAATAAGAAGATATCTCTCGTTTGATAAGAGAATTCTATTATTTGTTTTTTTTTGTGTGTGTGCATATATATACATACGTCGAGTCATGGCGTTTTATTGCAAACGCCTCGCTGTGTTTACCAACGTGATTCTGAGCACAATATGTGTTTTTGGATATTTGGAACAAGGTATACCCTGAAATGTACATACATACATATGTATAAAAGTAATTGTTTGTTTAAGGCTACACAAACCAAAATTTAAAAATAAATTGGATTTGTATTGTATTAAAGATTTAAAATTCAAAAGAATCTAAAGGGATTATATTGTTTTTAAATTATAAGTATTACCATGTACTGTCAAATTTAATGAAATGTAAAGGGTAAATATGTACATGTAGACTTTATCTATATACATATGTATATCAAGCATATGCACAATTGTATACTTGTCTATGTAATTCGGTAACGCCCAAGTTTACTTTATGGGGTGGAATATACACATGCATGTATATAAAAGAGGTCTGCTACATACATTTGTATACATACATATATACTTTGTTTGGATGTACATGTAAATATATACATCCATTTACACAAATACGTTTATTGCCGGTAATATATGAATATATGTATATACAAATGTATCAATGTGCATGGTTGTGTATACAAATGCATAATGTGTATACATCCAAACATACATACATATGTAAGTATGTATCTACATACATATAAATGTATAGTGACTCCATCGCGTAATCGGACACTAGTTTGCTAAGCATAAATGTATTATTATTTCAGGAATAAACAAATATATTTTCGTCTGCATTTTTACTTCATAGCGTTATATATCTAATAAATAACAAAAAGAAACAAAATTTCAAGTAATACTGTTTTTTAACGAAAAATAAAGTAAGTCGCCGGGCCGACTTGGATATACCATGTATCAGGTGAAAAGATATATATTAAATTTCTTTTAAATGCTATCTCGCTCACTCTTATGTCGACACGAGCACTTTACCGCCCCCCGACCAAATCGGTGATTTCCAGCATATGCTATCTCGCTCTTTTTTGCGTGCATCTGCCTTGCACCGCTATGAGTGAAAAAACTTTTCTATGTATAACTCGGCCATTTTTATTCCGATTCTTGTGATATTTGGTGGGATGATAGATATTCGTAACATGTATTAGTGTGCCAAATTAAATTACGATACGATAAATATTTCGGAAATACTGAAAATCAAATTTATCGAATGTGAAAAATGTGAAACAAACTTGGTCTGCGTGCATACTGCACGCATCTATTGTCCAAATACGATAGCTCTATCTTTTATAGTTCCCGAGATATGGAGGCTCAAAATATTGTTTTTCAAATAGTGGTGGCGGAAGGGGCGGGGCAAAAAAAAAAAAAAAACTCGATCTGCCTGCAGAGCAACAGAGTCTACATGCTAAGTTTGGTAGCTTTAGCTCTTATAGTCTCCGAGATCTCGATGATCCTACAGACGGACAGACAGACGGACATGTCTCAATCGACTCGGCTATTGATACTGATCAAGAATATATATACTTTATGGGGTCGTAAAAGCTTCCTTCTCCCTGTTACATACATTTTGGCGACTTTAATATACCATTTCATTCTATGGATGCATGGTATAATAACAAAGTTGCGTTTTTAGCGCTCAATGATTAACACTGTACAACAAAATCAAACCGCATTGGACAGTTGAAATATATGTATGTATGTACCTATTCAGTAGCAAAAGCCTTTTTATACCACACACACTTATCTATGTTATGAACATCTATCATTCCACCAAATTTGATAAAAATGGGAATAAAAATGGCCGAGTTATACGTTGACACGTTTTGCACTCAAAGCGGTGCAAGGGCGAATGTGGCCGGTGGGGCGCTAAAGTGCACACACATAAGAGTAAGCGAGATAGCATATGCTAGAAATCGCATATACGAAAGAAATTTAATATATGAATTTAGTTTTATAAACTCAAGGTAGTTTTTTTATACCCTTGCAGAGGGTATTATAAAATTGGTCAGATGTTTGTAACGCAGAGAAGGGATCGTTTCCGACCCCATAAAGTATATATATTCTTGATCAGCAAGAGAAGACGAGTTGATATAGCCATGTCCGTCTGTCTGTCTGGTGCTGCGCGAACTAGTCCCACAGTTTTAGAGCTATGGCATTCATAGTTCGTATATAAGCTTTTCTATACAGCCACATGCACATCTGCGATTTTGAATAAGATCGGACAACTATATCATATAGCTGCCATACAAATACAAACGTTAAATGCGAATAACTTCTCTATTTTTTGAACAATCTTATCCAAACTGATTATGTACATAAATAAAAAGGGATTACATCATATGCGTGAATTTCAAAACAATCGGATAAACATAACGCCTGATTTCGACGATATAAAATTTGCCTATATAGTGCACGCATAAGCAGTGAAGCACATATATGTGTCAAAATTGCGATTGTGTGTGTGTGAATATGAATATCAATCGCTACATTGTCTTGGCACGCTTACTATTTGGCGATTGGCTGCCCCCGGCCAATGTATTTAAAATATTTCTTTATTGGATTAAGAAACAAAAAATTGTTTAGGAAATAAAATGTAATGGTCAAGGGCTGCAAGGGTATACAAACTTTGGCTTAGCCGAAGTTAGCTTTGATATTTTTACCTTGATGCTTGGCATATCCAAGTCGGCCCGGCTACTTACTGAAAAGGGTATGTAAAAGACCGACCCTATAAAGTACATACATATGTATATACTTAGTATATTCTAGGCCAACATTGGCAGTAGTCCGCAGTGTGAACACATACATTGGTGGTCACGGAGCTAACACGTTTTGTGTGCTTATACTTTAATTTTGATTTTCTCGACTCTCAAATACTTTTGTGACAAAATTTTTTTGGCTTTGGTCATTGTATTGAGATGGTGAAACGAACATTTTTTTGTTAGCTTCAGCGGTTTCTTTTCCAGGTGCAATTGAATGCGGAGTGCTCCAATTTAAACAAGGCAAATATTTAACACGTTTGTTCAAAGTTTGTAATTTTGTAATACAGCATTGAACCCTTAGAAAAACTGCATTTAAGACATTTCCAATTTATCCCCAAAATTCGATTTGGGGCCAATTGAAATTGTGATTTTCGATCTTATTTTTTGGTCTGTCCGCTTAGCGTCGATTTACGGCGAAGAAAGCAGATACAATTTCCTGTTGAATGAGATGTTTTTAATTTAAATCGAACAAAAGTTCGATCGTTTTCCTCGCTTTCCCAAACATAACATTTTGAAGCGAAACATTTCACATACTTAGAAGGACGCATCTCCGACCAAATTAAGAAAATATATTCTTGTTCAGCATGACAAGAAAAGTTCAAATCCGTTTGTCTGTCTGTGTGGATCAACAGGTTCTCCTCCATACCAATAAAGCCACAGTGCTAAAATTTTGCTTGTATTCACTGGTAGGCATTGTATATTTCGGATCTTCCGAATCGGATATATGATTTATAGCTCCCATCCACAGAAAACAGGGCTTTAGAGTATTATGAAACTCAATACGAGTAAGTTTATTACTGCGAAAAATAGTTTTGGTTATAAAACCGTTTTAATTCGATTATTACCAAACCTTGCAATTAACAGGAATACATAATAAGTTATAAGTTAAGAAAAATAATATATATTCTTGATCGTCATGAGAAAACGAGTTGATATACTCATGTCCGTCTGTCTATCTGAATGTATGCTAACTAGTCCCACATTTTTGGAGTTATGGCTTTTAAAGTTCCTATATAAGCTTTTTAGACCCCAGGCACATTATCTGCGATTTTGAAAAGGACTGAATATAAATGTACATAAATATATACACAATACATCATACTATTCCTGAATTTCAAGAAAATCGGATAAACATTTTATCAATACAAAATTTACCTGAATACCCACACACACAAGAAGTAAAGTACATGTACAGCTGCGAGCAAAAAAATAGTTGTGCCCTCGTCCACTTTGATCAACACATAGAAACTAATGTTTTTGGCGCTTGTTTAAGATTTTTTGGTATGCACATTTGCTACTCTGATAGTAAATGTTTATTTTATAAACAAAAACGAGCACTCCACATTCATTACTTAAAAATAATGATGATTTTGTAAAAATTGTGACTATTTGGGACGAGCAAAATAATAGTAGTGCATATTTTGGAGATTAAAATAATTCAAATTATCAAGTTTTACTTCAAAGTAATATTGTTAAATTATATATACATTTATTATTAACTAATTAATATTTAGTAGCATGACCCTTGTTGGCAAGTACAGCTGCGCAGCGACGTGGCATGGAGTCTACCAATACTTGGCACCTTTCAGGTTTTATTGCCATCCATGAGCTCTGTACAACTGACCAAAGATCCTTTTTGGTTGTTGGTTTTGCTGCAGCTACTCCCTTCTTGACGCCGCACCACAAATTTTCGATCGGGTTAAGATCGGGCGACTGTGCGGGCCACTCCATTAAGTCTACCCCTGCCTTTTGAAAACAAGCTTTTGCCACTTTGCTTGTATGTTTGGGATCATTATCCTGTTGGAAGACCCAACGAAGTGGCATCTCCTCCTCGGCTTAGGGCAGCATTACTTGCTCAATGATTTGAACATATAGATGCTTGTCCATGATGCCTTCGATGCGGTATATAGGCCCGACACCGTAATATGAAAAGCAGCCCCACACCATGACACTGCATCCACCGTGTTTAATTGTCTTAGTGGTGTATTGGGGATTGTATTCGGTGTTTTTGGGTCGGCGAACATACAGTCGAGATCCCTTCCCTCCAAACAAAACAACTTTAGACTCATCCGACCACAGTATGTTGCGCCAGTTCTCCTCTGGCCAATTTATGTGGATTTTCGAATATTGAATCCGTTGTTGTTGTTCTTTTTTGAGAGAAGGGGAACTTTCCGTGGGCTATGAGCAGTTAAATTGTTTTCCTTTAACACTCGCCGCACTGTCCAAACACTGGCAGCCACTTCAAGATCCTTGTGGATCTCTACAGCAGATGCGAAAGGACGAGTGTTTGAAGCTCGCACTATTCTGTTCTCCAATTTAGGCGAAATTTTACGCTTTCGGCCGCGGGTTTCTGCTGTATTTTCAGCTTTTAGAGCATTGCGAATCACAGTTGGTGAGCACTTTAGCAAATCTTGAATTTCTTTATATGTCTTGCCCCCGGATATGAGGTTTCTGATTTGAATCCATTATAGCTTGAAAATGTAAATATTTTAATAGATTTTATATTGCGAATACTAAACAGATGAAATGAAGTGCAGAGCAGAAATTTGGGTTCTTTGCGATGATAGAGTCTTCACTACTATTATTTTGCTCGTACCAAATTTGGCATTTAGGCTTAAAATTGAATTTGCAATGAAGTGGAGGCACAAATTGAGGTTATAATAAGTTGAACATGTGACATACATTTCAGATAACGGTACTTAGCAGTGTTAGTCAGATCGGAATATCGTCTGGCAAGTTATGGGAATAAGTGTTGGTGTTGTGCACTACTATTTTTTTGCTTGCAACTGTATATGTCAAAATTATGATTGCGTTTGTGAATATGTCAATCGCTGCAGCGACTTGGCATGGTTAGTTTTTGGCGAATTCCATCGAATGGAAATTGCCGATAGTTTTATCATAGGAGGCCCTGTTAGTGGGTTTGCTGCGTCATCAGCTTCAACAGAAGCTGCAACATGCTGCCGTTGTAACACCCGCCAAGGCTGCGGTCACATCTGATGATGTTATAGCCCATATTCGGTCTATGGTGAAAGCCAACAGAGATTGTTTTCCATTTCTGAATCCATCGATCATCAAAAAAAATTCTAAAAGGTTAGTGGTTTGTAGACCACTCGGCTTCGGACTTTTTGCCATTTTTTGGCAATAATATATGATGCCTTTAGTACGCAGCCAGGTATAGCCATCAGGTCCTTGTCAGTACACTTAACTAAATTAAGCTCGGTAAGAAGCGAACTTTCATCAATCACAGGATTATATCCATTATTCCACCAATTTTCATACAAATCCGAATAAAAATAAGCGTAGAATAATTTTGAACTTAAAGCGGTGCAAGGGCAGAATTGGCCGATGGGACGTTAAACTGCACAAAAGTGTGCGAGACATGTGTTATAAATGCCAGCATGCGAAAGAAATTTAATATATGAATTTAGTTTTATAAATTCTAAGTAGTTTTTCACGACATACTTTGTTTATTTTCACCCAATCGCTTTGACAAATAGGTGCTCGATGTAAGAGGATCTGAGGAATCCATTACCCTTTGAAAAACATCTGTTATATTGCTCTGCCGTGATTCCTTTCGGGCATGTAAACACCTACTGGCAGTACAGATGCTTTTATTAGTTGGAATCCATGTATTAAAACTTTATGAACTGTTGCCGACACCGGAAACCATAAGTACAAGGGCATATATAGTGTTAATGTTTCTTGACAATAATTTTATACCATGCATCCATAGGATGAAATGGTATATCAAATTCGCCAAAATCTATGTAACAGGGAGAAGGAAGCTTTTCCGACCGTATAAAGTATATATATTCTTGATCAGTATCAATAGGCGAGTCGATTGACACATGTCCGTCTGTCTGTCCATCTGTAGGATCATCAACTTGGCATGTAGATTCGTTTGCTCTGCTGGTAGATCGAGTTTTTTTTTTTTTTGCCCCGCCCCCTTCCGTCCCCGCTATTTGAAAAACAATATTTTCAGCCTCCATATCTCGGGAACTATAAAAGCTAGAGCTATCGTATTTGGACAGAAGATGCGTGCAATATGCACGCAAACCAAGTTTGTTTCAAATTTTTGCCACGCCCCCTTCCGCCCCCGAAATTCGATTTTCACCCGAAATATTTATCGTATCGTAATTTAATTTGGCACACTAATACATGTTACGAATATCTATCATGGCCGAGTTATATATAGAAACGTTTTTCACTCCAAGCGGTGCAAGGCAGATGCACGCAAAAAAGAGCGAGATAGCATATGCTGGAAATCACCGATTTGGTCGGGGGTCGCTTAAGTGCTCGTGTCTACATAAGAGTGAGCGAGATAGGATTTAAAAGAAATTTAATATATATCTGTTCACCTGATGCATGGTATTTAAAATGTTTTGCATCAGTTGGCAAGAAATCGGAATTAAAATGTTTTGTAAATGTGCAAAAAGAGACTCATCAAGACCTAAGATTTCAGCCAGCAGCTTAGGATTTGCGAAAGATTTTTTTGCTGTGTTGCCTTTGTTGGTAGTTCCACTTCTGCTTAGGCTAATCGACATGTAGGGCCATATTTCTCCACATCTTCTCCCGAATCAGTTATTTCCTTTTTTCCTAATTTGACATTTTTGAGTCTTGTTCTAAAAACAAAGTCAAAAAATTGAATCCGCGCAAGAAGTGGGTTTATTCCACGCCTTGGCTTAAATTTTGGCAAATCCATGTTTTCACTTTCCATGAAGTCTTTTGGTCTTGCTCCTCTGATTGGACGCAATTTGCCAGATTTAGTGTCAGTCAAAATGCTCACAATTTTTCTGTCTAAAAGTGTCATACTGATCATATTTTACTGTTATGTTTTTTCCATTTACAACTGTACAGACATACATATGAGCATGTTAGTTTTGAGTCTATGGATATTCCCAGGCTCTTCATTATCCCAACCTTGTTAGCAGAAAATCGCTTTCTGCCCTTTTGTGGTCAATATCTAGCTAAAATGTAAAAATTAAGGTTATTTTCTCTTTTGCATACGGTTACATAATATTTTAGACGATTTGCACAAAAGTATGGGGATCCACAATCATTTGTGGTGGCATGTATTGGCCCCACATCAAAAAATGGGATGCAACCAAATACCCCTATGATGTAATCATAAAAAATGGGATGCAACCAAATACCCCTATGATGTAATCATCGGGTATTACTCTACTGTACTGTGGGTCCAATATTTTACTAGGGGGGTCTTGAAATATCAAAATGGAAAGATCAGTCTCCAAAAATGGGCACTTTACTTGTGTCTGTCCGCAAATTCTACCCCATGTTAAATTGAGCCTTTTTTAATATTCCCATATGAACTTATACCGTCTGGTAATATCCGGTGGGGACAACTTTTTTGGAGCTCCTGTCATAAAAAATGTTTTAAATTTCATATTTTTCAACATTATCCAGACTTGCTCACAGATTTAACTGTGCATTCAGAAAAATATCTCATTTGGGGTCGTATTTCTGGTTTCCCAATTATTCTTAATCATTTTGGTTAAGAAATCAATCTTAAAACACTTAAATAATGTTATAATTTAAAAAACGTTCACCTCCTTTTCGAAAAATTACAAAAAAATCAAAAAATTATCCTTGAAACGTTTAAGTGGTGCTATTTAAGTACCACGCACTGAAGTGGTGCCATTATTATTTTCGCAACTGTATGAGGATAAATCTTTTATTTGAGCATTCATGTTTTTTCTTTGGAATATGGTCCTTGGTCTCTTTAATAAATACCAGTTTGATTTGCCTAAATAAATTGATTTGTTCAAATATATCTCCTTGCATTTGAATTATGGTACAACAACTGTGATCTAGAAGGCTTTGCAACAATACTTGTCCAACTGTTTCGGTTACAGTAATATCTAAAGTCCTACACTTAGATTTTGCGCCTCTCACTTTGTTGTAAGCTGGAAGATTACACGATTTGCTATTGCTGAGCTCACGAAAGTTGCTGTATTGCCTTTTTGTTAATTCATTTTCAAGCAGAAATGCTAAAGGCTGATCCGGCTTTAGTGATTACGGTGAAAAGATTTTTCTTTACCAAATTGGGGTTGCCCGGAGTAAAAAATGTGTCTTTTACTAATTGAGCGGTGTCTTTATCGTTTGATTTTTCGGCCGAAAGAGCAGCAGCATGCAGAAAAAGAGATGTGTTGCGACCTTGATTGTCAGCCAAATCTCATGACATTTTTGTCTTCTGACAAGGTCCAGCAGTATTGTATTCAACTGTGTCAAGTGTACAAAAGTAATTGGTGTTTTTTATACCCTCGGAAACGATCCCTTCTCTGCGTTACAAACATCTGACCAATTTTATAATACCCTCTGCAAGGGTATAAAAAACACCAATTACTTTTGTCCAATATGGTTATTTAAGTTGAAATAGCTTCGTCATCAAGATCAGTTGGACACAGTTGAATACAGTACTGCTGGACCTTGTCAGAAGACAAAAATGTCATGAGATTTGGCTGACAATCAAGGTCGCAACACATCTCTTTTTCTGCATGCTGCTGCTCTTTCGGCCGAAAAATCAAACGATAAAGACACCGCTCAATTAGTAAAAGACACATTTTTTACTCCGGGCAACCCCAATTTGGTAAAGAAAAATCTTTTCACCGTAATCACTAAAGCCGGATCAGCCTTTAGCATTTCTGCTTGAAAATGAATTAACAAAAAGGCAATACAGCAACTTTCGTGAGCTCAGCAATAGCAAATCGTGTAATCTTCCAGCTTACAACAAAGTGAGAGGCGCAAAATCTAAGTGTAGGACTTTAGATATTACTGTAACCGAAACAGTTGGACAAGTATTGTTGCAAAGCCTTCTAGATCACAGTTGTTGAATAGGGATTCCGGGGAGAAGGAAAAAATAACCCAAATATTCATTAGTGAATTCAAAACTGAACTGCTTTTATTTGAGAAAGTTCTGAATTTATATAGGCATTCTTACGCTCTAAGGGGTCACATTTGTGGAGGGTCGGGGTATCTTAGTCTAGTGTTAGAACCAATCGCGAGAGCTCATGATCAGCGGCCGGGGTTTGAAATCTATTTTGGTTAATCTCGGCGTTGGCCGTTGCCTGGCTCATGTTTGCCGAGGCTCGTTTAATACATTTGTTATCTATTTTAAGCGGGCCCTTTTGGTGTTCTCAATCTTATGCTATGTTAGTGTCCTCTATACATAGAGTCGTATTTTATATTATGTTATTGCCATGTACACATTGAGTAGTACTGCGTTTTATTATCAACAATGTTTTTCTCAGCCGCCTCGAAGATTACAGTGTTTATTCTTAAACATTCTGCAAGGGGCCGGCAAATGTTATGGTCTGCAGTCTTCTTGTTACATTCATTTTTCTTATTATATACAGTATTGCTATTATGACTAATATAATTACTATTATCAGAGAAGCATGTCCAGTCACGTGGTGGAAGTTTAACCCTAAAATCTCGATGTTATGTTCTTTTAAGGATGTTAACTCGCCTTTTAATTTTACAAATTCTGCTGTGTGATTTACCATGTTGCCGTCTACCGGGTTCCACACTATTTTCGGTACTACGCTAATGTCCCCTATATGTGATGTAGCAATAGACTGATGTGACTCGGATTGAATGCTATGATGAGCAACTAATATTTTGTCTTCTGTTCTAACGGTGCATTCTGATCTGATGCTTAAAATTCCCTGTTCCGGGATGTCTACTGACTCCTGTGGACCATTATTGCATTGAATTCTAGCCTTTGTAAGTGGTGGAACTTTAAACAACCAACTACTACTACTCTCTAGCTCAATCCAATATGATCTAAGCTCAACAATCGTTTTGTAGACACAATTAGACTGATTATTTTGCTTGAATGGTGTGATTTCACATGCATTATCATTGGCACTACTCCAAGGCCAACTTCCTTCACACATTCTTTTATTAGACTGCCATGTCCGACACTTGTGCAATGTAGATTCGCTCATTAGGTGATAAGAGTCTATCTCAAAACTGTATACTAAATACTCGTTATTATGTATATATCCTTTAGCTCAGTACCTGTTCTTTTACCTGGAAGATTACTAACGATTCAGACGAATGCCTATCCAAATAATGTATTTTTGATATCTCATTTTAATTAGCTGGCTAGGCTAAACGATATTAGGATTTAATCTCCCATGATTGATATCTATTAACAGATTTACTATCCCTGCTTGAATTTTTTCACATTCATCAATCACGGAACTAAGTTGTTTTGTTATCATGAAAAAGTTAATCGATTCTTTATATACATAGTAGCTTTCTTTCAATAACTCTGTCATGTTCTCAATTCTTTTATTCATACTACGAAAGTTTTCATTTATTTCTTCGGTAGTGCTTTTGAGAATGTTTGCAGTCGAGTCTACCACTGATGTCTGTTTTTCCTCTAGCTCCTTTAAATTTTTCTGATTGATTAACAGATTTCTCATGTTATTTTCCATTATATCTCTATCGTCCGCATCCATAATGCAGAACAATATGTGGTATACATTCAAACGGTGCTCGCCTATGCCGCGTCTTATCATTTACCATGAATAATTTGTTATTTTCCTGAATCTCGTCCATTTGTTTTACCATATTGTCAAGTACTAAATTGCACTGATCCTCGAAGTTATGTAACTTCTTGCATACTTCCCTCATTTTCGGCACCAACCTGTTCCCTTTACTCAGCATTTCAAAATATGCCGACATGTCGTAGTACACTACAAGATCCCACGAGGAGGCTACTATTTCTACTTCTCCCATTGGATCTAAATATAATGCCGCTGTTGAATTTATTGCCTTTACTGTTACTTTTGGAACATTTTGTCTGATATTGGCCGCATATGAGACTTGACAAAGTAACATAAGCGTTGACAAAATCATTATAATACCTATTTTAGACAATCCTTTGAAACGGTTACCCTTCTTTGTGGAAACACAATTTGCTTCTTCGTTTTCACTTGTTTTAACTCCAGTTAGTGGGCAAATTTTATGAATAGGTCGTGTAATTACTTTTACTACCCTAACTTTATCGCCCCTGCCTTTGTGTGCTTCCAACGGCCATCTGCCTGGATGACAATTCTCATCTTTGATCAGCACGATTTGCCCTTCCTCTATATTTGTTGAAGATCGTCTCCATTTATTTCGTTGCTGAACAGTATACAAATATTCGTCTTTCCATTTCATCCAGAAATCTTTTTTCATTTTCTGAATCAACTTCCACCTGTCTAGATTTCCAATCCTTTCCTCAGATATGGACTCGGCGGCCTCCAACATTGGCCTACCAATCAAGAAATGACCGGGTGTCAACACCTCGATGCTGTCAACGCCATCGCCTGATGTATATAGCGGTCGCGAATTCAACACCGCTTCAATTTGGCACAACAATGTTGCCATTTCCTCATATGTGAGATTGCTGTCACCTATCACTATTTTAAATGATACTTGACTGATTCAACCCCGGCCTCCCAAATACCTCCGAAGTGAGGTCATGCCGGGGGATAAAATGCCAGTGTATGTGTTCTTTTCCTAGAAGAGGTGCCACTTCGATGTTATCTTGGATAGCTTTCCTGGAATCTTCATCTAGCTTTCTTGAAGCCCCTACAAAGTTTGTCCTATTATCCGAGAATATTTTCGCGCAAATCTACGAAATGCCGCTAGAAAGGCATCAGTTGTTAGATCACTAACAACTTCTAAGTGTATCGCTTTAGTTGCCATACACACAAAAACCGCTATATACCCTTTGTAGGTTTTCGGTCTACGATTCTTTGAGCATTTAACATGATATGGTCCCGCATAATCTACTCCAGTATTGTCGAACGGAAAAGACTTCGTGACTCTAGGCTTCGGAAGATTACCCATTATTTGCTCTCCTGTAATTTGACGATATCTTGCACAAGTGACGCATTCTCTTAAATACTTTTTAAGAGCACTTCTTAGGCCAAATATCCAAAACCTTCTTTGGATATAAGTTCTCATAAGGTTAACTCCCCCATGCAAGGTTTCCTTTCCAGCCTCCGATACATGTTCTCAATGTCTGCAGAAGCTACGAACTCCCATTTTCGCCATTTCAAAATTATGTCAACAATATCTTTTTGTAGCCGCGGACCGACCCACATAATGTCATTTAGACTTTTATTATTTGTTGTTTTTGCCGAAGCGTCAAACACCACTCTTAGTTTAGTGGTTAAACTTGAATCTTTAATCACTGCTTGATGGGGTAAATAATAATAACCTTCGTCATTTGTCTCGACCATATGTCCTAATTCCAAGTATTCTTTGATGAACTTAGAATACTCTTCTTTTAAACTTGGAATTTTCTTGAATTTTTTCTCTAAATTGAGAAACCGCGCTATTGCTTGCGCCTTTGAGTCTCCTAACTCTTTTTCATCTTTAAATGGCATTGTTACTACATACCTGCCAGAGACTTCTTGCCTCGTAGTTCTAGTGAAATTATCAAATCGGTTACATCTATTGTTGTAGCTACTATGGACTTATTTCCTTTCGACTTAGTGCATCCTGACACTATCCAACCAAACTGAGTATTTTGGCCTAATAGCCCGTCAACTTTGGTTACCCCACTTTTCAGAATATGGGTGTATACATCCACCCCCATTATCATATCTACTCTACCAGGTTTATTAAAATTAGGATCAGCTAATACGTAGGATTTCCATTTGGACAAATCTACGTTTGCTGTTTTTAATGGGAGAGCCTTCATTAGTTTTGGGAGTACGATTGCCTCAACCTTAAGAAGGTCTCTCCATGGTTCACGCATTTTTACTGCCAATTTTATTTTATATTTTGATATACGTGATTTTGTCGAAGACACGCCACTTATTTCTGTATGTGCCTTAATTTTAGGCAACTTTAATATTTGGGCTGCCTCCTCCGAAACAATAGTACTCTGTGAGCCACTATCAATCAAGACTCTTAGAGTTTCATATTCTCCATTTATTGTTTTAACTTTTACTAGGGCTGTGGCCAATAATGCTGGTTGCTCTGACACACAAGTATTCACTCTCTCCTTTCTTTCCCCAACGTGGAGCAGAGTATGATGTCCTTTTTTACATAATGAACAGACAACTTCATTATTGCATCTTTTATTGCTTGAATGTTTCAAGCATCTTATGCACAACTGCACTTTTCTGGCGATTTCGACCCTTTCTATAGGTGTCAATCCCTTAAATTTGTAACACTGAAATGTGCTGTGTCCAGCAACCTTGCAAATCGGACAATTTTCTTTAAATACCGCATACGAATTTTTCTGTATCGGTTTTCTTTCTTCATTCTTCATGGAACTTAGTGAGCAATATCTTTGCTCTAAGTATTCCATAACGTCAGAAAGTACTTGTATCTGCTTTGTTTTCTTTACTTGGCTCTCATATAATTGCAGAGCCTCTTTATCAAACTTTCTTAAGATGAGTTGCGCAAATAATACGTCAACTTCATCAGACAAGTTTGTTTTTATTTTTACTAAATGTATTAACTCATTTATTGTGTCAATCACTAATTTTAAATTTTTGGCGGATTCATTGCCAATTATAGGAAGGTCTATTATCCGATTTAATTGTTCGGAAAATATCCTTCGATTATTTTCATACCGCTTGGTTAACAAATCCCAAGCGGCATTATAATTGTCAGCTGAACCTGACAATAAATGAGCAACCATGCTCTTCGCTTCTCCCCGTAACGCGGACTTTAAATAATTAAACTTAAGAGCAGGACTTAGATCCCCTCTTTTTTCGATTAATTCTACGAATAATTCCGCGAACAGGTCCCACTCTTTCGGTTCTCCGAAAAATGTGGGTACCTGAATTTTTGGTAATACCGGTAGTTCTTCCCTACCGTAAATATTCTCACTTTTAACTTCTACCTTCTTATTCATAAGCTCTTCTAACATAGCTAACGTGTTTTGTATATCAAACTCCAACTCTTCGATATCTCCCTTGATCTCGTTGTTGGGTGAAACTGCTTCGTAAAGCTCTTCTATTTTTTTCTGATTCTTTGCACATGAAATTTATTTTATTCCTATGGATTTTGAAAATGTCTTCCTTTTTCTCTACTATATCTGAGTTCACCCTCTCCAAATAATCGCGGAGTTGGTGAACCCTGTCTGTAAACTCGTCTGTTACACCCACTAACTCACCCCTGGCCGTATCTACATGGGCAATTATCATTATTTTCTGGCAGTCTAACCGTGTCTGTCTCAACGATTGTAGACTTACTAGTCCCTGCTACATCTCCCTTAGCAATGATTGCGGAAATTACCCCTAAAAACTCATCATATTTCTTGTTGTTAAAGTAGTCGTGATCGACTATCTTCCCTTTAATCAAATTATTATGATTAGCTATCCACGATTTCCTTATATCTTCTACTTCTTTTATAACTTCCCGAGTTACCCTGCGCGTCTCTAACTGCCTGATTTTGACCACCAACTTGGACTGCTCCTCTAACAACCGGATTGTTGCTTCGGATAACATTTTTGTTTAGATTTTGTATATATGTATATGATAAGTATATGTATGTATATGTATTTTCTTAATTATTTATTATAATTAATTATATCTTATCTTATGATGTCGACACACGTCCAGATGTTGGTGGTTCTTCCTCTCGTTCGGGTGGTTCTTCCTCTTTTGGGCGGTTCTTCCTCTCTTGGGTGGTTCTTCCTCTCTTGGGTGCTATATCACTTCTGGTTGCAATCTCTTCTCTGGTGTTATTGGCATCTGCCAACACTGCTTCTTTTGATTTTATTGTGTTTTCTTTTTTCACTTTCGATATTTTGGCTTCGAATACGCCCACACTCTCGCGAACTATTTTCGATATTTAGGCTTCGAATACGCCTCACACTTTCTCTCCACGTCGCGATATAACTACATTTGCTCCCAGCAACAATGTCTTTTAAATCTCCGACGCGGACACTTTTTTGTTTAAGCAATTTTAATATGCTTTTATTTTATATTTTACTCTGTCTCTTACCACTGGTGGGGGAAAACAAGAGTTTTTTATTTTTGCTACCTTTAGCTGATCTAAGCAGACTTTAAGGAGCTGATCCACCTCTGAGTCTCTTACCACTGGTGGGGGAAAACTGCAGAGTTTCTTTTCTCGAAGGACCAAATGAATAGGGATTCCGGGGAGAAGGAAAAAATTACCCAAATATTCATTAGTGAATTCAAAACTGAACTGCTTTTATTTGAGAAAGTTCTGAGTTTATATAGGCATTCTTACGCTCTAAGGGGTCACATTTGTGGAGGGTCGGGGTATCTTAGTCTAGTGTTAGAACCAATCGCGAGAGCTCATGATCAGCGGCCGGGGTTTGAAATCTATTTTGGTTAATCTCGGCGTTGGCCGTTGCCTGGCTCATGTTTGCCGAGGCTCGTTTAATACATTTGTTATCTATTTTAAGCGGGCCCTTTTGGTGTTCTCAATCTTATGCTATGTTAGTGTCCTCTATACATAGAGTCGTATTTTATATTATGTTATTGCCATGTACACATTGAGTAGTACTGCGTTTTATTATCAACAATGTTTTTCTCAGCCGCCTCGAAGATTAGTGTTTATTCTTAAACAGTTGTTGTACCATAATTCAAATGCAAGGAGATAAATTTGAACAAATCAATTTATTTAGGCAAATCAAACTGGTATTTATTAAAGAGACCAAGGACCATATTCCAAAGAAAAAACATGAATGCTCAAATAAAAGATTTATCCTCATACAGTTGCGAAAATAATAATGGCACCACTTCAGTGCGTGGTACTTAAATAGCTCCACTTAAACGTTTCAAGGATAATTTTTTGATTTTTTTGTAATTTTTCGAAAAGGAGATGAACGTTTTTTAAATTATAACATTATTTAAGTGTTTTAAGATTGATTTCTTAACCAAAATGATTAAGAATAATTGGGAAACCAGAAATACGACCCCAAATGAGATATTTTTCTGAATGCACAGTTAAATCTGTGAGCAAGTCTCTTTTTGCACATTTACGAAACATTTTAATTCCGATTTCTTGCCAACTGATGCAAAACATTTTAAATACAGTAAGTCGCCGGGCCGACTTGGATATACCATGCATCAGGTGAACAGATATATATTAAATTTCTTTTAAATCCTATCTCGCTCACTCTTATGTAGACACGAGCACTTAAGCGACCCCCGACCAAATCGGTGATTTCCAGCATATGCTATCTCGCTCTTTTTTGCGTGCATCTGCCTTGCACCGCTTGGAGTGAAAAACGTTTCTATATATAACTCGGCCATGATAGATATTCGTAACATGTATTAGTGTGCCAAATTAAATTACGATACGATAAATATTTCGGGTGAAAATCGAATTTCGGGGGCGGAAGGGGGCGTGGCAAAAATTTGAAACAAACTTGGTTTGCGTGCATACTGCACGCATCTTCTGTCCAAATACGATAGCTCTAGCTTTTATAGTTCCCGAGATATGGAGGCTGAAAATATTGTTTTTCAAATAGCGGGGACGGAAGGGGGCGGGGCAAAAAAAAAAAAAACTCGATCTACCAGCAGAGCAAACGAATCTACATGCCAAGTTGATGATCCTACAGATGGACAGACAGACGGACATGTGTCAATCGACTCGCCTATTGATACTGATCAAGAATATATATACTTTATACGGTCGGAAAAGCTTCCTTCTCCCTGTTACATAGATTTTGGCGAATTTGATATACCATTTCATCCTATGGATGCATGGTATAAAATTATTGTCAAGAAACATTAACACTATATATGCCCTTGTACTTATGGTTTCCGGTGTCGGCAACAGTTCATAAAGTTTTAATACATGGATTCCAACTAATAAAAGCATCTGTACTGCCAGTAGGTGTTTACATGCCCGAAAGGAATCACGGCAGAGCAATATAACAGATGTTTTTCAAAGGGTAATGGATTCCTCAGATCCTCTTACATCGAGCACCTATTTGTCAAAGCGATTGGGTGAAAATAAACAAAGTATGTCGTGAAAAACTACTTAGAATTTATAAAACTAAATTCATATATTAAATTTCTTTCGCATGCTGGCATTTATAACACATGTCTCGCACACTTTTGTGCAGTTTAACGTCCCATCGGCCAATTCTGCCCTTGCACCGCTTTAAGTTCAAAATTATTCTACGCTTATTTTTATTCGGATTTGTATGAAAATTGGTGGAATAATGGATATAATCCTGTGATTGATGAAAGTTCGCTTCTTACCGAGCTTAATTTAGTTAAGTGTACTGACAAGGACCTGATGGCTATACCTGGCTGCGTACTAAAGGCATCATATATTATTGCCAAAAAATGGCAAAAAGTCCGAAGCCGAGTGGTCTACAAACCACTAACCTTTTAGAATTTTTTTTGATGATCGATGGATTCAGAAATGGAAAACAATCTCTGTTGGCTTTCACCATAGACCGAATATGGGCTATAACATCATCAGATGTGACCGCAGCCTTGGCGGGTGTTACAACGGCAGCATGTTGCAGCTTCTGTTGAAGCTGATGACGCAGCAAACCCACTAACAGGGCCTCCTATGATAAAACTATCGGCAATTTCCATTCGATGGAATTCGCCAAAAACTAACCATGCCAAGTCGCTGCAGCGATTGACATATTCACAAACGCAATCATAATTTTGACATATACAGTTGCAAGCAAAAAAATAGTAGTGCACAACACCAACACTTATTCCCATAACTTGCCAGACGATATTCCGATCTGACTAACACTGCTAAGTACCGTTATCTGAAATGTATGTCACATGTTCAACTCATTATAACCTCAATTTGTGCCTCCACTTCATTGCAAATTCAATTTTAAGCCTAAATGCCAAATTTGGTACGAGCAAAATAATAGTAGTGAAGACTCTATCATCGCAAAGAACCCAAATTTCTGCTCTGCACTTCATTTCATCTGTTTAGTATTCGCAATATAAAATCTATTAAAATATTTACATTTTCAAGCTATAATGGATTCAAATCAGAAACCTCATATCCGGGGGCAAGACATATAAAGAAATTCAAGATTTGCTAAAGTGCTCACCAACTGTGATTCGCAATGCTCTAAAAGCTGAAAATACAGCAGAAACCCGCGGCCGAAAGCGTAAAATTTCGCCTAAATTGGAGAACAGAATAGTGCGAGCTTCAAACACTCGTCCTTTCGCATCTGCTGTAGAGATCCACAAGGATCTTGAAGTGGCTGCCAGTGTGTGGACAGTGCGGCGAGTGTTAAAGGAAAACAATTTAACTGCTCATAGCCCACGGAAAGTTCCCCTTCTCTCAAAAAAGAACAACAACAACGGATTCAATATTCGAAAATCCACATAAATTGGCCAGAGGAGAACTGGCGCAACATACTGTGGTCGGATGAGTCTAAAGTTGTTTTGTTTGGAGGGAAGGGATCTCGACTGTATGTTCGCCGACCCAAAAACACCGAATACAATCCCCAATACTCCACTAAGACAATTAAACACGGTGGATGCAGTGTCATGGTGTGGGGCTGCTTTTCATATTACGGTGTCGGGCCTATATACCGCATCGAAGGCATCATGGACAAGCATCTATATGTTCAAATCATTGAGCAAGTAATGCTGCCCTAAGCCGAGGAGGAGATGCCACTTCGTTGGGTCTTCCAACAGGATAATGATCCCAAACATACAAGCAAAGTGGCAAAAGCTTGTTTTCAAAAGGCAGGGGTAGACTTAATGGAGTGGCCCGCACAGTCGCCCGATCTTAACCCGATCGAAAATTTGTGGTGCGACGTCAAGAAGGGAGTAGCTGCAGCAAAACCAACAACCAAAAAGGATCTTTGGTCAGTTGTACAGAGCTCATGGATGGCAATAAAACCTGAAAGGTGCCAAGTATTGGTAGACTCCATGCCACGTCGCTGCGCAGCTGTACTTGCCAACAAGGGTCATGCTACTAAATATTAATTAGTTAATAATAAATGTATATATAACTTAACAATATTACTTTGAAGTAAAACTTAATAATTTGAATTATTTTAATCTCCAAAATATGCACTACTATTATTTTGCTCGTCCCAAATAGTCACAATTTTTACAAAATCATCATTATTTTTAAGTAATGAATGTGGAGTGCTCGTTTTTGTTTATAAAATAAACATTTACTATCAGAGTAGTAAATGTGCATACCAAAAAATCTCAAACAAGCGCCAAAAACATTAGTTTCTATGTGTTGATCAAAGTGGACGAGGGCACAACTATTTTTTTGCTCGCAGCTGTACATGTACTTTACTGCTTGTGTGTATATAAAGTATATATAAGCTTGATCAGCAAGAGAAGACGAGTTGATATAGCCACATTCGTCTGTCTGTCTGGTGCCGCGCAAACTAGTCCCACAGTTTTAGAGCTATGGCATTCAGTTCGTATATAAGCTTTTCTATACAGCCGCTCACACATCTGCGATTTTGAATAAGATCGGACAACTATATCATATAGCTGCCATACAAATACAAACGTTAAATGCGACTAACTTCTCTATTTTTTTAACAATCTTATCCAAACTGATTACGTACATAAATAAAAAGGAATTACATCATATGCGTGAATTTCAAAACAATCGGATAAACATAACGCCTGATTTCGACGATATAAAATTTGCCTAGATAGGCACATATATGTGTCAAAATTGCGTTTGTGTGTGTGTGAATATAAATATCAATCGCTACATTGTCTTAGCACGCTTACTATTTGGCGATTGGCTGGCCCCAGCAACGGAGGTGCGGTGGCTTAGTGGATATAGGTCTTGCGCATGAAACGAAAGGTGCGGGTACGAATCTCGTTCGCGACATAAGTACTTTTTTAAATTTTTTTTTTTTTGTTTATTAAACGAATAGACGCGATCTCGAATCTCACGAAAGTCGATGACAAATTTTTTAGTGTAATTAAAATATTTCTTTATTGGATTAACACACAAAAAATGCAGGGTATATTTTTAAGGTCAAAATTAAAAGATTATCCAACTGGCGATCTTTTAATTCAATTTGGCGATCTTTTAATTTGATTGTACATTGTCTTGGTACGCTTACTATTGGGCGATTGGCTGGCCCCAGCAACGGAGGTGCGGTGGCTTAGTGGAGCTTAGAGGTCTTGCGTATGAAACGAAAGGTGCGGACATAAGTATTTATTTTAATTTTTTTTAGTTTATTAAACGAATAGACGCGAGTTCGAATCCCACGAAAGTCGATGACAATTTTTTTAATGTATTTAAAATATTTCTTAATTAGATTAACGAACAAAAAATTTTGTAGGAAATAAAATGTTGGGAGACCTTTGGGAAAGCACAGCTTCAATGGCGACGTTACTAGTGTCGGTTGTTAAAGTAAAAGGTTTTGCGAAATCGGGGTATTCTATGAAATTAAGTTACGAATTCTTCACTGAGTTTGGCAGAAATTTTATACCATACATCCATAGGATGTATATTTCCTCTTAATTGTTGGGTAAGTGGTTTTGTGATCGTAGCAATATCTCTTATAAATTTTCGAATATATATATTATTATACCCTTATGTTGTATGATTGTATACCCAAAATATTTTTGGTAACTGTCGCAAGGTCAATGTAACGCAGAGAAGGATTCGTTTCCGACCCCAAAAAGTATACAGTGGTGGCCAATTATTTGGCACATTTTTTTTTTTTTCGTTATTCAATTCAGATTTTTTCGGGTGTTAAACCATTTTTGAGATTAACGATTCTGGGAAAGTGTGCCATACATTTATACATTATAAATTATAAACCTGCTAAATTTGATCAAAATCGGATGACTATACCATATAGCTGTCATTCAAACATATAAAACAGTTGCATGCTGCTTGCACACATATGTACATGTACATGTATGCGTGCCGTGTTATGGCGTGTACATACGGGTTTCTACTCAAAGGTCTTTGCATTTAGCTAACTCTATTTAGGGATTAAGTAACACAAGAACTTGCAAGGGTATACAAACTTCGGCATGGCCGAAGGTAGATTCTTTGATATTTTTTTTTAAAATATTATTAATAACAATTAATGATTTTTAAGTAAAATGAAAAATCGTATATCTAAAGCAGAGCCGGCCACAAAGAGAGCCCACAAAAAGTATCTTTGTATTTGTGCATTGCTTTTCACTGCGCAAAATAAAATTTGAACAAATTTCGCCACAATGAAGACAACGAGCGCAGTCCACGATTAAATGCGAGAGAAAGAAAGAGAAAACAAAGCAAGGATCCATTTTTTCATGTGTAGCCTCTCAGCAGAGCGACACAGAAGTGCTCGGGTCGAAATGCTGTGAGAAACTAATTCTGTTTTCACGTTCTCAAATATTTTTTATGGTGGCTTCGGCAAGCGCTCGGCCCGTATACATGAGTTTCGCGTTTTGACTTCGGACCCCGGTGGCTATGCGTGGCCGGCTCTGATCTAAAGCCTTGTATATTACTCAAAAACACAACTTATTACTTTAGTTTTATAATATTTTTTAAATGTCTGCTTAAATCGCTTTGTGACATCCTGCTCAGGACGTCTATTGCTTGCCAGTGTCAAAATGCGTCCAAATTTCGCTGTTTTCTTATTAGCGACATTCTTAATTTTTATACCATTGCATATGTGCTTTTTCATATCTTTTGTAATTTTTCATATGTTAGTTATTATACCCTTGCAGAGGGTATTATAAAATTGGTCAGATGTTTGTAACGCATAAAAGGAATCGTCTGTCTGGTACTATGCAAACTAGTCCCACAGTTTTAGAGCTATTTCAAAGTTCGTATATAAGCTTTTCTATACCCTAGAAAGCACATCTGTGATTTTCAAAAAGATCGGACAACTATATCATATAGCTGCCATATAAATACAAACGTTAAATGCGAATAACTTCTCTATTTTTTGACGAATTTTATCCAAGCTGATTACGTACAAATATATGCATTACATAATTTTCCTGGATATCGAAAGAATGCGGTGGCTTAGTAGGTTAGGGTAGAGGTTTTGCGTATGAAACGAAAGGTGCGGGCTCAAATCTCGTTCGCGCCGTATTTTTTTTTTTTTTTTTTTTTTTTTTTTGAGATTTTCTGTTTATTAAGCGAATAGACGCGAGTTTGAATCCCACGAAAGTCGACAAATTTTTTTGTGTATTTAAAGTATTGTGATATTAAATTAACACACAAAAAATTTTTTTAGAACATAAAATGTAATGGTCAAGGTCTGCAAGGGTATACAGGGTGTGCAAGGGTATACAGGGTGTGCAAGGGTATCTGAGCTTCTTTGATATTTAAAAATGAATCGGATCGAAAATATAAAAATAAAGTAAGTCGCCGGATCGACTTGAATATACCATGCATCAGGTGAAAATTCATAAATTTAATTTCTCTCGCATGCCGCGACTTCTAACACATGCTATCTCGCTCACTCTTATATGTGCACACGAGCACTTAAGCGCACCACCGCCCAAAAGAGTCTTGTGGCCATTTGAGTACAAAACGGTTCTACGTATAACTCCGTCATTTTTGTTCCGATTTGAATGAACGTGAGTGGAATGGTAGGTGTTCATAACATCTATTGACATGTGCCAAATGAAATTACAATACGATAAATATTGCGGAAGAAAATCGAATTTCTCGGTTGCTCTAGCTTTTCTAGTTCTTGAAATATGGGTGTTCAAAATATTGTTTTCCAAATATCCATATATATAAACTTGATCAGCGTACACACCACACAAGTCTACATTCGAAATTTGGTAGATCTAGCTTTTATCGTTCTTTCGGACGGACATACGCACATGTGTTAATCCACTCAGCTATTGATACTGATCAAGAATACATATACATATATGCTCGGAAATGCTTCTTTCTGCCTATGGATGCATGGTATAAGAACAACGTGTTATTTTTTTTAAATAAAGAAAGTAAGTTTAAATTTTGAAAAGGATTCGGTTCAGTAGTTTCTCAGTTATGATGGATACCGATTTTTAAAACGTAGCAATTTTCTTACAAACAACAACAAAACAGACGATTGGTTTATAAATCAGACAAGCTTGGAATTTCCGCCAGACGTCAGAGCGCTTCTTGCGAAAGGTCCAAAGTTCGCCGTACCAATAGAAAAGAATTCCCGCTCTTCAAATACATAGCAGTCGGAGAAGAATTAGTGCAAACACTGAAAAATAAAGAGAAACAAGAAGCAGCGCGTACGAAGTTCTCTTTAATTTAATTGGACAAAGAAAATACAATAGATCGAGCAATATTAGACACAGAGCACTATGGTCCCAAAGTCGTTTTTTTTCAATTTTTTTATTTTGAGAACAATCTGTATCAAATTTGGGGTTTTTGAGAGATAACTTACTTATCTGATTTATTTAGTAAGATTTAACAATACTATTACATCTGACTTACTTTAATTAATAGGAGTTTCAAATAAAATAAGTTGTAAGAATCAGAACCTTAATTTTTAATGTAAAGTTTTCATTCAAAAAATTCTGCATCCACATCAACTGAGTATTCAATGTAAATATCGGATTGATCTGAGTCAGATCCATCCAAATCTATTTCTCCTAAATCAGATTCGTCCTTCAGGTTTTGGCGCTCACTGATACTAAGAGCTGGTACTTCCAATAGTGACAGTACATCTGCAGGAATAGGTTTCTTTTTATTTTTATTTTTTCTTTCGGCCAGGCATAAGCTTGAGATTAATGGATCGCTAGTGTCCATAGCTCTGTGGAAAACGTCCTGCATATTATTTAGCCTACTATTTTTTCTGGCGTGGTGTATTCTCCTGTCCTGCTTATACTTATAGCTTGTTCCGTGCCTCCGATGCATTTTCACCCATGCAACCTACAGGAAGAGCGGATTCGGCAATAATTTTGGGTCCGTGAATTAATACTTTATGGACTGTGGGTGTCATGGGGTACCAAGGATATTTTTCCATAAAAATGAGTGCGGTCTGCTTACAATAAACTTCAAACTTATTAATATTAATCGAAAACTCGCTTGAAATAGCGATCAAAATAGTGTGGAGTCTATGAAGAAGATCGGCATCTAAATTTAATATTGACGATAGTATTTTGGTATCTGCAAAGGCTCTTCTCGCTGTATTACCGTCGTTTGAATTTCCACTTCCATTTTGTTTTGGCTTGTCAACGTGTAATCCTAATTCGGACCAAAATCTGCCTTGAATTTCCCGTTTGCGTATAAGCATTAAATCTTTGTCTTGATAGCCTCTAACTTGCCATTTTTTTTAGCTCAATCCTGTACGATAAATTAAGTACGAACTCTAAAAAACGAATCCATGCATGCAAGGGACTTACACCATATTGAAGAGATTCAGGCTTAGAATTGAAAGTTTCCGAACTCATGTCTGATATTGACATCAATTGTAAAGGCTTTGCTCCACATATTGGACAGGTTTGTGTCGATTTATTTCCTGTTAATGTGTTTAAAACCTTACCATCAATCAAAGTCATGTAAAGTTCATATTTTATAGTGAAATTACGAAAACAAAATGGCACTAAGTTTTGAACTTGATTCTCTAAGTCATCTTTTTCCTTTAAAATATGTTCAGTGGTTTCCTTTGTAAACTGAATTTTAACAGGTCTGCAAAATCTGATAGACTGCGGCGTGCGGTTAATCCAAAGAATCTGATTTAAATCGTTTACCAGCTTTAACGGAATAAGTGTTGTGACAAACAGGCCTTGGTCTACGTTATCCGAAGCAGTACTTTGAAAATTCTGCTTATACGTACTTTGCTTGTAGAACCGTCAAAACCATAGGTTGAAATCAACGTTAATTCCGTGTTTGAATTAAACATTTCCATGACTTCATTTTGCAGTGTCATTATTCGTTTTACTGTGTGATCTGAAATATCCTGTAATGGAACGACTGCAATAGTTTCAGAAATGGAAATGTTTTCAGGTCAAAATTTTTCTTTGCTTCAACAAGGTGCTTATAGATCGGGTAAATGTCGCAATTACGACTTTTATTCTGCAGCCTGATGTTTATGTATGTGGTCTTGGTTAATCCATTTTCCAGTAAAAACGCCAAAGCTTCATCAGGACTCAACGGAATAGGATCCTTGGAAAAATACTTATTTCTTATTTGAGTTACGTTGCCTTTCGATGCTTCCATTAAAACAAACGATTTTTTTTTTGCTGATACTGAAGCCGCTTGAACAAGTAAAGATGTGTTGTGGTTTTGCTTCTCAGACAGCTCACCCGCATATTTCATTTTTAACCGTTCATTTCCGTCATAATAAGAAACGCGTGGACGTCCTACGCATTTTTGTGTTGTTTTTAGCTCATTATTTCCAACTATAATTAACATTTTTGAAGACATGGCAGATCGGCTCAAAACGGATCCAAGATATAACAACTTGGATCCGTTTTGAGCCGATCTGCCATGTTATTGCATTTTGCAAAGCATTTATTTGCGTAGGCTGCGAAATTCTTCGATTTTTTTTTATTTCTTCTTCTTTTTTTTTCCAAAAGAGATCCATTGAACTTTTTTATTATGAAGTCAAAAACTGACGATGCTTTGCGCTTGTTGTGTAGCCACACGTCAAGCAGTTCTGCATGCCCGAACTCAAAGATGCCTAGGGAAATTCGTGATTGTATGGAACCGGGTGGATTTGGGTAAAAGGTGATTAGTGTTTTATATAGACAAGACATTGACAAACATGATTTGAGTAATGCTTACAACAATCCACTTTACTTCACGAAGCAAAAATTATTTTAGGTTACGGACGCTAAAAATAACACAGCATAAAACACATAAAATAAAGGACAAAACACATCTAAACAAGAAAATACATAGACAATCGAGTAAAACAAACCTGGAGCTACATTTTCCATTGTAATTTTTATATACTGAACTATTACTTTTGATGATACAAAGCAAAACGGAAGATCACTAAATTGTACTTTCTTCAAGCCACGTGCGCAGAGAATCAAAAGCAAACTTTCAGGGCTTGAGAAAACTTTCAGGGCTGCACTATTTATTTGATACTTTAATTTCTTTGGTTTGTGGGGTTTACTCAATTGGAAAAAATTTTTTTTTTATAAATCAAGATATTTTATTTCCTAATTAATGTAAAAAAAAACGACTTTGGGACCATAGTGCAGTGGGACGAACTCGCAAATTTCTTAAACAAAACGACGATATTTTAATTCTTACCTCGAACAAAGGAAACAAGACAGTGGCAATGAACAAAGATGATTACAATATTAAGATGGAACACATACTTAAAGACTTAAATACATATAGAAAATTGAACAAGGACCCAACAACCAGACTACAAAGCAAAAACAACAGTTTAGTGGACAAATTACATAAAATTGGACTTATTTCAGGGATCGAAAGAAATAAGTTAACTACAACGATTGCTCTATCGCCCAAGATATATGGACTTCCCAAAATTTATAAAGAGGGTACACCATTGAGACCAATATGTTCGTCAATTGGTTCTCCATCATACGGACTTTGCAATTACATAATAAGAATACTAAAAAACATAACTGCTGACTCAATTTACAATATAAAAGACGCCATGGAATTCAAGGAGAAGACGAACAATACCTATATATGTGACGATGAAAAATTAATATCCTTTGACGTAGTATCTTTATTTCCAAGCATCCCAATTAAGTTAGCACTTGACACTATAAGAGAAAAATGGACCAAAATTAAGGAATACACAGCGGCGATACCAAAACCATTGTTTATGGACATAGTAAATTTTTGTATTGAAGACAACAGATATTTTACATATCAAGACACTTTTTAAACACAACTAAAAGGAATGCCGATGGGATCCCCGGCCTCACCAGTCATCGCTGATATTGTGATGGAAGAGCTTTTGGACATGACCTTGACAAAAGTACAAAGACCACCTAGACTAGTCACAAAATACGTAGATGACATATTTGCTTAATAAAATGTTTTTATTATAGTTGCCCTGAAGATGGTTACCGTTGAGTAACCGAAATATATCGGAATGAGAAAAAAACCAATTGAATATACAATTCTTTTTGTTTCCTTTCTTTTGAAACAACCAAAATTATTGACCTGAAAGCCCGCTCAGTACCTAAACATATTCTTAAAATAATTTACAACAAGAATCGCAAAAATTGCCCGTTGTAGTGTTTCGAGCTGGCAAACGGCGTTAGTCGTTTCTTTTTGCTCGCTTGATCTTCGTTTTTGTTTGTCTTGCTTTGTTGCGAGCAAGTACTGCAAATACAGACAAGTACTTTGGGATTTTGCACTTCGTTTCCATTTATTTGAAACCAACTTGCATTACCAAATATATAAAATACTTTGAAAATTTTGACGTTAATAAACAATGAATGTGGACTACTTGCCTGCCTTTAATCAGTATTGCATTTTGTACAATAACCTCTAATACTTAGCATCATTCGTGCTTGCTTATTTCTTGGTTTGTGGGCTACCTGTACGGCAGCTTGAATGAGCTCAAGTCGAGCACAAGTCGAAGAATTGCTTAAGTTTTTTGACTAACTATGTGATGGTTAGTCAAAAAACTTAAGCAATTCTTCGATAGTAGGATTTTGTCGGTCCATTCACGGCGGAAGCATCTTGTGCTCGAATTCCCGAAAATTATTCTCATGATGTAGAATAAGCAAATTTAGTGGATAGCGTGGCTTTTCGTATCAATCACTTAATGGTTCGTTTTTCGTGTAACTAGTGTTACTTAAACAAAACGTCATTCCCACAGCCATGTAAAAAAACTATTTAAATGCTTTTATATTGTATACCGCTTATGGAAATATACAATAAAGTCAATGCATTTCTGTGGCCCCTATAGCGAATCTAAGTTCCTCTTTCTGCGTAATTTTCTCGTTTGTGATACTTTTTTTTTCCTTCGTTTTTATATCTACTCAACTTAATTTTAATAATATTTCACATATTTACCAACTGTTCGATCCGCTTCTTATTTTCAGAATGGACCGAAATTGGAAAAAACTTGTCTTTACAGTGTTCATCCGAAATGACAAGTGCATCATGGAAATTCAATGATAAAAGTATTGAAACTAATACGAGGTAAATTATTCACAGGTTGTTCTTGGTATAGTAGAGAGCGGCGCACGGGGTATTCCGGCGCAGTCGAGTAGTATCTAAAATATATTTTTCTTCTCAAACAATGGTTTTAAAAACATTTTCGGTATTTCGATCGCTGGTGAGAAAATTGGATCCAATATATATTAACTAATCGTGAGTAATTCGTTTATTTGAATTGATTCATTTAGTTATCTTAGTTTTCGATTTGCACGGCGCATATGGAGGCGGGGTAATATTGCGCAGGAATAATTAAGGAATATTTGGATGTATATAAGCTTTTTATCAAACTTTAAAAAAGCTAATTGTGAGCTCTTCACATTATTGATTTTTTTTTTTATAATTATAGCTTAGATATGTTGCTAAAATGCAGTATAAATGAAATAGTAGAAGAAATTTTTTTTTGACTTTTTCCAATTTTTGTATATCAAATTTATTATACAATATTTCAAACTTTGATTTCGACATTTTTGAATGTAATTCAAACCTTGGTTTTTGAGCAAGCTAAAGATTGACCTCGCGTCTTACAACTAAGATTTAAAATAATTGGCTGCACAAAAAGAGAAGCAGGTTGTCTATATAGCTTTTTCAAGAACCACCAAGTTCTATCATCAGCAGACTTTCCCAAAGACTCCAGAATTGGACTGCATTCTAAATTCCAACTTTTTTCAGATATGTTTTTTGGATATTTTTTATATTTTACAGTTTGCAATTCTAGGGTCGTTATCGAAGTCTGCTGATGATAGAACATAGTAGTTCTTGTAATAGCTATACAGACAACCTGTTCACTTTTTATTTGCTTCCAATTTTAAACAAATTCTAAAACGAAATAGGTCGTTTTAATTGTTAAATACCAAAAACGGAAGGCCCGTCGTTTACGTACATATACTGTAAAATATTATAAAAACCAGAAGGCCGGGCTAACTTCGACCATGCCGAAGTTTGTATACCCTTGCAAGTTCATGCCTTACTCAATCCCTAAATGGAGATCGCAAAATGGAAAGGTTTTTTGTGTAAAAACCCTTATCTACACGCTATAGCAGGGCACGCACACATATGCATGTAGATGTATGTATGTATGCTGCAGCATGCAATTTTTCCATCTGTTTGTATTACAGCTATATCATATAGTAATCCGATTATATTGCATATTGCTATAGCTACAGAGCTGCAATTTTGCACGAAGTCTTGTATATACTGCAGGCATTGTATATCTCGGATTCATCCGGATCGGACAACTATATCATATAGCTCCCATAGAAACCGTCGGACGAAAATAGAGCTTTAGATCAATAACTTCGTTGTCTTTCATCTGATTGTTATAAAACTTAACATTTGGCAGTCTACTATACATCTATACGTCCGTGCCAAATTTGATCAAGAGCGGACTACATTATCATACAGCTCCCATAGGAACAATCGGACCAAATATAGTTTTGCTTCTGAAAACTTTTTTGTTTCTATTGCGATTATCACCAAACTTAGCAAATAACATTTGCACATAATAAACTATAATCCTGTCAAATTTGATCAAAATCGGATAAGTATATAATATAGCTGTCATACAAACAAATGGAAACATTGCATGGATATCTACATGAATGCATATGTATGCGTGCCGTGCTATGGCGTGTATTTAGATATTTTTTTTTTTATGGATTTAGTAACACAAGAACTTGCAAGGGTATACAAACTTCGGTATGGTCGAAGTTAGCCCGGTCTTGTGGTTTTTTTCGTTATTCAATTCAGATTTTTTGGAGTGATGAACAATTTTTTCAAACAATTTTTTTTTGCAATGTGTTTGTCAATATTGAGATGATGCACCGTAAATTTTGTTCAGTTGGCTTTAGCCGTTTTTTCCCCAGGTGCATTTGATTGGAAAAACCCCCCATTTTCTATGGACAAATATTTGGCACACTTTTCCAGAATCGTTAATATTAACGATACACCCTTAGAAGTTAAAGATCTAGTAAAAGTAAAAATAATTGCATACCAGAAATTTCCAATTTGTCCCCTAATTGAGTTTTGGAGCCAATTGAAGTTACGATTTTTGCTCCTAGATTTGGGTCTTTTCACTTGCCGCTGTTTTACGGCACTTATTAATGCTAAATCACTATTGTTTAACACCCGAGAAAATCTGAATTAAATAACGAAAAAAAATAAAGTAAGTAAGTCGCCGGGCCGACTTGGATATACCATGCATCAGGTGAAAAGATATAGATTAAATTTCTTTCAAATGCTATCTCGCTCACTCTTATGTGGACAAGAGCACTTTAGCGCCCCCCCCGACCAAATCGGCGATTTCCAGCATATGCTATCTCGCTCTTTTTTGCGTGCATCTGCCTTGCACCGCTATGGGTGAAAAACGTTTCTACGTATAACTTGGTCATTTTTATTCCGATTCTTGTGATATTTGGTGGGATGATAGATATTCGTAGCATGTATGAGTGTGCCAAATTGAATTTCGATACGATAAATATTTCGGGTGAAAATCAAAATTGGTATATTATAAATGGTATATTAAAGACGTCAAAATGTATGTAACAGGGAAAAGGAAGCTTCCCTATAAAGTATATATATTCTTGATCAGTATCAATAGCCGAGTCGATTGAGACATGTCCATCTGTCTGTCCGTCTGTTGGATCATCGAGATCTCGGAGACTATAAGAGGTAAAGCGAGATAGCATTTGAAAGAAATTTAATATATATCTTTTCACCTGATGCATGGTATAACCAAGTCTTTATTTATTTTTTATTGACAACAATTTTTAATATTTTTTCATGATAAAGGTCTATCCATATGCACACATTATCTGTGTACAAAATTTCATGGCGATTGCTCGATTTTTGCGCCAGTTATCACTTCCATCACGTCGAAAAATACCGTTTCGAGAAAAGCGCGTTTAAAATTTAAATTGAGTAGAAAATCGGTTGACCGCGCGATCTTCTATATGGGATATCTTCCGCAATTCACAAGATATGGTCATCAAATTTTGAACACGTATTCGGCACATGTACATATCTATCCGAAAAGGCAACAAACCATTTTTCGAATTTTTGGATCCAATAAAGCAGAAACCTCCCTTAATTCGGCACACTTATATGTATATGTTATGAACATCTATCATTTCACCAAATTTGATAAAAATCGGAATAAAAATGGCCGAGTTATACGTTGACACGCTTTAGACTCAAAGCGGTGCAATGGCGAATTTGGTCGGTGGGGCGCTAAAGTGCACACACCTAAGAGTGAGCGAGATAGCATATGTTAGAAATCGCGCATACGAAAGAATTTTAATATATGAATCTCGTTTTATAAACTCAAGGTAGTTTTTTTCCCTTGATGCATGGTATATCCAAGTCGGCCCGGCGACTTACTTACTTTATTTTTATTATATATAGTATAAATTAAGAGTTTTTGTTATTTCGAATCAAAAAATATAATTTTATTTAACATGCTTTCTTTAATGGAAGATCTAGACAATAACAATTATGAACTCCTGAGTAAGATATTTAATCTAGAACTGAAGCCCTAAAACCAATTTAGTTATAATGAGACCTCCGGCTGCGGGCAGCGGCTTCGAAAGTGTCCACGTGACCAATGGTCTGTACATTGCTGAACTTGCTCTTTTCGTCGTGGCGTTGACCTGGGTCCAACGTGGCTTCTGGGCTTTGGTGTAATTCGATTCTCCTCTTCCTTGTTGATCTTAACTTCCTGGTAGAACTTCAGACTGTGTTTTTATGTGTTGGCTGTTGGTTATGGTGCATTGAGGTCGTTTTCTGTTTAAATATGCTCCTATACAATTACTATTGTCTATTTCCATCAGATCTTCCAATTTACAAATATGTATTTCTTAAGCTGTGTATCCACACTCAAATTTGTATGACAAACGCGTTGCGTTTGAAGCAAATTTGAACGTGGATAGTGTTGTTTGCAGTAATTTTCGTGTTTGAAGTGCGCGTTGTGCGTGTGGCAAAATAAATGTGAGGAGTATAAAAACAAAAATCTAAGGAATCTATGCATATGTGTATTGTCATCAAGGCCACGATTTTATTACTTTCCGCGTCCATGCTCACTGCTAAACAAATTTTTACAAATGATATTTGTCAAACGCTGGATACGCAAACTGATTTGTGTTTGACAAACGCGTTTGTCATACAAATTTGAGTGTGGATACACAGCTTTAATCCATAATGAATCTGCTTACATTTAAGAATATTAGTGTGGTATAATTCTTCAATTGTTTTATTGTGTTTAATTGGGATAGCCAGAAGGGTTTTACAATTTTCGTTGATGATTCGGGGAAAGCTTATAATATAGAGTAAATCTTTTCCATCAGATTGTAACTTCTGCAAATTCTATTAATTCTTCTACGTTAATGAAAATGTCGGTTTCTTCAATTAGACTTTCAATTATGTTTATTTCTGTATCTGCTAAAATCATTGAATTTACTGTATTCGTTTTTGCCCAATCGATGTCATAAATTATATTGGTGATTTCCTCACGCAGGAGGCTTAACTTATATTTTAGGATTTCTAATTGCTCTTCCCCCTCACCATGTTTTAATTTTTATGTGTGAATTATTTGATTAGTGGTACGGATTCATTTATTTTACTACCAACTAATTCGTTAATTACAACTTGTTTTCTGTTATTAAATAGTTGTTGATTAATTTTCCTGGTGATGATCTCATAATCATCGTGGTCAGGACTGCCTGCCAACCATTTTCAAGCGGTGCCTAGAAAGTCCAGTGATCTGTTGGCTTTAAGTTTTAATGGTTTTAACCTGCGTAGTTCCTTTTCTACTCTTGTAATTTCGTAAATTAAAAAGGGGAATATCGGACTCGTGTTGGTTGCTCGTGGTTTCGAATAACTTCTTTCAAAACTGATAGGGCTGTCTCGTATCGTTCGACCCTTATTTCGTGGATGATTTTAAAAGTTCCATTCTGTCTGGCGGCAAATCCCGTTTCCAAAGTTATAATAGTGGATTTGGAGTAGTCGAGTATAGTAGTCTGCGTTAAGCAGAGTGGTAGGAAAAATCTGTAGTGAAATTAATATTTTAGATCATTTTTGTGAACAATTCGACCTGCTGTAGTGGTTATTTTTGTATTTAAATCTTGCGCTACTGTATATATACTGTATCTCCTGAATTGTATGTTTTTTTCTTGTTGTGAAAACTTAAATCAGCGTTCTGTTTATTGGAAATTCTCTCTGAGACTATTTCTGTTTCCTTTGTTGATTCTTCTGGAGTGTGTACTCAATTGCGAAAAATGCTTCAATAGGTTTTTTCTTGGTTGTGCTATGTATAGATCCTCCACGACTTTAAATATTAAATCCTCAAATTTCATGGAAGAGTCTTGATGTTTTAAGCATCTCATGATTTCGGTAAATGTAGAGTGAAATCGCTCTATTTGCCCATTACTTAAGGAATTGTATGGAGCTGTTATATGAATTTGGATACCTAGCTGCTGGTTAGTTAATAGAAATTTTGTCGTTGTTGAATTTAATGCTTTTTAATTGTCCAATCCTACTGTCTTTGTTACACCGAAAGCTATTAATAATTCCCTTAAAGGAGCTTTCAAGGTTTCTGCTGCTTTAGAATTAACCAATTTGACTTGAGCGTATTTTGAGAATTTATCGATTGCTGTAAGAATTATTTTGTTTTGGGTTGAGTATAGATCTAAGTGAACTATTTCTCCGAGATAAGTAGGAATTGGTGTCGGCTGGATTTCTCCATTCGGGGGCTGTCTTTGGTATTTTGATAGTTTACATGTTTGGCATGGTTTTACTATCGCATCTACCTTTCTTTTCATGGATGGGAAAAAACTGCGGGAGAAAATTTGTGCTTTATTTTCTACGGCGTTTCTATGGGCTCAGGTATGTTCTATAGTTATTATCTTGGTTTGTTCGGGTTTGTTTATTATATCTGCAACTTGTTTTTGGGTATATCTGGCTTTATAGTTTCTAAAATGGACGGGGAATATAGTTTGGAGATTTCCCATTATCCTTTCGGACGTAAATATGCCATTAATTAGGTTAGGATCCATTTGGGTATGAGTTCGCGACCGGAACTCTCATCACTGTGGGCTGTAGATGTAATACTACTTGCATTGATAAAGATATTTACTGGGTTTCTAGGCAGTGCGTCTGCCACGGAATTCGAACTTCCTGGTTTGTACTTTTTTTCATGCTCGAGTTCTTCTAAGAAACTTTTCCATCTCTTTAATTTCCCGTTGTGGTTCTTTGCGCTCAGAGCAAAGGTGAGGGGCTGATGATAGTGGTGTATTATCACTTTAGACTTACCGTAAAAGGTACATCCTAAGCTTTTCTAAAGACCAAACTATCGCTAGCATTTCCTTTTCGTTTGTAGCATAATTCTCTTTGGTCTTACTAAGGGATCTAGTACAGCTCCTAATGCTTTATTGGACGCGTCAGTTGTTAAGTGAAATACCTCGTTAAAGTCTGGGTATGCAAAAATGACATCTTGTGAGGCTAGGGTGTTCTTAATTTTGTTGAAGGAATCCATTTCCGCGTTACCGAATGTGATAATAATTTTTTCAAAAGGTGTTTTCTTGATTCTGCCCGATTCACTAGGTAACAGTGAGGTTAATGGTTTCGCTAATTTGGCAAAATCCTTACCAAAACCTACGGTAATAGATTGCCAATCCCAAAAATGAACTCTAGTTATTTATGGTTCTTGGTACTGGAAAATTTTTGGTTGCCATTACTTTTTCTGGGTTTGTTTTGACTCCTTCTCGAGAGTTAACTACTCCCAAGAATTCTACGCTTAACTTGAATAAATAAAGTAAGTAAGTCGCCGGGCCGACTTGGATATACCATGCATTAGGTGAGGAGATATATATTAAATTTCTTTCAAATGCTATCTCTCTTTTGTGGAAACGAGCACTTTAGCGCCACCCGACCAAATCGGTGATTTGCAGCATATGCTATCTCGCTCTTTTTCGCGTGCATCTGCCTTGCACCGCTATGAGTGAAAAACGTTTCTATGTGTAACTCGGCCATTTTTATTCCGATTCTTGTGATATTTGGTGGAATGATAGATATACGTGACATGTATTAGTGTGCCAAATTAAATTACGATACGATAAATATTTCGGCTGAAAATCGAATTTTTCGAATTTCGGGGGCGGAAGGGGGCGTGGCCAAAATTTGAAACAAACTTGGTCTGCGTGCACACTGCACGCATCTAATGTCCAAATCCGAAAGCTCTATCTTTTATAGTTCCCGAGATATGGAGGCTCAAAATATTGTTTTTCAAATAGCGGGGGCGGAAGGGGGCGGGGCGAAAAAAAAAAAATAAACTCGATCTGCCTGCAGAGCAAACGGGTCTACATGCCAAGTTTGGTAGCTCTAGCTCTTATAGTCTCCGAGATCTCGATGATTCTTCAGACGGACAGACGGACAGACAGACGGACATGTCTCAATCGACTCGGCTATTGATACTGATCAAGAATATATATACTTTATAGGGTCGGAGAAGCTTCCTTCTCCCTGTTACATACATTTTGGCAACTTTAATATACCATTTCATTCTACGAATGCATGGTATAAAAGTCGCACTTATCCACTTGGACCTTCATGCTAGCCTGTGATAAGGTCGAGAAAATAGTTGCAAGGTGTTGTAGATGTTTATTTTCTGCTTTACTAAAGATGATTATATCATCTATGTAGACATAACATATTCTCCCTACGTGTTCTCTTAGAATATCGTCCACAGCTCTTTGGAAAATTTAATCCAAAAGGGAGTCTGGTGAATTAATATTTTCCGCCATTTACTGCAAATGCCGTTTTTTCAACATCTGATTCTTTAAGAAGAATCTGATGGAAACCACTTTTTAGGTCGAGAACAGAGAAGTACTTGTTATTGCCCAATTGAGCAATTACCTCTCCGATTTCAGGAATGGGGTATTTGTCTGAAATGGTAACCGTGTTTAATTTTCTATAGTCATAGATACTCTGAACATTTTTTTTTCCGGAGGCATCTGTTTTTCTTGGTACAATCCATACAAGGGCGCTGTACGGTGACCGTGAGGATCTTATTATGTCATCTCTTAGAAGTTCTTGTACTTGTTCCTCCACTACTTCCCTTAAGGAAGCCGGGCAAGGATAATGCTTTGTGTAGACCGGAAAGTCTGATGTCGTTCGGACTTCTCCTAGGACATTTGTAGTGTATGTCAGTTTTTTGTTTGGGGTCCGCAAAGAGGTCATTATATTCCTCACGAAGTGCGTTTAGACCTTGTGTTTGTGTATCAGTTAGGCAATCGCCTCTGACAGCATTGACTTGTTGGGCTGTCATTTGCTTGATCTTTATCACACATGTATGGTTAACATATAACAAATCTTTTCCTATGTCTATGATAGCGTTAAGCTCCTTGAGGGTGTCGTTCCTAAGAATCCCATGAAAGGGTTTTAAATTGGCTAATAGGAAAAATTGAATGTGTTTATCTGGTTGGTTGAATAAACCTAGGAGGACATGTTGCGAAATCATAGTCCTACCACTGACAGTTTTTGCATAAAAATTTGTTGAGTTCTGCTTGACGTTTTGGGCTATTTCTAGTTGTATATAGTTGTTATTCGAGCTTGTATCTATTAAAAAGTTATATGACGTTTCGTCCTTATTTCTACATACAAAGTATGGTAAGGAGAAAAGGCTTAGGCTAAAAGATTAAGAACAGTGTCTTCGGCTTCGATATTTGTTGGTCTTAATAGTACATTTGGATGGACTTGTGGCTCTTTATTGATTTGAGAAGTCAGATCTAAGATTTCTTCACCTGCTTCAGTTATACAGTGTTGAGTACATTGGGCTTGCTCAGCTTTTTCCTGGTATTGAATTGATTGGATATATGGCTCTTGATAGTTGGATTAGTATTCGGACATTTCATAGTTGTACCTCTTTGTTGTATCTCTTGGTATTCGGACTGACATAAATTATCGGGCCATTGTTCTTCTTGAACAGGGACTGTGGTGTATTGCTCACCAGAGTACTCTGTTCCAATATGGAATTGCCTCTAAATTTTGTTCGGAGTTTGTGTGGACATAGGATTAAGTCGCTGAAAAACGTGTTGTTTAGGGTAATTGTTATTAGGTCTATTCATGTAATTTATATTTTTTGTTTGGATGGGCCGTCAATGGGTGTTGCGGGAGGTTGAGGTTTTGGACCGAAGGGTCTTGGTGGGGGTGCAAATTGTTGATAATGGCCGAATGGGCTGGGTTGTTCAGTTGTTTAGGTTGTTGAGGAAAAATTGTTGTTAAGGTTGTTGAGGAAAGAATTGTGGTTTAATTTGTTGAGTAAAAAATTGTTGTTTATGTGGTTGGGCAAAAAATTGTTGCGGCTGCGGATGATTTATTCTTTTGTATTGAATGGGCTTAGGTCCAACAGCGGGATGCATGTCACGGTGGTTAATGTTGTTCCTAGCACGTTTATTATTTAACATTTCGCAAGGTTACAACGCATGTTTTAGATCGGTTGGTTGCTCTAAGCTTATTCTTTCGGATAAATCACCGCTTAGACCCCTAAGGAAGGTGTCTCACGTTTTTTCCCTGACATGCTTTGTCATGGCTGTCATAGTTTCCGAACTATGACTAGTTGTTTCAATTTAAACAACGCGAGATCGCTTCCCAATTTAGGGCGACGGCATATGATCGAAGGAGCGCGTTGGCCTGCCCAATTATTTTGTTTCTGACCGTAACCAGAATGGAGTGCCTGCTAGTGATTTGTGGATCTGCATAAGACGATAGACATTAATATACCATGTGGTAAATTCATGTCTATCTCCCGAAAACTTCTCTATATTTTTCATTATATCGGGAAATTTATTCAGTTCCTCCCAGTTATTCTCTAAACCTTCTGCAGTTACGTCCCTAATCTCCTCGCTATCTACTATCTACTTGGTAGCCTGTCTTACTCTATTCTGCACCTGAGTGGCTAAGATGTTCTGTATGACGGACTCCAAAGTCTGCTTCGATAGTGGCTCCATCCTAGCTGCTGCTGCGGCTGAGGTGGAAGCTATTGGTTCTGTTACTTCCGTTTTTTTTTTATACCCTTGCAGAGGGTATTATAAAATTGGTCAGATGTTTGTAACGCAGAGAAGGGATCGTTTCCGACCCCATAAAGTATATATATTCTTGATCAGCAAGAGAAGACGAGTTGATATAGCCATGTCCGTCTGTCTGTCTGGTGCTGCGCAAACTAGTCCAGTTTTAGAGCTATGGCATTCAAAGTTCGTATGTAAGCTTTTCTACATAGCCGCTCACACATCTTTTGAATAAGATCGGACAACTATATCATATAGCTGCCATACAAATGCAAACGTTAAATGCGAATAACTTCTCTATTTTTTTAACAATCTTATCCAAACTGATTACGTACATAAATAAAAAGGGATTACATCATATGCGTGAATTTCAAAACAATCGGATAAACATAACGCCTGATTTCGACGAAATAAAATTTGCCTGCAGTCCTCGGTAGATGAGTTGTCTAAGTGGCTCTGTCATAAAGGCAACTGAACAACGAGGATCCGGGTTCGAATCCCAGGCTAGTGTATGGATGTAGTTATCGTCTAAGCCGATGGCCATGGTTGCTAGTGCTTGTAAAAAAAATTGTTAGGTTGATAGTTTACAACTATATCCTAAATTAAAATATAAAATAAATAAAATTTGCCTATATAGGCACATATATGTGTCAAAATTGCGTTTGTGTGTGTGTGAATATGAATATCAATCGCTACATTGTCTTGGCACGTTAACTATTTGGCGATTGGCTGGCCCCAGCAACAGAGGTGCGGTGGTTTAGTGGATAGAGGTCTGGCGCATGAAACGAAAGGTGCGGGTTCGAATCTCGTTCGCGATATAAGTATTTTTAGACGCGAGTTCGAATCCCACATGACAAATTTTTTAGTGTATTTAAAATATTTCTTTATTGGATTAACACACAAAAAATTTTTTAGGAAATAAAATGTGATGGTCAAGGGCTGCAAGGGTATACAAACTTCGGCACAGTCGAAGTTAGCTTCTTTGATATTTATACCATGCATCCATAGGATGAAATGGTATATTTAAGTCGCTAAAATGTATGTAACAGGCAGAAGGAAGCTTTTCCGACTCATAAAGTATATATATTCTTGATCAGCATGAGAAGAGAAATTGATAGAGCCATATCCGTCTGGTCGTCCGTCTATCAGTCCGTCCGTAAGAGACCAAAGATCTCAGGAACTGTAAGAGCTAGAGCTACCAAACTTGGCATGTAGACTCGTTTGCTCTGCAGGTAGATCGAGTTTATTTTGTTTTTTTTTGCCCCGCCTCCTTCCGCCGCCGCTATTTAAAAAACAATATTTTGAGCCTCCATATCTCGGGAACTATAAAAGATAGAGCTATCGTATTTGGACAGTAGATGCGTGCAGTATGCACGCAGACCAAGTTTGTTTCAAATTTTTGCCACGCCCCCTTCCGCCTTCGAAATGCAATAAATTCAATTTTCAATATTTATTATATCGTAATTTAATTTGGCACACTAATACATGTTACGAATGCCACCAAATATCACAAGAATCGGAATAAAAATGGCCGAGTTATACATAGAAACGTTTTTCACTCAAAGCGGTGCAAGATGCACGCAAAAAAGACCGAGATATCATATGCTGGAAATCACCGATTTGGTCGGGGGCGCTAAAGTGCCACATAAGAGCGAGCGAGATAGCATTTGAAAGAAATTAAATATATATCTTTTCACCTGATGCATGGTACATCCAATCGGCCCGGCGACTTACTTACTTTATTTTTTTATTTTATTTAACATGTTTTCTTTGATGGAAGATCTTGACAATACCAAATTATTACTGAAGCCCTAAAACCAATTTAGTTATAATGAGACCTCCGACTGCGGGCAGCGGCGTCGAAAGTGTCCACGTGACCAATGGTCTGCGAAAGGTGGGGTGATGGTGCGTTCCTCAAGTACATTGCAGAACTTGCTCCTTTCGTCGTGGCGTTGACCTGGCTTCTGTAAGTAAGAAGTCCAACGTGACTTCTGGGCTTTGGTGTAATTCGATTCTCCTCTTTCCGGTGCATTGATGATCTTGCATTATTGTGTGCGAAAGTTAAAAGTTGGGTTGGCATGTCTTTCGGTTTGATAGGGGTGTGTGTTAACTTATTTAAATTAAGTAAATACGATATTGGTTGTTGTAGGCGTGTCGAGTGACACGGAATCGAGTGATCAAATTTATTAGCCGCGCGATCGCATCGGTCTGAATACATTTTTTCAACTAAACTTATGACAATTCTACTCTTATGACATAGCCCTAACTTTGTCGCTGTGCCGGATGCGCATGGTGAATAATGCTGATCTTGCATTTGTGCAAGTGGCGCTTCCACGATGGTTGGCTAGGGAGTCAGTGGTCTAATTGCATATTCAACATTATTGCGCACCAACAATGCTCAATGCCGAACTTGACCAGCTGCAATTAAGCATTGTTAACTACTCACCCCTCTGAGCTATGAGCGTCCTCGGTCATTCCAAGATCTCGTAGGACGTTCCGGGCATGCTCCTGTTGACTCTTCTTTTTACAGTGATAGTTGAACCATACAATGATAGCCACCATCCCACATAAGACGAAGGAAACGCAGTCCTCTCATTCAACTGTGCGCGTAAGTGTTTCCCATTTTTTCCTTAAAGAAAGATACACTCAACGATCCACGGCAATATTCTCCTGCGACGGTTTTTCCCTCGCAGTCTGCAACGACTTTATCGTGATTTTGTACTAGTCCGGCATGGTCGACGGGGAAAATGAAAACCTTCTTACATTTAATCTTAGGTTTAGCAAATTTAATTATGAAGTTAATTTCTGTATTATCTGCGAGAACACTAATGGTACAATATATAAATTTAAAATTTGGGTTACACTAACTTCTGAGAAGTCTTTATTTAAGATTACCTTTAACTCACTGTCATTTATAATTACTGGATTTATTAAGTTTGTGGCTGCTAAGGTTGCCATTGCCATTATCAAATAAGTAAGTAAGTATTCTATTTCGAACATGTGTGAGGAATCAATATGCTCGGTTTTTTTTTTTTTTTGATTTTGAAATTTTATTGACAGTTACAGTGAGTGCATTAATTTGCTTTTGTGTGTTCGTATTAATTTGTACTTGTGTGTTAATTTCCTTAACCAATTCGTTTTGTGTCGTTTGAATTTCCCTCAAGTATTCAGCTTCGGGCGTTCCGGCTATTACCTTTAGTGTCTTACCTATGATGTCTAAACTCCTTGCAAGCCTGTGATGAATGCCAAGAGTTGCTAACAAAGTTGTTGGATGATTGGTGTCTGCCTCCAGAATATTTCGTATATGCGACTGGGGAAAAAAGTTTGTCATTTCTGAATGAGCAAATGACTCCTGTACGAGTCTGTTGTATTCTGTTAAATTTGACGTTTGCCTCAAGTAGTTCGTTTCGTTCCATAGTACAACAGTCCCGTCAAACAGGGATGTAATAAGAGCGAGCGTGAGAGTAGTTCGTTAGTTTGGCCATAGAAAACGTAACCCATAAAGAAAATAAAAACGTCCTGAAAAATTGAAAGTGCGGTCTTAGTAGAGTATAAGAACTTGTCTAACCTATATATTTTTATTTTTTTTTTAAATTATTTTTTATTCTCCTTATGGACCTCTATCCCTCTAAGAAGGACAGTTGTTCCCAAGTCCGCTTCTATTTTCTCTTCCACATATAAAGGTGTCAGCTTGTTGCCCAGGCGTTTGTTGGTTTTTGCCATTACTGTGTCGCCTACATCAAAAACTCGATTTTGCCTATTCTTATTGATTCTGTTTCGCTGAATTATTTAAGCCTTTTGTTTCGTATTTCCTGTCAGCATTCTGGACGATATTAACCGGTCGTTTGGTGATAACGCTATGTATGGATTTGGTTTATTTTGCTTGTGACCTGAGAATCAGATCTACTGTGTTAGGGTTACCACTTCCCATTTCTAGGCTCCTTGCTATGACTGTCAACGTGCTGTGGAAACGTTCCACCTGACCATTCGTCGTGCTATGGAGTGGAGGCGTAAAATTTATTGATGCGTTAAGGAAGTTTGGCAACATTGTTTTTATCATCTCTGATTTTAGTGCCGGTTCGTTGTCGCAATATATTACTTTGGTATGGGGGAAGATATTCATCAACTGAAGTAGTGCAATTTTAACCTTTTCTATTGTGCGGAACGCAATTCAACGCTACATCGTTTGCTAGTCTGACCATATTTGGGCAATAATAATCCTCCATTATGTTTCGTGTTTTCTTCCGCCGCCCTGTGAGAGCGGCTATGCTCCGTAGTGACTATTTCTAGTATTTCGTTTTTATCGAAGATGTCGGTAACTATGATTTTAAAGTGCACGAACTTCGTTGCTGGAAAGGCCGTAACTAGGTCGTTCTGAATGTGCGCCAAAATTGGTAACTCACGGTGGATTGCATTAACGACTCCAGGATTTACTATCGACTTTAAAATTTCCAATAGTGTCCAAACAATATGAAATTCTGTTTTAACGGAAAGCGCGCCATCGTTTACATTCTGCCTATAAAGAGCGTCTCCGACGTGATTCTCTTTTCCTGGTTTATAAAAAACGTTAGCATTATGCTCGTCTATAAACGCTTTCCAACGTTTAATCTTTGCAATTGGATTTCTCTCAAAAACGGCAAAGGCGAGCGGTTAATGATCTGTGTAAATATTTGGCTTCGACCCCATAAAGGTAATGACAAAGTTTTCCATTTCATGGTTATTGCCCGGCCGTTTTGAGAAAGAAAGATGCGTCCGTCGTTAGATCGAACGGTTTTTTGTAGTCATTGTGTAAAAGTGTGACGCCTTCTGACGCCAAAATGCCTCGAAGTTTGTTGAAAGCATGCCGTTAAGTCTAATTCAAGTCCACTGCGACTTTCTTGGACATATGTCTGTTAAGGATGTCGGAGAGAGAGAGGCCTTGCAATTGATGCGAAGTCTTTTATGAAACACCTATAATAACTCGCTAGTCCTAGAAATGAGCGCAGCTCGTAAAGGTTTTCTGGATCAGGGTATTCTTGAATGGCTTTAACCTTTTTGGGGTCCAATCTTGCACCATTACTGGTTACAATAAAACCAAGATACTCAACACTTCTTTAAAAAAACTGTGATTTTTCTAGTCTCACTCTCATGTTTGCTTCTAGGATCTTTTCCAATATCAAATCCTTATGCTTGACGTGACACTTACGTCATCGACATAAACGTAGGACGACTTTCCAATCTGATCGTCGATAGCTTGTTGGCATGGGGTAACTATCGACAACAGTCTGTTCAATTAATGTCCTGAAATCAATGACCAGGCGTTTTTTCCTTTCAACAAATTCATCGTTTTCCGTAATTGGGCTCTTTGTGGGTTGTTCTGATAGTACCGACGATTGCTGTATTGTATGTCAAAGACTCGTTACGGTCACCAAAAGCATTGGACCTAATTTGTAACATTGTGTCAAAAGTGGGTCTTGTGTTAGCTGGTTCGTCTGGCGAGTCCATCCTTGTGAAGTTGACGTTGGCACACTTAGAGGATAGAGTATTTTTTCAAATCCCGTTTGAAACTTAATTCGATTGAAGTGTTGAGAAGTGTTGGCAAAGGGTCACTTTCACCTGCTTTAGCAGATTGAGAACAATGATCCCATCGAAGGTCGATAGGCTGTCTAATAAAAAGAATGGCGTTGTTTGACTGAAAACGGTAAATAATCATTTTCTGGTTATAAGGTTAGAACCGTGTTTGGAATTTAAGGTAAACGGTTTGTCGACAGGGACTACATATGTATGTTAGCCGCTTGCTTGGCCTGTTATAGTTTTTTTATACCCCTGTACCGACGAAAAAACTTCATTGCTACCCCTGCTACTTCTTTTTGTAAGAATGGTAGCAGGGACCTGCCCGTAAAAAATTAACATTTTCGGTTTCGGACCCGACATCGCTATCGATGTCTGAAGCTGCCGATTTGGCATCTTTATCATATTGTTCGTTATCATGCTCTTTTTTTTTTTTTTTTTTTTGTTGTCTGTTGACTCGTCCTCCTTCTCAGCTATTTGGAAGGAATCATATATTATTCCTCTCCATAAAAATGGTAAAAAGTCCGAAGCTTCAAACTATAGGGGTATTTCCAAATTGTCTGCTATTCCTAAAGCTTTTGAAAAGATACTTACTTCTCAATTGCAACACTTCTGTAGGTCTATTATTTCGACATCCCAGCATGGGTTTGTGAAACGTAGATCCACTACCACTAACCTTTTAGAATTCACTTCTTTAACAATCGATGGATTTCGAAATGCAAAACAAACTGATGTCATATATACTGATTTCAGTAAGGCTTTTGATTCTGTTAATCATACGCTTTTGCTTATTAAGTTGAGCGACATTGGCTTTCCGCCAATTTTTCTCTGTTGAATTCGCGAGTATCTAACAAACAGAACGCAGAAGGTACTTTTCAAGTCTTCCTTTTCCAGTTCCATTTATGTGACGTCTGGGGTGCCGCAGGGTAGTCATCTGGGCCCTCTGCTTTTTACACTCCTCATTAATGATCTTCCCTCAGTTATGATACATTCGCGTGTGCTTATGTATGCTGATGACGTTAAACTTTGTTTTAGTTATAAAGATATGATTTCGCCTGCTTGCTTACAAGCCGATCTTAACAGTTTCGAGTCTTGGTGCCGGCTCAACTTGTTAAACCTCAATACAACGAAGTGTAAAGTAATGACTTTTCATAGAACTTCTCCTCAACTGGTAACCTATTTTCTTAATCATAGTCCATTGGAACGTCTAACTGAGATGAACGATTTAGGTGTGCTTATGGACAGCAAACTAACTTTTAATACCCACATTTCCAACATGGTCGGTAAAGCAATGGGCGTTCTTGGTTTTATAAAGCGGTGGTCGAAGGAATTCACCGACCCATACATAACCAAGATTCTCTTCACATCACGTGTACGGCCTATTCTAGAGTACGGTTCTTGTGTATGGTCGCCTCAGTATGAGACGCACCAAACTAGAATAGAATCTGCACAGAAACAATTTCTGCTTTTCGCTCTTCGTGGCTTAAACTGGAATCGCAATGCCAATTTGCCTTCGTACTCCAGTAGACTTCTTTTGATTAACCTTCCTTCTCTCATTAACCGTAGAATTATGCTTGGTGTAATCTTTATGCACAAGCTTTTGAATGGTGATATAGATTCGCCTGAGTTATTATCTCAGGTTAATCTATCTGTTCCATGTAGACCTACCAGAAACTTTATTCCTTTATCTTTGACTCGCTGTACTACTAACTATGCTTTGCATGAACCCTTTCGTGTCCTTTGTGCTGACTACAATCGGTTGTACCGAGCGATCAGCACAGAGTCCTCTCTTCCTATACTAAAAACGTCTATTTTATGTTACTTAGCTCGTAATTAGCCCTAGTTATTCGATTTTATGTTTCTTGTCTTCGTCCACGCGACACGTTAGTGTCGTACGTTATGCGACTGCGCCCCTCGGTCGGTTGGGCGGGAGGTGGGCGGAACGCCTGGGACTCGCGCGAAAAAAAAAAAAAAAAAAAAAATATTTATGACTCTTTTCGCCAATCCTCAAGCTTGTGTCGCCTAGTAGTCAATCTCAATCGCGTCTAAAAAAACATAATAAATAAATAATAGGTACAATAAAAATACAATAATTTGTATACATAACTTACTGTTTACACAATCCAGCGCGTTCTGAATAACCTGTTAATTTTTTTCAAAGTTATAGTATAACAATTCATTATGTTTAATAAGTAAAATACAGACTTACTTCGAATATTTGGAAGTTTCTTTCAACCAATAATACTTACTTTAAACAATTCTTTTCACTAATCACAAACTCACTACGCAACAAATGTAACTCAAATGAACAGATAAACGAAAATTACGAAGTGACGCGAGCCGAATTGGTAAACAAAAACAACAACGCAAGTTCTGCCTTGCTTTGTCTTTTTTGTCCTCCGTCTTCCTCTCCGCCGCTTCATTTCGCCTATTTTTTTTTTCAAATTATTTTACAAGAAATTGTGTTTGCTCGATTCTTTGCGGTAGCCGAAAGTGTTCCGACGACGACATTCGATCGTTCGGGCACCGCCGACTGATCTTTGCTTGAAAACGCTGGCAGAATTCTTGTCTCTGCCGACGTCGGTGCTAGGGACAATCCGACGACATTTCGCGCAGGGACATTTGGTCCTGGAGGGTATTTAATCCATCCATAACACTCTTACATGTTATGGACATCTATTATTCCACCACGTTTTATAAAAATCAGAATAAAAATGGCCGAGTTATGCATAGAAACGTTTTGCACTCAAAGCGTTGCAAGGGCGAATTTGGCCGGTGGGGCGCTAAAGTGCACACACATAAAGGTGAGCGAGACAGCATATGTTACAAATCGCGCATAGAGTTTTATAAACTCAAGTTAGTTTTTTTCCCTTGATGCAAGGTATATCCAAGTCGGCCCGGCGACTTACTTTATTTATCCTATTTTTTTAGTTTTTCTTAAGGGGTTACACAACTGTAGAATTTTCAAAAAATCGATTTTTTTTATCGGCTTGAAAAATAGTTTAGGTATCCTAGAATACGTTGGAAAAAAATTGGACCAAAAAAATGTTTTTCCCCTCACTTTGATCTTTTTCGGTCAAGCCCCCGAAGAAGAAGATATGACATGTTGAAACTTTGAACGCGTTTATCTCAAAACACACTTTTGAAATCGGCACGCAGCACAACTCAAACAATTTTCAAAATTTTTGCTTCATATTTTGATTATATCTTCGCCAATACACAGTGAAACACGTACGGATTTTTCAATTAATTAACTAGGTGATTTCTAATCACCAAAAAACTGTTGTTTTTTTAGGTGCAATTACGACTTTGTCCTTCAAACCTCCGCCAAATCCACAACAATCAAAATGTTTTAAAATCCGTACGTGTTTCACTAGATATAGTCATTAAGATTAACAGGATTTTTGCATGCCTGTTACATACATTTTGGCGACTTTAATATACCATATCATCCTATGGATGCATGGTATAAATATTCATTAGCATTGTTTTTTCAATGCTAATGAAAAAGTAATGATAATGCTTAAAGGCACTACTCTGAGTAAGGGTTTTACCTTTGTTTTCACCCCTATCTCTTTGGTCACTTTGTTTCTGAAACTGCTGTTGCTGACTGATTTTCTTGTCTTTTTTCACCAGGCATAATTTGCCGCGAAAGCATACCTATCATGGTTAGCTTCAACCTCTTGTGCCAACGCGAGTGCGGCCGGTAAACTACTGGGTTGGGCTGCGAATAAGACATCAGCCAAACTTTTCCTTGCCCTGAGCCGAAAACACGGAGTGCGTCTGACCTGTATGTTTCGTTCATATGATTGGCCATATCCATGTCATATGACATAACAGTTTTGTTTGTAAGTGTGCATTTTTTCTCAACTTCATCGTAAAATTGTCATATTACCCTGTCTAAGGGTTCCCATTTCAAGTTCAATTAAATGTATGGAACGCTTGTATAAGTGAAATCTAGTCTGTCTATAATAGCATCGTAATTAAATTTTGTAATAAATGATGACAACGTAAGGTCCGCTTGTCCCCTGATTTACGATCAATAAAGCCTGATAGTGGCGTGAACTTTCATCAAATCAGTTATACAGCTTGTAGGCAGCTTTTGCTGGCTCACGCCAAGACACGTACTGTTCTTGTATGCCATTCAACTCTGGGACAGACTCATCACAACTCCTACCAGGTATAATTAAAACATTAATGTTTTTTGTCAAAATATATTTTCTCTGGGCCTGTAAAGCAGCGGAAATTGCTGTCGGTTGCCGACACTCTCACATACAAAGTATCGCGGATCAAGTTTCACTTATTTTGAATTTATTTAAATGAAATACAAAATCTACTTCAGTAAATATTTTGAACAGTGATTGAAAGTATTTAAACAAAGAATTCACTTACATGTTTTCATTATCTTCTTTTTTTTTTATTTATTTATTTTTTTTATTTTTATAAAAACTATGATGGTATCTGGATGAATCGACGTGTGCTCGATTGTCCGCTGGACGCCAATTAAGTTAATACGAAGTTGGTTGTTGTAGGCGTGTTGAGTGACACAGAATTGAGTGATCAAATTTATTAGCCACGCGATCGCATCGGTCTGAATACATTTTTTCAAGTAAACTTTTGACAATTCTATTCTTATGAGATGGTGAATCCATTGGGGTATTATTACGTTTTTAACTAATAGCCTGGGTGTATGCCACTCTAAACGACTCCTCTATTAGTCGGACTTTTTATACCCTTGCAGAGGGTATTATAAAATTGGTCAGATGTTTGTAATGGGTCGTTTCCGACCCCATAAAGTATATATATTCTTGATCAGCAAGAGAAGACGAGTTGATATAGCCATGTCCGTCTGTCTGTCTGGTGCTGCGCAAACTAGTCCAGTTTTAGAGCTATGGCATTCAAAGTTCGTATATAAGCTTTTCTATATAGCCGCTCAAACATTTGCGATTTTGACAACTATATCATATAGCTGCCATACAAATACAAACGTTAAATGCGACTAACTTCTCTATTTTTTTAACAATCTTATCCAAACTGATTACGTACATAAATAAAAAGGAATTACATCATATGCGTGAATTTCAAAACAATCGGATAAACATAACGCCTGATTTCGACGATATAAAATTTGCCTAGATAGGCACATATATGTGTCAAAATTGCGTTTGTGTGTGTGTGAATATGAATATCAATCGCTACATTGTCTTGGCACGTTAACTATTTGGCGATTGGCTGGCCCCAGCAACAGAGGTGCGGTGGTTTAGTGGATAGAGGTCTGGCGCATGAAACGAAAGGTGCGGGTTCGAATCTCGTTCGCGATATAAGTATTTTTAAAAAAAAATATTTTTTTAACGAATAGACGCGAGTTCGAATCCAACATGACAAATTTTTTAGTGTATTTAAAATATTTCTTTATTGGATTAACACACAAATAATTTTTTAGGAAATAAAATGTGATGGTCAAGGGCTGCAAGGGTATACAAACTTCGGCACAGTCGAAGTTAGCTTCTTTGATATTTATACCATGCATCCATAGGATGAAATGGTATATTTAAGTCGCTAAAATGTATGTAACAGGCAGAAGGAAGCTTTTCCGACTCATAAAGTATATATATTCTTGATCAGCATGAGAAGAGAAATTGATAGAGCCATATCCGTCTGGTCGTCCGTCTATCAGTCCGTCCGTAAGAGACCAAAGATCTCAGGAACTGTAAGAGCTAGAGTTTTACTTTGGGTTATTGATGATAAGTTTTGCGCCCCCTGTACTCAGTTATTGTGAGTAGGAGTGGTCCATCGACTGCTTATACCTCTAGTACCTTCTACAGTAGAGGTGCATCTCTTTGTAGAGTAGGAACAGATGTAAAAAACGATGTGTCTTTTTGGCCTTGACCCAAATTGGCGCTTTGGGCAGTGCCGGTGCTAGCTAGGACTTCTAGCAAGGGCTTAAATTTATTCGTGATGGGAAGCGGGTGCTGGTTATCTAGCACAAGCTTAAAGTTGCTGATGTTAGGGCGCCGTTGCTGGTCATCCTGCCTTCGATAAAAATGATTGCTTTAAATTATGTTGGTTTTATGCATATGTATGTATTTATTATGTTGTTTTTGTGGTCTTCTGCTTTTGATTCATAATTGTTGTTGTGTGTTTCTTCTTATTGTTCTTGCTCAGTTTATATTATTAAATTGAAAATTTCTTTTATCTTTTTTTTTTTATTAAAATTGCCGTTGTTTGTTTCATTATCACGATGGCCATGTAATGACCGGGTTTGATCATCAAGTAGTTTTTAGAAAAACCAAACACTGACACTCCTGTGCCTTTAAAAATGTTCTTAGCCTTTGGTTACAAATAATCTTATGCTGTCCTTGGTCGGCTACAAAAAAGAGGGAGAGTGTACTCACACATTTGGGGGCTCACACTCTGCGCGGCCAAATTGCTGACTCAGCAGTCATACGCTCGCTTAGCCATTGCTCATATTGCTCGTATGCATAAGTGGTATGCATTTAAGTACATACATGTCATACATACATACAACCATATTGATGTGCATATTTATGTTTAACTTGCAACAAGATAATAGATGTCACTTGTCATTTTACAATCCTACAACCTTCCAGTTTGTCACAACTGAGCCACATTTACCTGAGATGGAGCATGAAATGTAAGACTACATCTCGTGTCATCAATTGTTCCGATACCTTGGTCGGTGTGCCACACTACGAGGCAATTTGTGACACTAGATTTATTTAATTGCAATTGGGATCAGCCACCAATTTATAAAAAAAAAACCCTTGTTTGTCTCATTTCATTCTGTTTTCGCTTGTTCGTTCGAGATTTTTGCTTCTTTATATGGATTATCTTCAGCGCTGCAAATTTCAGTTTTCTCGTGACCCTAAGCAATTTTATAACGTTGTCAATACTAAACGTAAGACAGCGGTGCATCCGCCTTTTTCGTTTCCCAATAATAAAGCTAACACTGATCAGGCAACTGCCGATATGTTTGCTGATTTCCTGCGCACTCAGGTTTTGTGCAAATGCTTTATGTAAGCTAGTTGAAGTTATTATACCATGCATTCATAGAATGAAATGGTATATTAAAGTCGCCAAAATGTATGTAACAGGAAGAAAGAAGCTTTTCCGACCCTATAAAGTATATATATTCTTGATCAGTATCAATAGCCGAGTCGATTGAGACATGTCCGTCTGTCTGTCCGTCCGTCCGTCCGTCCGTCCGTCCGTCCGTCCGATAGAGTGCCTAGATCTCAGCAACTATACAAGCTAGAGCTACCAAATTTGGCATGTAGACTCGTTTGGAGTGTACGCTGATCAAGTTTATTTTTTTTTTTTGCCACGCCCCCTTCCGCCCACGCTATTCGAAAAACAATATTTTGAGCCCCCATATCTCGGGAACTATAAAAGATAGAGCTATCGGATTTGGACATTAGATGCGTCCAGTATGCACGCAGACCAAGTTTGTTTCAAATTTTTGCCACGCCCCCTTCCGCCCCCAAAATTCGAAAAATTGGATTTTCACCCGAAATATTTATCGTATCGCAATTAAATTTGGCACACTAATACATGTCACGTATATCTATCATTCCACCAAATATCACAAGAATCGGAATAAAAATGGCCGAGTTATACATAGAAACGTTTTTCACTCATAGCGGTGCAAGGCAGATGCACGCGAAAAAGAGCGAGATAGCATATGCTGCAAATCACCGATTTGGTCGGGGGGCGCTAAAGTGCTCGTTTCCACATAAGAGTGAGCGAGATAGCATTTGAAAGAAATTTAATATACATCTCTTCACCTAATGCATGGTATATCCAAATCGGCCCGGCGACTTACTTACTTTATTTTTGTTGTCTGTTGCTTCGTCTTCTTTTCCAGATATTTGGAAGGAATCATGTATCATTCCTCTTCATAAAAATGTTAAAAAGTCCGAAGCTTCAAACTATAGAGGTATATCCAAGTTGTCTGCTATTCCTAAAGCTTTTGAAAAGATAATTCTCAATTGCAACATTTTTGTAGGCCTGTTCGTTTACAGGCCGATCTTAACAATTTCGAGTCTTGGTGTCTTGGTTGTTAAACCTTATTAATTTTTAATATAACTTCTCCTCAACTGTGGTAACGTTTTTCTTAATCATTGTCCATGGGATCGTCTAACTGAGATGAACGATTTAGGTGTGCTCATGGACTGCACAGCATCTTTTTATTCCCATATTTCTAACACTGTCGGTAAAGCAATGGGCGTTCTTGGCTTTATTAAGCGGTGGTCAAAGGAATTTGAAGATCCACATAAAACTTTACTACATTTGTGCAACCTATTTTAGAGTAAGATTATTGTGTATAGTCGCTTCAGTATGAGACGCACCAAACTAGAATGGAATCTGTACAGAAGTAATTTCTGCTTTTTACTCTTGGCTTTAACTGCTTTAATTTCAATCGAAATGTCAATTTGCCTTCGTACTTCTTTTGGTTAACCTTCCTTCTCCCATTACCCCTATAATTATGCTTGGTGTAATCTTTATGCACAAGCTTTTAAATGGTGAAATAGAATCGCCTGAGTTATTGTCTCAGGTTAATCTACTTATACACTGCGCGACAACCGATTAGCACACCCTGTTACCTCTCTATGCAAATGCAAATAACAAGTAACTGTAAATATCTATGATGCTCTTTATATTTTTCTATCTTTCTTGTACATTTATTCTTATTATAAAAACAAACATCATGTTCTGGAAGATTACCGTTAGTTAGTTTTAATTTTTTCTTTGAAATAGAAGAAAAAAGCTTGCCATTTCTATGCGACAGCCGATTAGCACATTTCCCTTTTAGTGATGAATCTTTCGCGAAAGCTGTCGGATCTGAACAATTAAAGCTATTTTTTTTTTAATTTGATTAACTTAAAATAAAATCCAATCGGAATTACATAACTATGGGAAAAGCAAAGCAGTTAGATGAGGCAGAAAAAAGCAGAATAAAGGCCTACATAGAGTGCGGGCACTCCGTCTCTCAAATATCAAAAAACATTAACCGCAGCCGTAAAGTCATAATCTCCTTTTTAAAAAACGAGGACTCTTATGGGAAAAACATGAAAGGAAGAAATTTAATTTTGAGGGTCCAGATGGCTATGCATACTACTTTCACGATCTCAGAAAGGAAGAAGTCACTTTAGATCGTTTACATAGCTGTGCCGGTAGTGTCATGGTATGGGGGGCCATTACCTACTATGGCACAATTGGGCTTCAATTCCTGACCTCTCGAATGAATGCCACAGCATACAATGGGGTATTGCAAACGGCTTTTCCTGCAATTAATGATATTTTTGGACCCTTGAAATGGAAGTTCCAGCAGGATAACGCTCCTATTCATACGTCCAGAGTAGTTAAATCATGGATTGGACGTCAAAACGTACCTTTGCTAAATTGGCCCCCATACTCACCTGATCTAAATATTATTGAAAATGTTTGGGGATGGCTGGCTCGCAAAGTATACGAATCAGGGAGGCAGTATGCAACTGAAACGGAGCTAATCGAAGGAATTAAAAATGCCTGGAGCACCATTTTATTGACCTACATCAAACAATTGTATGACTCTTTACCGAAAAAGATGTACGAGGTCATAGTTAATCGTGGTGGCACAACTCATTATTAATTTTGTTTATTAATAAGTTAGAATAGAAAGTAGCAGTAAAACATAAAATAATTGGTTTCGGGGCCCATTTTTCTACATATTTACTCATTTTTGAATGAGTGTGCTAATCGGTTGTCGCGAAAATTAAAGTCAATTTCTTGTATTAATTTAAATAATATGCTGTTAAAACGTTATTAATAAAGTTAATATCCTAATTATTACTTCTATTTGTTAAGAAATATGTAAACTTTTATGGATACAAAATTCATGTTAATAGCATAACGCAATTATCTGATATTAAAGCTCAAATGTAGGAAGCATTGAGTGTGTTAATCGGTTGTCGCGCACTGTATGTACCATGTAGAATTACTATAAGCTTTATACCTTTATCTTTGACTCGTTATACCACTAACTATGCTGTACATGAACACTTTCGAGTACTTTGTGCTGACTATAATCGGTTGTACCGTGTGATCAGTACTGAGTCTTCTCTTCTTATTTTAAAAACGATAACGTGTCGTTCGTTATGAACTGCCCACTCGGTCGGTTGGGCGGAAGGTGGGCAAAAGAAGAAAAAAGAGAAAGCAAAAATGGGAAGATGCAAAAACGCAAGAACAACAAAATGATCGAAAACTACATCACTACTAAGAAAGGTTTTGTTGATTCCTAATAAAAAGTAATAATTGCAGGTCTTGATTCTGCGTTTACTTAATTACACAAACAAAAACAAAAACTTAAATAGTAAAAAAAAACAAATTAATTTAATGAAATTTCTATTTTTTAAGAAGAAAGAAATACGCTTTTTAACCGCTTCCTTTTCATGCAACATTTTAATTGATCTTTCATTGCAATTCGTCGATGTTTAACGTCTTTAACGTAGTTTTAACGTAGCAGATGGCAAAAGACCAATCTCGAACAAAGTAAAAGTTTGAAAAAGTTAACTTGTCAAATGCCAAGCACAAAATAGCCTAAGTTGTCCATATACCAGCACATAGGACATTACAGTATATATACCCTAGATCCATAGTATGAGAAAAGGGTGTCGGCAAAATTAATGTAACATGAAGAAGTTCTAAAAAGTATACATATTTCTGATCAAGTCCGAGTCCATTGAGACATCCATTCGGCCGAAGAAATTATGATATCTTGAAAACTATAAAAGCTGGATCTATCAAATTTTATTGAATGAGAAGTAAAGTTTAATAAGACTTGAGAGAAAGAATCATAAGGTTTTATTAAATTTCTGGGGTATGGGACAATAAAAAACATGCAAATAAAATATTAATTGCTATCGTTGAAATGTTTTTTTTACAAGCCTGTACATTTTCCGCTCTTCATTTTCAGGTACACAATAAGTGCGGATATAATTAAACCCAAGCCGGATATCAGAGAAACCAATAGCAGTTTATATAATAACGTACTAATAATTCATAATATACACTTTACAGACGCCGGTAACTACAAATGCAAAAATTTTCAGCAAAACATTTTGGTTGAGTTCAATGTACAGCCGTTTCTTCGGCCGAAAATTATTCAAAGTACTTCTGATAATATCAAGATGAAAATTGGACAAAGTGTTGTATTGTATTGCCTTATCGAAGTATATCCACTAAACGTATCGTTACATAATAACCTGAAATGGCTAAAGGACGGTAGTCCATTTGCATTCCTTGATAACTTCTCTACAATTTCAAAACTAAACGAAACACACTTAAACTTTACATTGGAATTTACTGAGGTATATAAAAAAGAAAATGGTACTTATAAATGTGGTGTATATGGAGAGAATAATACAGAATTACTTTATAAAGAAATATCATTGTTTGTTATGGAAGTACCGCAAATACGTATTGATTTTGCAAAGGCCGTAGGCGAAAACAAAATATTTCTGAATTGGACAGTAAATGATGGAAACGACCCTGTTCAAAAATATTTTATTCAGTACTCGCAAGAAGGATCTCCAACTTTTAAATATTACAAAGACATAATAAACGGAAAAAATACATCATACGTTTTAGACACGTTTTATCCAAACACTACATATTTCCTAAGAATAACAGGAAAGAATTCAATTGGTGATGGAATCCCGAACCAATATCCACTAGGAATTACTACTTTGATTTCTGATCCCATTTTCGTTCCTAAAGTGGAAACTACTGGCAGTACAGCTTCCACTATAACTATTGGGTGGAGTCCTCCATCTCAAAGTTTGATAGAATTTATACAATATTACGAGTTAATAGTCTGTGAGTCTGGAGATGTGCCAAAGTTAATTGAAGAAGCAATTTACCAACAAAACTCCCGAAACTTACCATATATGTTTGACAACTTAAAAACTGCTACAGACTACGAATTTAAAGTACGTGCTTGCAGTGATCTCACAAAAATATGCGGACCATGGTCAGAAATTGTTAACGGAACAACAATGGATGGTGTTTCAACCAAACCAACGAACTTATCTGTAAACTGTAATAATCATAACAATTCGAGACTTAATTTAATTTCTATAAGTTGGAATGTTCCCAAAACACCAAATGGAAAAATAATTTCATATTTAATAACCTTAGAGGGAAAATATAAATATACAGTCGAAAACACTGAACATAGAGAAAAATGGGGTCCGAAGATTCGAAGAGTTGATGAGCCGCATCACAAAACAGTTTATGACGGAGTAAGCCCAAATACAAATTATACAGTAACAGTTTCAGCCATTACGCGTCATAAGAAAAATGGGGAATCCGCAGAGGGCAGTTGTTTTATGCCAATATCTGTGCCAGAAACCATAGGAAGAACAATGTGGACAAAAGTAAAAAATGGATCAAAGTATATTTTAAAACTATACTTACCAAAAATAAGTGAGCGAAATGGACCCATATGCTGCTATCGATTATACCTTTTAAAAATAAAAAATGGAAAAAAAGAACTACCACCGCCAGGAAAATTTAGTGCAGATACATATAATCAAGTTGAAAACGAAAACATTACACTCTATATAGCCGAAATGATAAGTAAGAAGTATTTCAAACCAGAAATATTCCTGGGTGATGAGGCACGATTTGTTGAGTCGAGTAGTGTTATTTTGGAAAACGATGAAATATGCCGCAAATGTTTAGCTGAGACTTCATTCTTTACCAAACCGGAGAACCCAATAAAAACAACGTTGGACTTGCCATCAAGTAATGTATTTAAAATATGATTTAAATTAATTTAATTTATTGTGCAAGCGTATGGAGGTAAAATTAGTCAGATACTTGTATTGCAGCCAAGGAAGCGTTTCTAAACCCATAAAGAATAAACAGCAACAGTGCAGTCAATATTTCTATGTCCGTCTGTTTTAATCTTACGCTTTCAGTTTTAGATCTACGTAGGTTAAGTTCTTGAATCAGCCACTCAAGGACATACAGTGGTGGTCAATTATTTGGCACATATTGAGATGATGCACCGTAAATTTTGTTCAGTTGGCTTTAGCCGTTTTTTCCCCAGGTGCATTTGATTGGAAAAACCCCCCATTTTCTGTGAACAAATATTTGGCACACTTTTCCATAATCATTAATATTAACGATACACCTTTGGACCCTTAGAAGAAGTTAAAGATTTAGTAAAGGTAAAATTAATTGCACACCAGAAATTTTCAATTTGTCCCCAAATTGAGTTTACGGTGCATCATCTCAATATATTGACAAACACATTGCAAAAAAAATTGTTTGAAAAAATTGTTTAACACTCGAGAAAATCTGAATTGAATAACGAAAAAAAATATAGGCCAAATAATTGGCCACCACTGTACATACACACATATTCTGTGTGACGTAAGCACGTGAACCAAGAATATGAATATTCAAAATATTAAGTCACCAAAATGAAATTAGATATTTTAAAGAAATGAGTATCAGCAACATATCTCATTTTATAGATGACATTAATTATAAAATGCATCTATAGAAGGAAATGGTATAGAATGTAGAACGTATAGAACAGACAGAAGGAAACATCTCCGACCCTATAAACTTTATATTATATTATATTATAAGTAATAAAATACAAAATTGTATTCTTTGATAATATCAACAGACGTTGTGAAATTCATGCTTCATTCAAACATTTTTAAACTGTAATTCTACTCAACTTGTCCTGTCCCGTTTCATTAATTCTTATTGTTTTCGCACTATGAATAATCGATACCTTCAGAATGAATATGCTCCCACCTGGTGTCTGTGTAAGCTCGTGGTTGTTATAACTATGAGATTCAGATTGAACGTTTGGACTTCATCATTAGCGTTTTGATCATCTACGAGTATTAAGATTTCTAAGGTGTATCGTGGTTTTCGACGTGGTTTTCGAAACCTGTCAGTGCTTAAATGCCTCTGTTGGTGTGGTTTTGTTTATTGTAGTATCCAACTCCACAACGACCTCTTTGGTTGCGTGGAAAGGGCCAATGAGCTTTATAATTATACCATGCATCCATAGGATAAAATGGTATATTAAAGTCGCCAAAATGTATGTAACAGGCAGAAGGAAGAATTTCTGATCAGCACGTGAAGAGAAATTGATATAGCCATGTCCGTCTGTCCGTCCGTAAGAGTGCAGAGATCTCATCAACTATAAATGATAGAGCTATCAAATTTAGAATGTGGACTCGTGTAGTGTAGAATTTAATAAAAAGTGATTTTCTTCCGTAATATTTATCGTATCGTAATTTAATTTGGCACAGTCATAGATCTTATGAACATCTATCATTCCACCAAATTTTTTTTTCCACGCCCCCTTCCGCCTCCGGATTTCAATAAAAATTTTCTCCCGCAATATTTATCGTATCAGAATTTAATTTGGCACACTGATACATGTTGTAGTTATCTATTATTCCACCAAGTTTCATAAAAATCGGAATAAAAATGACCGAGTTATTCGTTGAAATGTTTAGCACTCAAAGCGGTGAAAGGTGAATTTCGCCGGTGGAGCGCTAAAGTGCACACACATAAGAGTGAGCGAGATAGCAAATGTTAGAAATCGCGCATACGAAAGAAATTTAACACATGAATTTAGTTTTATAAACTCGATGTAGTTTTTTTCCGTCTGATGCATGGTATATCCAAGTCGGCCCGGCGACTTACTTACTTTATTTTCTTAATAAACACAAAACATGTGTTTTTTCGCGCGTGTAATTTGATCTGCTGCATGTAGTGTTTTGCAGAAAATTAAATAAAAAATCTATAAAAGCAATCCAGCTCAATATTTTTGGTTACCATACGAATAAATAAATTTAACATTTCTATTCAATACTTTTTTTACGCTCAGATGCCCAAGAGTGCCTTGAGACACTTATTACCTTTTTTGCAACCGAAGGACTACAGACCAATAAATTTAAGTTCATTTCTGCTGAAACCGGTGGTAAAACTGCCTGATTTCTACCTCAGGGAAAACTCAGGTTATTACCTAAATGGCAACCAGCATGCACCCTATACAAAAAGAAATTTGGTAGAGACGGCACTATCTTTTACCGGCATACGCCGGTGTAGTATACACATCACCGCAAATAATTACTTGAAGCATTCGTGAATATCTCCACAGAAGCAATCATGGGAGGTCTACGAGCCATTGGAGCTCATAGCTGCTTCGAACAATGTACCATCAACCTGCTTAAATGCAGACGAGTAGACGCAGAATGGGAACTAACATCACATCTAAAGAATGCGCATGTGGAGCAAAGAAGGCGAAGAAGGCAACGCACTTTATACAGCCCAGAGGCTACTAAGTAGGGGGCCCCTCACCTAGAATAACATAATGGATTTTCATTTGAATGTTGCTACTGAACACCTGCTAGAACGAAATACTCCCGAAAACCAAATAGTCGTTTTATTTGGGTCTCAACAGTTAATATATTTTCAGATGGATCGAAAATAAAAACTAGAGTGGGAGTAGCGGTGTACTGCTCCAATTCCAAATCTCTTACAAATTACCAGAACACTACAGCATATTCCAAGCAGAGGTCTTCGCTATAGGTAGGCGTTGTGCTTCCCAGTGGATCCTGGTATCCCATGTGTCGCATAGCTAAGATGATATGCAACGTGTGCAGCAAAGTATTGGCTAAACAGATGATCGGACTCATTCGCACGGATTGCAGGATGCAGGTACCGAACAACAGAATAGATACCTGGGGGCCTGTTGGACTCTATGAACTATGAAGTCTAGATACTACATATAAGAAGTATACCAAATCGGGACGTTATGGTACTTAGTACGCAATAGAGCTGCAAAACTATCGATGGTTGCAACATTCAATATTTTCGATGGTTTGGCAACAAATATTCAATAGTATCGATAGTACTATCGAAAATATTTTCAAATTCAAAAACTTAATAAACGCATACTTAACAATAATAATGAATAAAATTAAAATTAAGGATCAGTCTTCTGCCAAGATTCGAGAATTGTGACTAAGAAAAGGAGCATGTCCACATGCTTAGCTTTTAAGGCAGC